>CM076675.1:165511295-166111295 GCA_038501925.1 Xenopus petersii
GACAGAATAGGCCAAGAAAGCGTTACATAACATTGCACCAATGAGCACCCAATCACCTACATATCCGCATGCAAAGAGAGTCCCAGAACCGGCGCTGAAATATTTACAACTCTCGGATTGTGGTGATTTGCCCGGATCTGGATCCTAATTGATTCGCTCATCTCCCGTGTGCACTAAAACATGAATAAAAACCATTCTCTCCGGTGCGACATTCCCACCGAGTCCTTTATTCTTCTCTCCAGCGGATATATCAAACTGGCAGTGGGGGGAAAAAAAAAATCAATCCGCGTGATACATCGGCTCCGGCGCCAGAGAGGATCATGAGAAGTTTTCTCACGGCTCCATAAATCTGGCATTTTATTCCACACATCTGTCGGGAAAATAATAAAGAGCTTCCAAACCCACTTGGAGAAGGCATCATGTCACATCGCAAGTCACCCTTGAATTTCACAGCAATTGCACCACAAAAGGTCATTTGTGTCAGTGCCAGTTTAGAGTGAGAGCCAACGGTGATGAGACTCTGCTCTATGGGAGCTGGAACCCTCGCGAAACACAAATTAAAACCCAAGTGGGATGAGCAGTAGCGATGGGCGAATTTGTCCAGTTTCGATTTGCCGAAAAATTAGCGAATTTCGACTGGAAAACGGCAAACAATTTGCAAAACGCATTGAAGTCGATGGACATCAAAGTTATTTTGTTGCCGGTCAATTTTGACGCCCACGACAATTTTTATACGGGCGTCTATTTTGGTCAAATGCATTAAAGTCAATGGGCACCGAATAATTTTGACACGCAACAATGTTTGCTCGCACAACTATTCTGATGCCCGCCCAAATTTTTTCTGACTGCGACTTTATTGAAGACAAAATTTTCACCGAAGTTTCGTGAATTTATTTGCCGGAGGCGAAATGCTGAAATTCGCCGCAAATATGTGCCTGTCAAATTAATTCGCCCATTGCTAGTGAGGAGAACAAAACAGGAGCCACTCCAGGGCCAATATATTCGGTAATTTCATACTTTACAGTACAGGTATGGGATCTGTTATTCGGAAACCCGTTATCCAGAAAGTTCCGAATTATGGAAAGGGTGTCTTTCATAGACTCCATTGTAATCAAATAATTCCCATTTTTTAAAAATAATTTCCTTTTTCTGTGTAATAATAAAACAATAGCTTGTACTTGATCCCAACTAAGATCTAATTAATCCTTATTGGAGGCAAAACCAGCCTATTGGGTTTATTTCATGTTTATATGATTTTCTAGTAGACTTAAGGTATGAAGACCCAAATTTCAGAAAGATCAATTAGCCAGAAAACCCCAGGTCCTGAGCATTCTGGATAACAGGTACCATAACTGTATATAGCAGCATACAGGTATGGAACCTGTTATACAGAACGCTCAAGACCTGGGGTTTTCCAGATAAAGGATCTTTTTGTAACTTCGATTTTCAATACCTTAAGTTTAGTAATAGTCATTTAAACATTAAATAAACCCAGTAGAATTGTTCTTAATTAAAAAACTTAATTAATGAAGACTAATTATATCTGTGTTGAGATCAGTACACGGTAAAGTCTACTAGAAAATCATATGAACATTAAATAAACCCAATAGACTGGTTTTGCTTCCAATAAGGATTAATTATATCTTAGTTGGGATCAAGTACAAGCTACTGTTTTATTATTACACAGAAAAAGAAAATCATTTTTAAAAATTTTAATTATTTGGATAAAATGATGACAGGTTTCCGGCTAACAGATCCCATACGTGTATTCGGCTACATCTCTTGTTCAAAGTGAGTTCAAGGGGAATATACATCTGTGTTCATATCGGTTCCGAAAAACAGGGCTTTAATTGATTGGTTAATTGGTTCTGTTTATTGTTCAAATGAAAGAAGAAGACATTAAAAAAGATGATATTTTCAGATCCACCTCTGAAATGTAAACCCTCCCTACTGTTGGCTGAAAATTCATTTAGCGAGAAAAGGAAAGTTTTGTGATGCTGCTCTGGTATAAAATAAAGTTAGTGAGCAGAGAAGAGTCATCTGATGTTTCTCTTGTCAGTTTTAAGCAGATCAACATCTTAAGGGTGGTGGATCATGTGGCTACTCGGGGAGATTAGTCGCCCAGCGACAAATATCCTCTTCTTTGAGCGACTAATCTCCCGAAATTACTTCCCACCTGCTGGAATGTAAATCACCGGCGGAATGGCACTCGGATCTAGTGATGGGTGAATTTATTCGAATTTGCGGCGAATAAATTTGCGAAACCACTGTTTTTTTGGAAGCCGGCGCAATTTCGTCGAAAACAGATGCCGGCGTCCAAAAAAAACGAGAAAATTCAGGAAACGGGAAGTTCGCAAATTTTTCGGCAAAGCGTAACGCCCCAAATTCGCCCATCACTACTCAGATCGCTTCAGTTTTCCAAAGTCGCCTGAGGTTTCCTCGTGGGGTAACTTCGGGTGACTCCGTAAAAACAAATCGATCCGGCATTTACATTCTAGCTGGCGGGAGGGCATTTCGGGGAGATTAGTCGCCCAAGGAAGAGGAGATTTGTTGCTGGGCGACTAATCTCCCTGAGTAGCCATGTGTGCCACCACCCTAAAATTTTTCCCCCCCTTTCCTCAGGAAATGATTTACCCACTGTCGCCAGTTGTTCGAAATGACCTGCAGGTGGCAGTATTGTTTCAAATTCATTGTATTTGCAGTTTAACAAATGCTAATATCTTGAAAGCTAGAAAAAAAAATCATGTACATTGTAAATGTGGTCTGAGCATTTTGACATGAATTTGTTTTGAGGGTTTACATTTCCCCTTAAAAACCTTCTGTATTGGCCTCCTCCTTATCTGTAAACCTGTGACATACAGAGAGGGGCTCGTAGTACAGACGTCTTTATCTCTCAGCAATCTTATCATTCAGCCTTTGCCACAAATCAAGTGTTTCTGCAGAAAGGAAGAAGACCAGGGTTACTTACCATTTTCCGTGTTCTCGTGTTCAGTGTCTGTGAGGGTCAGGTTGGAGTTGGCCCTGCTGGACAAACAGGAGCTTCGGCCGGACTTAGTATTACGTGCCCAAAGCCTGACCGGGTGCTCTGGAGATAGAACGACGTCTGCTTCCGTATCGGCATCATTTTCACCGGTCATAGAATAGCCGCAGTGTGGCAGCCCAAGATCCGTTCGGTAAAGTGTTCCATGCGGCGGCGACATTTCCTCAAGACCCAATTCGTGCAAAGTGAAACTGCCACCTAAAAAGAACAAATTAGATTTTCAAGCACATGAAATTTCTTATCATATAATCTTAGTGCCCTTATAAGCACTTTGGCAATTTACACTAAGGGGCCAATTCATTAACTTCGAGAGAAGGATTCGAAGTAAAAAAACTTCGAATTTCGAAGTGTTTTTGGGCTACTTCGACCATCGAATGGGCTACTTCGACTACGATTCGAAGGATTCTAACTAAAAATCGTTCGACTATTCGACCATTCGATAGTCGAAGTACTGTCTCTTTAAGAAAAAACTTCGAACCCCTAGTTCACCACCTAAAAGCTACCAAATCCAATGTTAGCCTATGGGGAAGGTCCCCATAGACTTGGTTAAGTTTTTTTGGTCGAAGGATATTCCTTCGATCGTTGGATTAAAATCCTTCGAATCGTTCGATTCGAAGGATTTAATCGTTCTATCGAACGATTATTCCTTTGATCGTTCAATCGCAGTTTTTGCGCAAAATCGATATTCGAAGTCGAAGGATTTTCATTCCCAGTCAAATATCGAGGGTTAATTAACCCTCGATATTCGACCCTTGATGCATCTGCCCCTAAGTTGTCACCCACACCTCCCAACATTTATGAACTAGAAAGAGGGACAAAAAGATTTGGCGCGTGTAGCGCGGCAACATTTTTGACCACGCCCGTTTTTGTGGCCACACCCCCTAATGACCAAGTTAATTTTACAAAACTTGGCAGGTTATGAAAGTTTGAACACATTTCTATACGTGTTTTGCTAATAAAGGTGAATTGCCCTTTAAGATGCAAGTCAGTTTCCCCAAGAGACCTGCTTATCTTAAATTGTTACAAAAGTATCTATTCTGGGCTCTCTTCCAAAAGCCAATTAGGTTAGAAACATTGTATCTTTTTCTGGCTGTTCAGTACAGGAGATCAAAGAGAAAGTCAGGACATTTCAGTAACAATCCGGGCCTGCGGGCTGAGCTGTCACAATCGGGACTGTCCTGCAAAAAACAGGACAGTTGGGAGGTATGTGGTCACCATATTTTCTGCATTTTACTACGTGCTAGCGACCGCTTCGTCCACTTTGAACAATTCGTCAGGCGTAAATTCACCAGCACAACGCTAATTCCCTAAAATGTGAAGTTGCGTCCAGGGCACCGAACGCTGGCAAAGTTGCGCTAGCGTTGGCTAATTTGCATACGGCGGGAAGTTAAAGTTAAATGGACGTATATGTTGCAGCAAATACATTACACTACACAAGCCCAGGAACCTTAATTAAATTAAATAAAGTTGTTATATTGCCCTACACATGAGCCCAGTGTATAGTTTATGTGCCATATGTTAGGAAATGTAGGGGGAACCCAAAAAACGTTTAGACGTCACGCTAGTGTTAATCACTTCGCCCTTTAGGGAATCTGCCCCAATGACGTCAGGAAAGAGCCGGGGGTCACACAGGTGCAAGTCTATAAAAAGTTCTCAGTAGAGGTGGAAGATGGTGCATGAGTGGGGAGAGCAAAAGGAAGGGCTCAATTTCAACTTGCCAATGTGTGTGGGAGTTGGCCCAAACCAGCCCAACCCGCAGCTTTCAGCCGGCCCGTATATTGCTAGTCACGTCCCATAACACTTATTGCCTTGCATAGCCAATTGTGGGAGCAGACCTTGTCTAACTGCATACCTCCCAACTGTCCCGTCTTTCGCAGGACAGTCCTGATTTTGACAACTCATCCCGCAGCCCGGATTGTTACTGAAATGTCCTGACTTTCTCTTTGATCTTCTACCATGAACAGTCAGAAAAAGTTTCTAAAACTTAATTGGCCTTTGGCAGAGAGCCCAGAATATGTGTCAGCTGCACTTAGATACATGTGTTACAATTTATAATAAGCTCTTGGGGAAACTGTGACTTGCAGCTTAAAGGGCAACTCACCTTCATTAGCAAAACTGTAATAACACATAAAAAACACAGAAATGTGTTCAAACTTTCATAACCTGCCAAATCTTTTTGTCCATCTTTTTATTTCTAAAATGTTTGGAGGCATGCAACTGGCCAATAAGGGCTGGGGCCCACTGTTTTTTTTTCCAGGTGTCCTACTTATCCAGACCGACCCTATACTTACTGCTTGCCCTATATCAGATGGAAAAGATATGTGTCTGCCGATACTGCCCGATATTTTATCCAGTAGAAAGTGCAGAGCACAGCCAGACCTGAGAGTGCTCTCTGGATGAGCAATAAGGGGAACATTCCGTCACCCCTGCACTTCTTGCATAATTGCCCCCTTTTGTGCATCATCTTTAAAGGGATACTGTCATGGGAAAACATGTTTTTTTCAAAATGAATCAGTTAATAGTGCTGCTCCAGCAGACTTCTGCACTGAAATCCATTTCTCAAAAGAAATGATTTTTTTATATTTAATTTTGAAATCTGACAAGGGGCTAGACATTTTGTCAGTTTCCCAGCTGCCCCCAGTCATGTGACTTGTGCCTGCACTTTAGGATGGAACTGCTTTCTGGCAGGCTGTTATTTCTCCTACTTAATGTAACTGAATGTGTCTCAGTGGGACCTGGATTTTACTATTGAGTGTTGTTCTTAGATCTACCAGGCAGCTGTTATTTTGTGTTAGGGAGCTGCTATCTGGTTACCTTCCCATTGTTCTGTTGTTAGGCTGCCGGGGGGGAAAAGGGAGGGGGGTGATATCACTCCAAATTGCAGTACAGCAGTAAAGAGTGACTGAAGTTTATCAGAGCACAAGTCACATGACTGGGGGCAGTTGGGAAACTGACAATATGTCTAGCCCCGTGTCAGATTTCAAAATTAAATATAAAAAAAATCTGTTTGCTCTTTTTGAGAAAAGGATTTCAGTGCAGAATTCTGCTGGAGCAGCACTATTAACTGATGTGTTTTGAAAAAAAATGTGTTTTTCCATCACAGTATCCCTTTAAAAAAAAAAAATGCAGATGTCGCTTCTCCATTTTAATTCCCTAACGCCTTTCCCTGCCTGCAACGCAAAGCACCATTGTGTTCCTTGCGAGTAAAAGCCCTGAGATTTCGGCCGGACACGTTTATATAAAAATCTGCCTTTCACATAATTTTAATAAAGCTAAACTCTCCAGGACAGGTTTGAGCGACCAGAAAGCCCTAACATTCATTCCACACTTCTGAACATGAAACAACAACGGCAGGTTTGGTACATCCAACTGGTTTAATAGCTCCGTGTACTTCACACCTTGTTAATTAAACAAGCAGGTTACATTCCCTGACAGATCTGACAGTCAGAGAGACTGACACTTTCACAGCTCCTAACTTAGCCAAGTCAAAGCACAAGGCTGCCTGTGATAATTGCACCCAGACAGAAAGCTCTTTGCTTTGACTTCAAATGCCTTCCACCAAAGTTTGAAAAGATGAATAGAATTGATTTACTAAGAAGTTCTAATTTACACCTGACTTTCCCCTGCAGCCCTTGGATTTGTGGCGCAGGGAGGGAAGTCTCCGAATCCAGAGCATAAGTTTCATTCACTTTGTGCTTCTGAGACTAGGGATGTAGCGAACTGCCGTTTTGGTGTTCGCGAACGCCGTTCGCGAACACCGGCAAAAATGCGAACAGTTCGCGAACAGTTCGCGAACTTCAAACACCCGCAAAATCGTTCGATTCGAACGTTCGAAGGATTTTTCGTTCGATTCGAACGTTTGAAGGATTTTCATCGTTCGATCGAAGGATTTTCATTCGAATCGAACGTTCAAAGGATTTTAATCGTTCGAACGAATGGAAATCGTTCGAACGAATGGAAATCGTTCGATTTTAGCGGTCGAATGGTCGCGAACTCAAATTGCGAACGTTCCCAAACGTTCGCGAACATTAGGCGGACGCGAACGGTCGAAGTTCGCGCGAACAAGTTCGCAGGCGAACAGTTCGCTACATCCCTATCTGAGACTTTGGAGCTTGCACTTTTTTTTTTAATTATCAACCTTTCATGAAATAAATAAACTTAAAGTAAATTATTTTTTATAGAACACAAATGCACAGTAATATAATCCCCAGAGCAACATGTATACAGTTTATAAAAAAAAAAAAAATAGGGTTACCCTCCTAATCTGTAAATCTGAAACTTGATGTCAATCTTATACATAGGAAAGAAAGATAGATCATTTTTTCCCAGAAAAAGCACAGATCTAGATGCGATCTACGTGATCCCCCCATCTGTTGATCATAACCGGAATCAACACTTTGAATAACTCAGGCACCTGTCCCTCAATAAAATGATCTCAAATGATGGTTGGTCAGTCTCCTGCCATTTTTTTATGGGTTGACGTGGGTCCCTAAAGTCTACTAGAAAATCATGTAAACAATAAATAAACCCAATAGGCTGGTTTTGCTTCCAAAAGGATCAGTTATATCTTAGTTGGGATCAAGTACAAGATACTGTTTTATTATTACAGAGAAAAAGGAAATAATTTTTTAAAATTTGGATTATTTGATTATAATATAATCTATGGGAGACAGTTTGTAATTTGGAGCCTACTGGATAATGGGTTTCTGGATAACGGATTTTCCATTATTTGGATCTATTCTTCATCCCTTAAGTCTACAAGAAAATCATATAAACATGAGATAAACCCAATAGGTTGGTTTTGCTTCCAGTAAGGATTAATTATATCTTAGTTGGGATCAAGTACAAGCAGGGTCGGACTGGGCTGGCGGGACACCAGGAAAAAAATGGCGGGCTCCTGCCGGCACAGACCCCCTCTCTCCCGATCTGCTGGCCCTAGAAAAAAAAATTACAATGCCAGTCAGCAGCATCAAGGGCAAATAAGGTCTTGAGCTGTATTAAAGGGACAGAGATTCACGAGAGGAGGGGGTCATTCTTCCACTGTATAGAGCACTTGAAAGGCCCCATCTAGAATATGCCGTACAGTTTTGGTCTCCATCACTCAAACAGGACATTATTGTATTAGAGAGGGTACAGAGAAGGGCAACTAAGCTGGTAAAGGGAAAATCTTAGCTATGAGGAAAGACTGGCCAAATTGGGGATGTTCACGCTGGAGAAGAGGCGCTTAAGGGGGGATATGATAACTATGTATAAATATATAAGGGGATCATATAATAATCTCTAATGATTTATTTACCAGTAGGTCTTTCCAGCTGACACAAGGTCACCCATTCCGATTAGAAGAAAAGAGGTTCCAGCTAAATATTGGGAAGGGGTTTGTTACAGTGAGAGCTGTGAAGATGTGGAATTGTCTCCCTGAATCAGTGGTACAGGCTGATACATTAGATAGGTACAAGGAAGGGTCGGATGCTTTATTCACCAGTAGCTCCTCCCAGCAGACAGGAGGGAGCCAATGAGATTAGAGGAGGGAAAGGGGTGTTACAGGGAGAGCTGGGAAGTGAATCAGTGGTACAGGCTGATACATTAGATAGGTATAAGAAGGGGTTGGATGGTGTTTAGCAAGTGAGGGAATACAGGGATATGGGAGATAGCTCATAGTACAAGTTGATCCAGGGACTGGGCCTATTTCATTTTGGAGTCAGGAAGGATTTTTTCCCCTCTGAGGCAAATTGGAGAGGCTTCAAATGGGTTTTTTTGCCTTCCTCTGGATCAACTGGCAGTTAGGCAGGTTAAAATGTTGATCTTGATGGACGTGTGTCTTTTTTCAACTTAATTTACTAAGTTACTATATTACTATGTTACTTAACGCATGAAGATCCAAATTTTGGAAAGAGCCCTTATCCAGAAAACCCCAAGTCCCGAGCATTCTGGATAACAGGTTTCCTTACCTGAACTGTTTTATTGTGATTTATTACGCTTTTAGTGGTTCTATTATGCCTACGAATCACAAGTGACTTTCAGTAACTGCTCATTGCTTGAAAACCATCTACAGTAAGCAGCAGACTCGTGCCTTATAACAAGTGTCCACTAGCACTGTTTGTGATCCTTATATAAGACCATGGGAATTGGGGAGCCATATGAGCTCATTGAATAACAAGTAATTATCTTAATAACAAGCCTAATTTTTAGGTAGTTATTCTTCTTAGGAGGAACAAGTAACCTGAGCTGGACTTCCCAGTAGCCTTCCAATGTAAACAGAATAATTACTTGTCTTCTGGTCCTGATTCTGACAAATTTGTTAATGATACCTGCTCAAAAGTCCAGAGGATTGTGCATTTCCACTAAAAAAAAAACTGTTGTTTTAGTTTTGTTGGACAATTAACACAATCTATACAGATGGAGAAGACTTTTGACATCACATGGCTCACACAATATATATATATCAGTGCTATAGTGACCTATTTAAATGGTGACTTGATGAGCCCCCTTTACACACTCACCTGATGAAGAGCAGACTAACCCTCAAAGTGTTAAGCAGTACATGTGTGAACACTAATAAACATCACGTAACTGATTTATGACTTATGGGACATGATGACCCATCCAAGGCAGAAGACTAAGCAAGACTACATTTGCTATATCTATGAGTAAGATTTATAGACAGCCGTAGTAGACAATGTAATTTTGGAGGCAATTCAAATGGTGAGGATTGAGTGCTGATCATGGCCATTGACCTTGACAAAAAAAAACAACAACTTAGAATTGTTGCTCTAGAACAGTGATCCCCAACCAGTAGCTCGTGAGTAACATGTTGCTCTCCAACCCCTTGGATGTTGCTCCCAGTGGCCTCAAAGCAGGTTATTAATTTTGAATTCCAGGCTTGGAGGAGAGTTTAAGTTGAACCAAAACCAAGTGTACTGCCAAAGAGAGCCTCCTGTAGGCTGCCAGTCCAAATAGGGTCAACCGATAGCCAATTACAGCCCATATTTGGCACCCCTGGGAATGTTTGACATGCTTATGTTGCTCTCCAACATTTGAATGTAGCTGATAGGTAAAAAAGGTTGGGGATCCCTGATCTATGGAATAGGAGGCAATTCAAATGGGTGAAGACTGAGGGGCAAGGGTCAAATTTTGAAGTCGTGGGAGTTTTTTTGAACTCCAATAACTTCGAAATTCGAATAAAAAAAGATCTAAGTTTTTAATTTGGGGTGAATAGGCTGTATTCAAATCGTTCGAATTGAAGTTTAAGCGCATTAGATCGAATTAGAATCAAAGTATTTGCCCCAAAAACTTTTTTTTCAAAGTCCACCAAGTGACTCCAGATTCCAGGAGGTCCCCACATAGGCTAAAACAGCAATTCGAAAGGTTTTAGATGGCGAATGTTCGATGTTTTAAAGCAACAATGCACGATCCATTTCAATTTGTCAAAGTAAACAAAAATAGCTCGAAATTCGTTTGTCTTTACTTCGAATTTTCACTTCGACCCTTGATAAATCTTCTCCTGAGTGTTGACTGTGATCACGACAAAAAAAAAATACTTAGAAACCTTAATCCAAGATATCTAACACAGCAAACCTGATAAAGAGCGCGTCAAGAACATATACCGGAATAAAACCGATGGGAACCATGATCTACAGAGTTAAACTTCTGCTGCTCCATTTGTGTCAAAATACATCAGCTCTCTCAATGCTCAGACTAAGTGATCTTCCCCAGCAAAGGAGCTCATACATTATGGAGAAACACACAGCTACAATTAACCGAGAATCAAACGTATTTGCAATAAACAGCATGAGACACATTGATTTTCATATCTCCTGCATAATGCGGTCTTTTAAGGTGAAGGAACTCAAGTCAAGTCAATAAGCGGAAGGCGTTAAATATTGAAGACGCCAAGTTCTGCTGTCTCCGTGCTTCACCGACGGCATTGTTTTGGCTCTTTTTCTCATAATGCCTAAAACAAGTTAATAATCACTTGATTATTCAGGGAATTTATTCGGAAAGCCCTAAATTATAGAAAGAAACCTCCAGCCTTGGTTCACCGATGGTTTTAGAAAAACACCTCATTATTTTTACTCGTAGCTAAACACAGGGTGGGGGTGGCAAATGGAGAAAATTTACAGGTTTTATTTGAACATATTTATAGGACAAAATAAAGCCGTCCATACATTGCCTCCTCCAGGTCATCAGTTGAGCAGATCTTTGCTTGAGTTGGTTGATCAACCAAATCCAGATACTTTGATTATTCAGCCACTCATTGACTGCATTCCCGTGCCTGATGTGGTTCTTGGCTGGTTAGATTTTTCACCCCACCCAAATATTATATAACACTAAGCCCCAATCAGCCAGTTATTGGGGAGGGTGCATAGACAGTACAGGTTAATGGACTGCAAGAGTCTCAATATTAGCCAGTGTATGGCCAACCTATGCCAACAATTGGGTACCATAGTAACTTTTTATGAAACATAAACTCTTGTCCTCTTACATGAAATTCAACTCTTTTTTTTATTTTTAACAATCATTGAGGAAAGTCAGGTATTAGTGAGTCCTACTTAGCCTAACATGCCAGAAAGCAGAGGCAGAACAGAGGGCAAAGCTCATTATGCAGAGCTGTATTGGGAGAGAGTATCCGATTATAAAATTCCTGTTCCTCTCTCTGGTTTTATATCTGTGCCTAATGATTAAAATGGTCCATTATATCTTAATAACTGACCTTTTTTATGATTTCCATTTTAGTATCTGTTTGCTTGCTTAGGTTCTAGAAATTAGTGATTTGCAGGTTGGGCTTTTCCCGAACCTGCACCCGCCTGCCACCAAACCTCCCACCACCCACGCCCACCTTTCGGGTTTCTTTTACAGACCCACGCCTACCCATGATGTCACAAAAGGGGTGGGGAAAAGTGCACGCATCTATGAAAGCTCAACCCGGAAGTAGTGACCCTGAAAGGCCGTCTCCCATAGACTCCATTCTATCCAAATAATCCAATTTTTTTAAAAATGATTTCCTTTTTCTCTGTAATAATAAAACGGTAGCTTGTACTTGATCCCAACTAAGATATAATTAATCCTTATTGGAAGCAAAACCAGCCTATTGGGTTTATATATGTATACTTTAAGGAAACATAGACATTTTATGAACAATTTCTTTCATGGCTTTCTTTGGGGTGCAAAATGTTTCTCGCACCTGGGTTATATACTGTATATTGTGAAATGATAGACACACTTTTTCATTTGATTGCAGGCTGGCACAAACTTGACTTCATTCCAATAGTTTATGCAGGTAAAAAGTGATTTATTTTAGAGAAAAAAATCTCAATATGTAGCTGTACGCGTTTCGTGCCTTGTGGGCACTTAGTCATAGTCACTACTGGGATCAATACTGGATGCCTTTCTCACAAAACATTTATTGTTACACATAGTGCGGCCTAGCAGATTAGAAGTAGAAGGTAGACAGATTGGAGCATACTAAAGGCACAATAGCAACTGATAGGCCATAGGCTGAGGAGTTCTACATTAAAAATGGTTTTCCACTTTGTGCACAGTCCTATTACTACCACCCGCAATTGGGAAGATGTAATTGCATGACTTCCTGGAGCAGTGGGTGCTAGATCTTTAGTATCCCCTATGAGTATGGTACTTAATTTCCATTGCTATCCTTGTAATCAAAAAGTCAAAACATCCAAAATCATAGCATTCGTTTATCAATCATAAACCATATTTCTGACTGTTGAGCAGAAGGACTCTCAAGTCTTACAACAACCAATGATGAAGACAACCATAAAGGGACCTTTCACAATCTATTAGAGAAGCTTACTAAACATCTGTTACTCCCATGAAACCCATAAATCTTAATGGCATAACTCCTTACGGCCCTAATCTGTTGTTGGTATGGACAATAGAACTGCAGTTTGGTTAAGCTTTTCGTCAAAGGGAGGCATTGAGACTCACCTGACCTACAGAATTCATCAATTTCCTGGTGGACCATGTCTTTTATACGATTGCTATAGGTCAGCCTTGAGTCTTGGTCATAAGCCTTCAAAGTCTCGCTGGAGCTGTAGGACTTCTGGGGAATCTTGCTATCATCGCTATCAGCCGAGGAGCTGGTATAACGTCGTTCAGTGTCTCGGCGCCTTGTCAGAGATCGGTACGGTTTCCTTTCTTTCACATCCATGACACACTTCTTGGTCTCACCATTGAAGAGAAGTCTAGACACAAGCTATTTCTGCAAAGGAGATGAGAATAAAAGAGTTAATATAATTTTCAGGCCTGGAAAGGGCCTTCCAGCTAATAGAAAAATAGTAATGAATATTGATATCAAGAAAGAAGCCATTCAACTTATTTCAGCTTCAACTGCCACCATGCCCTGCCATCCTACTGAACATAAGGTCAACAGAACCTGGTGGAGCAAATGATTGAGATTGTATATTAGGGTATTTCATCTCTGATGATGCAAACATATGCTATGTCACTCCAATCCTGACAAGTGTATTTTTTTTAGTTGTAATATTGGTGTGTAGGTGCATCTCAGGTCGTTTTACCTGGTCATGTGCTTTCAGAAAGAGCCAGCACTTTAGGGTGGAACTGCTTTCTGGCAGGCTGTTGTTTCTCCTACTCAATGTAACTGAATGTGTTGCAGAGGGACATGGATTTTAACTAGTGAGTGCTGTT
Source organism: Xenopus petersii (assembly GCA_038501925.1). Classification (NCBI taxonomy): domain Eukaryota; kingdom Metazoa; phylum Chordata; class Amphibia; order Anura; family Pipidae; genus Xenopus; species Xenopus petersii. The sequence continues at coordinate 165,525,001 of CM076675.1, forward strand.
CTACCAGGCAGCTGTTATCTTGTGTTAGGGAGTTGCTATCTGGTTACCTTACCATTGTTCTGTTGTTTGGCTGCTGGGGGGGGGGAAGGGAGGTGGGTGATATCACTACAACTTGCAGTACAGCAGTAAAAGAGTGACTGAAGTTTATCAGAGCACGACACATGACTGGGGGCACCTGGGAAAACTGAAAATATGTCTAGCCCCATGTCAGATTTCTAAATTAAAAATAAAAAAAGCAGTTTGCTCTTTTTTAAAAATGGATTTCAGTGTAGGCGTCTGCTGGAGCAGCACTTTTAACTGATGCATTTTGGGAAAAAACATATTTTCCCATGGCGCAACCCAAACCCGCAACCCGCATTCTTACCCGCTTGGACCGGCTACCCGACCTGACCCACAAGTACCTTATCCACAACCCAGACCCGATGACCATCAAGAAGCAGGAAGTGCTGTCATTGTAAACCGGAAGTGACATCATCGGAAGAAGGTGTGATCAGAAAAAAGGATTAAAAATCGCTATTGAGAAGACCCGCAAACCCGCCGACCTGCGTCTATACCCACACCCGGAACTTTTACCCGCAACCCGCAGGGTACCGCAGGTCTCTGCGGGTAACTTGCGGGTACCCGACCTGCTGCAGGACTCTATCGCCAGTGTAAATGATCCCTCCTTGGAAGCATTGTGGAAACATTAGTTGAAAGAGCACTGAGCAACAGTTTACGTTTGTTTGTTTCCATGCAAATTAACAAAATGAACAAAACACAGCCATAAACGATTACAGCATGAAGGTATGAACAACGGGAATTAGACAGCGTCCAACGAGCTACGGCAATGAGCATGTTCTTGGGTTGTAAAAAGGCCGGACGCAGGAGCTTTAAATCTAAACGTACACATAATAAAACACCTTCTTCCCCAAACAGACTTGAGAAGCCAATCCAGTCTCTGTTAAGTAGCTTATTTAAATAATAAACAGTAATTTTAGATATTTCACACTTCATTAAACTTGTGTAGAATTACAGCTTTTGCAGTTGATGGGATGAATGTTACGAAAGCAATGTTACAGTATATAAACAGAATTTACCGCTGGCCTCCAGTCATATTGAAAATTAAACTCTTAATTTGTGTGTCACTAATGGAGTATATCGCTACGAGCGCAGCGCCGACACACATTAAACTCCTAAATGATCCTTTCCAGGGCAACCATTTTCCAAATCTATTCCGCCTCTTCTGAAAAAAAGTAAAAAAAAAGGGACAGGATCCTCTTTTCTCAAAGATGATGCACCTTTCCTATCCTGGTCAGTTAATGTCCCCCGTAGGATTTATTCTTATGGAAATAAGAGCCCTTACAGTGAAGCTATGTTACATAGAGGTGGTGTAGAATTAAAACCCCTGCTGAAGTACCAGAACGAGGCATGAAACGCGTCAGGTGATCACATATCATAGCACAGGAAGTAAGTTTCTCGAGAAGCCCTGTTCACTGTTTTTAAATGTAACCTGGAATAAAGCTTGTTGATTTTAAGGAACCACTGCTTGGACACACTCCTTAACTTTTCTTTAGCTGATGTTATTTGTTGGCTCGCTTGAGGGGTCATTTACTTATTGCACCTCACTGTGTAAAGCAGTGGCATAACTAGAGTGCACTGGCCTCTTCAGAGGGGCCGATCCCCATCCTCCCACCAACTTCCCATCCCTCCTCTGCCCCACCCATGTCCCACATCCACTCCGCCCACATCCTACCCTGAATCCGCCTATGTTATGCCCGACTCTGCCCACTCCCAGAAATTCGCTTCTTTGCCAGTAAGTGAGAGTGGCTGGGAAGGAGGGTTTTTTTTTAGAGGAAGCAGACCCCACACTATGGGCCTCCTGAGACTGAGGGGTCTGCTTCCTCTATAATTACACCACTGGTGTAAAGTGTAGATGCAATATTATCCAAAAAGGGTGGGGGGGACTCCAGACACACTAGGAAATCCACAGGGCCACACGTTTGTAGCAAGAACACTGTTTATTTTAATTTAATTAAGAAGTAAACATCTCTGTTGACCTTACGCGTTTCATGCCCTATAGGGACCTAGCTCATGATTAAGTAAGGCCAATGGAACAGGCTGGGTCAAACATGGGTAATCAAACAGACTAGATTCAGACCAGATCAAACGCACAAGGCTCAGGAACCACAAGAAACAAGTTCTATCATGGGCATCAGTCAGCAGTCTGAATGGGCCTTTTATAGGGCAAGAATTCCACGCACCAGAACGTGCGTTTTCGCGCCAGAATGCGCTGGCGCAATCACGCCAGCGCGCCTGTGCTTTTAAGAGGCGCGCAGGCGCGCCATAATGACGCTGGGAGGAGGAAGAAGAAGGAGCGCCGCGGCGTGGCGACCGTCCACGCCGCCGCACCGCTAGACCACCAGGTACTTTTATTACAGCCAGTTTTTTTCTGATTTTTTAAAATAAAGAAGTCCGACCAAACTAGAATCCACGATGTGAACTTTTTTATTATTAAAAAAGCACAAATTAATGGGATCAGGGAAAAACCCGAATCATACTTCTTTTTGGAGTTTTTTTCCTGAATTGTACATTTTTATTTGTGATTTTTGCAGAAAAGCCCAGTTTTTTTTCAGGCTAATTCGAGCACAGACACAGAAACTTCCAAAGTGGATAGAGACGTCATCTTCCATTGATTTATATACAACCTCAGCAGGTCTGATATGGAGGATTTTTCAGATTCTGACTTTTTTCATCCTTGGGGTATATTAAATCTCCATTTTTTTTTGAATTTTTGGCAATTGGACTAATAACCCCTAGGAGATGTGAGTTAGACAAGCCAGCTTAACAAAACTGAGAAGTAGTGTGGAGTTAGAACTTCCCATGCATCACCTGCCTATATGTAGGGGCCACTGTATGAAAAGGGGCTGAGAGGGGATCCATCTTTACTGGTAAGACCATTTCTTCATATCCTTACAGTGCCGGACTGGGATGCCAGGGGCCCACCAGAAAACCATAGTCCTCTTCCTCACCTCACTCAACCTCTATTCTTCAAGTCTCTCTTTTCCTATTCTATTATTTAATGTTCTATCTATTTAGCCTCCCTGTTCCTATACAGAAGTAGGTAATGACCATGAAACAGGCCAAAGAATAGAAGCAGGAGGGTCCACTGACACTTTTTATTGGTATCCCGGTGGGCCAGTCCAACGCTGCATCCTTACTGTCTCCTAGGGGCAAGGGTTTATGATTCTTTTTAAACTGTTTACCCTTTACCAAACCTTTATACATTGAACCTTTTTCTGCTATGTGCATGGACTATGTTAGCCCTGCAGAACAAAGCATTAGGCTCCAATTGGCTTTAGTGAAAATCAACATGGCAGAAATAAAGCAATGGGTTGCTATGATTGGCGCAATTTGACGCACTGCTGCTTTTATGAAGCTCTTCTAACCACCATGTTCAAAAACAGAGCCTGTTCATAATAATGTATTTACACCTTGAGACCCCATAGTATCCTAAACATGAAATCAATCTCAATTTGCCTTTATAATGTCTAATTTTTCCTCTGTAAGCAATGACCAGTCAGCCATACCACTAAACCCAAATATAGCAGTCGGCCATGCTGCTGCCATCATTGCTGAAATATGCTACGTGGATCAATATTTATTCTCCTTTAATGGCAGCAAGAAAGAGAATATGGCTATGAATAGGCAGCAATAATACATTGTACTAGTTTGCTTGCCTTGTAACATTCATGTTCTGCTGACACAGGGAAGACTGGGAACATGAGACTTTACCACAATGGAATGTTACTTTAGATAAGTAGTGATTGAGTTAGTTAATGCAGCAGGAAACTTACCATTATGTGCTATGTTTGTCATGTACTGTATATATAGATATTCCCAGAATCCCACAATAGGGTAGTAGGAGATCATAGAGCTGCTCCACTTGTTTCTACACAGACCTACAACTCTCATTTTCCATAGATATTAATAAGAGGGGTCTCTGGGGCTTCAGGGAGGCTTTGTCTCCTTCAACTGGGCCTGATGGATCCAAGCGTTAGTTTAAGTTGGGATGGGAACAGATGAAATTAATTCAGAGCAGGATTAGAAACCTATGTTTATCTACAATAGGAGCCAGAGATAGTTAGAGCATACCTCCCAACTGTCCCTTTTTCGGAGGGACAGTCCCTCTTTTGACAGCTCAACCTGCAGTCCCTCTTTTGTACTGGAAAGTCCCTATTTCCTCTGCACTGAACAGCCAGAAAAAGAAACAAAGTTTCTAACTTAATTGGCTTTTAGCAGAGAGCCCAGAACAGCTAACGGGTGCAAATAAGATACTTTGTAACAATTTTGAGACACAAAAAAACAGTTTAGATAAGGAGAAATATTTTCAAACTTTCATAACCTGCCAAATTCTGTAAAATGGTAATTGAGGGGTGTGGCCACATAAATGGGCGTGGTCAGACAATTTCGATGCGCTAAGTGCGAAAAAAAAATTGTGTCCCTCTTTTAACTTCCAAAATGTTGGGAGGTATGAGTCAGAGGGTTAGGTAGTCAAGCAAACTTAGTTTTGAGGATAGACAGTTGGGTTAGTTCCCCAGTAGCCATCATTGTAGCGACTTGTATGTTTTATTCAAATAGCACAGTGAATGTACTGTATGCAGGGGGCTCAAACATGGTATAGTTATTGTAAGTTATAAAGTAAAAATGGATAAATCTATGCTTAAGTGCTTAGGTGTTTCAGTACACAGTTGGTATGAGGTCACTAGAGCTTACAATCTATTAGGGAAATAATGGTGCATACCAGGCCCCAGTACTGCTCTACATTATTACTTTTATTGCCTATGGGTTCAATAAATAGTTATTGTGTTTTAGATGAGAAACATGAGAGCTATATTATAGATAGATGATAGATAGAGGATAGATAGATAGATGATAATAGATAGATAGATAGATAGAAGATAGATAGATTGATCGATAGATCGATCGATAGATAGATGATAGATAGATAATAGATAGATAATGGTGCATAACAGACCCCATTACAGATCTACATTATTACTTTTATTGCCTATGGGTTCAATAAATAGTTATTGTGTTTTAGATGAGAAACATGAGAGCTATATTATAGATAGATGATAGATAGATAGATAGATAGATAGATAGATAATAGATAGATGATAATAGATAGATAATAGATAATAGATAGATAGATAATAGATAGATAATGGTGCGTACCAGGCCCCAGTACTGCTCTACATTGCTACTTTTATTGCCTATGGGTTCAATAAATAGTTATTGTGTTTTAGATGAGAAACATGAGAGCTATATTATAGATAGATAGATAGATAGATAGATGATAGATAGATAGATAGATAGATAGACAGACAGATAGACAGATAGAAAGATGATAATAGATAGATAGATAGATAGATAGATAGATAGATAGATAGATAGATAGATAGATAGATAGATAGATAGATAGATAAGGTCACTGGCCTGAAGAGCTTACAATCTATTAGGAAAATAATGGTGCATAACAGGCCCCAGTACTGCTCGACATTATTACTTTTATTGCCTATGGGTTCAATAAATAGTTATTGTGTTTTAGATGAGAAACACGAGAGCTATATTATAGATAGATGATAGATAGATAGATAGATAGATGATAGATAGATAGATAGATAGATAGATAGATAGATAGATAGATAGATAGATGATAGATAGATAGATAGATAGATAGATAGATGATAGATAGATAGATAGATAGATAGATAGATAGATGATAGATAGATAGATAGATAAAGATAGTCTTCAAGAGAAAAAATACAGCAAGTCCAGTTGATTTCACTTATTACGATAGATAGATATGATAAAGAAAGATGAAAAGTTGATTGATATATAGATAATAGATAAACCATGATAGATTAATAGATAGACTATAGCTAGATGAAAAGATACTTAGAAGAAAAGATATCTGATTGATAGAGATAGATAGACAGACAGACAGATGGATAGATAGCTATAGATAGATAGGAATAACTATGAAATAATGTTGGAATATGAAGAATATGATGGAACACTGCAGCTTTCTATGTTTTTCAGACACTGGCCATCTGTCCATTCCAATTTCTGGCTCGGTACCATAGAGAACAGTCTTGTCCCCCTCTATAATTACACCCCTGAACATTAAGTCACAGAAACGGCATCATATAATTCATGCGAATGCTCATCCTTCTGACCCTCTGAGCCGCGCACAGGAGACTGTTCTGTTTGTGCGATTATTACGCTAGCAGATGGCCGAGCGGCGCACCGTTGGATGAAACAGGACAATCATTTATGAATTAATACGGAGTAATGTTTATGTTCAGACCATGACGTGCCTTCTGATGTACAGCAGTGGAGACTGCAATATTTGGGCTACACATAATAATCACTAAGGGTTTTATATTTCTCCAGGAAGCCATATCTAATGAATCCTATAACACCTATCATTCTGTGTTTGGCAATACAAAAAAATCAAGGCCCATCTGTAAATCTGCTCCCCTCTCACAGTTAAATAATTGGGATTATTTGCTGAGAAATAAAGTCTGGTTGGATGCCATGCTCTGCATTGCTGTTGAATATTGAGCCGAGCAGCTGCCATGTTGAGTGATACAAAGTTGTGAAGTTCAAGGCCTTCCATGCACTACATCTTGCCACTGAGAATCCCTTTTGATGCTGCCACTGTTTCTTCATGCCACACAACAAACAAAGGAAAATGTCTCCAGTATATAAATCATTTTTAGTCAGGGTCCTTGGGCCTTTTTAAGTCTAAATTAACAGTTTCACAAGATGCTTTGTGGGGTCAGTGACCCTGGCAACAACCAGATACATAGACAAGTGTTGGAAGGGGTTGGCAAGCCCCTCCCTGAGCTGCACACAATTGGACCTGACAATCTATACTATATTTAATACATGGAACATGTGTAATAGGCAATTACATTGTTTGTTACATGGTAATTACTTGCTTGATGGCAAACATCATGACCATTGTGGACTCTTTGCTCTTGTATGGAAAGGCATTGGTGGAATTAATGGTGGATTAAGCAGATACTTGTTGACTGCTTCTTATTCAAGATGATACCAGCAAACATTGAACTTGTAAATCCAATTTACAGCACTTTTGCTAATGAAAACCATAACACAAGCCGAAGTTATAGTCCTAGTCACCCCTTCCCTGGGCAGATCTTAAGAGTCCCAAGAGGATACTATTGCCCTATTGCTTCTAGAAGGGCAAGATACATGCTATTGAAAGGAAAAGCGATGGTCCCATTGCTTCTAGGACGGTCAATGACAAGCCACACAAGCTACATGCGTTGATGAGAGGCAAAGCACAAGAGTGAGGGTTGGCCATACTGCTCAAAGATGGATACTATGGCCCCATTGCTTCTAGGAACGTCAAGGACAAGCTATGTGCATTGATAAGAGGCAAAGCATAAGAGTGAGGGTTGGCCATACTGCTCAAATATAACTACTATGGTCCTATTGCTTCTAGGAAGGTCAATGACAAGCTGCATGAATTGATGAGAGACAATGCACAAGGGTGAGGGTTGGTCATACTGCTCAAAGATGGATACTATGGCCCCATTGCTTCTGAGAAGGTCAATGGCAAGCTACATGCTTTTGATGCGTTGGCCATACTGCTGGGTCAGTCTATGCATGAGAAGGTTTCCTTCTTGCCTATCAAGTCTTCAACTCACATAATGTTCTTTACTGCCTATCATGTACAAAATAGGGGTGTGGAAGCACTCTAAAGGCTAAGTAATAGTATATTTAAGTATAATGGAAGTGCTAGTTTTAATGCACATTCCCTGGACCCCTGTCTCAAACGTAAGTTTACAAAACAGGGGTTTTTAGTTACAAAATTATGATCATCAAGTTGAAAAGCCACCATACAACGTCAAGGTAAACCCCCAGATGGCGGTCCCTAACTTGTTTGCCTTTCAGCCATAGTATAAAACGTCTTACTGCATAGTAGCATTCAGTGTAATCAGTGTCTGTTGGACCTTGGTTTCAGTGAAAAGGATCTATCCTCCCCCGCCAGTATGCGGCTTTTAAGGGAGAGGAATTGTCCAACCAACGCCCATTTTTAAAAGTATAGGGCCCCATTAGTTTAAGGGGGGGTATGGGGTGCTATTAAAAACCACATGAAGCTCAGCCACAGCTTCTGGCAACAATACAATGTACAAAATAGGTGTGTGGAAGCACTCTAAAGGCTAAGTAATAGTATATTTAAGTATAATGGAAGTGCTAGTTTTAATGCACATTCCCTGGGCCCCTGTCTCAAAAGTAAGTTTACAAAACAGGGGTTTTTAGTTACAAAGTTATGATCATAAAGTTGAAAAGCCACCAAGGCATAGGAGTTGTTCATATAAATGCTATTAAGAAGAGAGGTAAGATACCTATTTTACTATGATTAAAGGTAAACAATTTAGGGACCACCGCATGGGGTTTACCTTGACGCGGTATGGTGGCTTATCAATTTTATGATCATAACTTTGTAACTAAACAACCCTGTTTCAAAATTATATGCACCAGCATTTTTACTTGAATTACTGAGACAGGGAATTCGACTTTTTTGAAATTGGCCTCAGGTGTGCACCCACACCCATTCTTTACTGCCTATATACAAGCTGTCTTATGCAGCCTCGCATGCATTTCTGTGGTCTACAACACTGTTAGAGTTGACTTTTCACTAGCTATTGATCTAAAAACAATCCTTATTGTAATTTAATTAAAAAGCTAGTGATGAGTCAGCTTATACTTTCTTCTAACATGGCTAACATTATAATGCAGGGTTCCTAACCTTTTTTACTTATGAGAAAATGCGAAGAGAGTTGAGTAGCACAAGCATGAAAAATGTTCCTAGGGGTGCCAAATAAGAGCTATGATTGGCTGTTTGATAACCCCTATGTGAATTGGTAGCCTATGGGAGGCTCTGTTTAGCAGTATACTTGGTTTTTAGCCGGCTTGAATAATAACAATTATAATGACCATGAAGAGCACTAAGGGGTGTATATTTATGGGGGTCACCAACATTCATGTGCCCTGAAGCGGAGTTCAGAGAGCCCTCTGGCAATAGTTTATACAGGGAAGACATGTGTATGTGCAAAATGCAACAAAATAGTGTGTGGTAAACTTTGTTTTAACATTCTGCCTTCCTAAGAGTAAATGACCTCAGATAACTGTCAGCTCAAGAAACTGGCCTTTTTTCTGACTTTCCGGATTATAAAACTGCCTGTTTTCCATGTGTTTTGATGATCTGATTGTATTATCCCCATCCCTACCCCCTATTTCTAAAGAGCATCACCATTATCTATAGCTACATTTTGGATGAAACAGATTTAAATATTATTTTCTAAGGAACGTTTGGTTGTTTGTTCATTTTTTGTTGCATAATTGATCTTTTTAAAACCACTGAAACGCTATTAAAGTAAGGGGGCTTCAGTAACGTCAGTGTTTTCATTGCCTTTCCTATTCCATCCCAACAACCAGAAGACTTTGCCTTCAAGCATGATGGATTATAAATAGTCGATTCCCTTTGTAAACAGGACCCTAAGGAGCAAATTCACTAAGATGCGAAGTTGTGCCAGGCGTAGTTTCGCCAGCGCTCCGCAAATTCACTAAAATTCGAAGTTGCGCACAGGGGTAGCGTAAGGTTGCGAAGTTGCGCTAGCGTTGATTCGCTATGTAAAGCGAAGTTACGCTAGCGAAGGCTAAATGCATACGGCGCGAAATTCAAATTTCAATGGAGGAATACGTATCAGCACTACAAATGGCTAGAAAACCTTCAAATCAGCAAATAAAAATGTTATTTTGCCCTACACATGTGCCCACTGTCTAGGTAAGTTGCCATGAGTCAGGAAATGTAGGGGGGAAGGAGGGGAGCCCCAAAAATATTTTCGATCTTTTTCAGCCTATCACCCATCATGTAGAAAACACGCCAGCGTTTTTTGGGACTTAGAAAAAAATTTGACTTTTTTTGAAACAATCCCTATCTACTCTATTGCGCTTCGCCAGGTCTGAGGTGGCGAAGGAAGTCTAGCGTAAAAGTACACTGCGCAAGTTAGTGAATTTGCGTAGTTACGTCGCTAGCGAAAACTCGCCTGGCGTAAGGATGCAAAGTAACACTAGCGAAACTACGCCAGCGTTCATTAGTGAATTTGCGCAGTAACGAAAATGCCAAACGCTAGCGAATTAACGCTAGCCTTCGGCGCTTAGTGAATTTGCGCCTAAGTTTATCATCTAAAGTTGGAGAAACTCTATTTTTTTTGTAAGAAAAAAGCACTTTGGCGGCTTAGTATATTCTGCCCGATTAACAGAGAATTAATAATGAGCGGAGAAGATATTGTGGCCAGTTGGCTGAGAACTTCAGAGTAGTTGAGACTACGGTTACAATGAGAGCATTTAAACTCCATTTAATTTCCCCAGTGGCATCATTAAAACCAAATCCACTGGACAGTGTTTGTTGTTGGTCAGTGGGTTTTAGCCGCGATGAGGCAATAGACTGACCTGTCTGTGTATGTACAAACGAGAAGTCTCATTAAACTTAAAGAAAACTTTAGCAAAGCCGCATTAGTGTTTTTCTCTTCTACAACCGTCCAACTCTAAGAGCAGGCTTGTCATGTGCTTGTCTTTCCAGAAAAGAACTGGACAGTGCCGGTATTTATTGCTGGGAATTATTTTAGGGAAAACCGGGAGATGAGGTTCACAAGAGTTGGACTGCGTTTGAGCTGTTTGACACCTCTTAGGTCTTGCATGGGTGGTTTTAATGTTCTTCTGTTGCTTCTTATCATACTGAGATGGGGAGCACATCGTATTCATATATTTGGAGCAGCAAGAACATCAATTATATCAGAGAGAAAAAAGGTTTGTCTGTGTGTGCCAGAAGATTCGGTAAAGCCTGACCGGCATCTGGTGCTAGGGTTATAGATAAAAGGCAAAGCTGGAAGAAGGCTCATAGTTAGTGATGGGCGAATTTTTCCCATTCCAGTTCACCGAAAAATTCTTGAATTTCCCTCGAAATTCTCGAAACGGTGAAAAATTTGCGAAACTCAAAAATTGACTCCTGCGTCAATTTTGACGCAATCGTTAAAGTCAATGGACGTCTGAATAGTGATGATGCGCATTGGCTTTGACACGAGCGACTTTTCCGATCCGCATCCAAAATGTTTTTGACGCCGCCGAATTTTTCGTTGGCATTTTTTTGCAGGAGTTTCACAAATTTATTCTCCGGAAGCGAAACTCGCAAATTCGAGGCAGGTGAGTTTTTTTGGCCCATCACTACTCATAGTACAAGTTGATCCAGGGACTGGTCCCATTGCATTTTGGAGTCAGGAAGGAATTTTTCCCCCTCTGAGGCAAATTGGAGAGGCTTCAAATGGGGTTTTTCGCCTTCCTCTGGATCAACTGGCAGTTAGGCAGGTTAAAACAAGTTAAAATGTTGAACTTGATGGACGTGTGTCTTTTTTCAAACTAACTTACTAGGTTACTATGTAGCTATGAAGGTAGTGAAGGTGGATACAAGTAGTTCATACAGGTATGGGACCTGTTATCCAGAATACTTGGGACCTGGGGGTTTTCGGATGAGGGGTTTTCCCATAATTTGGATCTCCATTCTTTACAGCTTACACTGTATAACTAGAAATGATTACACTCCAGATTGGTCGAATGCCTCCACCCATAAACAGATGATAGTAACGATAGTAAAATAAGGATTCCTCCAGTAGAGTTGAATTAAGTTGGTGCCTTCTCAGTTTTATTTCTCGATTAGGTTGCTGGTGTTTTTGTTATAGAAGTCAGGTCTCACCAGGTTTTTGTTCTTTTTTATATCGTCCCCTAGACTGCAGCATTGATGCTATTCTGGTTCTGTCCACTTCAAAACATGGAATACTCCAGGCCCATCATCAGGAAGAATAACCTAGTCAGTTTGCTCATAGTCTGTATAGAAAGATAATAAATCCACTGTACTAATCACAGTTCAACAGGAGCAGCCCCCTCTTCCCCAAGGTTGCCCATAGCAAAGAGCAGTCCCCTAAGTTTGCTACTAGCCTCTAAAACTATGGCAGCATAGGTATTCCCCTGTACTAAGCACAATTCAGCAGGAACAGTCCCTAAGTTTGCTCATAGTCTGTACAGGGAGATCCCATAAAACTATGGCAGCATAGGTATTCCTCTGTACTAAGCACAATTCAGCAGGAACAGTCCCTAAGTTTGCTCATAGTCTGTACAGGGAGATCCCATAAAACTATGGCAGCATAGGTATTCCCCTGTACTAAGCACAATTCAGCAGGAACAGTCCCCTAAGTTTGCTCATAGTCTGTACAGGGAGATCCCATAAAACTATGGCAGTATAGGTATTCCCTGTACTAAGCACAATTCAGCAGGAATAGCCCCTAAGTTTGCTCATAGTCTGTACAGGGAGATCCCATAAAACTATGGCAGCATAGGTATTGCTCTGTACTAAGCACAATTCAGCAGGAACAGTCCCCTAAGTTTGCTCATAGTCTGTACAGAGAGATCCCATAAAACTATGGCAGCATAGGTATTCCCCTGTACTAAGCACAATTCAGCAGGAACAGCCCCCTAAGTTTGCTCATAGTCTGTACAGAGAGATCCCATAAAACTATGGCAGCATAGGTATTCCCCTGTACTAAGCACAATTCAGCAGGAACAGCCCTGCAAACTTGTTCACAGTCTGTACATAATAACAACTATATAATAACAGTTATTTCCCTGTGTAGAAGCATTTGGTCGGAAACTGTTTGCAGTAAAATGTCCCTTTAACGATCTCCATGTTGATCAATTCGTACAACTCCCTTCATATCCCAGTCAGTTTCATGTTCGGAATGTTGGCTGGTCTCTATCACATGTGGGGGCACGTGCTCCAATATTCACGGCTACAAATCAGAAAAATGATACAAATGTAGAACGACATATATTTTCTATCTGATGTATTTTAACACACGGCCCGTTTATTGGGATCTCTTTATAGACCCTGAGGCCATCAAGGGCCCAAACAACCGACTGTTCTCCTTCAAAGCACAATGAGGTGCCGGGGAGCCAATATTCCACTGCCTCCTGGAGTTGCAGCTCTTGTGCCGAGCTTGTTAGCCAAACCTGACCAAATCACACAGGAAAAAAGGCCACAAATGAATTGTGTTTTGTTGACCCCCCATATAAAAGGAGTTATTTCTCCCTCTGTGTCTAACAATAAATAGAAGGTTTATGATTGAGCTCGGCCTCTTTGTACCGTCGCAAGGAGACTTTCTTTTTTTCTTTTTTATTGTAAACTGTCAGGTGTTTCTGGCACTCCTGCGAATAGGTTCCCCGGGGGATTTTTATTTTTTCTTTTTATTTGGGCGAGCGTCTTTGTCACCCCAGGTTATTATTAAAAACGGTATGTGAGTTCAAGTGGAAATCCATTCTGCCATGACAAGGAAAAAGTAAAAAAAAAAAAGCTTGTTTTTCTCACGTCTCTGAATACAGCTGACCTTTATTTCCAATTAGAAAATGAAGCAACTTTTCAGAAACCGTCAGCTCTGCCTGAACTACAACTGTAAGGGGCCTGGCAGTTTCACTTCACTTCAACTTATATATAAAGTGCTATTTACTTACTGGAGAGTGGGCAAAGTGCAATTTGGGGGTTGTCCACCTTTAAGTTAACTTTTAGGAGCCCATTTACTTAGTTCGAGTGAAGGAATAGAGGAAAAAAAGTTCGACTTTCGAATGGTCGAATATGGCTACTTCGACCATCGAATGGGCTACTTCGACCTTCGAATTGGACGTTTCGAACTAAAAATCGTTCGACCATTCGATAGTCAAAGTACTGTCTCTTTAAAAAAATCTTCGACCCCCTAGTTCGCCACCTAAAACCTACCGCGGCCAATGTTAGCCTATGGGGAAGGTCCTCATAGGCTTCCTAACTAGGGATGTAGCGAACGTCGGAAAAAAAGTTCGCGAACATATTCGCGAACTTGCGCAAAATTGCGAGCGGTTCGCGAACGGTTCGCGAACCCCATAGACTTCAATGGGAAGGCGAACTTTAACATCTACAAAAGACATTTCTGGCCAGAAAAATGATTTTAAAGTTGTTTAAAGGGTGCAACGACCTGGACAGTGGCATGCCAGAGGGGGATCAAGGGCAAAAATGTATCTGAAAAATCTGCCTGTGTGTGCTTGGAAGAGATAGTGTAGGGGGAGAGCTGTTAGTGATTTCAGGGACAGATGATAGTAAGTTTGCTGGCTAGTAATCTGCGTGATACTGCTCTGTATTGGAGGGACAGAAGTCTGCAGGGATTTGAGGGACATTTTAGCTTAGGTAGCTTTGCTGGCTAGTAATCTACTGTTCTCTTTAAACAACTGCCATACGTTGACCTTGTAGGCATTGTTTGCCCAGTTTTTTTGGACGCAGCCACTGAAGCACAGTTGCCAGAAAAAATATGCCATATAAATGCTGAAAATAGTCATTTTTCGCCATACGTTATTCAACCAACTGCTATCTAGCTGTGTGCCCGTGTTCACATTCTGTCTAAATATCCATAATATTACCGTCTCCAGAAAAAACACCGGAGTGACTTTTTTTCAAGCAGCATTCTTATATTTTACGTAATCCGTATCCACCGCTGTGTATACGTTGACCTTGTAGGCATTATTTGCCCTGTAGGCATTTTTTGCCCAGTGTGTTATTCAACCAACTGCTATCTAGCTGTGTGACCGTGTTCACATTCTGTCTAAATATCCATAATATTACCGTCTCCAGAAAAAACACCGGAGTGACTTTTTTTCAAGCAGCATTCTTATATTTTACGTAATCCGTATCCACCGCTGTGTATACGTTGACCTTGTAGGCATTATTTGCACAGTGTTTTCTTCAAACCGCCATCTAGCTGTGTGAGCTTGTTCACATTTTGTCTAAATATTGATAATATTATCGTCTCTAGAAAAACCACTTGAGTTACTTTTTTTCAAGCAGCATTCATATATTTTACGTAATCCGTATCCACCGCTGTAGTAGTGTATACGTTGATCTTGTAGGCATTATTTGCACACTGTTTTCTTCAAACTGCCATCTAGCTGTGTGTATTATCGTTTCCAGAAAAACCAACTGAGTTTTTGTTGTTGTTGTTTTTTTAAAAATAATGCCAGGCAAAGGCAGGCCGCCACGCAGAGGCCGTGCTAGGGGCCGTGCTGCTATGCAATCCTGTGGCCCTAGCAAATTGCCCAGTTTTAAAAAGCCAATGACCCTGAACTCCCAAAATGCTGAAGAGGTAGTTGACTGGCTTACACAGCACACCCCATCCTCTACCGTTTCTAACTTTACCACAACATCCTCCTCATCCTCCACTGCTATGGCCACCCCACGTAACACTTCCTCCACCACCGGTGCCCCATCTTCACTGGAGTCAGAGGAGTTATTTTCCCATGAGTTTCTTGAACTGAGTAATGCGCAACCATTATTGGCAGAAGAAGATGAAGGAGATGAGGACGTTACACCAGATTTAATTCTGGCAGAGAACACGACAGAGATGGACATAATGATGAGTGATGAGGAGGAGGAGGAGGTCCCCGCTGCTGCTTCCTTCTGTGATGTGTCAGAAGAAATTGATGCATCTGAGGAGAATGATGATGAGGAGATTGATGTTTTGTGGGTGCCTAGTAGAAGAGAGCAAGAGGAGGGTAGTTCAGATGGAGAGACGGAGAGTCAGAGAGGCAGTAGGAGAATAAGACTTAGAAGAAGCAGGGAGGCCAGCCCGCAGGGATCAGTAGGGCAACAACATGTATCGGCACCTGTGTTCAGCCGGCCAACGCACCCGCCATTGCCGCCAATGCCGCCAACTTCTACTGTTACCGCCAGATCGCAGACTTCCAAAAAGTCAGCAGTGTGGCATTTTTTTAATGTGTGTGCCTCTGACAAAAGCATTGTAATTTGCAATGAGTGCAGTCAGAAACTGAGCCTTGGTAAGCCCAACAGCCACATAGGTACAACTTCTATGCGAAGGCACATGAGCGGCAAGCACAAAGCACTTTGGGAGCAACACCTCAAAGGCAACAGGCAAACTAAAAGTCACACTCCTTCTGGTCCAGCATCTTACTGCTCTACCTCTGCTCTCCTTGACCCATCTGAACCACCCTCCACTCCGCCTTCCACCTTGACCACCTGTTCCCATTCCCAGTCATCTGCCACCAGCCAAGTTTCTGTGAAGGCCATGTTTGAGCGTAAGAAGCCAATGTCTGACTGTCACCCCCTTGCCCGGCGTCTGACAGCTGGCTTGTCTGCACTCTTAGCCCGCCAGCTTTTACCATACCAGCTGGTGGACTCTGAGGCCTTCCGCAAATTTGTAGCAATTGGGACACCGCAGTGGAAGGTACCCAGCCGCAATTTTTTTTCTAAAAAGGGAATACCACACCTGTACCAACATGTGCAGAGCCAAGTTACCGCATCTCTGTCACTTAGTGTTGGGCCAAAGGTCCATATGACTACTGACGCATGGTCCTCCAAGCATGGTCAGGGCAGGTATGTCACCTACACTGCCCACTGGGTGAACTTGGTAATGGCTGGGAATGGGAAGCAGGGAATGGGTAGCTCAACAACAACAACAACAGTGGAGTTGGTGTCACCGCCACGGATTGCACGCGGTTCTGCCACCACCTCTACTCCTCCATCGCTCTCTACCTCGTCTTCTTCCTCTTCTTCTTCTTACTCTGCTGCTGGGTCCTCCTTCTCCTCCTCCACACCTGTGCACCCCCAGCTCCCCCTAGGCTATTCGACGTGCCAGGTACGCCGTTGTCACGCTGTCTTGGGGATGACGTGCCTGGAAAGCAAAAACCATACCGGATCTGTACTCCTGTCATCTCTGCAGTCACAGGCCGATCGGTGGCTGACCCCACACCAACTGCAGATCGGAAAAGTGGTGTGTGACAATGGAAGCAATCTGTTGGCAGCGTTGAGACTGGGAAATTTAACACATGTGCCCTGCATGGCACATGTGTTAAATTTAATAGTCCAACGTTTTGTCTCCAAGTACCCAGGATTCCAGGACGTTCTCACCCAGTCCAGAAAGGTGTCGGCCCATTTCAGACGTTCCTACACAGCCATGGCACGCCTTGCTGACATTCAGCAGCGCTACAACATGCCAGTCAGGCGTTTGATTTCTGACAGCCAGACTCGCTGGAATTCAACGCTCCTTATGTTGGAACGTCTGCTGCAACAACAAAGGGCCGTCAACGAGTACCTTTTTGAACTGGGTGGTAGGACTGGATCTGCAGAGCTGGGGATTTTTTTCCCCCGTTACTGGGTGCTTATGCGCGATGCCTGCAGGCTCATGCGACCTTTTGAAGAGGTGACAAATATGGTCAGTCGCACCGAAGGCACCATCAGCGACCTAATACCCTTCGCTTTCTTCCTGGAGCGTGCCGTGCGACGAGTGACAGATGAGGCTGTAGACCAGCGTGACGAGGAGCTGGAAGCGCACGATTTATGGTCGCAATCACCAGAACGAACCCAGGCACCTGCTGCAACGCAGGGAGAGGTGCCAGAAGTGGAGTCAGAGGAGGAAGGTGGCTTTGTGGAGGAGGAGGAGGAGGACCAACAGGAGCAGGCTTCCCAGGGGGCTAGTGGTGACCTTTTGGGGACCCCTGGTCTTGTACGTGGCTGGGGGGAGGAGACCGTGGATGATGCAGTCCTTGATAATGAGGAAGCGGAGATGGATAGCTCTGCATCCAACCTTGTGAGAATGGGGTCTTTCATGCTGGCATGCCTGTTGAAGGACCCCCGTATCAAGAGGCTTAAGGAGAAGGACCTGTACTGGGTCGCAACGCTACTAGACCCTCGGTACAAGCATAAAGTGTCAGAAATGTTACCAACATACCACAAGTCCGAAAAGATGCGGCATTTACAAACCAGCCTGCAAAACATGTTGTACAATGCTTTTAAGGGTGATGTCACTTCAGGAACTCATCAACATTCCAGGGGCAGAGGTGCCAGTAATCCTGCCACGAGCACACCTGCAAGGACAAAGCCCTTTGGCCGGTCTGTAACGTCAGACATGCAAATGTTTTTCTGTCCAAGGCAGCGCCACAACCCTTCTGGATCCACCCTCAAAGAACGCCTCGACCGGCAGGTAGCGGACTACCTGGCATTAACTGCAGATATCGACACTCTGAGGAGCGATGAACCCCTGGACTACTGGGTGCGCAGGCTTGATCTGTGGCCAGAGCTGTCACAATTTGCCATGAACCTCTTGTCTTGCCCAGCCTCAAGTGTGCTCTCAGAAAGGACCTTCAGTGCAGCAGGAGGGATTGTAACTGAGAAGAGAACTCGCCTAGGTCACAAAAGTGTCGATTACCTGACCTTTATTAAAATGAATGAGGGGTGGATCTCGGAGGGTTACTGCACGCCGGAAGACTTGTTCTGACTTCTATGCAGCTGTCCTTCTCTTCAAGCCTCATGACTCCACACACAGCTGTCCTTTAGCGTCCTCCTCCCTCCGCCACCGTTACAAACTAGGGTGCAAACCCTACTGGTTTAATTTTTTCTGGCCTCTGTGCTTCAGTGGCTGCAACCAAAAAAACTGGGCAAACAATGTCTACAAGGTCAACGTATGGCGAAAAATGACTATTTTCAGCATTTATATGGCATAATTTTTCTGGCCTCTGTGCTTCAGTGGCTGCAACCAAAAAAATTTATATTTTCAGCATTTATATGGCATATTTTTTCTGGCAACTGTGCTTCAGTGGCTGCGTCCAAAAAAACTGGGCAAACAATGTCTACAAGGTCAACACACTGGGCAAAAAATGCCTACAGGGCAAATAATGCCTAAAAGGTCAACTTATACACTACTACAGCGATGGATACGGATTACGTAAAATTTATTATGGCTGCTTGAAAAAAGTCACTCCGGTGTTTTTTCTGGAGACGGTAATATTATGGATATTTAGACAGAATGTGAACACGGGCACACAGCTAGATAGCAGTTGGTTGAATAACACACTGGGCAAAAAATGCCTACAGGGCAAATAATGCCTACAAGGTCAACTTATACACTACTACAGCGAGGGATACGGATTACGTAAAATTTATTATGGCTGCTTGAAAAAAGTCACTCCGGTGTTTTTTCTGGAGACGGTAATATTATGGATATTTAGACAGAATGTGAACACGGGCACACAGCTAGATAGCAGTTGGTTGAATAACACACTGGGCAAAAAATGCCTACAGGGCAAATAATGCCTAAAAGGTCAACTTATACACTACTACAGCGATGGATACGGATTACGTAAAATTTATTATGGCTGCTTGAAAAAAGTCACTCCGGTGTTTTTTCTGGAGACGGTAATATTATGGATATTTAGACAGAATGTGAACACGGGCACACAGCTAGATAGCAGTTGGTTGAATAACACACTGGGCAAAAAATGCCTACAGGGCAAATAATGCCTAAAAGGTCAACTTATACACTACTACAGCGGTAGTAAAATAAAAAAAAAGTTAAATAAAAAAAGAATGAATATTAAAAAAAAAAAATTAAAGTTGGTGCTGCTGAACTACTAGGAGCAGCAGATTAGCACACCAGTCCCACTCCCCAACACTGCTAGACTAATAGCACTGGGCTCTTATAGTAGTAGTAGTAGTAGTAGTAGTAGTAGTAGTAGTAGTAGTAGTAGTAAAACAACAAAAAAATAAATAAAAGCAGTCCTTACAAGGACTATTGCTATTGCAGCAGTCAGCAGATGAGATCAGAAGCAGGACAGCTGCCCACTGCAGCTACATACAGAGCACTGCAGTAGAAGGTAGATTACTAGCCAGCAAAGCTACCTAAGCTTAAATGTCCCTCAAACCCCTGCAGACTTCTGTCCCTCCAATAACAGAGCAGTATCAAAACGATTACTAGCCAGCAAACTTTCAACTGTCCCTGAAATCACTAACAGGCAGCAGCTCTCTCCCTACACTATCTCTTCAGCACACACAGGCAGAGTGAAAAAAAGCTGCAGGGCTTCGGTTTTTATAGGGAAGGGGAGTGGTCCAAGGGAGAGCTTCCTGATTGGCTGCCATGTACCTGCTGGTCTGGGGTGAGAGGGCAAAAAAAAGCGCCAACAATGGCGAACCCAAAATGGCGAACGTCGCGCGACGTTCGCGAACTTCCGGCGAGCGCGAACACCCGATGTTCGCGCGAACAAGTTCGCCGGCGAACAGTTCGCGACATCTCTATTCCTAACAATTTTCCGATTGAAGGATTTTCATTCGATCAATGGATTAAAATCCTTTGATTCGAAGGATTTAATCGTTCGATCGAACGATTATTCCTTCGATCGTTCGATCTTAGGAATATCTGTAAAATATTCGATATTCGAAGGAAGGATTTTACTTCGACGGTCGAATATCGAGGGTTAATTAACCCTCGATATTCGACCCTAGGTAAATGTGCCCCTGTGTATTTCATACCTCTTAACTGTGCCATTTTTCGCGGGACAGTCCCATTTTTGACAGCTCAACCTGCAGTCCCGGCTTTCTCTTTGATCTCCTGCACTGAACAGCCAGAAAAAGATACAAGGTTTCTAAAACTTAATTGGCTTTAGGCAGAGAGCCCAGAATACGTGGCAGGTGCACTTAGATACATTTGTTACAATTTTAGATCAGCAAGGAAACACTTTAAGATAAGCAGGTCTATTGGGGAAACTGTGACTTGCAGCTTAAAGGACAATTCACCTTCATTATCAAAACTGTAATAACGCATTAAAACCTCAGAATTGTGTTCAAACTTTCATAACCTGCCAAATTTTGAAAACTGAACATGGTAATTGGGGGTCGTGGCCACAAAATTGCCTCAATCTGCACAGCAAATCTTTCTGTCCTTCTTTCCATTTCCAAAATGTTGGGCGGTATGGTATGTTATAAAAGTTGCAAGTAACTTTCCAATTGGTCTTCATTATTATTTATGACTTATAGATGTTTCATTATTTGCCTTCTTCTTCTTCTGACTCTTTCCAGCTTTCAAATGGGGGTCACTGACCCCATCCAAAATCAAATGCTTTGTAAGGCTACAAATTAGTGATGGAAAAAATTGCAAAACGCATCGAAGTCAATGGGTGTCAAAATGATATTGACCAGCGTCAGTTTTCAATGCCGGCGTCAATTTTGTCCAAGCGCATTAAAGTCAATGGGTGTCCGAATAATTTTGACGTGCGACAATGTTTATGGGCGCCAATTTTTTTTTCAGTTTTGGCAGTTTCACCAATTTATTCTAGGGATGCACTGAATCCACTGTTTTGGCCGAATACCGAACCAAATCCTAATTTGCATATGCAAATTAGTGGTAGGAAGGGGAAAACATTTTTTACTTCCTTGTTTTGTCACAAAAAGTCACGCGGTTTCTCTCCCCGTCCCTAATTTACATATGCAAATTAGGATTTGGATTCGTTTCGGCCAGGCAGAAGGATTTGGCCGAATCCGAATCCTGCTGAAAAAGGACGAATCCCGAACTGAATCCTGGATTGGGTGCATCCCTAATTTATTCGCCGGTGCCGAAACGCAGAATTTTCGTAGTGAATTTGCGCCTGCTGAATTTATTCGCCCATCACTAATACAAATGTATTGTTATTAGGGATGCACCGAATTCGGTTCGGGATTCGGCCTTTTTCAGCTGGATTCAGATTCGGCCGAATCCTTCTGCCCGGCCGAACCAAATCGTAATTTGCATTTGCAAATTAGGGGCGGGGAGGAAAATCACGTGACTTTTTGTCACAAAACAAGGAAGTAAAAAATGTTTACCCCTTCCCACCCCTAATTTGCATATGTAAATTAGGATTCGGATTCGGTTCGGTATTCGGCCGAATCTTACGCAAAGGATTCGGAGGTTCGGCTGAATCCAAAGTAGCGGATTCGGTGCATCCCTAATCGTTATTGCTTCTTTCTAAGTTTTATCTTTCTATTCAGGCCTCTCCTATTCATATTTCAGTCTCTTATTCAAATCAGTGCATGGTTGCTAGGGGAATTTTGACCCTAGCAACCAGATGGCTGAAATTGCAAACTGGAGAGCTGCTGAATAAAAAGCTAAATAACTCAAAAACCACAAATAATAAAAAATGAAAACCAGTTGCAAGTTGTCTCAGAATATCCCTCTCTATATCATACTAATAGTTAACTTGAAGGTGAATTCGGAATTTGGAGTTTTCTGATTTCTGTTCTGTAGTGTGTCAGGTGGGAGGGGCTTCCTCTATTGCACAGGCTTTGAGCTTTGACAGACAGGATTGTACCTGCCAATCAGAGCGCAAGGCATATTTTTTTCTGTTTATTCCAGATTAAACTTTTCTTCTTCCCAACAATCCTTATGGCAAAAGCACGCGATGGAAAAAAGAAGATATAAAAAACCAAAAACAACAAATGCTGTTAATGGGAAGCACAGAGGGATCATGAAGGGTAAGCGGCACTCGGCTAATTATCTACATTCATTATTACTTGGAGTAGCAATTTGTGACAATTAACAAAACACAGATTGATTGATGAGCGCGGATCTCAAAAAGACGCCTGTTTAAAAAAAGTGCCTTAACTCTTCAACAACCAAATGTCGTGTTTTTGCTGTAATCGTCTTAAAATAATGGTACAGGATTTGTTATCCGGAAACCTGTTATCCAGAAAGCTCAGAATTACAGAAAGGCCGTCTCTCATAGGGGAAAATTTACTAAAGGGCAAAGTGACTAACTCGGGCGAAAATTCTCCAGCGTGACGTCATTTCGGTACTTCACCGCTTAACTAACGGTCACCAGTGTAACTTCGCCAGCGAAGGAGATAGACTCTAGCGGTACTTCGCTCCCTTACGCCTGGCGAATTTGCGCTCTGGCAAATGGACGTAACTACGGAAAGATGCGGATTTTACTGAACTTGCGCCAGACTTGTCGTCGCCACCTCAGACCAGGCGAAGTGCAATAGAGCAGATAGGAGTTCCTAAAAAAATAGTTGAATATTTTTCTAAGTCCCAAATACGCTGGCGACTTTTCATTTTTCAGGGTGATAGGCTGAAAAAGATCGTAATTTTTTTTTTGGGGGGTACCCTCCTTCCCCCCTACATTTCCAAACATGTGGCACATAAACTATACACTGGGCTCATGTGTAGGGAAATATAACAACTTTATTTTATTTTATTAAGGTTTCCTGGACTTGTGTAATGTAATGTATTTGCTGCAACATCTACGTCCATTCAACTTTAACTTCCCACCGTATGCAAATTAGGCAACGCTAGCGCAACTTTGCCAGCATTCAGCGCCCTGGACGCAACTTCGGATTTTAGTGAATAAGCATTGTCCTGGCCAATCTATGCCTGGCGAAGTGTAGCACTGTGCGCAAAGCCGTCGCTGGCGAATTTTCGGAGGTAAGTGAATTTGCCCCATAGACTCCATTCTACATGATATAAATGAGGCTAAATGACCCGCTAATATTAACACCTCATCGACCATTAAGCAATAAAGAGAAAATAAGCACAACCCTGTGTCCATAAGATTTGTTTAAAGGGCAGCCTTGTACTTTAATTGAGTGAATGTGTGCCCAGAGCATTCCTTCTCTGTATATTTCTATAGCTTCATATGGGTGACAGTTGTGCAACTTTGAGTTAAATTTCAGTACGATGTAGAGAGTGATAATCTGAGACATTTTGCAATCGGTTTTCATTTTTTTTTTTTTATAATTTGTGAGTTATTTATCTTTTTATTCAGCAGTTTGCAATTTCAGCAGTCTGGTTGCTAGAGTCTAGATTACCCTAGCAACCATGCACTGATTTGAATAAGAGACTTTAAATTTGAATTGGAGTGGCCCGAATAGAAAGGTGACTAATAAACAGCAGCAATAACAGTAAGGGGCATATTTATCAAAGTTCGAATTTTCCTGAGTATTTGAATAAAAAAAGTCCGACCAAATTAGAATCCACAATTGGTCCTTATTTATTGTTAAAAAAAAAAAATCATGGATCGAGGAAAAACTCGAAATCGTACGTTTTTTTTTCCCTGAATCGTTTGATTTTTTTCAGTTTTTCCGGAAAAGTCCGAAATAGTCGGTTTTTCGGGCTAATTCCAGCAAAGACCACTGAAACTTCCAAATAGTATATGGACCTCCCCCATTGACTTATATACAACCTCAGTCTGAGATGCCGGATTTTTGGATTGAGACTTTTTCCATCCTTGGGGTATAATGAATCTCGAAAAATTTGATTTTTTTTTTCACTAAAAATTCAGCTTTTATAGTAAAGAAAATTGTATCTTTCAAGTTTTTGGCATTCGGACAAAAATGAACTACCTAAATGTGTAGCCTGAAAGAGCATTTGTTTTTAGATGACCCCATTGAAAAGTTGGAAACAGGCAAATCATTTTAAAACTATATAAAATAAATATTGAAGACCAGCTGAAAAGAAAAAAGTAAAAAGAATTGAGAAAAATCTGATTTTCACATTTTTTTCTCGTTTTTTTTGGATTTTTCATCCGATTTTCATGGTTTTTCGGATTTTTCCCCCAAAACTCTGAATTCTCATTTTTTTTTGCCTGAAAACTTATTATTGAACAAATCGAAAATTCATTGGGACTTCTCACCATTGACTTAAATGCAACCTCGACAGGTCTGAAATGCCGGATTTTCTGATTGGGACTTTTCCATTCTCAGGGTTTAATAAATTCTGAAAAATGTGTGATTTTTTAAAAGTCCAATTTTGCATTCAGAGTTTAGTAAATAACCCCCTAAGTTTTTATACAACCAAAACGTGCCTCAAAACCAGGAATTTAAAAATAAGCACCTGCTTTCACCTTAGATCCGTGATCCCCAACCAGTAGCTCGTGAGACACATGTTGCTCACCAGCCCCTTGGATGTTGCTTATTTTTGAATTCTGGGCTTGGAAGTAAGTTTTAATTGCATAAAAACTAAGTATAGTGCAAAGTAGATTCTCCTGTAGGCTGCCAGTCCACATAGGGGCAACCAAATGGCCAATCACAGCCCTTATTTGGCACCACAAGGGACTTTTCCATACTTCTGTTGCTCCTCAACTCTTTTTACATTTGAATGTGGCTGGGGATGCCTAATATGCCTGGAAGCGAATATATGAACAACTATTGACTCCTTCAAAGTTTAAAGATTAAAGTCTAGCATTCTGCATCAGTAGTGTTAACCCAACTCAATACCGTCAATGCACAACCTTAGGGAAAATAAGGCAACTACCAATACGGATCCTGCCAATATAAATGCACCAGGGAAATCCAGCATATATATATAATAAAAAACAATTTATAAACCCTTTTCTGACCCAATGCTCCTGCTTTGCCCAATAAGCAAATCACAGAGGGACAACTGGGCCACTAGGGTGTCTACTGCTACATGGAAATCCTACAGGTCTCCCTTGTGCTTTGCACCTCTGGGGCTTCATATTTGTGTGTCCTGCTCAGCTCCTGCCCTTCAGATACACAAAGTGCCTGTTTTTTTGCAACTGCTTAATTAACCCTTTTAGGGAACTTTATTTCCTGCCATTACTGGCCTTTTAAACAAGAACAGTAGTTGACTTTAAAGTAGGGATGCACCGAATCCAGGATTCGGTTCGGGATTCGGCCAGGATTCGGCCTTTTTCAGCAGGATTCGGATTAGGGCGAATCCTTGTGCCTGGCCGAACTGAATCCGAATCCTAATTTGCATATGCAAATTAGGGGTGGAGAGGTAATCGCATGACTTTTGTCACAAAACAAGGAAGTAAAAAAAAATTCCCCTTCCCACCCCTAATTTGCATATGCAAATTAAGGTTCGGATTCGGTATTCGGCCGAATCCTTTGCGAAGGATTCGGGGGGTTCGGCCGAATCCAAAATAGTGGATTCGGTGCATCCCTACTTTAAAGCCCCAGTAACAGTTCATTATCATTCCGATAACACAGACCTACGGGATGTTGGAGCCCAATGACAGAGATTCGACATTTCCACAAGTCATTTTCACCATTACTTTGGCTTTACTGCCTTTTTTTCCCATCTTTGAGATCTGACAGTTAGAAGCACTGACAGTAAGTGGATGGTGGGTGTCACTTAATGACACTGGAAATCTCTGCAGTCGGTCAGACAGCTCCATAGGCCGCTCTTATCCCCCGATATGAAACAGCAGGTCCCGCTGCAGAATGTCTTTTATGACACATTAAAGTAGCAAATGGGTATTTGTGACAATAATAAATGCTTTTTTCCCCCACAGTAGATGCTTTTTCATTAAAACATTGGGGTTAATGGGTGTCAACTGAAGTCACTATTTAGGCTCCTGATTTATTAGTTAGTGCCTAATAATAAATTCACAGATACAAAATGCTGGGATTAAGCAACAACTCTTCTTTGTCATGTTGACATCTGTATAACAGAACATTCTGTCCCAGTGGCTGCACAGATCCTATCTGATCCCCATTGTAAGCAGCAGTCCTGTCCTGCTTTATGGCAGCTGAGATTCTAGCTATCTGTATAACAGAACATTCTGTCCCAGTGGCTGCACAGATCCTATCTGATCCCCATTGTAAACAGCAGTCCTGTCCTGCTTTGGGGCTGAGATTCTAGCTATCTTTATAGGGCAGCTGGTAAGAGCAGGGCTGCATTACAGCATGTGCCCTGACACACAAGTTTCTCCCAACTGTCGAGTTTTTAGAGGGACAGTCCCTCTTTTGACAGCTCAACCCACAATCCCTCTTTGTAATGGAAAGTCCCGTTTTTCTCTGCACTGAACAGCCAGAAAAAGAAAAAAAGTTTCGAACTTAATTCGCTTTTGGCAGAGCCCAGAGCAGCCCCAGCTGCAGATAAGATACCTTTGTAACAGCAAATAAGTAACTGTAACAATATAAGATAACAGGTCCCTTGGGAGGAGTTAGACTCACAGCTTAAAGGGCAATTCATCTTCAACTGTAATAACTGGAAAAAAAACATAGAAATATGTTCAAACTTTCCTAACCTGCCAAATTTGGAAAATGAACATGGTAATTAGGGGGTGTGGCCACAAAAATGGGCATGGTAAAAAAAAATGTCACCGCGCTACGCACACCAACTTTTTTGTCTCTCTTTTTATTTCCAAAATGTTGGGAGGTATGAAGTTAGGGGACCCAGGGCCGGATTTACATAGTGGGCACCCCTAGACCAGCTGTCGTTCGTTGCCCCGTCTCCTCCCTTTTATTTGCTCAAATTTTTATCATTGGGACTGGAGCAATGGGGATTGGCAGCCCAGTGTTTCTGAACCAATGTGGGTGTGGTTGGGCAGCATACCGACCCCTAAAATCCTGCTGTCCTAGGCCCGGGCCTTTCCAAAAATCGGGGCCTGAGGGGACCCCTATGTGCTTCTGCCTGCCCCTCATGAATACAGAACTGCCAAACACAGGTGTCACTGTATTCATGGAGAAAATGAAGGTCTTTGCTTTAGAGCACAACAATCTGCAGCAATTCTCCTACCTGCAGGATAAGGAGCAAAGTGTAATAAAACATAGAATATTGTGCCTGTGTTGTGCCCTTCTCACCCTGCCCTGCACATTGTATATACTATAACTTCTGATGTCTTTAACAAGCTGGTGAATAATTACTACCATGCAGGGAAAAGAGTTGAAAGCGTTAAAGAGAAGAACATTCTTTTTTGGAGAAACAAGTTTAAGAAAAATAAATCTCAAGCTGGGTGTTTGGACGTATTTCTCGAATACTGACTCATATTTCTATGCTGCAAACATAATTTATTTTTAACTCAGTGCCGTGTGATCTACAGGGGTTGGCGAGACGCGGTGCAGCGATAATTCATTGGCACAGCTAATGGGAGGTGGATTAAAACAAGACGGGATAGCGCTCCGCTAGGGAAGATTCCTGGGAAATATTGACCCGCCGGGTACCCACAGGGCTTGTCCCAAGTGTCACCTCGTACCACCGAGGAGAAAATGAATATTGGATGAAGCTCACAAAAATAATACACTGAGAAAATAAAATCTTTGCAGGTAGGAGGATAAACACAATTTGCAACTTAAAGTTTCTGAGTCATTTGTGACTCACGGGGGCTTATTTGGATGTAGTTTTATTCATACTGTGTATCTTCTTGTAGCAGATTATGGGGAAAATGACTATTTTACTTGTACAGGTACGAGATCTGTTATCCAGAATGCTCGAGACCTGGGGTTTTCCATAATTTGGATCTTCTTACCTACTAGAAAATCATGTAAACATTAAATAAACCCAATAGGCTGGTTTTGCCTCCAATAAGGATTAATTATATCTTAGTTGGGATCAAGTACAAGCGACTGTTTTATTATTACAGAGAAAAAGGAAATAATTTTTTAAAAAAAATTGGATTATTTAATTATAATGGAGTCTATGGGAGACAGCCTTTCTGTAATCCGGAGCTTTCTGGATAATGGATAATTCCAAAACATATTTCAGCAGCACTCCGGTCCAGTGAAAATATAATTTATTTGTGCAACAGGTGAAGCAACGTTTCGGGCATAACCAGCCCTTTTTCAAGTTTAGATAAAGTCCTGGTTATGTCTTAAACGTTGCTTCACTTGTTGCACAAATAAATTAGATTTTCACTGGACCGGAGTGCTGCTGAAATATGTTTTAGAATTTGGATCAGACCTGAGCACCCAACGTTGCAAAAAGTGGTGAGATTGATTGTGTAGCACTACTTTCTGTGTTTGTGGGTTTCTGGATAATGGACCCCATACCTGTATATTGATACTGTATCATTCCTGATTCCCGCAGAGCCCTCTGTAGTCCTTTTGCTGGGCCTGTTGTCTTACTTATTACACCCCTGAGTATAGCCTGGAAGCTCTTGTGCAAATATATGGTACTAATTCCCCCCAAACTTCCTCTCCTTTTTTTGTTTTGATATACATACCTAACCCTATTCATGCCTCAGTTTCAGGGTCAGACTGGTCCATGGGGACACCGGGAAAATTTCTTGTAGGCCCCGACCCTGTTGGCCAGTTGCCCTCGCAGCACTGCTGTGATTTCCACTGTGGAACAAATTACTTTATTTTAAATAGCAAAATAAGAACTACTGAGACCAGGAGTTGCTTAGTCTGTGGTGGAGGGGGATACAGTGGGGCTGTGAGGTGGGCCCTTTGCTAGCCGGATGGCGGGCCCTGGAGTTGGGCACCTGACTCGAAAGTTCTGTTTTCTTTTGTAGCAAATGATCCATTATTTTGCCCAACAGGCCTCCCTTCCTTTCGGTAACAAGGCCTCCACTTAAAGCAATGATCCCCAACCAGTGGCTCTTGAGCAACATGTTCCTCCCCAACCCCTTGTATGTTGCTCCCAGTGGTCTCAAAGCAGGTGCTTATTTTTTGAATTCCTGGCTTGGAGGCAAGTTTTAGTTGTATAAAAACCTATAGTAATGCCAAACAGAGCCTCCCGTAGGATGCCAAATCCCATAGGTCTAACAAACAGCCAATCAAAGCTCTTATTTGGCACGTAGATACTTTAGTTTGTGCTACTGCCACAATAGGAGTGTCTATGGTACCACCTCACAAAAATAAATATTGGATGCAGAAAAATATATAATGAAAAAAATAATAAATAAGAAAACACTCACAGTTCACCTCAGTCCCAAGGTGCAAAAAACCAAGAACATTGAATCCAAAAAATGTGAGGGTTTCCAAAAATAAAGAAACAGATATAAAAAGTAGAAAATTTATTAGGACATGGAGACCTAACGCGTTTCGTGCCTATAGGGGCACTTACTCATAGGCTTATTTGGCACCCCTGGAACTTTTTTTCATGCTTGTGTTGCTCCCAAACATTTTTTCTATGTGAATATAGCTCACATGTATAAAAGGTTGTGGACACAAGGTCACCCATTCCGATTAGAAGAAAAGAAGTTCCAGCTAAATATTGGGAAGGGGTTTGTTACAGTGAGAGCTGTGAAGATGTGGAATTGTCTCCCTGAATCAGTGGTACAGGCTGATACATTAGATAGGTATAAGAAGGGGTTGGATGGTGTTTAGCAAGTGAGGGAATACAGGGATATGGGAGATAGCTCATAGTACAAGTTGATCCAGGGACTGGTCTGATTTTGGAGTTAGGAAGGAATTTTTACCCCTCTGAGGCAAATTGGAGAGGCTTCAAATGGGTTTTTTTTTTGCCTTCCTCTGGCAGTTATGCAGGTTAAAAAAAGTTAAAAGGTTGAACTTGATGGACGTGCGTCTTTTTTGAACCTAACTTACAATGACCCATGACTTAAAGCATGCCCCAACTGTGCAGTATGTAAAAGCTTCCCATAATTCAGTTGTACTTGTTGGTATCTGCCAGAATGTAAATTAGACCCAATGGATACCTCCAGGCTCCCTCACTGACCGCAATGTACTAAGCTAACAAGAGACAACTGCCATATATAAGAATACAATTATAAACTCTACATGAAAACTAATTTATTAGTAGCCTACTCAAACAAAAATGTTACCCTTCTCCCCTGCATTATTACATGGTATGCTGGGTAGACTATGCAGATATGTAGAAATTTTGGTGAATTACCTATTTTTAATTTTTAGTACTGGACCTCTTAAATGATAAAAGGCGCCAAAACAACCAAAAGCCAGGAGGTGGTGAGCAATAGAGTTGTCCATAGATCTACCATGAGTAGCCTTTGGCCTACAACCGTCACCTTTTGATTGATGTTAGTAACATAAATAGAAAATGCACAGGAAATATTTACTTGTTAATAAGGGTATACAGTATATCCCCCATAAGTGATGACACAATGGGCACACCGCTAAGGTCGCTATCGTGAGTTCCAGACTTTAGGCACTGTGCTTTTCCCATTTTAGCACTGCAGAAGTAAACTATTAAGGCTCTGCTTTTCCGCTGGGAGACTGAAGATGACCAGAAATCGTAAAAATAATGATGTGAGTTGGTTCCTCTCTTGCAGCGAGGTATATCACAAAATCAATAGCAAACAGGGCGCTTAGGCAACTGTTAAATGTTAATGCAGAAACTATAAACTAAGCCATTAAAAACAATTATTAGGTATACAATTACCTTTTAATGTTGCTTGATATTTATTACATAATGCATTAGCGAGAAATAGAAAAAAAAGAAATGGCTGAAACGGAGAAAGCTATAAAGCACCTACACGATTGCAGCTATAAAAAGCTGCTCTTAATGCTAGCCTTAGCTTTAGCTTTACACTTGGGTCAGGTAAGGCAACAAGAGCTTTATGGGACCTTTTAAAAACTAGAGAAGGAAGGGCTGAATTGTTACTCTCTTTAAAAAAAACTTTACATGCCGGTATGCCAATCATGGGCCCCCTGTACTAATAATGCAGACACAGCAGAGGTAAGAGAAATTGACTTTCTGATCATAATATATAGCACCTCCTAATTATCTGAATTAGCTATTTATGCCACCCCATCACAGCCAACACAGGTGCTCCTATATCATCCAATGACATTCTGCGGCACCTACTTTGTGGCACCAGATCAGGGAAGTTGTTTTTCCTGCTTGAGTACAATAATGCCCCATGCACAAAGCAAGGCAAGGTCCATACAGAATGGGTTTGTTGACATGGGAGAGGAAGAACTTGACTGGGCCTCACCTTGACCCATCAGAACAACAGCTGTAATCCAGGCCTGATTTCCGAACTCACTGCCTAAAGGTGGCCATACACGGATAGATCCGCTCGTTTGACGATGTCGCCAAACGAGCGGATCTCCCTCCGATATGCCCACCTTGAAGGTGGGCAATATCGGGCAGATCCGATCGTGGGCCCTAGGGCCCAACGATCGGATCCTAGCTCTCACAAACAGGCGGTCGGATCGCGGCACCGCATCAACAAACAGATGCGGCCGCGATCCGACGGGATTTTTAACCCCATCCGATCGGATCTGGCCGACTTTCGGCCAGATCTCGATCGGGGAAGCCCGTCGGGGGCCCCCATACACGGGCCAATAAGCTGCCGACACGGTCTGTCAGCAGCTTTTATCGGCCCGTGTATGGCCACCTTCACTTTCACCACCGATCTTCTGGCTGAATGGAAGAACAATAAGGTTTCAACATCTCAGAAACTTCTCATAAGGGTTGAGGCTATTATTGCAGCAAAGAGAAGACTTATTTAATTTTAATACCCTTGAATTTGGAATGAGATATTGGATAGGTAAGTTAAACATTATCAATAATAAATGTGTGTTTTAAGTAGAAATTGATAACTCACAACACAAGGGAAGAGTCCTAGGTGCACCACCCTGAGCCCTCAGCACGGGGAGCGGACAAACAGAAAACAACCTTTGGAGCAGGCACTTAATAATACATTTATTCTGAATTTATCTGCCTGGTGGAAGATTCCCTTTATTGAGTGCCTGCTCCAAAGGTTCTTTTCGGTTGGATAGGTAAGTGTCCATATACTTTTTATGTAGTGTATTTCAATAACTGATCAATAGACCATTCATGATGTCCCCAGGCAAAAGTACACGAGCACTAAAGGTGGCCATAGACACACCGATAATATTGTGCAAATCAAATTTTCGTACGATATCTGGTGCATGTATGGTGGGAGACCAGCCGACCAATATTGGCAGAAGACTCGTCCGGGCTGGAAAATTTTAATCGGGCGCCTCTGAAGGCACCCAAACATCGGCCATTGTTAGTGCTGAATTAGATTTTCTACCTGTATCTGTATCTAGTCAGATACAGGTAGAATTTTATTGTTTCTACCTGTATATCTTATGGTTTAGCTCTACACGTGTGAATTGAAACTAACAATCTTTCCAGGGAAGATCATAATTGTTACGTCTATGGCCACTTTAAGGGTCAAAAAGTGTCCCTTAGAGCAGGCAGTAAGTATAGGGCCCTGTTGCAGTATGTTACTTAACTTGAATGTCCTAAATTATGCCTACGTGCCTCCCAATCCTCATGAATACAGTGCTGTTGAATGCAGGTAGAGCAGTATTCATGGGGCAGCTCAAAAACCTTTGAAATTCATGGAAAGAGAAAATCATTGTGCAAAGAAATGGTGATTGTTTCCATTCCTAGCACTTTGCATATCCGAAAGATACAGAGTTTTATGTCATTAGGGGCTTCATAATTTAAAACTCCAAATAACACACAACAAGTCCAGAAGGTGGGGTTTGTTTAGAGCCATCGAGCCTAGAGTGATTGACAGATTTCTGACTAAATTATTAACATGGGTTTTGTACTTCAACGAAGGGGAACCATGGTGAATGTATTACTTATAAGACACAAGAAGGAACATACAAAATAACATGCATGAGAGAACCACCGTCACACATGTAACCAGAAAGTCATTTATTATTCACTACATTTTAACCAAAAACTTGTGTCTAATTGATTTTCTATTAAACCTAGAATTCACACGGGAAGATAAACTGACGGCAACTCTTTGCTGATCCTGACAAATATTCCCCCATTATCACAGGTTATCAATTATTTTTCTCCATGGTTTGGGGGTTTATTGATTTCCATCAAGTCTGCATGGATTTTTGTTTTACCTTTAAGCCTTGATTGTCTTGCAGGAGGTGGAAGATCAGTGTAAAGCTCCCCATAGACGCGACGATTCTTCTTGCCGAACGAACGATTTTAGGGAAGTCCGACCAATCCTTCGAAATTAGTGGGATTCGAACGATCGTACATCTTACGATTTTTCGGACGACATCTGTCGGGAAATTGATCGGCCAGGTCAAAAAATCTTTGTCGGCCCCAGTGCTTTGTTTTCCTGGCAAATTGGTCTTTTTAGTTGATGGTAAATTCGTACAATCGTACGATGGTTTCCGAGAAGATCGTGGTCTCACGATGAGGATCTGATCTTTTAAAAATCTCAACATCTATGGCCAGCTTAAGTCACAATTGAAAATCAAGTGACAATTTACATTTTATAAACGTTTCTATCAAAATCTTTTTTTTAATTTTTTTTAATATTTGCAAAGTTCATGTTATTAAGATAATAATATACTACTACTTCAAGGCTTCCTCTTAGGGTGGTAGTGCAGAGCATCAGGATGCATTTAGTAGTCTGTAGTGAGGGGCGAATTTATTCGCCAGACGCGAATTCACGGCAAATCTGCGTCATTCGCGGGCAGCGAATAAATTCGCGAAACGCCCGGGAAACTTCGCTGCTGAAAAATTCGCTCAAAAAATGAGACGCCGGCGCCGTTTCGCAAATTCGCCCATCACTAGTAGTCTGCTGTTCAAAAACAAACATCACAATATGTGTTTTGCAGGAACGATGTCATCAAACGTTTGTGACATCATCAACAGGTCACACATTAAAGTAAAAGGTCACGTAATATTTTTATATGTTTTAGACCAGAGATTGTTGGACTTTTTTAGCTCAAGACCTCCTTGTAGGTCCCAACTTTGGCCAGGGCCCCCTTTAGCGCACAACATGGGTACAGGAAAACATGGCTGCATTCATTAAGAAGATGTGCCTATTAGTGATGGGCAAATCTCTCCCGCTTTGGCAAGCTGACGCTAAAGTCAGTGGGTGTCTGAATAGTGTTGACGTGCGCCAATTTTGAGGCGAGCGACTTTTTGGATGGAAAAAATTTTTTTCAGGAGATTCGCTGGTGGCAAAAACCGGAAATTCACCGCAAATTCATGCCAGGCAAATTTATTCGCCCATCACTAGTGCCTATGAGAAGGAAAAGGCATTCCCCTAAATCTCACCCTAAATGGCCTCCAGGCTGAAAACCCTCATCACTGTTGAAGCACCCCCAGCAGTCAAGTAGAAGAGGTGCAAGACTACATCCAATATTACTGAAATTGTTACATTTTCAACTAAACGATTCTGTCATTTACAAGGCACTTTTAAAATGCTGCTGTAATTAATAAACACATGCAAGTTAATTATGCTAGAAAACAGACAAAAAAATCAGCCTCATTGTTGAGGCAAAGAAATTATCTGGATTTGACTTGCTCTGCTGGAATCCACTAAACAGAAGTGCCAATTACTCAGGGTCAACCATAAGGAGTGATGGGAGCTTTTGTTCAGAGAAAATGCAGATGTCAGACACCAAGAGGGTAGGAATTTATTTATCAATAAAAAAAACCGGCTAAAACAGATTTTATTTTTAGACCAATAAAGGGAAAGACTGTATGAAGTGGCTCATAACAATAGAGCGTAAAATGCTGTTTATGGTCAAAGGCATGTTTATGAAAAAGAAGTGAAAGAGAACAAAAATACAAAATCCAAGTAAATAAGTGTAGACTATTGTGTACCTATGAAGGTTTGAAGTCACCAAGATCATGATATATCGCCTGCAGGACAATTGTGTTCCCCCAAACAAATTTTTATGGCCCTCATTCTGCCTATGAGCTACAGAGACCTAAATGTAGGGCAGGGGTTCCCAACCTTTTTTTTTAACCATGAGCCACATTCAAATTTTAAAAAAAAGTTCATCAGCATGCAGGTGCCAAATAACCACTGTGGTTGGCTCTTTGGTAGCCCCTATGTGGACTGGAAGCCTACAGGAGGTTCTGTTTGGCAGTACACATGATTTTTATACAACTTAATGCCAGTGATTCAAAAATAAGCACCTGCTTTGAGGCCACTGGGAGCAACAATAGATTGGTGAGTGTCACTGGGCGCATGTAAGTTCAGTAGCCAGACAGATCTGCAGTGGAAAAAATTGTGCTTTATTTTTAAAGTGATACTGTCATGGGGAAAATTTTTTTTTTCAAAATGAATCAGTTAATAGTGCTGCTCCAGCAGAATTCTGCACTGAAATACATTTCTCAAAAGCGCAAACAGATTTTTTTATATTCAATTTTGAAATCTGACATGGGGCTAGACATTTTGTCAATTTCCCAGCTGCCTCAAATCATGTGACTTGTGTTCTGATAAACTTTGATCACTCTTTAATGCTGTACTGCAAGTTGGAGTGATATCACCCCCCTCGCTTTTTCCCCCAGCAGCCAAACAAAAGAACAATGGGAAGGTAACCAGATAACAGCTCCCTAATACAAGATAACATCTGCCTGGTAGATCTAAGAACAACACTCAATAGTAAAAACCCATGTCCCACTGAGACACATTCAGTTACATTGAGAAGGAAAAACAGCAGCCTGCCACAAAGTATTTCTCTCCTTTAAGTGCAGGCACAAGTCACATGACTTGGGGCAGCTGGGAAATTGACAAAATGTCTAGCCCCATGTCAGATTTCAAAATTTTTTCCCATGACAGTATTCAGGATTTGGCCAGGATTCGGGCTTTTTCAGCAGGATTCGGATTCTGCCGAATCCTTCTGCCCGGCCGAACCGAATCCGAATCCTAATTTGCATATGCAAATTAGGGGCAGGGAGGGAAATTGCGTGACTTTTTGTCAGAAAACAAGGAAGTAAAAAATGTTTTCCCCTTCCCACCCCTAATTTGCATATGCAAATTAGGGTTCGGTTCGGTATTCGGCCGAATCCTTCGTGAAGGATTCGGGGGTTCGGCCGAATCCAAAAAAGTGGATTCGGTGCATCCCTAGCAGTAACCCTGCAAGCACACACCTGAGCTCCAGAACGATTTTTATAAATAACCCCCTTAGAGTAAAAATACTCATAGATCCCATGAAAAATAGAAACTGCCACAAAAATTCGCCAGCGTCAAAATTCTCCCATCACTAGTCAAATCCGAAAAAAATCAGATTTTTCGCATGACAATCTGAAAAAGTTTTTTATCGATCCGATTTTTTTCATGTTTTTTTAGGAGAAATTGTAGATTCTAGTATGGTTGGACTTTTTTTTATTTAAAACATGAGAAGAATTCTGATTTTTATAAATAACCCCCTTAGAGTAAAAATACTCATAGATTCCATGAAAAATAGATTTGGGAAACTGCCACAAAAATTCAGATTTTTCGCATGACAATCTGTAAAAGTTTTTTATCGATTCAAATTTTCATGTTTTTTTTATGAGAAATTGTGGATTCTAGTATGGTTGGACTTTTTTTTATTCATTTTTTTCCCTGACTTTTTATCCTTATGGATTTTGCCCCTGATGACCTCTTTTGTGGTCGAAACGCGTAGGGCCAATACTGGGCCATAGCTGAATATGTGAGTGTATTTTGGTAAAAGTAATAAAATTTAGCGTTTTTAAATTTGAGTGTGCAGTCCCTATATTTCTCCTTATATTGATTTTTTAGGAGACTTTGTTTGGGCGGTCTTCATGGGACAAGCACCTCACAATTGAATAGAAATTGAGTGTGCGCCTTGTAAAAATCTAATTTGTTGGACTTTTTTATTCATTTAACATGAGAAAAATTCTGATTTTTATAAAGAACCCCTTTAGAGTAAAAATACTCATAGCTGTTTTCTTGTAGGGCTCTCTAGCCAACGTCAAGACCATGTACTTTGTAAAGTTCCAGGACTAGAATTAACTAGACAGCCTTGGCCCATGCAAACAGAGTTAAGTTGGATCTTCATCTTAAGGAAAAAATATTAAATCAAAACCAGAGGTTTGAGAGCAAATGGTCTTTATGCTCTAATACCAAACCCTCCAAACTAATTTCATGAAGTGTCATGGATGGGTGCTTGATAAATTAGCTTTATGGAATAACACGTCTGCCTCTGTGCGAGCACAACGCACGCAAGGGAATGTGTACTCCACAATGACTTGTTGAATTGCTGTCTTATGTTTATTTATCTTGTGTACTAAGCACTGATATGGGATTGCAAACTGCCTACGCATTTCATGCAACACTGCACTTACTAATAGGCTGGGGAATAGCATGGAATAAAATTATTTTAGATGATATTATGCAGCACTTGATAGAGATACAAGTAAAATATTTAGAGTTGACTATAATTATATACAAGTACATATAAGATATCTGCATACAAATAAACGTTTTTGTCCGTTGCATAATACCGTATCTTGTACGAGATATTTTATCTGTAGTTACTGGGTAATCTGACGCTGTACTTTGGAGTTTTCTGGACAACAGTTCCTATCATGAATCTATTTTACTATATGTTGGTCAATGTTTTTGGATTTGCATAGTCTGTATGACACAACTATAGAAATTAAATGAAAATGTATTGGCACCATTAGAAGTGACCCCTTTATTTCTAAACCTACCTTTAGTTCTACTGGGGAACTTGTATCCAAATCTGGGTCTATTTATGAACGTTCAACTAATTTTTTATTGGGTCAAGGGAATTGCGACAAATATCAAGACATTTTATTTTCTAAACTCGAATTTTTAAGGGGCAGATTTATCAAGGGTCTAATTTTGAAGTAGAAAAAGCTTCGAAAATCAAAGTCGAAGTTTTTTAATATCGAATTTGGCCATTTGCGGTCGAAGTAAAATCATTCGATCGAACGATGAAATCCTTTGAATCTATTGATTCGAAGGTTTTCATCCATCGATTGAACGATTTTTCTTCGACTTCAAAAAACGTAGAAAAATGCTCTAGAAGGTCCCACATAGCACTTCGGCAGGTTTAATTTGGCGAAGTATTGAGTTCGAAGTTTTTTTAAAGAGACAGTATTTCAATTATCAAATTCGAAGTCGTAGTATCCTATTCGATGGTCGAAGTATCCAAAAAATTACTTTGAATTTCAAATTTTTTTACTTCGAAAATTCCCTCAAATTCACTTCGACCCTTGATAAATCTGGCCCTAAGTGTTATCAATTGAAGAAATCTCAAAAACTCAAACATAGATTTTATTATTATTATTAACAAGTATTTATATAGCGCCAACATATTGCGTAGTAGATATTCTTAAACCAAAACCTGCCAAGGTTCTACAGTATATAAGTTTATAAATATTTTGTCATAAAACAAAGAATTTTTTTTTTTACAATCTGAGTTTTTAAACAATTATTCAAATTCACAATTTTTAGAGCAAAAAAATTATTTGTATTGGGGAAACAAATAAAAACATCTGTAAATAATGAATCTTCTGCCCCCCAACTACTGCATAAGCAGCGATTCCTAATCATTGGTTTACAAGCAACATGTTGCTTACCAAGGTCTTTAATGTTGCTCCCAGTGGCCTCAAAGCAGGTGCTCATTTTTGGATTTCTGACTTGTTGGTAAGTTTTGGAGAGATATATTTCCAAACCCACTCACCTGTATTCTACAAGTCCACACATAGGGGCTACCCAATAACAGCCCTTATTGGACACTTCCTAGGACATTTTTCATGCATGTTGCTCCGCAACTTTTTTACATTTAAATTCACGGATTAAAAAAAAAAAAAAAAAAAAAGATTGGAGACTCTTGATCGAGAGGTATCAATAAAACTTAAATGCAGTTGTAATTAGCCTACCCTTTTATTGGGTTTACTGAAAAAGAACGAGGGGGCTGGGTGGATCAGAGGGGTGACTATGTGAAATGTGTATAAATTGAGTTTATCAAGGATAAAAAAAAGTGAGAACATTGTAGGAATCCCTGCGGGTTCTTCACCTGTTTTCTATGCTTTTCTAATTGGTACAGTAGTTTGGAGCAGTAAATATTTATATTTTTTTGTTTTTAAGTATAAAGTGGTCATTTAGGACGGAGTTCTAGACTATTCAGGTAGGGTAGAGGCTTTGAAGACAAAATAACAGAAATTTCATACGAGGATGCTTAATTAAGGCAGATTATTACATGGCAGGAGTAAAACACAATTGTGCTGAATAGTGATGGGCGAATTTGCACCGTTTCGCCGAAAAATTCGCGAATTTCGAACGAAATTCGCGAAACGGCGAAAAATTCGCGAAATGGCGCCGGCGTCTCGTTTTTGATGCTGGCGCCGGTTTTTGACGCCGGCACCCGTTTTTTCGACACCGGCGCCGGTTTTTGATGCCGACGCCCGTTTTTTTGAAACCAGCGCCCGTTTTTGACGCCGGCGTTCGTTTTTTCGGGAAAATTTTTTTGATGCCGGCGAATTTTTCCCGCTAATTTTTGCGGGCGTTTTGCGAATTTATTCGCTGGCAGTGAATCGCCCAATTTGCCGCGAATTTGCGCCTGGCGAATAAATTCGCCCATCACTAGTGCTGAAGAAAAGGTCCTGTGGGATTCTTTTCATGCTCAAAGTGCCTTTTTAATCGCAAGGCTTCAGTAGCTGAATTGCATTGCTTACTCTCTGAACCACAAATCAATGCCTGTTTGTTTTCTTTTTTACATACCACAGTAAGGCTGCTGGCATTTGGGTTGCTATAGCAACAAGCCCATTTGGCCCTGCCATCCACTCCAGTGTATTAGAATTTCAATATTAATTAATTATGGAATCTTGACAAATGTTTTATTTTTTCATAGTACCATGGCCTTGAATATTCATTTAATGCCAAAAAGAACTTGGGATACTTTCGGTGCTTATCGGTTTTCTAGACTGTTTTTTGTTTTTTTTTTAGATGGAATTGTAGAATTCAAGTACAAGTATGAAACCTTTTATCCAGAATGCTCAGGACCTGGGGATTTCCAGATAAAGGATATTTCTGTGATCTTTTTTTATTAACGCACATTTTTTTGGGGGTGTCTGTTTTGATGCAGAAAACCTGAAGCTGTTCAAAGTCCGAGTCCAAAAATACACCATCTAAAATCTGCCAAATTCATGTAACAGTCAAGGGCAGATATCCCCTTAAACATTTGAAGATGTTTTTTTTTTGTAACTTATATTTTTATTAAAGAATTTTCAAAAGAAACACACATACTGTACATATCAAAGGTAAAAAAGTATTGGATGATATTATTATAGTATTAAGTTCAGTAATACCCCTTAGTATTAAGTGGTCAACCCCACAATCGGGGAGGTGTTACTCGGAACAAAGCCCAGATGGACCAAGTATTTCGATGCTGGGGGGTAGTATTGCGCAAGTAACTATATTTGCTTCAAAGACTCTATTTGCATTAACTCTAGTAATTATTTCTTGAATGGTTGGACAGTTAAGGGTCTTCCACTTAGCCGCTACTGCTATCCGTGTGGCTGTCAGTATATAGTTGGCCAGATTTTGGTATGTCAGTGAATGGCTTACCCAACAGAAAGGTTGATACATCTAAAGGAACTTGAGTCGGTAAGACCTGCTCCAACACTTTCTTAACCTCGAGCCACATTGGTTGAACAACTGGGCATTCCCCAAGAATATGTGGAAGTGTGCCCACCTCTCCGCAATTTCTCCAACAAAGGGGTGGGTGATCAGGGAATCCTACCTACCAGAACATCAAAATGTTGTAAATATGTTCTTTCTGCCTCACACAAGTAACCATTTGTCAAGCGTTTCTCCAAAT
The DNA here is from genome assembly GCA_038501925.1 of Xenopus petersii. Taxonomy (NCBI): domain Eukaryota; kingdom Metazoa; phylum Chordata; class Amphibia; order Anura; family Pipidae; genus Xenopus; species Xenopus petersii. The sequence continues at coordinate 165,566,180 of CM076675.1, forward strand.
TGCCGACCAGTCAATCAATGCATGGTCGCTAGGGTAACTTGGACACTAGCAACCAGATGGCTGAAATTGCAGACTAAAGAGCTGCTGAAAAAAAGCTAAATAACTCAATAACCACAAATAATAAAAACTGAAAACCAATTGCAAATGGTCTCAGAATATCCCTCTCTATATCATACTTAAAGGATAAGTAAACCTTTAAAATAATTTTTTAGGAATAAAATTAGAAACCTTAGAAAGGTTTCTAATTTTATTCCTAAGCAGAAGAACATCAGAGCAGCCTCTTTCTTTCTCCTGACATCTTCCTTGACTACTTGGTGGTCAGACTGGTGGGAAACTGACCAGCAGGTGGTGCTGTTGTAACAAAATTCATTTATATTAACAGTACATGTATCCCTTAATATCTTGGAATAAAAAAAGAATAAATAATGAATGTACATTGCAAAAGTGCTTAGAATAGCACCCTCATCAATTTTACATTCACTTATTTTAAAGGTTTACTTATCCTTTAACTCTAAGGTGAACAACACCTTTAAATGTGCCTTTTTGCAACGTGTACTTTTGATGTGTCAGAGCAATTCTAACGTTTTCACGAAAAAATTGTGAAAGCCGGAAATTGACGCCTGCAAATTTTCACCAGTGAATTTTCACAGGTGTTTCTCGAATTTATTCGCTGGTGGCGAAATGCAGAAATTCGCAGCGATTTCATGGCAGGCGAATTTATTCGCCCATCACTATTCCCTATCAGCTTGTACCTGGATTGAGAACACAGAGTACCACAGCAAAGTTGGTGGCTGCCATGTCTGACCACATTACATCCAGTTTGCCGACTCTTTGACCAGGAGCATCGGGAAACCAGGACCCAATCAGCTTCCATTATTTCATATTCCTTCCCAGCAATCAGTGCTTGGGGGCTCTTTACAAGTGGGCACTTTTTTTAAAAAAATCATAAAGTGGGGATTTGTTCCTCTTTAAACACTTTTAAGAAACTGTTTAGTTGAAAAAATAGCTACAGATATGGGATCCATTATCCAGAAACCCATATTCCATAAAGCTTCGAATTACAGGAAGGCCGTCTCCCATAGGGGCAAATTCACACATGAGCTCAGTGTATAGTTTATGTGCCATATGTTAGGAAATGTAGGGGGGAAACTGGGTACCCAAAAAAAACTCTGATCTTTTTCAGCCTATCACCCTGAAAAACTCGAAAGTCGCCAGCATTTTTGGGACTTAGAAAAATGTTCAACTTTATTTTGAGGAACTTCTATCTACTCTATTGCACTTTGCCTGGTCTGAGGTGGAGAAGGCAAGTCTGGCGTAGTTACGTCCATTCGCCAGAGCAAAAATTCGCCTAGCGTTAGAGTGCAAAGTAGTGCTACAGTTTATCTCCTTCGCTAGCGAATTTACTCCTGCGCCTGTTAGTAAATCGGTGAATTGCACAAATAACGTCATGCTGGCGAATTTTCGCTAATGTTAGTCACTTCGCCCTTTAGTGAATCTCCCCCATAGTCTCCATTATAATCAAATAATTAAAATTGGAAAAAAAGTTTCTCTTTTTCTGTGTAATAATCAGTGTCGGACTGGCCCAGCGTGAAACCGAGAAAAAACCCGGTGGGCCAGACCCTTAATGGGCCCCTCTCCCAACAAGTTTGTTAAAAAAAAAAGATTTCTATAGGCGCCGCGCTATTTGCGCCTGCGCAAAGCGACATTCATACAGAGCCCTGAGCGGCACCTTTCACGCAGGAACGCAGTGCGCATCAAGGTAGGGGGCCCTGGACAGTAGTCCCGGTGGGCCCCGGGCCCCCCAGTCCGACCCTGGTAATAATAAAACAGCAACTTCTACTTGATCCCAACTCAGATATAATAAATCCTTATCGGAAGCAAAACAATGCTAATGGCTTCATTTCATGTTTAAATATTTTCTAGGAGACTTAAGGTATGGAGATCTAAATTCCAGAAAGATTCCTAATCCAGAAAACCCCAGGTCCAGAGCATTTTTGATAACAGGTCCCATACCTGTACCAGGAATACCCAGAAATTTTTTAAATTTGTCAACTTCAATGATTATGCTCCATATTTTTACTTAAATTGTCACTTGTATTAAAACGAGGACCCACCTAATACTAACAAGGGAATCGTATTTAGGTCTTGACTGTATTTTAAGAATCTCATAGATAAATGGGCATTTGTCCTGCCGTGTATTTCTTGTCTGTTCATCAAAAATTCCTGCATCAAACCAATTGAAATTAAAAACATAATCAACAAACCTTTGGGCAACATTAAAAGGAATTTTCCCCCAAAATTACCTTGATAATACTACATCATGTTTTTATAGAAAGTGCTAGACTTGAACCATGTTTGCCCTTAGGATGTAAATTCAACTAGTGATGATCCTTTTGGAAAAGAGATGTAAGGACTTGGTATATCGATGCCATGGAATAAAAAAAACCCATTGATTTCAGCGCAGAAGTCGGATGTGCCTGCGCCATCTTTTATAAAATGTCAAGTCTAAATAGTCAGGATGAACTTCACAATACATCATAAAGTTCAGATTTATTCAGTGGAAATATCAGGTCATTGAGGAGGTCTCTTTGGCTGGAGAAGGTTTAAGAAACTTGTCATAAGTGCTGTCTGAATTGCAAAACAATGGGGCCATCCCTCATTTCATAGATATTTTACACTGTTCTAGCTTTATCCTTTACTTGTATTTTCTCCTTTTTTCTCCTTTTTAACAAAGCCGTCAAGGTCATTCTATTGACCCCAGGTGTCCATCACCGAGGTCTACAGAAATTGACGAGAAAAGTAAAAAGTCTCTTTTCAAAGCTTTCTACCCTATTCATCAAAAATTCCGACTACTCACTGTAGGTCTAGTACAACCATTGCATTTCAGATTTGTTTCCTAGTCTTGCCACTGAATGGATAACCCACCAACACCACAAAGATTTTTTTGTTAAATAGCTGGTCAAAATAGCCCAGTGCAGAAAAGTCTTTGTTTTGCTGTGAAACTTTTGGCACAGTAGGAATGTTTTTGTCCTTATTCTTCAGAGGTAGGAAATAACCCAGGCAACCTTTCAATTAGCAGCTAATGAGGAGAAAGGGAACACCTTTGATGCGTTTGCTTGTGAAGGCGCTTGTTGAGGGAAAGTGTTGTTGTCTATCTCGACAGCAATCACATCAACAGAGAAGTCAGCACAATCAAGCTGCCACTTTGGAAAGGCTGATCTGAGAAATGTCTGTGAAATGTGGAAGGCTCCTTCTTGCATTTCCACAACTTTACAGATTTACAGCTGGCGCCTTTGATGACTTTGGACGGAATTTAGATTTGGTAGATACGTTCGGCTAGGGAAGAAATATATAAAACTTCCACGTTAAAGATCACAGCAGATGTTGAATATTTAGGAAAGAGAGAGAAATTGATAAAAAAAAATAAAATTAAATGTTATTTGTTAAAGGATAAGTGAATGTAAAATTGATGAGGGGGTTATTCCGAACTGGAATAACCGAATAACTGGAAAAATCTGCCGCGAAAAAAGTCACCATAAGAAAAAACGCCCATGCATTTGGACAAAAACGTTGCTGAGACCAAAAAGTCGCCAAGACAAAAAAAGTCACAGAGACAAAAAGTTGCCACAAGAAAAACACATTTAATGCATAGAAAGAGGTATCTAGATGAGTAGAAGGATATCTTTTGCCAACATGGAAGAATGGGACAAACACAAGTTAAACAGAGAATGCTTTATAGCAGTGATCTCCAAGTGGCTCGTGAGCAACATGTTGTTCACCAACCCCTTGGATGTTTGCTTTCAGTGGCCTCAAATCAGGTGCTTATTTTATAATTCCTGGCTTGGAGGCAAGTTTTGGTTGGTTAAGAACCAGTTTTATTGCCAAACAGAGTCTCCTGTAGGCTACCAGTCCACATAGGGGCTACCAATAGTCAATAACAGTGCTTATTTGGCTTCCCCAGGCACTTCTTTCATGGTTGTGTTGCTCTCATTCTAAAATTGAGAAGTTGCTTGCGTAAATTCTGACACTGGCGTCCAAATAGTGTTGACGCGCGGCAATTTGATGCAAGCGTCTTTTCGGACATGCATCCAAAAACGAATTTTTGCCGGTGAATTTCCGTGAATTTATTTGGCTGTGGCCACTGTCCAACTCTTTTTACAGTTGAATGTGGCTCATGGGTAAAAAAGGTTGGGGACCAGTGCTACAAAGGAACATGCTCAAGATTTCAAAGGAAAGGCAATGGTGGTGTGAGCACTAAAGCAGCTACAAAGCCTAAGCAGAAACTGACACCTAAGTGCATATTTATGTTGAAACATACCAAACATTGACACTCAGCTGTCTGAGTATGCCGTGAGAAATCATGCGCATTTATAAAGAGGATTTATGTGAATGTCCCATTGACTTTACAGAGATATTAAGGGATACATGTGCTGTTAATATGAATGAATTTTGTTCCAACAGCGCCACCTGCTGGTCAGTTTCCCACCAGTCTGACCACCAAGTAGTCAAGGAAGTTGTCAGGAGAAAGAAAGAGGCTGATGTTCTTCTGCTTAGGAATAAAATTAGAAATCTTTCTCAAATCTTTCCTAAGCAGAAGAACATCTGAAGAACATCAGAGCAGCCTCTTTCTTTCTCCTGACAACTTCCTTGACTACTTGCTGGTCAGACTGGTGGGAAACTGACCAGCAGGTGGCGCTGTTGGAACAAAATTCATTCATATTAACAGCACATGTATCCCTTAATATCTTGGAATAAAAAACGAATAACTAATGAATGTACATTGCAAAAGTACTTAGACTGACTTATTTTAAAGGTTTACTTATCCTTATTACTTAAGGTATGGAGATCCAAATTACAGAAAAATCCGTTATCTGGAAAACCCCAGGTTCTCAGCGTTCTGGATAACAGGTCCAGTACCTGTACTGCAATTAGCTCTTTGTAATGGATTATTTCTGCAATGACAATGCTTGACATTCATTCAGTTTGAGGAACTTTATACACATCATTTATTTGACACCAACTTTGTGAAACCCTACATTTGCCATGCATGAGATATAAACATATAATACACAAAAGCCATGAATATCTTGTAAATTATATCCTTAAAAACAGTGAGTTCTGATGTCATCAGTTATAAACGGTGAGTTCTGATGTCATTTCTGTCACATGACTCACTGAAACTTGTGTATTCTAATAAATAAAGTACCCCCAGTTGCAAAATATGAGGATATTATAGGTTACCTTGGAGTTCCATGACCTTCGGCCTCGTGTTTTTAAATGGTCATGAAACTCCTAGGTAACTTATAATATCCTTATATTTTACAAGAGGGGGCACTTTATTCACTATATATTATGTGTTAAATGTTTCCATGGCGCAAATTCACTAAGCGCCGAAGCGCTGAACGCTAGCGTTAATTCGCTAGCGTTTGGCATTTTCGTTACTGCGCAAATTCACTAACGAACGCTGGCGTAGTTTCGCTAGTGTTACTCCGCATCCTTACGCCAGGTGAATTTTCGCTAGCGACGTAACTACGCAAATTCACTAACTTGCGCAGTGTACTGAACGCTACCTTTTACGCTAGACTTCCTTCGCCACCTCAGACCTGGCGAAGCGCAATAGAGTAGATAGGGATTGTTTCAAAAAAAGTAAAACATTTTTCTAAGTCCCAAAAGAAGCTGGCGTGTTTTCTACATGATGGGTGATAGGCAGAAAAAGATCGAAAAATTTTTTGGGGCTCCCCTTCCTCCCCCCTACATTTCCTGACTCATGGCAACTTACCTAGACAGTGGGCACATGTGTAGGGCAAAATAAAATTATATTTGCTGATTTGAAGGTTTTCTAGGCATTTGTAGTGCTGATACGTGTTCCTCCATTGAAATTTGAATTTCGCTCCGTATGCAAATTAGCCTTCGCTAGCGTAACTTCGCTTTATATAGCGAATCAACGCTAGCGCAACTTCGCAACCTTACGCTACCCCTGTGAGCAACTTCGGATTTCAATGAATTTGCGGAGTGCTGGCGAAACTACGCCTTGCGAAGTGCGGAGAAGGGCGCAACTTCGCATCTTAGTGAATTTGCCCCCATGTCTCTAAAGGGTTTTCATAAAGCTTTCAAGCTAAAGAGTGTGTCTAATTCATACATGAACATCTGTACATGGTGGACGATCATCTTTGGCACCTGCCAGAACATACGCTCCGTGACAATTTTGGATACTTTACTCTTCATGGTACCGTGCCCTCTCAAATCCTATTTAACTCTTCGATTTTAATCTCCTAAAAGTTCTAGAACTGGGAATAGATTCAATCACTTCTGGCCTGTCCGAGACATTTCAGTTCAATTTAACACTGAAGGAATTGATAGAAAACTATTACAGAGAAAGGCGAGATAGAACTGGACACAATGGGAACCTATTTGCTGGAGGAGGATTTTCCTAGATTGTAGGAACACAGGGTTAACAACAAGGATCGATTACCATCAAAATACTTACAATCGAAAAGCCAAGAAGGGCAGATACAGGTCACAAGTCCAAGATAACTATTGGCAGCAGTTTGCTGATAAAGCTCAATATCCAATGTTGGGAATAGTTTGAGAAAAATTGGAGATATACTTTCACTCGAATGTAACCGCTTGAGATATTGTAGATCTAGGCCAGTAGAGATTAGGGGCCTTATTTATCAAAATCCAAATGTATCTGATTGTTTTAATAAGAAAAGTCCAAATAAACTAAAATCCACGATTGGGCTTTGTTTACTAAAGGGGAACTCCGGCTTCCAAACTACAATTTGATAAAGAGGCCACATAAAACAGAAGCGCCTAATATACCCATCACAATTACCCTTTTCTTCAAAAATTATGAATAAATGCCATTTTCTATGCTGAAATCCAGCAGTTTAACAGTTCTTCTCTTTCTGCATCATTCAAAATCCTGGCAGGGAAGGAGGGACTAAATACTGATGTCACAAATTGTAACTTCTCCACAGCTTACAGACAGGATGCAGGAACTACATAACCCACAATGCATTGCACTGTGATGTTCTGTTCCTTATTGAAATCACATGTGCAGGGAATTGTGGGGTTTGGAGGATGCAGGCTGAGGACAGATGGCTGTTGATACAAAGTAACAGTAGTCAGACAGCTCAGCAAAGTAGTCAGACAGATCAGCAGAAGAGCAGGGGGCTAGGCTTAGGGAACTGTTCCAAATCATTAAAAATCATGAAAAGTCTGCATATTTTTTAATTGATGTATATTGCAAAGTTGCTTGAAATCATGTTTACTTTTCAAAAAGCTTAAGTTATGTTTGTGTGGAGTTCCCCTTTAATTAATGAATTATTTAAAAAAGCACAGTTTAATCGGATTGGGGACAAACACAAAAAAATCAAGCAAAAACCCGAATCTTTCGATTTTTTCTTTGTTTTTTCCCGAATTGCTTGTTTTTTTCAGGCTTCTTCACAAAAAGCCTGAATCAGATTTTTGCCCAAAAAGTCTGAATTAGTCAGATTTTCGGGTTACTTCCCACGCAGACCACAGAAACTTCCAAATAGGATAGGGACCTCTCCCATTGACTTATATACAACTTTGGAAGGTGTGAGATGCCGCATTTTTCGCATTCAGTCTTTTTCCTTCCTCTTGGTATAATAAATATCAAAAAATTCTGATTTTAAAGTAAAAAAACCCTCAGTTTTTAGTATTTAGATTTTAATAAATAACCCCTTTTAAAGTATCTCCCATTACAATGACACTGTCCAATCATGATCGTTGTAGTTCCTTCATATGAGCGGTGAAAAACGTGGTGCACTCACAAATACTCAATACGGCCAATAGTATCCAGTCTTCTAGAGTGGTCACCACTATTGAACTCAGGTGCGGAGGGGAGACATTTTCTTTAAGTTAAAAGTTACAATTCTATATGATTCTAAAATTTGAAGTTAAAATTTGATATGAATTTATACTAACTTCAATGTATTTTATATATTTTACTGTTTGGCCAACTGCACCCCAATTACTTCATGCTACTCCATCTGAACTGTCTTTACCCCTTCTGGTATTTTTGTGGATAACATTTTGTCACAAGCAGGTATCCACAGTTGACAGATGGTGAATGCCACCCCAAGGTGTGGCTTGTTAAAGGGGTTGGTCACCTTTAAATTAACTTTTAGTATGATGTAGAGAGGAATATTCTGAGACAATTTGCTATTGGTTTTCATTTTTTATTATTTGCGGTTTATGAGTTATTTAGCTTTTTATTCAACAGCTTTCCAGTTTGCAATTGCTGCCATCTGGTTGCTAGGGTCCAAATTACCCTAGCAACCATGCACTGTTTTGAATGTGTTTTGAATAAGAGACTGGAAAGAGTTATAAGAAGAAGGCAAATCATAAAAAAAATAATGAAGACCAACTGAAAAATTGCTTAGAATTGGCCATTCTATAACATACTGAAAGTTAACGTAAAGGTGGACCACCACTTTAACTGTTGGTCCAACCCCACAAAAAAGATACGTATAACAATTATTATTGATAATTAGTATTTATAAAGCATATATTTATAAAACATATTCTGCATTGCTGGACCCCAGTGCTGCTTGGAAGTATTTCTAACTACTCCGCCACTGTGCCCTAAAAATGGATAAATCGTCCAGTTAATTATCCCAAAGATGCAAATCTATGAATCGTTGGATCATTAGACAACTCAATCCATTATATCATCTCCATGCTAAACGTTTCCCGGCCTACAGGTTTATATCGCTAGTTTGAATGCCTCATTTTTATTCTCATTTTATCAGTGTAGCACAGACAAATACAATTTAAGTGATGTATTAGAAGGGGTCAGGTCAGTTGCTTGATCTGTGCTTGCTCCTTATATGTACAAACATCATTACTGCTCCAAACATCTCATACATTGACCCCATGGGTGAACCTTCGCTTTACAGTAATCGAGCACACACTAGTCAAAGCAGAATTATTTACCTACAAATAAGCTTTTATACATTGAGAGAAGAGGTGACAATAAATTTGCACGGTAAAAGCATTGATCAGAGGGCAGCATGGTGGAACATGGGTTTGCACTGTTGTCTTGTAGCACTGGGGTCCTAAGTTCAGTCTTCAGTGGACCTGGAGAATGTTCTCCTCTTTACATGGATAGCTTATTTCAATCATTTTCCAAAAACATACAGCTACCAACTGTAGTTAAAGGAACTGTATTATACTAATGATCAGTGGGATACAGGTTTATCACAAAAGATCCAGGGGGATCCAGGCACACAAACAACCCCACAAGAGCCACCAAAAAAAAGTAGGGATGCACCGAATCCAGGATTCGGTTCGGGATTCGGCCAGGATTCTGCCTTTTTCAGCAGGATTCGGATTCGGCCGAATCCTTCTGCACGGCCGAACTGAATCCGAATCCTAATTTGCATATGCAAATTAGGGGCAGGGAGGGAAATTGCGTGACTTTTTGTCAGAAAACAAGGAAGTAAAAAATGTTTTCCCCCTTCCCACCCCTAATTTGCATATGCAAATTAGGGTTCGGATTCGGTTCGGTATTCGGCCGAATCCTTCGTGAAGGATTCGGGGGTTCGGACAAATCCAAAAAAGTGGATTCGGTGCATCCCTAAAAAAAAGTATAAAAAAATTAGACTTCTGATTGTCTAGGAGGCATGAAATGCATAGGGCCAGGCCCAAATTTGTGGAAAGGCTACCAAGGCCTGGGCCTTGGGCAGCAGGATTTTAGGGGGTGGCATGAAGCCCAACCACACCCGCATTGGTTTGAAAGCTTTGGGTCTGATCATGAGATACAATAATTTTTTACATTTCCCACGTGCCAATCCCCAGTGCTCCCGACCTGATGATGAAAATGTGTGCATGTGCACAAATGAAGGGAAGGGGACATGGTTGACAAATGACAGCGGGCCTTAAAAGGGTGCCGCTATGTAAATCCAGCCCTGTGTAGGACAATTGGAGATATTGATTTTTTTACTGTGTTTGGCGGCCCTTGTGGAGTCTTTGAGTGCCTGGATGTCCCTTGTCTTTTGCTATTTGTCTATCCACTCTGTGGTGAGCTCACTACTAGGATACCTGGGAAAGTCCAGGATGGAGCTTATTTATGCCCCAGGTTCCTAACAGAGTGGAGTTGTCCTGAGGTATCTCAGGTGTTTAATTAAAAAGGCAGCTCAAGTCAGAGTGGGGAGTTCCTGGCTGGGGAAAAGACACAGGAAAGCTGCCTGTGTGAGAGGGATTGAAATCACCAAAAGGTTCGGGATTTTGTATATTCCTGTATGATCTCTATTTTGGGGAGACAGGTGGTAGGCCTTCTCCTGGTTAGTTAGGAAAACTGACTTGTATTAGTTAGAAGCCCATTAAGTGGCAAGGATTTTATTTTGAATTATTTGTTTTGTTTATTTTGCTGCAAGAGACAATAAACTGCCAAAAAGAGACTATACTCTCATGAGTTGTGCTTGTGCCGTGGGCTGTGTTACCCCAGAAAACTGATCCCAGCTACCCATACCCTTACAGCTCCCTAAGCTACAGGTCAGGGCCCAGTGCACCTAGACCACCTTATCTACATGGTGAGTGCTCCTGTTAGTTGCTTTGCACAGGAGGTATATGTTCATGGGCCCAGAACGCATTATAAGTAGTCACAAAATCAAAACAATTAGGGGATTGTCTGATTACTAACTCTACTAACTCTAGTCCGCGAACTTTACAAAGTACATGGTCATGACTTTGGCTAGAGAGCCCTACAAGAAAACAACTATGAGTATTTTTACATTAAGGGGGTTATTTATAAAAGTCATAATGCCAAGAACTTAAACTTTTAACTATAAAATCTGAATTTTTAGTGGAAAAAAAAAACTCACATTTTTGGTGACTTATTATATCCTGAGGATGGAAAAAGTCAGAATTCATAAATCTGGCATCTCACTCCTGCCGAGTTTGTATGTAAGTCAATGGTAGAGGTCCCTATCCTATTTGAACGTTTCTGTGGTCTGTGCTAGAATTAACCTGGAAATCCAACTCTTTTGGATTTTTTGGGCAAACATTGAAAAAAAATTGAGCGATTCGAGAAAAAAAAATGGGAAAAAAAATGTATGATTTGGATTTTCACTAGCTTTTTTCATGTTTGTCCAATCATGGATTCCAGTTTCGTACGATCCAATTGTGAATTCCAGTTTCATAAGGTCCAATCGTGGATTCCAGTTTTGTAAGGTCCAATCGTGAATTCTAGTTTCTTAAGGTCCAATTGTGGATTCTAGTTTGGACTGACTTTTTTTCATTAAAATCAGAAACCTTTGGACTTTGAAAAACAAGTCCTCTCCAGTGCTAGACCATCCTATAATATCTCAAGAACATTTACAGTAACAGAACCAAACTGTAGGCAATCAGGACAATAATATTTCTAGACTAGGCCAATCAGAGCCATTCACCAGATCCAAGTGCATTGCCCCACATTTAAAGCAAAGTCTCTAAAGGCCAAGTGAACAACAAAAAAAGACCAAACGAGAAACAGCCCCATACAGTCTTGATGAGCCCAGAAGCAGTCTAATCAGTATGCTAGCAAGTGGTTCTTATCATTAAAGTAGTAATTGTTTGTAATAATAAAACAGCCATGTTTCCCATACTATCAGCAATCTTCATCAGGGTAAAAAATGTCTTTATAGAGTAATATAGGCCATTGTTGCATTTATCCTCCCCATCGTATGACACAAATGTCTTTTGTGGCTCCTAAGGAACGTTGGCAAGGAAAAAACATTACCCGGAGCTCTATGTATTGCGACATGATGTCACATCCAGTCGGTGGGTGATTTAATTTCTGGTTGGTGGTTGATGTCACTTCCAGGGTGCTGATAACATTCCCATAGAGGTGGGTGATTATGTCTTTATATACAGCTCCAAAAACACAATTTTTTACCCTAATTAAGATTCCTGCTTGAATCTAAGGACTAAACAATGCCATGTACTGTGCTTCCTATGAATACCAGAACCATAGTAGGTTTAAGATAATCATAATTATGGGAAAACATACCCGTACCCTACTCTGTACCTTAGAGATGCACTAATTCCAAGGTCACCAAGTCCAACCCTTTCAGGGGCCAACTGTCATTTATAAATGGAAACTCCATCATTGTTCTATACTTTCCCCTCTGTGATATCTGCCAACCTGCCCATCTGCTTGATGTGTGAATGGAAAGGACTACAAATAAAACATGCATACATTTGAGTCTGAAATGAAATTTCTTGGTGCCAAATGGAGGAGAAAATTGCATTATCTCTCCCCGTCCCACCTTCCCTCAGCGTATGATCAATGCACAAGAATAGCCCGAGTGACAACACGCCCCAAGTTATCGGCACAAGTCCAGAACGTGTCAAGTGAGCGACCGGTTGGTAATTACATCTTCATCCAGTGGAATTTGGAATTGCTGTCCCATCTCAATCACTTGTGTTTTCCCCAGAGGCTGAAAGCTTCCCAGAGTGCAATAGAAAACATGTTTTGTCCTGAAACCAGATCCGTAATGACAATCCTTCTGGGTTTTATTTTTCTTGCCACTTTCCAAATGACGGCCAAAAGTAAGTGCAAAATTCAAGGGCTTTTCACTTCTGCTGCTTCTCTTTCTATTTGAGGGTTTGACACTGATAATTAATCTCCTTCTTTCTGTCGGAGCTCAAGATAACAATCACTACAACCTTAGTGTCATGTCACAAAAGATTTCTTGATGAGATTTAAAGACAAGACGACTTACAGCAATATGTCAGGTTGCAATGCAGACAGGGTTGATTTTGCCTAGTGTGTTTTTCGGCATGGTGCAAATGCCAGTACTGAAGCTCCTACACAATTGTGGCATGAGACTGCACATCAAATCATTGACATGGCACTATACAAATAACTGATGATGGATGACAATGGTGTGATGGTAGGGACGGATTTCTTGGCAAACACCTTGTTGGGCCTCTACCCAAATAAATTCCAGCTCTTCTTGACCATAGTCTAAGAGATATGAAGCATCATTTACTCACACAAGTGTAGTGAGCAGACACTATTCATGTGCAGCTTTTTTACACACAATTTTAACTTAGTTAGGGCTTCAAGAGGGAGTTTTGTCTACTTTTTTCTCACTGGTAGGTGCTGGCTTCATTTTAGCCTGCGTCCACCCAACCAGCCACCTTCTAGTGCCCCACTTCTGCCTGGATGCGCTCCTTTTTATCAGTGTCTCCCCTTACTGGGCACTGAGGAATTACACATCAGGGGAATTCCACTAGGAACATTAAACCACACAAGTTGCAGCGAACAAATAGAATGTATTTAATATATAAATAAAGGAAAGGTAAAAAAAACAATAATACATTATCACCCCTGGCCTGGGGAACCAGTGGTAAGTCCAAACTTTACCAGGACACAGTCCCACACTCCACTCTGGGTGTAATATAATATATAACACATAATATGTATTATATTGAGAAATATCTGATTAATAACATTAGCATTATTTTGTAATCACAGCAAAGAGGCATGAAGAACGGAGCTCTCAGATGTAGGTAGATATACTCCAATGGTCTCCACAAAAGTAATTATCTGATGCTGCCAGAAGCATTCTGTTGCTTCATGATCACAAGCAATTTTCTCTTTGCGGTGAGAGGTAAGGTATTAAGGGACTAAATTGCCTAAATTTGCCAATGGAACTTGGGAATCAGAATAATTATATCTATTTATCCACGCAAGCACGAGCTGTAAGTTACTTATACAGTCACATAAACATTGAACAAGTGCGTAATAGACTGACCATATTAGCTGCTGATGGAGCATCCGCCAAGTAGGCCAGGATTAAACAACATGAGCTGAACATTAAACTCACACAAAGCTCAAAGACCTATTTGTTTAATTGTGCAATTACAGGGAGACAAATATGTGAGCATTGCTGAAGCTTTATGTTCTCTCTCCCTATATGGACAATTAATAGAATTAAGGGGGTTGAGTGTCTTTCTTGTGCCTGATCTTTGCTATTAATGGTCCCTACAGGTCACAAACCCCTACATCATGTTGCAAAAGGATTCATTTTCTAATGAAAAGAGGGCTTTGGGAGATCTTAACCAGGATTATGAGACCAAGAAACAATCACTGGTTCTTTAATAAGAAGACTAATTCGGCAAGGAGAGTAAAACACCTTTATGGAAGCAAAGCAAAACCCTGTAAAAAGGATATAGATGATTCTGATAGGTATTTTATTAGAGAAATGTGCAAGGGAAAACAACTTTAAAGACTTAAAGAGATACAGGTTACAAAGAAAGATTTTGAGTTGTGCCCATTTTGTGGAAAAAACAAACAAACAAACAAACAGAGAGGTATGGGACCTTTTATCCAGAATGCTCGGACCGTGGGTTTTCCAGAAAACAGATCTTTCTGTAATTTGAATCAGCATGCCTCAAGTCTACTAGAAAATCATGTAAACATTAAACGCGATAGGCGGGTTTTGCTTCCACTAAGGATTAATTAGAAGTTATTTGGGTTAAAGTACAAGGTACTGTTTTATTATTACAGAGAAAAAGGAAATCATTTAAAACATGTTGAATTATTTGGATAAAATGGAGTCTATGAGAAACGCCCTTCCATAATTCGGATAGAAGGTTTCTGCATAACATATCCCACAGCTGTACTATATATTGTTGATGGACAAAATTCAGTATTTGTTGATGGCAGTGATTCTGCCCTGTACCTCGGGAGTTTTCTGATTTTTTATTTTAAACCCCCTTTGAGGTCCAACACTTTTGGCCACCCCTTAGCTTATAACAAGGTAACAAGCTTAAACAACATTCACGTATCAGCTATATTTCCAATAATATCTAGATCCACAAATAAGTGTTTGTTTCACCTTTCATGACCATCACCCTGGGCTTTCAGGCCTGTTTAGGGTACATACCTGATGTTCTACCAAAATCCCCTAACTGGCTTTCAGACTCCCCCTGGCAACATCTCCAGCTCAACCCTGGAAGAACAGTCCCACATTCTTATCTTCTATTTGAGATGAGTCTGGTTAATGACAACTGCTTTTCCATGAACAGAAAATATATGTAGGTAGTACTATGAAAACAAGTATAGTTCAGTCTCCAACTATAACTCTTAGACACTCTTGGGTGCCAGTGGTTATTATAAAAACAACTACTGAAGAATGAAAACTGCCATGGAATAAGGTACTTCACTCAATACTTTGGATTGTTAAAGCAGATCATATCATAGCAAATTAATTTGGGTATCACTCAAACCATGTGTATCTAGCCCTCAGAATACAAGAATCAATAGCTATACTGAGAAGAAGGGTGCTGCAGTGGACTCTTGACTAGATGTCCATATCTTGGCTCTGTGGACCAGATTTTTGCAATTTGCTCCCAGAAGCCAAGTTCCAAAATGACCAAACATGGCAGCCACCTACTCTCTGCATAGAAGTAAATCTAGAGCAACTGATCTTACTGAGTAATCACTGAAGACCTTTCACTATTCATCCGAGCAGCTTCTTCAGTTCAATTGACTAGTACGAGAAGTCCTCAACATATAAGTCCTCACACTTACTAGACAGAATTCACATCCTCTGTGAGTTTCAATTGTCACATCTCGGAATAGTTGCACCTTTGTGATTGGATTAGTGGAAGAGTTTATATGCCTAGGACTTCTCGTACCAGTCAGTTGAACTGAAGAAGCTGCTCGGATGAGTGGTGAAACGTATTCCATGATTAATCATCAAGTCCAGTTGCTCTAAATTGACTTATACTAGATATATCATGACCTGGATGAATGAAAACTTTCATAGACAATATGGTGTAACTTATTCTCGTGGGTGCTGTTATTAAAGTATGGGAGGGGTTCCTGGAAAGGGGTCCTATATCTGTATGCCACTTTATTTCTAATTTAAGGAAAGCCCACATATATTTTTGAAAAATCTTTTGGAATAAGGTGGGGTCAAGATTAAAAGCATCTATTTTAAGGTTACCCAGAAGGTTACGATCTAGACTTTCGTTTTTATCTTTTTCACTCCCTTTCAAATATTTACTAAGAAAACCGGGAACCATTAAATGACTTGATAGATTTTAATGAGAAAGTGAGAAAGCTTTTCCTTCCTAAAGATGCGGAGGATTTTTTGCCACTTTTTTCTTTATTATTTTTTTGCAGCTGATGGAAGAAGAGATGAATATTTTATAACGGAAACAATATATCAGGGTCAATGGCAATATTACTGTAGCACACATTAAGTGCGGAGTATTTGATAAAAAAAAAATACACATTTTAATTAGAGGATAAGAGAAAAGAGATATTAAATAGAGATTCCTCCAGAGAAAGGAGAAACCACAACTGTGAGTGTTATGTAATTAAGGGCTCACAAATAGACTTGGATTTTTCTCAAAAGACCCCATTATTTTGCACCATCTACTCTATGTCCATTTGGACATCATTACCTGACTTCTTTGGACCAACTTTGGAACAACTGCCCAAGGCATACATGTCCCTTGAAATGCATTACACCATGTCCCAGCAATGGAAAGACCAGCACAAGGCGCAGAACAAGCATTGCATGGCTATTTAGGTATTTTGCTTCAATGTGAGGAGTTTATAAAGATATTTTGTTGGAAGACTTTCCATAACGTTATAGATTTGCCTTGTCGTAGGGAGCCATTGCTTCTGTCTTTATCCTATAAGCCCATTCTGCCATTCTCGGTTATGTTTCACTGTTTTCTCATAGCTGAGTTACATTTAACCATATGGGATATATCCTAGCATCATTGGGTGCATGACTATGGGCAAAAAGGGCTAAAAATGACACATAATGGTGGACAATGACAAAGTTAAATGGCTGAAGATGAAATGATCTTTCTTCAATCACTACGGCACCATGAAACTCGCTGAGGCATGTCTTAACTGAATTACATGACCAGTAAATATGAGTTGTTGTGAATCCACAATGGCATTGTATGAAGGAGTTAGGTGATTCCTATCCCCCCCCCCATTTAAGGATGGTTGTTCCACCTAAATAAGCTCCTTCATGATTCTTTCTGACTGATGAACCAACCAACCATTAGTGATGGGCGAAAATGCATTGAAGTCAAAGCAACTTTTTTTTGATGCGTTGTTGTCAGCAAATTGACGCCGTAGTTTTGGGAATTAATTTATTTGCGGCAAATTACGGAAATTGGCCGCAAATTAATGTCTTTCAAATTTATTCAACCATCACTACCAACCATCCATGGTAGATAGATGGATAGATAGATAGATAGATAGATAGATAGATAGATAGATAGATAGATAGATAGATAGATAGATAGATAGATAGATAGATAGATAGACTGGGATTGTCCACCAAGCAGACACATACTGTTGGTTCCTTCCATGTGTATGGCCAACTTAAAACATATAGCCTTGTTTGCTTGCCCTGTACATGGTACCCCACACAGGTAGTTTATCAAGTAATTTAGCTTTTGCGTGTACAATAGCCCTGAATTGTAATTGGTGTACCCTTTGTTGGAATTGCTCTCATTGCACCGAGAACAATGTGCATATGTTCTCTGACAAACAGGTTTTGTATTCACTTATTGTAAGGCGTCCTCAGCGCATCCAAGATGGTGGTGCCCAGAAGAGGCCATGCGGCCGTCAGACGCCAGCGTGACGCCAGCGTGACGCCAGCGTATTTACGCTGGCGTTTTCGTCATGAGAAGTTTGAAGTGGAAAAAATTTTGGATTCTCGGGTGTCCAGGGGCTCTCTTCAGTATTTGGTGGAATGGAGGGGGTTCTGCCCTGAAGAATGTTCCTGGGTCAAACATTCAGACATTCATGCTCCTCTTCTAATTCGGAGATTTCATAGAAGATTTCCTCTGAAACCCAGCCTTGGTGGTCTGGAGGACCCCCGTGGAGGAGGGGGTACTGTAAGGCGTCCTCGGCGCGTCCAAGATGACAGCGCCCAGAAGAGGCCATGCGGCTGTCAGACACCAGCGTGAGGCTGGTGTCCAAAATGTGCAGACGCTGGTGCATATTCTGGCGCACATCCTGTGACGTCATCTAGCTCGTTTTGGCGCGAAAATCCACCTATTTAAGGTCGCCAGAAGGTTCTCTCCGTGCCCGAGTATAAGTTCTTCTATTTAGATTTCCTGGGTGTTTTCTAATTATTGATTCTTGATTCTCGACCTTTGCCTGAAACCTCGACCACGAAACCTTGCTGCCTGGACCGACCTTTGCCTGAACTGACAATTCTTCTGCCTAATCCATTGTACCGCGAACTGTGTTTGCCTATTTGCTTCCTCCTTTGTCCGCACTCCAAATTGTGCCTTCGGGCCCTGACACCTATACTTATTATTCTAGGGCAGTGATCGCCAACCAGTGGCTTGTGAACTACATGTTGCTCACCAAACCCTTGGACGATGCTCCCAGTGGCCTCAAAGCAGAAGCTTATTTTTCAATTCCAGGCATGGAGGCAAGTATTGGATGCATAAAACTATCTGTACTGCTATACAGAACCTATTGTAGATTGCCAGTCTACATAGGGGCTACCAAATACAGTAGCTAATCACAATGTGGCATCTTCAGGAACTTTTTGCATGCTTGTGTTGCTCCCCAACATTTTAATGTGGTTCACAGGTAAAAAAAAAAAAAGGTTGGGGACCCCAGGTTAGTCCCTATGTGCTTTTGCTGCCACTGGATAGTGATAACAAATTGAATTTATCTTGGTCTTTCCTTCCTTTGGAGTACTGGCCTAACTGTGAATTTATCTGGGGAAATTCATACCACTCTGGTGAAATGAAGAAGTTGATTAGTTGAGTGAAGAAACATTTTTTAGACTACTCAGAATGTACAGTTGCTTTTGACTTACCACTACTAGATATATTATGATCTGGATGAATGAAAACATTATATTATTGCATATTTTATTGTTATTGTTGTATAGTACGATGAGAACGTTCCCTACTTTATATAGATTGCAGGTCTTTGCCCCAGTCTGTCACCAATATGAAAGCCCTGAGGAACATAATACAGAACTTCGGTAACCATCACATGAGGGGGTAGGGAACATGTACAAAGGGAGGGGAATGTGTTGTGGACTTAAAAAGTAAAACTTCCCCAACAATAACCATCTTTGTGAGACACAGAGAAGACAGGCCTTTGGATAATCTTTTGTTGAACTTGACAGCTGAAAAGTTCCAAGTGATTAATTACTCTCAGCACTGACAATCAACAAAAAGTACAAAAAAAAAAAAATAATAATGCCTAGATGTATAATATGAAGGGGGGACAAATCCTATTCATTTGATAAAGGGGCCTCAGGACATTACTCCGGGTGGCTTGCAGGCTGTTGGATTTCCTACCATCAGCACTAGGGAAGTATGCAAATTTTATTATAACACAACGAGGGTGTTGGGAAAAAAAAGAGGCAGCCCTCAGACTGAACAACCATTGTTTTACTCACAATGACCCGATCTCATCTGAACAGCGGTTGTCATCTGCTTTGCATATTCTTTATTTCATATAATTGTTATTCTGCAAAAAAATGTATCTACTTGGCCCAGGGAAGTGAAAGGCAGAGCTTTGAACAAGTCCAAGCCCAATTAAAACACAATTATCTGTCTTATACAGTCTTTCCCTTTGCCTCAAAGAACAAAAGGATAAAAAAATGATAAATCAGGGGGTTGTGTACTTTTCTCATAAAATGATATGTAAAAGACTTCTGGAAACTAGTAGTGATGTTATTATTTAATCAAGGTCTGAAGTGGCTGATCTGGCAAGTGTGACTGTGTTCTCGGTTGAAGAGGAATTCCCAGGCATTGGTACCAAGTGCCCCGTGGTCTCCTAACCGAGATCTCTATCCAAATGTACTTGCACAATAGGAATAAAGCTCTGAACTTTACTCCGAGGTCCAAACTGAATTCAGATCATATTAGATTTCTTTAGGGGAGTTGAATTTTAGAGAACTCGGTGGCAGGTCTCGCAATATATTTTCCAAAACAAAATGAAAGGTTTCCGTATGATTTATGGAGGAGACTTCCTCCTCAGCTGGTTCCATTATAAATGGAACTCACTCACAATTGT
This sequence comes from Xenopus petersii, assembly GCA_038501925.1. Lineage (NCBI taxonomy): Eukaryota > Metazoa > Chordata > Amphibia > Anura > Pipidae > Xenopus > Xenopus petersii. The sequence goes on from CM076675.1 coordinate 165,586,230, forward strand.
CAATAACTAAACAGGTGCAATGTAGGTATCAAAGAGAACCAGGTTTGATTGGAAAAAAAATGTCTTAATGCTTTGAGTGGGAGATGATGGCCCATCAGCCAGGTGTAGGCATGCCATATCGGAAGTAGAAAACCTCAGGTGGTATTAGGATGGATGGATGGATGGATGGATGGATAGATAGATAGATAGATAGATAGATAGATAGATAGATAGATAGATAGATAGATAGATAGATAGATAGATGATAGATAGATAGATAGATAGATAGAGTAGATAGAGGAAGAGAGAGATAGATGATATATGAAGAGAAGACCCTGGATGATTCCTCAGCAAAAGTTTGGCAGGAGGGACCCAGCAAATTACGACTATTTAGTGTTATAGGTAGCTTCTACATGAAGCTCACTCATAGAGTTAGAGATAGATTAAGGTAGCTAGTAGTGATGGGCGAATCTGTGGTGTTGCGCAAAATTTGCAAAATGGATTGAAATCAATGAACGTCAAAATAATTTTGACACAAGCGACAATTTTGACACAAGTGAAAATTTTGACACAAGCGACTATTTTGTCCAAATGCATTACAGTCAATGGGCGTCTGAATAATTCAGATGAGCGTCATTTTTCTGTGCGTGATAATTCTGATGTATGACTTTTTTTTTTGATGCTGCTGATTCTTCGCGAATTTTCGGTGCCAAATTTATTTGCTGGCGGTAAAAACCCGGAGATTCCCTGTGAATCGATGGCTGGCGAATTTATTCCCCAATACTAGTAGCTAGTAGAGCAGATAACTAGTGGTAAGAAATAGATATATAATAGAATAGCTAGAAGAGTGTGCACTAAGGAGATCAGAAGGTTAAATGCTTAATTGCAGAAAGTTAATTAGGGTAAGAGTGCAAATCTATTAAAGCACACTTGTATGCTTTGTCTGGGATGCCTGTATGTGTACTACTACTATCTATTAATTATTAAGTAGTGATGGGCGAATTTATTCGCCAGGCTCGAATTCGCGGCGAATTTGCGCGATTCGCGAAACTCCCGCGAAAATTCGCGTCAAAAATTCACCGGCGTCGAAATTTTTTTTTCGAAAAACGGACGCCGGCGTCAAAAACGGGCGCCGGCGCCGTTTCGCGAATTTTTCGCCGTTTCGCGAATTTCGCGAATTTTTCAGCGAAGCGAAACGGCGCAAATTCGCCCATCACTATTATTAAGGGATAGATTAAAGGGATACTGTCATGGGAAAAATTTTTTTTCCAAAATGAATCAGTTAATAGTGCTGCTCCAGCAGAATTCTGCACTGAAATCCATTTCTCAAAAGAGCAAACTGATTTTTTTATATTCAATTTTGAAATCTGACATGGGGCTCGACATTTTGTCAATTTCCCAGCTGCCCCCAGTCATGTGACTTGTGCCTGCACTTTAGGAGAGAAATGCTTTCTGGCAGGCTGCTGTTTTTCCTTCTCAATGTAACTGAATGTGTCTCAGTGGGACATGGGATTTTACTATTGAGTGTTGTTCTTAGATCTACCAGGCAGCTGTTATCTTGTGTTAGGGAGCTGCTATCTGGTTACCTTCCCATTGTTCTTTTGTTTGGCTGCTGGGGGGAAAAGGGAGGGGGTTGATATCACTCTAAAGGTGGCCATAGATGGGCCGATAGTAGCTAGGCTAATTGTACAAGTTCATTAAAGTTTACTTAAAGGGTTGTGTGCTTTGATTGGGATTCCTGTGTGCCTGTCTCAAATAGAGGATCTATTAAGTGTGCACTATTTGTGTATAAGATCAGGTCCCACAAGTTATTGTTAAGGAGTAAAAGTGTCTGAGAAACAGCTTGGAAACCCTTCCTTCAACAAGGCCCATGTGAGAGAGGGTCCAATTAATGTGCTCCAGGATGAATTCAAAAGCCTTTTGAAAAGTATGTTCCAAGTTCATACATCCATGTTTTTCTTGCACACACAACCAAGACAACTAGGCCTATTAGTCAAACTTGAATTACCGTATATATTCGAGTATAAGCCGTCCCGAGTATAAGCCAAGGTACCTAATTTTACCTCCAAAAACTGGGAAAGCTTATTGACTCGAGTATAAGCCTAGGGTGAGAAATGCAGCATCTTTTGGTAAGTTTCAATCAAAAAATTGAGGGTTTCTGCTCCCATTGGACGACCATTCTTGGACACGGGCGAATATTCTTGGAGACTATTCTTAGATGCCGGCGACTATTCTTGGACGCTGGCGACCGTTTTTGTGCTTGACCCGAGTATAAGCCGAGGTAGAGTTTTTCAGCATATTTTAGGGCTGAAAAACTTGGCTTATACTCGAGTATATATGGTAAACGGCATATACACTTCTGAACACCGGTATAATTTAAACAAATGTGAGGGAGTATATGCTTCAATTAATACCGCTTTATAAAAATGAACTTTTGTTGAGAGGGTGTTTTTTGCTATTTATTGTGGAGCGGACGACATACTTATTCCCTGTAATATGATTCTTGATAAAATATCTCCTGCTCCGGCGTTAATTGCAGTTCGATCCCAAGGCACCACTAAAAGTTTAAATCAGCTTGTATTTTTTGGAAACTCATTTTACGATAAATTATCAAGAAATCCTATAAATTCATGAATCCACAAAGTATCTTTTAACACATAATTTTATGGTTTCTTGTTAATTTTCAGACAACTATCAATTCTAAAGTTGTTTGCTTGCCCATGTGGAACTCTATTTTACAAAAACAGGCTACTTTTAATATCTTGCAATTACAGGCATTTCTGTGCAGTGCCAAAAAAGTAATTAAGAAACTTGGGGAGGGATTCCTTCCATACTTTCCTCTCTGTATTTATCTGGCTGAAGCAGAATGGTCAGAGGGCTGTATTTCACTCAGAGATTGCGTTTTAATTTACACACAATTATGCAGACAAAAGAAAAGTTACCACAATTGGTATCTAAATCTATATAAAAAATGGTCGGCCTTTATGTTCTGCACTGGGGAATGAGATGATTACAGTGGATGAAAGCAAGGAAAACCAAGAGATGTTAGAGTAGACGTTGGTGTTGATGGTGGAGTTGGTGGAACAGGCGGAAGAAGATGATATGCTTGATAGGTAGAAACAGGGCAGCCATCAGGGGGGGACAGGGGGGAGAGTTGTAGGGGGCCCGACAGTAAGGGGGGCCCAGCCACGCCACACTTACTTGATTAGCCTGGCCCCCCATCTTTCTGAGAGCTGCTGACTTCAGGAAGGCATGATGTTTAAGGGGCCCTGGCCACCAATTTTCTCATAATGTGGCGGGGGGTTTCCTGGCCACCAATTTTTTTTCTCATGTGGGGTCCTAGCCACCAATATTTTTTAATGGGGGGGCCCTGGCCACAAATGTTTTTTTTTATGGGGGGCCCTGACCACCAATATATTTTTATTTTTTATTAACATGTGGGAACCCTAGCCACCAATATTTTTTTTGTTTTTTACTGTGTGGTGGGGGGGCGGACCTGTGGGGTGTGGAGGACGTACCAGTAGGTGGGGCTTGTGGTGGGTGCAGCCCAGGGGGCCCAGGAAATTTTGTCGTATAGGGCCCTGGGATTTCTGATGGCGGTCCTGGGTAGAAAGTGGCAGGGTGACAGAAATAGCAACAACGTCAATAATAGTGCCACACTCACACTAACCCGCCTGTTGAAGCGTCGGGTGCATGACTGTGTTCCTCTCTGCAAAGGAAATGTCCCACAGTATACCATAAAATCCAGCAGCACTAGCCCGAAACGTCGCTTGGCTAGTGGCACGAATAAACATTTGAATCACTTATCGGACTGCTAGGGTGACAGAAATAGAAGACAGTGGAGGTGAAGAAATGTAGGTAGTTATATTGGCCAGTAATGATGGCTAAATCTGACCCGTTTCATTTTGCCAAAAATTCGCAAAACAGCAAAAACACCCACTGGAGTCTATGGGTGTATTTTTCGATGAGAAATTTGGCAAAAAATGTCACTTATCACTAATGGCCAGGAGAGTTAGGCAGTGAAGTTAGGGAAGACAGAAAGCAAGAGAAAATGACAGGTTCATGGAAATATCACAGTATGTTTGTTGCATACAGATGAAGCCACTTTGGTTTGTGTGTTTGACACAAAATAACTAAACTCAGATATCCCACTTAACCCATTTAACACAGAAAATTGCGTCACAGCATCCCATCTAATTAAAGCATTCACCTGTCAGGGTTGGCACCCTAAATTCAGAACCAATGCTAAGCACCCTGTTCTCGGCTCTTGCTTCCGTCTTTAACAGCCGCCTTTCACCTTTAGGGAGCCCTCGGCTAATCGGATGCCGCCAGGTCTTAATAAGAGAGGTGCAAAGCGAAGGGCTCTGAACGAGCAAAGGGGCACAACGGTAAAGCAGAAGTCTTTTGGGCAGAAGGTCGTAATACAAGGCATAGACAGAAAGCGAAGTCAGATCAGGCCGGGTCGGGGCAGGCAGAGTACAAATGGAGTCAGACAGGCAAGGGTCAAACCAGGAGATCAATCAGACGGGATATGGAATAGAGGAGTCGGTTACCAGGCAGGGTCAGGATTTCAGAAGTCAGGATCGTCAGCACAGAAGCACCAGGAACTCACTAGGAGATAACCTATAACGGGCAATGTAAAAATACAAACTGCACCTTTAAATACATTTGAAATTCGTGCCATTGCGTGCTGGTGTCATAACGCCATCGTGAATGCGCCAATAAACCAGGAAGAGGCGCGCTGCACGTGCCCTAAGAAGATTTAGAAGAGAAACCACAGCATGGCGGGCATCCCTGCAGACTCCCTCCCACTAGACCACCAGGGTGAGTCATTACATCACCATTGTGAACAAAGGTGCTTTGTTATGCTAATGAAAAGGTTAAATGCATTTAATGAGTTAAGATGATTTTAGATAACACAGTTTCTTCAATTAACCCTGAGTCATGACGCATTTAACACACAAACCCAAGTGGCTTCATCTGTATGTGCATTATTTCTTAGAAAACCTGTTTTAAATAAAACACAGACGAATACCTGCTTAAAATGACCCTAGATGTTGCCACATCTCCTCTGAAGAAGGTATTTCCATTTCTGACATTTGAGTGAATTCCCTAAACAGCTATTTAATGGTAGCCTTGAGATAGAGAATAATTTGCTCCGTATGTGGTCGCTATCTGGACTAATGTACAGCAAGGAGAAATGTATCAATAAAAAAGAGCAGGTCTGAATAACTGTACAGAGGTTCTAATGACGCAATTATGTTACAGGCCTAATGGATTATAATGCATATACAGAGCTTCCAGGTCATGAAAATGGATAACCATTTGCTGAGTGACTTTGGAGATAGTTTTCAACTGATTACCTTATACACATAAAGAATTGGCCATTATGGGAAGCTGTTTAAAAGTGGGATAGATCTGGAACTGGTCAAAGACCCTACAATTTACTACTATTGATCTTGCAGTTGTTGCTTACACAACATAATATAAGGTTAAAACTATCATGATTTAGAGCCATTGAGAAAATGGGTCCCCTGTGTTACATCAGTTAAAATTAGTGATAAGTACAAGAATTGTGAAGATGAAGATGATGATATTTTTGATGGTTCCTAGAGCCAGTAAGGAGCTGACATTGGGATTCCATATCTCCCGTGGATGCACATGCAAATAAGTAGCATACACATAAAAAAAAAGAAGATCTAGGGCAATGCTGTTCAACTTTTTCCATCCTAAGACTATGAAAATAATGTCATACAGTTTGGTCTAACCATCTTGAGAAGGTTGTGGACTAGAAAAAAAGTCACCTGGTGGACAATGATCGCTAAAAGACCACCAGCAGGATAGCGTTGATTGCAAGGAAAGAAATATGTAGTCAGTTAAGTCTAACTTATGTGTCATAGCTGGCAAACCAGATAGGATCCTCCATTTTGATTGTCCAAAAGTGATGGGCGAATTTGTCCCGTTTGTCTGAAATGACGATTTTGACATCGGTGACAATTCGTCAGCGAATTTGCAAATTTATTCGCTGGTGGCGAAACGGGAAAATTTGCCACAAATTTGCAGCTGTCAAATAAATTAGCCCAAATGTCCAAGCCATGGTACATTGTTCCTCACCCCACTTGGTGGTCTAACAGCTTTTTAGTTGATGGCATATGGGGAGACAGCTGTCTATAGCTGACAGGGATGTTGACCTCCGGAGCTAACTACCAACGTACATTTTGAGGGACCTAATGAGTGACAGTAAACTGTCAACTCTAGTGTCTTTCAGAAGCCTTTATTCTTTTTACTTGAATCATGGGTTGCTCTACTTGTCTTTCAAGCAACATAACAATACAGAACAGACCCAGCAGCTGTACTGATAGTGAACCAATATCACTTTGGATGATCCACTTTGGATGTTTTTGACTCTCTGCCCTGGAGGCTTGAGCAATCACAGAACAATGAACAATCTTGAACAATCACAGAACAATGAAATAAAAGAGACACAAGAGAAATTAGTCATGTTTCCATGTCCAACAAAAATACGCAACACTTTTGGCCAAAAAGGTCATTCCCTAATCTAAAGCCATTGACAGATAGGTCAATATAGGTAAGCAGCCCTCCAGTCACCTTTATGTTCTGTTCGAAACAGAGAGAATGGCTGTATAAACCCATCTCTCTGAAATGGTTCTCTTTCCTCCAACTAACACCAGTAGCATCCCCGAAGTATCCATCATAGTTAACAATTCCACTATCACCCCCTCTCCCCAGGCCCGGTGCCTTGGGGTTATCCTAGATTCTGCCCTGTCATTCACTCCTCATATCCAGTCACTTATTAAATCATGTCACTTCCACCTAAGGAACATATCCAAAATACCATCATTTATCACCCAAGACGCTGCCAAAATTATTATTCACTCTCTCATCATATCGCGTCTAGACTACTGTAACTCTCTTTTAATTGGCCTCCCCCTCCAGAGACTGTCACCTCTCCAGTCCATAATGAACACTGCTGCGAGGCTCATACACCTCAGCAACCGCTCCTCCTCTGCCTCGCCATTCTCTCAATCCCTGCACTGGCTTCTGTTACCTTTCAGAATAAAATTCAAATTAATGACACTGGGGGTCATTTATAAACTTCGCGCAGGGCAGATTGGTTCGCAAAGTGAATATATTTGCCCTGCGCATGGTTATATTTATAAAGCTGAATAAGAGGGTGCATACAGAATTGCGAATTTTTTATTCACAATGCGAATGTCTAAAGGGGCTTTATAAATATGTCACAATTCGCAAATTGCGAATCTTTATGCGCACACTCTGTGACTCAATTACGCCACAACTTTGGTGGCGGATAAAATATTCGCAAAACAGTTTTGCAAACTGCGAATTTAACGCTATTTTCGCGCACAACAACCTCGCACATTGGGTGCGCTCGCGCAAACTCCTGTCTCATTTGCGCGCCATTTGTGAAAATTTAATCACACTGTGAATTCGCAAAAACCGGAAAGATGGGCAGAGCAGTGCAATATATTAGCGCTCAGCAAAAAACATGCGCAATACAACCATTTGCGAAAATTATCCGCTGCGCAAACTTTATAAATGACTCTATATACTCACCCACTCGCTTACTACGCTCCTCTACTGACCTGCTACTCAACTCTTCTCTCATTACCTCCTCACATGCTCGCATTCAAGACTTTGCACGGGCTGCACCCCTCCTCTGGAACTCTCTCCCACGGTCTGTCCGACTTTCTCCCAACCTTTCTGCTTTCAAAAAATCTCTGAAAACTCACTTCTTTCGAGAAGCTTACCCTTAATCTGCTTAACTACCAAACGCAACACCACATACAGTACCACATTTCTCACCCACTTACTTCGATCTTGCCCACTCCCACACCTTGTGTATTACTCCCTTCCCTTTAGACTGTATGCCTATGCATAGGGCCTTCCTCACCTTTTGTACCTGTATTGATTGTGATGTTTGTTACTCCATATATTCTATATATGTAATTCATGTGATGTAGTTGTATAATCACATTTACTTTACAGTGCTACGCAATATGTTGGCGCTATATAAATACATGTTAATAATAATAATCTCTTAGTACAGACTGTATCCCTTGGTTCAAAGCTTTTTAGTAGTGAAACCCAAGCCTTTAAAACTCCACTTTTCTGCCCTCTTTACAACAGAAGAGGCTCTAAGGACAGTTAGAGGTATTTCTCAATTTTCAATCACGCATTCAATTTTTAAGCAACTTTTTCAAAAGCTGGTAACACCATCTTTTTTTAAGGGATTGAGACTGCGTGGCTGCCGAGAACTGCATTGTGCATGGTTTATCAACTTAGCAGAGAGCAGAGTGCTCAAAACGATGTCCTAAAATAGAATTAAAAGGAAATCTAATGGCATACTCCATGTATGGAGTCTCGTAAAAATCAAAGGCAATTTCCTGCATGGTGCAAAAGCCATTGCCTCTGCCTCTCTAAACGAATTTAGCTTTCCCACAAAATGAAATCCTGATACTATGAAATCTGTGCGGTATATTTTCCAGGTTGGCATGAAATAAGGCTGCACCCTAAGGACTTTTATGCAGGTCATGGGACTCTGAGTTCATGTCTAATATCCTAATGTCTTGCATTATTTTTTTATAAGACAGAAGCTGAAGTACCAATTTAACGGATGACATCACTTAGTAATTTTTATATATTATTTGTGTACTATTTGTATTTTATATACAATATAATAGGTGGAAGGTGATTTTTCAGCTTCAGTATATAATGCCCTCGGCACACAAGTTGTATAAACACAATGCCAGTTTTGTGTAGAATACCCCAGAACACACGTACATAGTGATGGGTGAATAAATTCGGCAGGCATGGATTTGTGGCAAACTGATGCGTTCTGATGTTTTCGCATAACTGCGCCAAAAATTTGCTGGCGAAAAAAAAAATTGTTGCTCGACAAAATTGTCGCACACATAAAAATTTCTTGCACATCAAGATTATTTGGACACCAATTGACTTTAAAGCCTTTGGACAAAATAGTCACACCTATATTGTCGCTTGCGCCAAAAATTGACGTGCGTCAAAATTATTTTGAAGCCTGTTCAATGCGTTTCACAAATTTTCGCTGTTTCGTGAATTAATTGGCGAAGCAGGACAGATTCACCCATCACTACACAAACACTGTCAGTTCCATGTATACTACCACCAGAATAAATGGCAGATTATAATGTAGTGGCAATTTCACATGTAATAATTCCAGGTAGCAGAATATATTCAGTGCCAATTGCCAGTTGTAGGAAATTGGTTGGTGTTGGTTTGGGGAGGTTCAGCCTTCAAGCCTTCATTAGAGTCTGCCCATGTATATAATAAACAGTAATTATAAAATATTAGATAAGACATGGATTATTTAAACACTTACCTTCTTTCTGTGTATCTAGGGGGAACCCATTAAACAGGGAACCGATTTTCAGTATCTTTCGGCTACAAAAAGGGTGTCTTTTCAAGGATACCTGTTAAAACAGATGAACAGATTAGATTATATTTCCATTTTCAGAAAGTTACACAAACTATTATTGCCTCTAGATGATATGGTCTCCTAAACAGTCTATTTAACTATATGTGATAATACACTATGCAGCATGGTATTTGAGCAAATGCCTTTATGAATTTGCCCCATGATGAACAAGTAAAGAAGATTAATTACATGGGCGACTGTCAAGACTAGTGATGGGCAAATTTGCGCCGTTTCGCCGAAAAATTCGCGAATTTCGCGAAACGGCGAAAAATTCGCGAAACGGCGCCGGCGTCTCGTTTTTGATGCCGGCGCCCGTTTTTTCGACGCCGGCGTCCGTTTTTCGGAAAAAATTTTTTGGACGCCGGCAAATTTTTACCGCGAATTTTCGCGGGCGTTTTGCGAATTTATTCGCTGGGTGCGAATCGCGCAAATTCGCAGAGAATTCGCACCTGGCGAATAAATTCGCCCATCACTAGTCAAGACAATAAAAATTCCCTATACTGTAGGGGGCAACTGGTCAGACAGGGCAATTTTATTAAACCCCTGGTTTATTTGTTGGATCTCATGGTAGAAACATAATATTCATGGATTTGCTTGGTTCTGGGTAAGCCTATTACCCTTTTCAAATCAATAATCAGCTATGTTTTACATTTTGGAAATTAAGTTTGGTATTATAGCACCAGAAGCGGAAAGGAGAAATAAGTAAGAAGGACCACACAAGTACTGAGTAACATATAGCTGGAAGGAGAAAGAGTTTGCACGTTGGATACCTGTACCCCTTCTTCTGAAAATGATGCTGCTGCCCTATAGTTTGAATCTGAATAGAAATACGAATCTCTACAGTTTTTGAACGTCTCAGTGGTAAGATATTTTGGGCAGTATCTTTCTATAGGCAGGAATTGTAAACAATCTTTACGTTTATGCTATATTATCAATGTATAAAACGTTTGTTTAAAAAAAAACCCAGAAGGTTTTGCAGTCAGTTGGACTCTTTTGTAGTCATCCAGCAATACAAAGGGACAAGTAGACTTCTATGGACTCGACATTGGACTAAAAATGACCTTATGATCACTATGGACACTAGGGATTAATATGTGATTTCACAGTTCACTCGTTTAGATTGCAACTATGGGCGAATAAATTCACCTGGCACGAATTCGCTGTGAATTTCCTCGTTTTGCCACAGGCGAATAAATTTGAGAATCTCCTGCGAGAATTCTCCGGCGTCAAAATGTGCATGAGAAAAGTCACTCGCGTCAAAGTCAGCGGGCGTCAACACTATTCGGAAGCCTAATGACTTTAACGCCAGTGCCAACTTGGACGCGGCTGTCGATTTTCGATGTCAGATTGGCACGATTTTTAAGTGAAAATGTCTGAATTTTGCGATTTTTCCGTGAAACTTTCTGATTTCACAATTTTCCCGCAAATTTTTCTCCATTTCGCAATTTTTTTCGGCAAAACTGGAGAAATTCGCCTATCACTAGTTGAAACCTATCATGTCATGGGGATGGAGTTATATGGATATAACAGCAAAAGTCTCTTAGAGGAAAACTATACCCCTCAAACAATGTAGGTCTCTACAAATATATATTGCATAAAACAGCTCATATATAAAACCCTGCTTCATGTAAATAAATCATTTTCATATAATATCTTTTTTATTAGTATGTGCCATTGGGTAATCATAAATAGAAAATTGCAATTATAAAAAATAAGGGCCACCCCTGGGATCGTACGATTCACGGTGCACACAAACAAACCATACTTGTTAGGTCACATGAGCCAATTAACAGACAGAGTTGTGTCTTTTGCTTCAACACTTCTTCCTGTTACAGTTAGAGCTGCAGTATTTCTGGTCAGGTGATCTCTTCCTGTTACAGTTAGAGCTGCAGTATTTCTGGTCAGGTGATCTCTTCCTGTTACAGTTAGAGCTGCAGTATTTCTGGTCAGGTGATCTCTTCCTGTTACAGTTAGAGCTGCAGTATTTCTGGTCAGGTGATCTCTGAGGCAGCATACAGACCATCACAACATGGAGGTTCATGGCAAGAGATGTAAAATGACAATATATACTTAAATATATATTCCAGTTTGGTAAGATTCTTTAATATGCCACTTAATCTGTTGCTCAAATATTCATTTCCTTTAAAGAAAAATGGCTTTTATTTCCAGCTGGCAGCAAACAGGTAACAATAAAGGCAGATTTCTTTCCAAAACAACAGCATTAACTTTAGGCAGCAGTGGCAGATTAATAATAACAAAACTGTCAAATTAACAACCTTCTGTATGGGTGACTGTGTTTGCACAGCCACATAGGATCCTATGGGGCAAATTCACTAACATTCGTAGTTTCGCCAGGCGCAACTTCGCCGCGCTTCGCCGCACATCGCCGCACTTCGCCAGGCGTAGTTTCGCTAGCGCTCCGCAAATTCACTAAAATCCGAAGTTGCGCACAGGGGTAGCGTAAGATTGCGAAGTTGCACTAGCGTTGATTCACTAAGTGAAGCGAAGTTACGCTAGCGAAGGCTAATTTGCATACAGCGCCAAATTCAAATTTCAATGGAGGAATACGTATCAGCACTACAAATGGCTAGAAAACCTTCAAAACATCAAATAAAAATTTTATTTTGCCCTACACATGTGCCCACTGTCTAGGTAAGTTGCCATGAGTCAGGAAATGTAGGGGGGAAGGAGGGGAGCCCCAAAAAAAATTTCGATCTTTTTCAGCCTATCACCCATAATGTAGAAAACACGCCAGCATTTTTTGGGACTTAGAAAATTTTTTGTCTTTTTTTGAAGCAATCCCTATCTACTCTATTGCGCTTCGCCTGGTCTGAGGTGGCGAAGGAAGTCTAGCGTAAAAGGTAGCGTACAGTACACTGTGCGCGTTAGTGAATTTGCGTAGTTACGTCGCTAGTGAAACTTCGCCAGGCGTAAGGGTGCGAAGTAACACTAGCAAAACTACGCCAGCGTTCGTTAGTGAATTTGCGCAGTAACGATAAATGCCAAACGCTAGCGAATTAACGCTAGCGTCCGGCGCTTCGGCGCTTAGTGACTTTGCGCCTATGTGTCAGGATCTACAACTCTCTCCCCGGGTCTCTCCTAGTCAGAGTTGTTCAGAACTCCTGAGAGACTGACCAGCCTGGGCTTTAATGAGTGATGATTCACTATCTGAGGCTAATCAGACCAGCTGGTCATTCAGTAAAACTTCACGCTGATACATATGTGCCCTGTTTAACACTGAAATGGTACTAAACTTTGCAGCACAGCATCTGCGGTTTCTAAAGCCTGTTTTTCCACAATTTTCTTAAACTTCTCTATGAGCATACAGCTGGGTCAGATGTTACAATTAAGATATTCTTAATTTCGGTTGAAGACAATAGTTCATCAAGTTCAACCCTTCCAAAAGAAACCCAGTGTGTACACATATCTATAAAGACCTACTGATACACTTTAGGGTTCGGTTACAAACAATAAATACTTCTTCAGTTTCACAACTGAAAAAAAAACACCCCAAAACCTCCACACCCTCTAACTGATGCATGCTAGGGCAAAACTTAACCAATTCCACCTTTGTGGCATCACAGAGTTAATGGCACACAACAGAAGCAGCCAAGTCCTCCAAATTCTTATTTACAGGTCTGGCATTGGCACAGGACATGTTATTATGCAGAACTAATGGGAAGTGCATGGTAAATCTTGCTTAATATGCAATCTATTTTCCTACCAACCTGACCCTAGAGAAATTATTTATAACATACCCATTAAGGGGTCACTCAGACTTAAGTATGTGGCTGCTGAATTGTGCTTTGCACAGAATACTACTAATGCTACAGATTCATTGTATTTCTCTGTTCTAGGAGTGGGGACCCAAAATCAGGCCCCCAGGGTATTTATCTTAGGACTTTATGACCACTGTGAAGGTTGGGGGGATCACACTCAGCATAAATTCAGGTCTGAGTGAAGGAAAAACAGTTTGTTTATTTTTAAATCTTTTCAGCAGCAGTAATATGGCAACACAAAACAGCTTGTGCTCTGCAGCAAAGTTCAACACAATAGAATTTTGCTTACTTTTAACAGAAAAGTCTCCAATATGTTTCCAGAACAGAAACAAATGAATTGCAAAGCAGCTCCCAAGTGCAGCTCCTACTTCTACACCCATTCACCTACCCCTCACTGGCTTACAACATGCCTTGGATGTCCAGCCCACACCTTTGGCTGGATAACTCTGTAGCGTCTCTTAAATGGGGTGACTCTTAAAAGGATGGCTCAAAACCTAAAGAATGGGGATATACATCCCAATTTTTTTAACTTCTGCTTTTAACTTACCAGGTCATACCTCTCATTTCTAAAGACCCTCCATATCCTTATTGGTGAAGAAGCAAAGCTCAGACTTTCTCATTTCATCTGTCCCACCTTTCTCCCTTCCAAAGACCCCCAATAATCATATTTGGTGAAGAAGAAACAATAGCTCAGATCTACTTACGTCATCTCTCCCATCTCTATCCCTCCCAAAGACCCTCAATAACCCTATATGGTGAAGCTCAGTTGGATCAGACCTCCTTATTACATCTCAACCATCTCTGTTCCTCCTGAAGACCATTAATAACCCTATATGGTTAAGCACTGAAGGCTCAGACCTCTGTTCCTTCCAAAGCCCCTAATAACCCTATATGGTTAAGAGCTGAAGACTCAGACCTCCTCAATATAGCTCAACCCTCTCTGTTCCTTCCAAAGCCCATCAATAACCCTATATGGTTAAGAGCTGAAGGCTCAGACCTCCTCATTATATCTCACCCATCTTTGTTCCTTCCAAAGCCCCCTAATAACCCTATATGGTTAAGCGCCGAAGGCTTAGACCTCCTCATTATATCTCACCCATCTCTTTTCCTTCCAAAGCCCATCAATAACCCTATATGGTTAAGTATGAAAGCTCAGACATCCTCATTATAGCTTACCCATCTCTGTTCCTTCCAAAGCCCATCAATAATCCTAAATGGTTAAGCATTGAAGGCTCAGACCTTCTCATATTATCTCACCCATCTCTGTTCCTTCCAAAGCCCATCAATAATCCTATATGGTTAAGCATTGAAGGCTCAGACCTTCTCATATTATCTCACCCATCTCTGTTCCTTCCAAAAACCATTAATAATCCAATATGGTTAAGCACTGAAGGCTCAGAACTTCTCAACTTCTCAACTGAATGAAAAAAAGCCTCTGTCTCCTTGTGTCACCTGTCTCTGTTCTTTATAAAAGTTCTGTTCAAGGCAATTGGACTCTTTCTGCAGCCAGTCACACTTTTGTAAAAACTAAAAATATTGCAACATTATGAAATCCTCTCTAAACAGTCTGACTAGACAAATACAGAGGACCTTCAAAAGCCATGGCCTCTGTTTCAAGTATATATATACACAGTATATTAAAATAGCACAAAAAACATATTTTAAAAAAGCAAACATTCAGGCCTGAAAATTAGATCTGGATTTTCTGGGTCATCAGACTGTCTAAGCCGACTGCTATTCTGACACATCTCAGTTGTAAATTGTAACTCCGCAAGGAAAATGTATTTTCTGCCGCACATGATCAATCCATAAAGAAGTGTGAAATACCTAATATTGGTTCCTAAATGCAATATAAATACTAATGCACAACTTCAAAGGCAGCCCCGGTCCACACAGTTTTGAGTGACACTCGCATGATGAAGTCTCCTCTAATCTTTTATGAGTTTCGCGAACAATTAGATCAAATAATTGTGAACTCCTATGAATGGGAAATTGGAAGCTCGGAAACTGAGTTCCATACTTATTGAAATTCATTTCCTCCCAGGTATTATATATGATTTTTTTGCTCATTGCTAAGGTAATACATTTGCATGTGATATCCAACTCTGACAACCAACTAAAACCCACAAGGCATGGAGGAGCCGTATGGTGGGGGTGTTATGGAATATTAAGATAATGCACCTCACATATATATACAGTATATATATAAATTACTATGTAAATTGCTGATTTCTATTTTACCGGCAATCTGCAAGAGGAACACCATTAAAATGTAATATTTACCGTACAAGATGCTGGAAGGCTTAGCTTCAATCTTTGTGTATTTGACCACAGGTAAATTAAATAACCAAGTGCCCATTCATTCTGACTTTATTTTTATTTATTTCTGTTAAATAATACATATATCACTTTAAGCTGCATTCCTTCATAACTTTGGCCATCTTCGCTCCATGTTTAAAAGTCACATTAGATTCGTCCCTCAGCTTTATCTTGAATTTTTAGCCGTTTTTTTCTTAGATATACTGGGGCAAATTCACTAAAGGACGAAGCGCCTAACGCTAGCGTTAATTCGCTAGCGTAGCGCATTTTCGTTAATTCACTGATTCACTAACGGACGCAGGCTTAAATTCACTAGTGTTACTTCGCACCCTTACGCCTGGCGAATTTGCGCAACGGACGTAACTACGCAAATTCACTAAAGTGCACATTTTTACGCCAGACTTCCTTCGCCGCCTCAGACCAGGCAAAGTGCAATAGAGTAGATAGGGATTGCTTCCAAAAAAGTAAAAAAAAATTCTAAGTCCCAAAAAACACTGGCGTTATTTCTTTTTTTATGGGTGAGAGGCTGAAAAAGATCGAAAATTTTTTTGGGGTACCCTCCTTCCCCCCTACATTTCCTAACTCATGGCACCTTAACTATACAGTGGGCTCATCTGTAGGGCAAAATAAACATTTTATTTGCTGTTTTGAAGGTTTCACAGGCTTGTGTAGTTCTGCTACATATACCTCCATTGTAACTTCAATTCAATTAAGCATCGCTAGCGTAACTTCGCTTTGCTTGTCGAATTAACGGTAGCGCAACTTCGCAACCTTACGCTTCCCCTAAGCCCAACTTCGGATTTTAGTGACTTTGCGTAGCGATGGCGAAAATACGCCTGGCGAAGTGCGGCGAAGCGGACGCTGGCGCAACTACGAATCTTAGTGAATTTGCCCCACTGTCTACCTTTGACCATCCACTGCTACATATAAACCCAGAAACTAATCTTTTTAAGGCTACATTATTGCCATCTGCTCATCATTGGCATTTATCTCCACCTACCACAATTTACCCTCGGTGAGATACCAACTTTGTATTAAAGTAGAGGATAAAATGATACTTTGTTTTATGGAATTTGTGTACCATTGCTTTTTGGTATTCTTGTATATAAACCTAGGGCTTTTCTTGCTGAATTGTCCTTAGAATATCTATGCTGACATTGTTTCATGGTATGTCTATCTATCCAACTCCTTTGAAGGTTCCAACAGGACTCAGGTTCACATCTTGCTCATAACAAGAATAACAATATATATTCCAAAACCATGGAAAATGTTGCCTAAGTGCATTAGGACTCTAACTCTGTAATATTATAAACATTGCTGTACCAAAATGGACATTCTCCTAAATTCTCACCTTATTTTGCCTTCAGGCTGAGCCACCCTTCCACTACCTTAATTGAGGTCCAACCTAGGGCTGTAACTAGGGGTAGGCAGAAGAGACACTTGCATAGGGCGCAAAAGTAGAGGGGTGCCAGGCACGTAACTTTTACGGCTAAAACTTAAAGCCATTTTACTAACATAATACATTCACCACTTACTACTCTGAGTAAACAAGGTGTAATGTATGCTGGCTAGAGATGGGCGAATTTGTCCGGTCACGAAACTCAAATTTTGATGCCTGCGTCAATTCTGATGCTGGCTTTAAAGTCAATGGGTATCCGAATAATGTTGACGCCCGCCGGTTTTGCTGCAAGCAACTTTTCCAATGCACGTCCAAAGTTTTTTGACGCTGGCAAATTTTTGCGTCAGATTCGTAAATGTATTCGCCGCCAACGAAACGTGGAAATTTGTAGCGAAATTTGCGTCTGGTGAATTTATTCACCCATCACTAATACTTGCTGTTATAAACCTATACAGGTATGGGATCCAGAAATCTGTAAATGGGATCTAGAAAGCTCTGAATTACAGGAAGGACATCTTCTACAGACTTCATTGTAATCAAATAATTTAAAAGAATTTTAATCTATTTCCTTTTTCTCTGTAATAATAAAACAGTAGCTTGTATTTGATTCCTACTAAGATACAATTAATCCTTATTGAAGGCTAAATTTACTAATTTAAGAAAAAAAATTCTCACATCTCACACTAAATCACTCTTCAGCGAGAGACTCTGAAACAAATATTTGAGACATAGAATTTTTTTCAGGAATAAATGTTGCACAAGCTCAAGCAGCTACCGGAGCAGATTTACGGAGTAATCACCGAAATTCATTTCAACCTTTTGCAAACACTGATACTACACAACTAACTATAGAAAGACCCTGTGTGATTATTTTCCATGTCAGAGAGTTCAATCTCGGAAAACAATGAGTTGTATGTCATGTAGCTGGCGCAGTGTCACTGATCTAGTCGATACACTTTCTATACAAGCTGTCGTGTTTCTTGGGTGGTTCATCACCCTGTTACCGCTGAATCACAAAATATATCCACATGCTCCTCTGATAGGAAGACCACAAGACGTAAACCTTCGAAAAAAACATGTTCTAGGACAATGGTGCTTTCTTTAAAGGGGAACTATTACGAAAATAAAATTTGTAATACACGCTTCCTCGTGTCGAATTAAAGGGATACTGTCATGGGAAAAAAACATTTTTCAAAATGAATCAGTTTATAGTGCTGCTCCAGCAGAATTCTGCACTGAAATCCATTTCTCAAAAGAGCAAACAGATTTTTTTATATTCAATTTTGAAATCTGACATAGGGCTAGACATATTGTCAATTTCCCAGCTGCCTCAAGTCATGTGACTTGTGCTCTGATAAACTTCAATCACTCTTTACTGCTGTACTGCAAGTGATATAAACCCCCCCAGCAGCCAAACAAAAGAACAATGGGAAGGTAACCAGATAACAGCTCCCTAACACAAGATAACAGCTGCCTGGTAGATCTAAGAACAACACTCAATAGTAAAACCCATGTCTCACTGAGACACATTCAGTTACATTGAGAAGGAAAAACAGCAGCCTGGCAGAAAGCATTTCTCTCCGAACGTGCAGGCACAAGTCACATGACCAGGGGCATCTGGGAAATTGACAAAATGTCTAGCCCCATGTCAGATTTCAAAATTGAATATAAAAAAATCTGTTTGCTCTTTTGAGAAATGGATTTCAGTGCAGAATTTTGCTGGAGTAGCACTATTATCTGATACGTTTTGAAAAATGTTTTTTGATGACAGGAACCCTTTAAGAAACTTTCTAAATACAATCAATTTTAAATTCACGTTTAAATTCGCTATTCCTCTCTTAGCATCTGTTTCTCTTCATTCTGTCTTCATGCAGCAGTTGGGTGTCAGATATTCATTGACAGTTAGATCCAATATATCTTATGATATCGTATGATGTATTAGAGCTCTGTCAAATAACTGATTCCAGTACAAACAAAATCTAGCACAATAACTATTAAAATCACCAGAAATCCTGTCTCTCTACATGCAGAATTTGTGCAAAATGCAGGTATTTTGTTAGATTTTGTTTGTACTGGAATCAGTTAAGTTAACTATGTAACTTAACTGATTCCAGTGCAAACAAAATCTAACAAAATAACTGCCTTTTTCACAAATTCTGCATGTAGAGAGACAGGATTTATGGTGATTTTAATAGTGAGCTCTAATACATCTTCTAGGCAAAAGGAGCCCCCCTATAAGATATATTGGATCATTCACCTGAAACCCAACTCCTGAAAGAAGACAGAATGAGGAGAAACAGATGCTGATAGAGGAATAGTGAAGATAACTTGACTATTTCAGAAATGGTACAGAATTTTTAATTGATTGTATTTAGAAAGTTTCTTATTTCAGTATGCTGAAGCTGAAATATGACATTTTCGCAATAGTTCCCCTTTAAATCTGGATTCCCCCTTAAAGGAGAAGTAAAGTCTAAAATAGAATAAGGCTAGAAATGCTGTATTTTACTCACTCAACCGCTTACTACTCTCCTCTACTGACCTGCTACTCAACTCTTCTCTCATTACCTCCTCATATGCTCGCATTCAAGACTTTGCCAGGGCTGCACCCCTCCTCTGGAATTCTCTCCCACGGTCTGTCTGACTTTCTCTTAAACTTTCTGCTTTCAAGAAATCTCTTAAAACACACTTCTTTCGAGAAGCCTACCCTCACTCTGCTTAACTACCAAACGCAACACCACATACAGTACCACATTTCTCACCCACTTAATTTGATCTTGCCCACTCCCACACCTTGTGTATAACCCCCTTCCCTTTAGAATGTAAGCTCTTTTGCATAGGGCCTTCCTCGCCTTTTGTACCTGTATTGATTGTGATGTATGTAACTCCATATGTTCTATGTATATACTTCATGTGATTTAGTTATAATCACATTTACTTTACAGTGCTACACAATATGTTGGCGCTATATAAATACATGATAATAATAATATTTTGTATACTAAACATAAATGAACTTACTGCACCACAAGCCTAATCAAACAAATATTTATGCTTTCAAAGTTGGCCACAGGGGGTCACCATCTTGTAACTTTGTTATACATCTTTGCAAGACCAAGACTGTGCACATGCTCAGTATGATCTGGGCTGCTTAGGGATCGTCATAAATTATCAAAAATAATTAAAAAAATAAATAAAATTATCAAAACAGCACAAGTCAAATAATATCTGCCAGAAACCGATACAGCAAGACTGATTAATAATCACAATATACAGACTGCACTGTGTCCTGGGTTGTCATGTAATCTAATGTGGATTTTATAGTTTTTTATTGTTTAATACAAACTTTCTCCAAATAGAATCCCAGTTTATCTGTTTAAATCTGGCTCCATGATCTTTGTCCCTGCAGATGGAGTTGGAAACATTAAAGGAGATGTAAAGGCAAAAATAAAATCCAATACAAATCTCTACACAGTTGCCGACTGCTCTACAGGGAAACAAACAAAGCTGCTTGAGTTCTGCATGGCTGGGAAGTAAGGCGGGGGCTCCCCCTGCTGTTCATAAGTATGATTGTTTCCCTGCAGAGCAGCTAGGGACCGTCTGACAATTCCTATCCAAAGCAGTAAATGATGGAAGACTTTCACTGCATACAGTCAGGTTTCATATAATAAAAGTAGTCATGTTTTAATTGAAGTATATTGGAGATTGGTTTCTTTTTCATTAAAGAAAGTAAAAATTGGATTTTATTTTTTTGCCATTACATGCCCTTTAACCTCTGTCCCTCTTTGGAAGGACACTCAATGAACATTCACTATCTAGGAATTCACATTATGGTAATGGATCTGGGTCTGCAAGTTCACAGTTCTTTCCTGCTTCCACTCTACATTTAGATGCATAAATTAATTCCCCACGGCTGAGTTGGTGTCCATAACCTATTCTATTTCATATACAAAATTCTTTATCCATAAAACACATCCTTAATCACCCGGATCCATCATCGTTCCTCTTGCTTGTCTTTCCTTTGTTTTAAGAACAATCAACTCTTTCTGCAAATGTGCAGCACAAGACTAAAGGAAAGCATTAGAATTCCATTTAGCTCAGCACTTTCCTGCTGCAAATTTAATAAGCCGTTCATCAGCTGGGGGAAAAAAAAAACTATCGGCAACCAATTAACAACAGCTCTGAAAGGACACGGCTGGAATTTGATGCCAACAGAGATTATCTGTGAAACCTGATAGACTGTTGCTTGTGGTGCTGAACATGCAGAAGGCTTTCACAGGTAATACAATGGTCTACTCTCTAAAGCATTAACCTTAGGTATATAATGGGATTATAAATAAAGCTATGGAACTCAGAAATCATAGTGCTCGAAGGTGCACACAACTATACAATATTCATACAGTATCTGTTGCTGTTTTAGCCTGCCCTATTATGCAAAGTTTTGGGGACATTTTCCATCAAATGGATCAGTCCCTGACGCAGTAGAGGTTACAATCTTGTTCTTTAACACAAACACACTGTGGATGAAAATCAGAGCACTCAGAGAAAATTCACACAAACAAAATGTAGTATAATGTATTATAATACACAAGAGTCATAATTATCCTGTCCATTATATCCCTATAAATGGTGCTTGGTGATGTCATCAGTTATAATCTGTGCTCAGTGATGTAATGCATGTCACATGACCAGTACAACTTGTATATTTTAATAAATAATGTACCCCCTTTTGTACAATATGAGGTGTTCCTCCATGACTGGTATAATAGTATAATGGTATAATTGGCAAAGGCCTTAATATAGTCATGGAACAACTTGGTGACTTATAATATCCTTAAACAGGTATGGGACCTGTTATACAGAATGCTCGGGACCTGGGGTTTTCCGAATAACGGATCTTTCCGCAATTTGGGCCTTCATGCCTTAAGTCTACTAGAAATTCATTTAAACATTTAATAAACCCAATAGGCTGGTTTTGCCCCAATACGGATTAATTATATCTTAGTTGGGATCAAGTACTAGCTACTGTTTTAGTATTACAGAGGAAAAAGGAAATCATTTTTAAAAATTTGGATTATTTAAATAAAATGGAGTCTATGGGAGACAGCCATTCCATATATCGGAGCTTTCTGGATATCGGGTTTCCGGATAAGTATCCTATACCTGTATATTGCATTAGGGGGTACACTATTCATGATATAATTAATAGATTTAAGGTGACTCCTTACTGTAAGAGGCTTAGATATTACAATTCAAGATTAACGTTGTTTTGCCAAGTAAAATCAGTCGAGGTCATACCGAAGTCAATGGGAGCTGAGCTGATCTTATAGGACCTTTCTTTTAGCCATTTAGACTGTTAAGAGGTTTTCAGATTTCATTTCACTAGTAATTGTCCTAAAACTGGGCAGCAAACTGGAAAATGAGGTTCAATGTTGATAAATGCAGGTTATGCACTTTGGCAAAAATAATATAAATGCAAGTTATACACTAAATGGCAGTGTGATGAGAAGGATCTAGGGGTCTTTGTAGATAACACGTTGTCTAATTCTGGGCAGTGTCATTCTGTGGCTACTAAAGCAAATTTAGTATATAAAAAGGGCATTAACTCAAGGGATGAAACATAACTATGTCTCTTTATAGGTCCCTGGTGAGGCCTCATCTGGAGTATGGGGGCAGTTTTGGACTCCAGTCCTTAAAGAAATAGTAACACAAAAAAATTAAAGGGTTTCATAGGAATAACAGTTTAATGTTGTGTTGCCCTGCATTGCAAAACTGGTGCGTTTCAGACACTCTTCAGAAACTCTACAATAGTTTATATAAACAAGCTGCTGTGCAGCCATGGGGGCAGCCATTCAAGCACAGGATACACAGTAGATAACAGATAAGTACTACTATAGTTTATATAAACAAGCTGCTGTGTAGCCATGGGGGCAGCCATTCAAGCACAGGATACACAGTAGATAACAGATAAGTACTACTATAGTTTATATAAACAAGCTGCTGTGTAGCCATGGGGGCAGCCATTCAAGCACAGGATACACAGTAGATAACAGATAAGTACTACTATAGTTTATATAAACAAGCTGCTGTGTAGCCATGGGGGCAGCCATTCAAGCACAGGATACACAGTAGATAACAGATAAGTACTACTATAGTTTATATAAACAAGCTGCTGTGTAGCCATGGGGGCAGCCATTAAAGCACAGGATACACAGTAGATAACAGATAAGTACTACTATAGTTTATATAAACAAGCTGCTGTGTAGCCATGGGGGCAGCCATTCAAGCACAGGATACACAGTAGATAACAGATACATTCGGGAAGAATCCCATTATATACTACAGAGCTTATCTATCTACTTTGTATTCTGTGCCTTTTCTCCTTTTTCAGCTTTGAATTGTTCTCCTATGGCTACAAAACAGCTTGTTTACATAAACTATATTAGAGTTTTTGAAACAAACACCCCAGTTGAACATATCAGTTGTACTAGTGCAGGACAACAGTACATAATATTTAATTACTTGAAAACACAATTTTTTGCCATTACTTTTCCTTTAAGAGGGATATAAATGAGCTGGAGAGAGTGCAGAGACTAAGTGCAACTAAACTGGTTAGAGGGAGGGAAGACTTAAATTATGAGGGGAGACTATCAAGGTTGGGGTTATTTGCTGTGTCAAAATTGTAAAAAATTTACCTGTTTTACTTTGGCAAAAATTCATGAAACGCCAACAATTCGGCAAAATCCATTGAGGTCTATTAGTTACATAGTTACATAGTTAAACTGGGTTGAAAAAAGACATCAAGTTCAACCCCTCCAAATGAAAACCCAGCATCCATACATACACCCCTCTCTACTTTTAATTAAATTCTATATACCCATATCTATACTAACTATAGAGTTTAGTATCACAATAGCCTTTGATATTATGTCTGTCCAAAAAATCATCCAAGTCCCTCTTATAGTCATTAACTGAATCAGCATCACAACATCACCCGGCAGTGCATTCCACAACCTCACTGTCCTGACTGTGAAGAACCCCCTAAACTCCCCTATTGCCGACAATTTATTTTTTTGGACTGAAACTCAAAAAATTTTGCTCATTTGTCATCACCAATTACATATAAACTGAGTCTATGAAAAGTCTATGTAGCCTTAAGGCATGATATGAGATTGCATTTGGTCCATGCGTTTCCAATTAGACACATTTCATGTAACTCTGGAACCATAAGGTCAAACTAAAAGGATAGTTGGGGAGCAACACAAGTATGAAAAAGCTCATAGTGGTGCCAAATAAGGGCTGTGATTGGTTCTTATGCAACCAGATCTCCAACTACTGGTTAATGAGTAACATTTTGTTCACCAAACTCTTGGCTGTTGCTCCAAATGGCCTCAACGTAGGTACTTATTTTTGAATTCCTGGTTTGGAGGTAAGTTTTGGTTGCATACGAACCAGGTGAACTGCCACTTGTAGGCTGCCAAATATCCAATCACAGCCATTAATTGGCACCCCCAGGAAATTTTGCATGCTTATGTTGCTCCCCAACTCTTTTAACAATTGAATGTGGCTCACAGGTATAAAAGTTTGGGACCTCTGATTTAATGTATTTGAGTCTTTGATGACTTTCCAGTCTTTATGTGCCTGGATGGTGTCAGGGGGCCTATCAGCTCCCATTGGGAGACGTCCAGACCAAGGAGGAAGCTTAGGGTTAAAGTCCAAGTTTTCCGGTATCCAAAAGGGGTCAAGCGTAAGCGTAGTCAAGTTCAGGCAAGAGTTCAACAAGGCAGGCAGAAAGAATCAAAGTCACGCCAAGGGTCTGGAATTTAGAAAACCCAGGAACACAATTCAGAAATTCCTATAATCGGGCATCGAACCGGTGACCTGGAAGTCCTTTTATTTTCAAAGTTTGCGACAGGCACATGACATCATCATGCCGGCATCGGACCACGTGTATCATGGCCGCCGTCATCTTTGAAGGGACACCGCCGAAGACGGGAGTGCCAATGGGCGCTCCTGACAGATGGTGATCTAGAAACTGATCATTGTTTAACACTGTTTAAGAAAAACAATCACCAGTGGGTATGGAGACATGACCAGGTCTCCATAACTGATGAAAAACACGGATGCAATTAATGTCTTTTGACATATAGTTACCACCCTTTTGCTCATAATTAATCATTACACAGTGCAGTTGGAGGTAGAGGTGTGGGACCTGTTATCCAGAATGCATGGGACCTGGCATTTTCCAGATAAAGGATCTTTCTGTAATTTGGATCCATACTTTGTTTGCTAAAAAATAATTCCATTAGGATGGAGGTTTTGCCTCCAATAAGGATTCCTTATATCTCAGTTGGCATCAGGTAAAGGGTACAGTTTTATTATATAGAAAAAGGAAATCATTTTGAAAAACTTGAATTGTTTGATTAAAATGGAGTCTGTGGGTGATGGCCTCCCATAATTCAAAGCTTTCTGGATAATGGGTTTCCGAATAATGGATCCCATACCTGTAAATATACAGTAATTACACTAGAGGTGTTTCCAGTATAGGCGACCCTATTCCTTTAAAGTTTTAGAACTTCAAGTCTGTACTTTTATTTCAACTTCACCGAGGCACAGAAATGAATTTACTTGGTATTCATCCTTCAGGTGCTGTTCCTAAATAAATCTTCGCTAAAGTTGCAATCTACTGTCGAATATATAATCTTGAGGATTCACCTGCTTATTTTCCTAATACATTGTTTGCGATCGGCAGACTAAGACCTCTGATTTATTGCATGCGCCCGAAGCAAGAAGAATCTTCTCTTGTAATGAAAGCATTTTGATGGACTCACATTGACACAGATTGGAGCTTTCTGTAAGGAAGGTTAACTGGAATGAATTAAAAGACATTCCAGGCTTTAGCCGAAAACAATATTTAGACACTGTCTGAAAGTCTGTGTATTTATAGAAGCATTCCATTATTGATAACTGGGACTGAGCTTTAAGAATACAATCCCTTTTTGCTTGTACACCTTAGGATAGCCATCTTCCCATTAACCTACCCAATGCACAGATATCGAATTTGACAGAGCCATATAACCAAATTTTTGAATTTGAAAGGGTGCATACCAGCAGATGAAGATGCATGGGTGTGTCAAATGTTAAAAGAGTTTGTGAGCAAGCATGAAAATAGTTCCAAGGGATGCCAAAAAGGGCTGTGATTGGCTATTTGGTAGCCCCTATGTGGATTGGAAGTCTACAGGATTCTCTGTTTTGCAGTACACCTGGTTTTTGTGCAACCAAAACTTGACTCCAAGCCTGGAATTCAAGAGCAAGCACCAGCTTTGAGGCAACTGGGAGCAACATCCAAGGGGTCGGTGAGCAACATGTTCCTCACGAGCCACGGACTGGAGAACACTGGTCTAGAGCTATACAAAGGGGTGCATATGCAAACATTGTAATCATGTACAAAAACTCACTCACCAAGTCATTAACAGAAAAAACATTTAGTTGATTAGTTAATTATTAAAGTTCAAATGTTTCCCATAATATTAATAATAAAACTTCGACCAAACACCCAACCACGATCTGGAAAAATTTACTAAAATTTCAGATCAAAAATTGTCTGTGCAGGAAAAGACTCAAGAGAATTTGAATTGTGCACCTTTTTTAAATTGTTGCCTGAAAAATCTGATTAATTCAGATTATCAAATGGAAATTGGAAACCACAATTTTTTGGATTATCGAACAAAACCCCCGAAACTTTCGAACATCATGAAGGTATCTTCCAATTGCGAAAGGACCATCTGTCAATTACTTTGTGAAGCACAGTTAAATGGGATATGGTGTAAATGCTTATTTGGTCTTCTAGATCAGGGCTGTCCAACTGGAGGCCTGCAGGATGGATGAGCTTCTAATCCAAGAGGTTTTTATAGCCTCTAGATGCCATAGATCTCCTTAGGCCTCTTTTTTTAATCAAATTGTTTTTAGGGACACACCAAATCCAGAATTTGGTTTGGTATTCGGCCAGGATTCTACTTTTTCAGCTGGATTTGGCTTCGGCCGAATCCTCCTGTCTGGCTAAATCTGAATGAATTTTTGTCACAGTGAGCGGTTGTCTTTTTCCTTCCCGTCCCTGATTTGCATATGCAAATTAACATTCAGATTTTGTTCGGTATTGACCTAATTGTTTTATTATAATATGGCCCCTAAACATCTTCAACAGCAGATAATTGGTCCAATAGATGGACAATCTTGGAGGAGCACCTAGATGTTCCTTGTTCCTCAGCCTCAAGGTTGAAACTTTTATGGTGAATATTTATTTGTTGTCATAGATCTACAGGAATGGGACCTATTATCTAGAATGCTTGGGACCTGAAGAATAAGGAGTCTTTGTGTAATTTGAGTTTTCAGTCCACTTAAAATCATTTAAATTTAATTAAGCCTGTTTTGTCTTCAACAAGGATTAATTATATCTTAGTTGGGATCAAGTACAAGGTACTGTTTTTTATGACAGTCAAAAAGGAAATCATTTTGAAAAAGGCAGATGGCCTTCCCATAATTCAGAGCTTTTTGGATAACGAGTTTCCAGATCCCACGGATCCCATACCTGTACTAGTTACTGTAACAGAATGAGGATGACATGATTTTCATGTTTGTCATCATGTTAAGATTTATGATTAAGAGAGTTATTTATTAAAGTCCAAAAAAAATGTGTTTTTTTTTTACTGTAAAATCTGATTTGTTTTATTGGATAAAAACCTCAATTTTTTTTATACCCAAAAAGTCAGAATCCGAAAATACTCCATCTTAAACCCATTGAAGGTCCTGTAGAAGTCAATTGTAGAGGTCCTATTTGCAATTTGAAGATATTATGGTCTGCACTGGGTTTCATATGATAAACCGAATATTCCAGGCTTTTCGAGGAGTCAAATCCAAAAAATTCAGATTTTTTTCACGTTACAACCCAAAAAAAGTCATGGTTTTCATGTGACAATCAGAAAAAGTCATGCTTTTTCCCGATCAGATTTTTTACGTGTTTTTTTTAAATGATAAATAAGGGTAAATTGTGGATTCTAGTTTGGTCTGACTTTTTTTTATTTAAAACACCAGAACAGAATGTGTTAGCCATGTGTTAGAGACAGCAGCAGAAGTAGGACACAGAGGCAGTGAAAGAATGAAATGAATAGGGGTCTCCCAGAAGTCTATAACCCCTTTGAAATCAATGCAAAATTCCAAAAATGCAACAATCAGTTCAAAGTAGAGAAATATTACAGATACTGAGCGGCACAAGTGATTTGTCTAACGACAATGTTTTAAGAACGAGTCAGCTTTCATTTATACAAACTGTCACACAAACCTGCGGGGCTCTGTACACTCCAATAAGGATCTTAAATATTTTCTCCCATATTTTTGCATAACCAATCCATCCAGCAGAACAATTAGCCTCCTATTGTTCGTCGAGTCATTCCGACTCCTGTGCAGCTGCTCTCTGAGACCTGCACTAAATTTTCCTCAGCGGTGGATCAACCTGTTCAAAAACTTTTCATCTTATTTATCTCCCTGGAAAGGATTTCATTGCCTTCATCAGCTTTTCAGGAAGAAAAATAAGCTTTGATTTGGAGGCCTGACTTTTCATCTCCCACTTCACTTGTGACAGAACGGTAGCAGTTAATTTGATGCAGCACCTCATCTGTTTAACCTGTTTCTGAGCTTTCGGCTGGACTGCACGTCTCAACTTCAAAAGCTTCATGAAAAATCTCCATATTCAAAACTGTATCGGATTCTGTTTATCCTTTCAGTTCTTATAGACTGTGGATACTATTTTACCTACACACCACTTAGTTCACATACGCTGTGGGTGATTTTTGTGTTGGGAGATGCTAATTAAAGTCATTTTCTACAAAGACTCCTCCATCTTATCGCAGGGCCAATTCCATGTATAAAAACCTCAGAACACACAGCAGGATAAATACAGTGCCAATTCCATGTATAATACCCACAAACATACAGAAGGATAAATACAGTACCAATTCCATGCAGTGTCGGACTGGGCCGACGGGACACCGGGAAAAAACCCGGTGGGCCCCGGGCTCTTATGGGCCCCGCCGGCCCAGATCCGCTACTTAGTTTGGCTGCGCGACCCCACTTTGTTGGGGTCGCGGTAGAATGGAGGATCTGCGCATGCGCACAAATGTATTGCTGCGCGTGCGCACAAACGCGGCGCAGCGCGCATGCGCACTACTACAATGAAGCACGCCGGAGCGGCAGCGGGGGCCGGATTGGGGCCCTGGGGCAATTGCCCCGGTGGGCCCGAAGTCCCCCAGTCCGACCCTGATTCCATGTATAACACCCCAGAGCACACGGGAGGATAAATACAGTGACAATTCCATGTATAATACCCCAGAATACACAGAAGGATAAATAAAGTTCCAATTCCCTGTATAATATCTCAGAACACACAGCAGGATAAATACAGTGCCAATTCCATGTATAATACCCCAGAACACACAGAAGGATAAATACAGTGCCAATTCCATGTATAATACCCCAGAGCACAAGGGAGGATAAATACAGTGCCAATTCCATGTATAATACCCCAGAACACAAGGCAGGATAAATACAGTTCCAATTCCATGTATAATACCCCAGAACACACATAAGGATAAATACAGTGCCAATTCCATGTATAATACCCCAGAACACACAAGGGTAAATACAGTGCCAATTCCATGTATAATACCCCAGAACACACATAAGGATAAATACAGTGCCAATTCCATGTATAATACCCCAGAACACACAGCAGGATAAATACAGTGCCAATTCCATGTATAATACCCCAGAACACACAGCAGGATAAATACAGTGCCAATTCCATGTATAATACCCCAGAACACACAAGGGTAAATACAGTGCCAATTCCATGTATAATACCCCAGAACACACAGCAGGATAAATACAGTGCCAATTCCATGTATAATACCCCAGAACACACAAGGATAAATACAGTGCCAATTCCATGTATAATACCCCAGACCACACAACAGGATAAATACAGAGCTATTTCATGTATATAATAACCCAGAACACACGATAGGATAAATACAGTGTCAATACCATGTATAATACCCCAGAATAATGGCAGGATAACTACAGTAACTATACCTCCCAACTATGTGCCTTCTCTTGCCTGCCCCCATGAATACAAAGCTGCCAAACACAAGCTACTCTGCATTCATGCTCTATGAAATGAAAAGTATAGACCTTCAGCGATGCATATACCATGCAAAGCAGGGTGAAAAGTACAATAAAATGACAGATTGTAGTCTTTTTTTTTTAATTTTGCACCCTGACTTCCAATTTGTAAATGACCCGAATTGGATGCATGTTCTGCCTTCTAACTTCCAACAAAAACATTTAAAAAAGTTAAACAAGGACCAATGCAGATTTTCTGCTTAACTGTGGTTTCTTATGAGCCCATGTGACATATTTTGGGCATCAGATTGGCAAGTGTCTCAAGTGACATTTGAAAAGAGCCTGTCCCACTTTTAAGGGCCTATTTATTTTAAGGACCCTGGAAGATACAGTAAGTGAGGTTGGCACAAGGTTTCTATAATGTACCAATGATAGGGTTGCAACCCCATGGGGGAAAAAAATGAATGTATCTGATATGTGTGAGTTTCATGTTGTCTGTTTATGTGTTGGTCGTTTCCCCTGAAATTCAGAGTATTAAAGGCTAGTCTGCTTTATGAATCGCTTTCCCGAGGTAATATCTGTGCAAAGAAACACAATAATTGTAATTGAATCCACATCAGCATAAAAAATACCCCCAGTGGGAAAGCACCTGTCTGGATAAGTACTTTCTTTTCAACCAACAATGCAAAATACCTCAGTCATTCATCCATATGGCGCTGACAAGTCCTACCAGCTGGGGAAGGGCTGTGCAATATGGCTCCTTTTTCCATCAATGACACACACAATTATCCCTTCCATTAGCATGACATAAAGTCAAGGGAGAAAAGTGACCTACTGAATTATTGTCTGAAAACTCATCTAGGTTAGAAACGTGGCTGATATTTTCCAACCCTAAATCATTTTAAGAGCACACTTTCCAGGGCCGAGAGGGAGAAATCAGAGGAGTCATCACTTTTACACAATCACCTTGACGTGGCAAAGGTCAGAAGTATAAGAAAATCCCCTGGAGATCTTATGAAAACTCTACCTGCTGGTCTCCATTGTTTTGCACTGCTGCAAGGCCCAAGGGACATGGGAAAAATAAGCCCTGGGTTTATATTCTACATCTTGCAATACAACATAATCGATGTTCTATATTGGATTTCATGTTCATGTACAAAATACAATACACTGCCATGATACCCTCTCCAAGCACAACATCTAATTAAATGTTTACCATGCGTTGTGATCCCTTATTGCTTTGGATTTGTTGGGTTTTTTTCCTTCCATTTTAAATGAAAATCTTCTTTATCTGTTTTTTTCTAAAACACATCATGAATTAGACACATGAGTGAGAATTACCTTCATTGTCAAGCTGACCAGACCCAAACTGCAGACTCAGCCCTTCCAGACCAGGCCATGTATGGGTCCTTTCTGAATTCCGGATTTGGATTCGGCCAATCCTCGTGCCTGGATAAATCCGAATGTGAATCTTTAAATTCACGAAACTTTTTGTCACAGTGAGCGGTTGTCTTTTTTTCCTTCCCGTCCCTGATTTGCATATGCAAATTAGCATTCAGATTTGGTTCGGTTTTGACCCTATTGTTTTATTATAATATGGCCCCTAAACATCTTCAACAGCAGATAATTGGCCCAAGAGATGGACAATCTTGGAGGAGCACCTAGATGTTCCTTGTTCCTCAGCCTCAAGGTCAAAACTTTTATGGTGAATATTTATTTGTTGTCATAGATCTACAGGAATGAGACCTATTATCTAGAATGCTTGGGACCTGAAGAATAAGGAGTCTTTATGTAATTTGAGTTTTTAACCACTAAAAATCATTTAAATGTAATTAAGCCTGTTTTGTCTTCAACAAGGATTAATTATATCTTAGTTGGGATCAAGTACAAGCTACTGTTTTATTATTACACAGAAAAATGAAATCATTTTGAAACATTTTAATTATTAGTCTGTGGCAGATAGACCAAGGACCACAATGGCACATCGATGTAGTCCTTTCACAAGTCTACATAGGCCTACAATTTGATCTGATTATTGGCCCAGGTAGCAAACAAACGGATCTGCCTAATTTGGTCCAGAATGTGGATGGCTAAATGAGAGAAACTCAATGTAGACAGCGAAGAAGCACGCACTCCATGGGCCAGTAGTTGTGATTAAAAGCCTTTATTCAAACAGCTAAAACAATAGAAGGTTCTATTGTTTTAGCTGTTTGAATAAAGGCTTTTAATCACAACTACTGGCCCATGGAGTGCGTGCTTCTTCGCTGTCTACATTGAGTTACTCCCCCAGCTACGGGTTCGGGGCGCTGCACCCGGGCCACTAAACATCTTCGGTGAGTTTCCATACATACAAGATTGCCGAGATTTTGAAATGTTTATGCCGTATACTGGTTGAAGCTACACCCTACAACGAGAGACCCAGGGTTTTTACACCTGGGTCTGGCTCTGCGCTGGGTGAGCCGTTAATTTAATTTAATTTATTTATTAATTGATTTATTTATATATTTACTTTTGGGGACTGAGCCGGTAATTTTCTCTAAATGAGAGAAAGTCAATTTATCAACACTGGGCAAATTTGCCCATGGGCAGTAACCTATGGCAACCAATCAATTTTACTTGCAGCTGGCTTTAAAAAGCTAATCACTGATAGGTTGCTATAGGCAACTGCCCAGTGTTGATAAATGAGCCCCAATGCATTTAGCAACCTTGTGTTATCACCAGACATAGGAACACCTAAAGTAACACATTTAGTCACCAGCCCTGAAACAGGCAACTGGGAAGGCAAAATTGGAACATTCTCCAAGGTAATCAAGCAGCGCCGAAGTCCTTATTCAGAGGACACAGATTTGGGCTGCAGATTAGTGACAACGGAATAAAATTCGCCTGTCACGAATTTGCGGCGAATTTCGCCGACGATGAATAAATTTGAAAAACTCCGGTGAAAATTTGGCAGCATCAAAAAATTTTGGATGCGCATTCAAAAAATCATTTGCATCAAAATTGGCGTCAACACTATTCAGACGCCCATTGACTTTAACACCAGCGTCAAAATTGGTTTTGGGACGCACGTCCAAAATTGAACGCGGGCGTCAAATTACGATTTACGATTTTCACATTTTTTTCATGAATTTTTCGCAGTTTCATGAATTTTGCGGGAAATTCGCTAATTTTCCGGTGAAGCGAAACAGGAGAAATTCACCCATCACTACTGAAGATCCTCTCCTAAGGGCACAGATTTAGACTGAAGGCCATAGCAGTCATTTTGATTAGATATAAATGGGATGTGTCTGAGAAAGAACAAGGGCAGTTCCATGTAGTCTATTTCTTTGTATCTGATATTGCTGATCACTGCTGATTCACTAAAGGGCGAAGTGGCCGTCGCTAGCAAAAATTCACCAGAAATCTCATCCGCAGGGACACCGCCAATTCACTAACAGGCGTAGAGGTCAATTCGCTAGCAAACAAGACCGTTCTCACCCTATGGCGACTTTTCACTCTGGCGAACGGTCGTTACTCTGCAAAATTCACTATGATGAGAATTTTACAGAACGTTACCTCATTCGCTTAACTTCACAACCTTCACAACATCAGACCAGGCGAAATTATAAAACGACATCAATAGCAGCAATGATCCAGGACTTCAAACTTGTCACAGGGGGTCACCATCTTGGAAAGTGTCTGTGACACTCACATGCTCAGTGGGCTCTGATTGGCTGTTGAGAAGCTAAGCTTAGGGCTCGTCACTAATTATCCAGCAGAAAATGAGCTTCCCTGGCTGTAATATAAGCTGATGCTACAGGTTTGCTGATTATTAAATTCTGATGCTAATTGCACTGGTTTCTGTGCTGCCATGTAGTAATTACCTGTATTAATTACTAATCAGCCTTATATTGTGACATTTCTATTCTATGTGTACTGTATATTGTGAGTGGCTCCCTAAGCTCAGTAAGTGACAGCAGCACAGAGCATGTGCAGTGAATCAGCAGAAAAGAAGATGGGGAGCTACTGGGGCATCTTTGGAGACACAGATCTTTACTGCTAAAGGGCTGTGGTTGCCTTGGGCTGGTACAGAAGCACAAAACATCATGTACAACATTTCTAGCTACTTATTTAGTTAAGCTTTAGTTCTTCTTTAAGGGTAGACTCATGTCTAGGGCATTAGAGGATCTCTCCTGTCTTTATTATGGCTCATGGACATGTGTTTCAAAAAGTGGCCTGTTCAAGCATTTGCACCAAGATTACTAATAAAGATGTCCATTCAACTATTAGTTAGCCAACCTATTTAAATTAACCTAAGCGCAAGAGTGCTAGGGCAGAAATTAACGCTATGAAATGCTCAATCCAGAACAAAATAAAGTTGTACTTTACGATAATGTGTCATGTTCCACAGTTACTCTTCTTCCAATCACAATCTTGCTCTAGTATTGGCAATGCATGATGATTATGAGTCAGGTGTTTCTTTTCTTTTTATTAAAATTCCCTTCTCTGTCCAAGAATCTGGGTCAAATGTCTATGACTCGATGGAGCATCAAGATAAACAGGGTCAGAAAATGGGGTTCTGCGCAAAGATGGCAGAGCACAAGCCGTTGTTAATGTCCCACATTAGGTCTCATTATAGAAAAAGCTCAGGAGGAAAAATACCAAAAAAGTCACAGAGGTAACGATAATAGTGACAATACAGGTATGGGATCAAGTAGAAAGTTTTATTATTATAAAGTAAATATTATTTGAATTATTTGATTAAAAATTAGTCTATGGGAAATAGACTTCCCGTAATTTGCAACTTTCTAATAAATTCGCCGTACACTAAATTTTGGACGCACGTCAGAAAAGTCGCTCTCAACAGAACCGTCATGCGTCAACATTATTCGGACACCCATTGGGGTAAATTCACTAAGCGCCGAAGCGCCTAACGCTAGCGTCAATTCGTTGGTCATTTTCATTACTTCGCAAATTCACTAACGTACGCTGGCGTAAATTCGCTAGTGTTACTTCCCACCCTTACGCCTGGTGATTTTTCGCAATGGACATAACTACGCAAATTCACTAACGCGCGCATTGTACTGAACGCTACCTTTTACACTAGACTTCCTTCGCCACCTCAGACCTGGCGAAGCGCAATAGAGTAGATAGGGATTGCTTCAAAAAAAGTTACAATTTTTTCTAAGTCCCAAAAAACGCTGGCGTGTTTTCTACATGATGGGTGATAGGCTGAAAAAGATCGAAATTCCTCCTTCCCCCCTACATTTCCTGAATCATGGCAACTTAACTATAAAGTGGGCACATGTATAGGGCAAAATAAACATTTTATTTGATGTTTTGAAGGTTTCCCAGGCATTAGTAGTGATTGTACGTATTCCTCCATTGAAATCTGAATTTGGCGCTGTATGCAAATTAACCATCCATAGCGTAACTTCGCTTCACTTAGTGAATCAATGCTAGCGCAACTTTGCAACCTTACGCTACCCCTGAGCGCAACTTCGTATTTTAGAGAATTTGCGAAGCGCTGCCGAGACTACGCCTGGCGAAGTGTGGCGAAGTTACGCCTGGCGCAACTACGAATCTTAGTGAATTTGCTCCATTGACTTTAACACCAGCCTCAAAACTGATACAAGCATCAAAATCTATGCGAGTGTCAGAATTGACGCAGGTGTCAAAATTTGCGTTTCGCAAATTGCGCGGGAATGTTACTTGGGAACATAATAATGGAGAATGAGAATGTTTTAATACTTAACTGTATAGGTCTGTCACTCAACTGTATTCTTCTATGTTAAAATCTGTCCATTGTCCAGTGATGGAGGTTTTGTTTTCCTGTTCTGCATTGAAAGGAGGTTAAACATCTTCCTTTAACTGCAGGACAGGCAAGGAAACCTTTCATTACACTATACAAAACAATATCTTCATCTTACCGATATTAGAAATGATCTTTCTCTGCTTATATAATGCAGCAAGGGAGCACCTCCCTTGGTTCCTGTTAATCTATAGTCCGAATATAAAGCCAAAAGGGACAACCCATGGCCCCTGATCTAAAGCTGCCCATACACGGGCTTACAAAAGTCACCAACTTGGACCCTCCAGATGGAATTGGCAGCATGTTGGACCCTATATATGGCCCCAAGGAAAGTCTGACGAATATCTGGTTGAAAATAGAATGATATAAGCTCAAGCGGTCCTTGTTCAACAGGTCTCCATAGACTTGCAGTTTCTAGGTCAGAAGTCCACAACATTTTTTACCCGTGAGCCAATTTCAAATATAAAAAGAGACTGGAGAGCAACCCAAGCATGAAAAACATCCACGGGGATACATAATAAGGGCTATGATTGGCCCTTAAGTGAACAGGAGGCTCTATTTGGCAATACATGTGATTTTTATACAACCAAAACTTGCCTCCAAACCTGGAATTAAAAAATAAGCGCCTGCTTTGAGGCCACTGAGATCAACATCCAAGGGGTTGTTTAGCAACATGTTACTCACGAGCTATTGGTTGGGGACCACTGATCAAGGCTATGATCAGCCCAGTGGTGTAATTTGATATTACTGGGCCTCACAGCAAATACATTTTAGGGCCTCCAAAATATCAATGTTGACATTGCTCATGAATTAGTCCCTCATGTAGCCCCCTATACCTCCTGGGCCACCCTGCAGCCGTAGGATCTGTTTCCTCAGTCGATACGTCCCTGGATCAGCCCGATTTGTTCCAGCACATGGTTGACCAAATCAGACAAAGATCTTCAGATTTCAAAATGTACCAAGAGGTACCAACAGAGCCACTTCCAACCCTCCAGGTGCATTTCGCTCTTCATTTCTGTCCAGGGCCTTTGTATAAATGACAGCTTTTGTCGCTTTACTCGACATGAAGGGTCAGATTTACTAAAGATCGAAGTGGCTAATGCTTTCGACTTTTCACCAGCGTTGCCACCCACAAGGACATCGCCAATTCACTAACAGGCGCAGGCGCCTATTCGCTAGCGAGCTGGACCGTCACTAGCATTTATTCACACTTTTTCGCCAGGCTACTTTTTGCTCTGGGCGAACGATTGTTACTCCACAAATTCACATGTACGGATTTTACTGAACGTTACCTCTTTCGCCAGATTTGACTTCACCACCTCAGACCAGACAAAGTGCTATAAAGCAGCTAAATCTTCCTAAATCTTCTGTCACTTACAGTACATCATATCCTGTGAGCTGAAAATGCAGGATTGCCTGCGATAGTTCTGACTTAAGCTTTTTTTGGGGAACCCGTTTTCTCCAGACATTTTATAACATATGGAACATTCATTTTACAGTGGGCTCATGTGTAGGGCATTATATTAACTCTCTTGTCTTTATTAAGGTTCCCTGGACATTTGTAATAAAAAGTGGTAACTTCAGGCATTTGCACCAACATTTATAATAAAGACGTCCATACAACTTTAAATTACTTGCCGTATGCAAATTGACCTAAGCGCAAGATCACTAGCGAATTTTCGTAGGCACGAATGAACGCTAGCGCATCTTCGCTATGAAATGCTCGCGTTCGGCGGCCAAGGTGCAACTTCACATATTAGTGAATTAGCTTAGTGGTAGCGTATTTGCGCCTGGCGAATTGGTGCGACGTATGTGAAGCGATCGCTGGCAACAATTCTCCCTTTAGTAAATCTGCCTCGAAGATTTGTATTTCATAGCAAAGTTAGTGCTTCTTAAACTTGCAGCTGCTCCAGATGTCGACAAACGGTTTGGTTCATGCTGTGCAATTTTGCCTGAATTCAGAAATGTACCGTATGTACTCGAGTATAAGCCGACCCGAGTATAAGCCAAGGTACCTAATTTTACCTACGAAAACTGGGAAAACTTATTGACTCTAGTATAAGCCTAGACACAACTACAGCCCTGTCTCCCAGCAGCGCACATTCTGCCAAAGCGACCCCCCCAGCGATCAACCGGACTTCTTTGCAAAGTTTATGGTGACAGAGAATTGCCAAACGGATTACTGTGTGCATTGTCCCACTGTCCCACTACCATGTGCAGAGGGTGCTGTGTGATATTGCCATCACTGTTAATCTTTCATATAACCAACAGAGGGCGCTGTGTGATATTGCCATCACTGTTAATCTTTCATATAACCAACAGAGGGCGCTGTGTGATATTGCAGTCACTTTTATTCTTTCATATAACCAACAGAGGGCATTGTGGGATATTGCAGTCTCTCCCCAAGTGAACTGTTGGTATAGGAATGATTAAAAGTGACTGAAATCTCAGCTACTCGGGTTGGG
This sequence comes from Xenopus petersii, assembly GCA_038501925.1. NCBI lineage: Eukaryota > Metazoa > Chordata > Amphibia > Anura > Pipidae > Xenopus > Xenopus petersii. Next base: position 165,624,631 of record CM076675.1, read on the forward strand.
TACCGCTGACCCAAGTATGAGCCGAGGTAGATTTTTTCAGCACATTTTGGATGCTGAAAAACTTGACTTATACTCGGGGTATTGTCTGCCCAGTGCAGATAGAACAAATCTGAAAGAAAACAATACTCTGGTTGCTACACAAGGCTGTCTAAATATACTATAATTGTAGTTGAGAGCACGACCCTCTAAATATTTCCAGATTCCAGGCTGCAAATGTGTTTTTTCCATATGTGCACAATTTAGCACTAAGCAAATGTCATTATCTAATTATGTATCAGATATATTTAGAGATATTAGGCAATAAGGAAATGAAGTGACAAAAGCCGATAGTTAAGCTGTTCTCTATTGTGTTAGGAAAGCAAAATCCATTTTACAGGTGGGCCCCAAGGCGAGCGGATGGGATGGCCGGTGAATCTGCTCTGCGCAAGAAACTCACTCGTAACCTGAGCTGCTCTCGGGACTATTAATCCTCAGCTCTTTGCTCTGCATCTTACTTCTCTCAGCCAGTGTCCATGGTGGAGCCGACAGTAAAGCAGGCAGGGAAAAAACACCCTGAGAAAAAGGGCTAAACCCATAAAACCACAAGGAACAGAACACGAGGGCTTGTTAGAGTTGAAGGAAATAAACGCAGGTTTGTAAAACAGCAAATGTGCTCTCAGCGGATTCTCTCATGTCACATGAAGGACATCTTTTTTTATTCCATTTCACTTGGCCGGATCGGATCCCTCTTTTGCATCTGCATTTAGTTGTTTGGGTTAATACACTGACAAGCACATCATAGGCAAGTTAAACCAGAAGATATGACATTTCATGGCAACGAGGTCCAAAATTCAGCATTTACCAGTACATGAGGTTAACAACAGGGTCAACCCATATTACGAGCACACTGGAGATCTAGTAGCTACTACTTACTGCCATCTAGAAGCCTATAGTAACAGTGGGATAATAGTCTCTGGGAAGGGTGTGTGACTGTGGGATAGCAGGTATAGTAGGGAGAGATGGTGCCTATAGTAACAGTGGGATAATAGTCTCTGGGAAGGGAGTGTGACTGTGGGATAGCAGGTATAGTAGGGAGAGATGGTGTCTATAGTAACAGTGGATAATAGTCTCTGGGAAGGGAGTGTGACTGTGGGATAGCAGGTATAGTAGGGAGAGATGGTGTCTATAGTAACAGTGGATAATAGTCTCTGGGAAGGGAGTGTGACTGTGGGATAGCAGGTATAGTAGGGAGAGATGGTGTCTATAGTAACAGTGGATAATAGTCTCTGGGAAGGGAGTGTGACTGTGGGATAGCAGGTATAGTAGGGAGAGATGGTGCCTATAGTAACAGTGGATAATAGTCTCTGGGAAGGGAGTGTGACTGTGGGATAGCAGGTATAGTAGGGAGAGATGGTGCCTATAGTAACAGTGGATAATAGTCTCTGGGAAGGGAGTGCGCCTGTGGGATAGCAGGTATAGTAGGGAGAGATGGTGCCTATAGTAACAGTGGGATAATAGTCTCTGGGAAGGGAGTGTGACTGTGGGATAGCAGGTATAGTAGGGATAGATGGCGTCTATAGTAACAGTAGGATAATAGTCTCTGGGAAGGGAGTGTTACTGTGGGATAGCAGGTATAGTAGGGAGAGATGGTGCCTATAGTAACAGTGGATAATAGTCTCTGGGAAGGGAGTGTGACTGTGGGATAGCAGGTATAGTAGGGAGAGATGGTGCCTATAGTAACAGTGGATAATAGTCTCTGGGAAGGGAGTGTGACTGTGGGATAGCAGGTATAGTAGGGAGAGATGGTGCCTATAGTAACAGTGGATAATAGTCTCTGGGAAGGGAGTGTAACTGTGGGATAGCAGGTATAGTAGGGAGAGATGGTGTCTATAGTAACAGTGGAAAATAGTCTCTGGGAAGGGGGTGTGACTGTGGGATAGCAGGTATAGTAGGGAGAGATGGTGCCTATAGTAACAGTGGATAATAGTCTCTGGGAAGGGAGTGTGACTGTGGGATAGCAGGTATAGTAGGGAGAGATGGTGCCTATAGTAACAGTGGATAATAGTCTCTGGGAAGGGAGTGTGACTGTGGGATAGCAGGTATAGTAGGGAGAGATGGTGCCTATAGTAACAGTGGAAAATAGTCTCTGGGAAGGGGGTGTGACTGTGGGATAGCAGGTATAGTAGGGAGAGATGGTGTCTATAGTAACAGTGGATAATAGTCTCTGGGAATGGAGTGTGACTGTGGGATAGCAGGTATAGTAGGGAGAGATTGTGTCTATAGTAACAGTGGATAATAGTCTCTGGGAAGGGAGTGTGACTATGGGATAGCAGGTATAGTAGGGAGAGATGGTGTCTATAGTAACAGTGGGATAATAGTTTCTGGGAAGGGAGTGTGACTGTGGGATAGCAGGTATAGTAGGGAGAGATGATGCCTATAGTAACAGTGGATAATAGTCTCTGGGAAGGGAGTGTGACTGTGGGATAGCAGGTATAGTAGGGAGAGATGGTGCCTATAGTAACAGTGGATAATAGTCTCTGGGAAGGGAGTGTGACTGTGGGATAGCAGGTATAGTAGGGAGAGATGGTGCCTATAGTAACAGTGGATAATAGTCTCTGGGAAGGGAGTGTAACTGTGGGATAGCAGGTATAGTAGGGAGAGATGGTGTCTATAGTAACAGTGGAAAATAGTCTCTGGGAAGGGGGTGTGACTGTGGGATAGCAGGTATAGTAGGGAGAGATGGTGCCTATAGTAACAGTGGATAATAGTCTCTGGGAAGGGAGTGTGACTGTGGGATAGCAGGTATAGTAGGGAGAGATGGTGCCTATAGTAACAGTGGATAATAGTCTCTGGGAAGGGAGTGTGACTGTGGGATAGCAGGTATAGTAGGGAGAGATGGTGCCTATAGTAACAGTGGAAAATAGTCTCTGGGAAGGGGGTGTGACTGTGGGATAGCAGGTATAGTAGGGAGAGATGGTGTCTATAGTAACAGTGGATAATAGTCTCTGGGAATGGAGTGTGACTGTGGGATAGCAGGTATAGTAGGGAGAGATGGAGCCTATAGTAACAGTGGATAATAGTCTCTGGGAAGGGAGTGTGACTGTGGGATAGCAGGTATAGTAGGGATAGATGGCGTCTATAGTAACAGTAGGATAATAGTCTCTGGGAAGGGAGTGTTACTGTGGGATAGCAGGTATAGTAGGGAGAGATGGTGCCTATAGTAACAGTGGATAATAGTCTCTGGGAAGGGAGTGTGACTGTGGGATAGCAGTTATAGTAGGGAGAGATGGTGCCTATAGTAACAGTGGATAATAGTCTCTGGGAAGGGAGTGTGACTGTGGGATAGCAGGTATAGTAGGGAGAGATGGTGCCTATAGTAACAGTGGATAATAGTCTCTGGGAATGGAGTGTGTAGCAGGTAGAGGAGAGAGAGGGTTCCTACAGAACAGTGACCCTATTCAGATGTCTCTTATTGTTAACCTAATGTTAGTTCCACACCAGACCACATTACAAAGCAGTTAGGAGATTGGGGTGGATTCTCAGCATGCCTTTATCTGCTTTAACTCAGATCGATATAAATCCAGAGATTAAAACGTTGTATTTGTACATATTTCCAGTCTCATCTATGTTACCATGTAACAATGTTATTGTGAGCAATATGACAGCTCCCACTCACATTCACCAATGATCACATTTACATAATGTAAATTATATTTACTGTATCATTTAACAGTAACGATGTGATCATAGGAATCTGGAAGGAAATGCCGCATCGTTTTTTATTTAATATCTAGTACAAGTAATTGCCTTGTTGTCCTTGTGAATATTGTTCAGAGATGACCTTTATTTGAGACAAATTTAGAACATTTCAGCACAACATCTTCCCTCAAGGAATCTAATGAATGTTTCAATAACTGCCAAGCTCAGATGGGGTTTAAAATTGCTCTTTCATATTAATTCACAATCAAAGATCAAATCAAAATTGTCCCCGTTGGCATGGGATGAACCTTTCAGTGTATTATTCAGCAAAATATGATATTTCAACAAAACCAAATGAAAGAGGCAAAATTCTGCCAATGATAGAAAAGCGGATCTGCTTCTATATTTACAACGAGTCTTATAGAAATAGTGGACACAATGAAGCTGCTGCCATTATTAGCCGTTAGTTGATGATTCAGATTTAGCAACCTATGGGTCTCTATGGGGCAAATTCACTAACCTGCGGAGTTGCGCTAGCGCAGGCTTCGCCACATTTCGCCGCACTTCGCCAGGCAAAGTTTCGCCAGGGTCCCGCTAATTCACTAAAATCCGAAGTTGCACTCAGGGAGGCGAAAGGTAGCGAAGTTGCGCTAACGTTAATCCATCAAGGAAAGCGCAGTTACACTAGCGATGCCTAATTTGCATACGGCGCCAAGTTCAAGTACAATGGACGTATATGTAGCAGCAAATACATTACACTACACAAGCCTGGGAAAGCTTCATAAAATAAAATAAAGTTGTTATTTTGCCCTACACATGTGCCCACTGTATAGTTTAGGTGCCATATGTTAGGAAATGTAGGGGGAAAGGAGGGTACCCCAAAAAAATGTTCGATCTTTTTTAGCCTATCACCCTTAAAAAAGGAAAAGACGCCAGCATTTTTTGGGACTTAGAAAAAATTTCAACTTTTTTTGAAGCAATCCCTATGTACTCTATTGCACTTCGCCTGGTAAAATGCGCAAGTTAGTGAATTACCGTAGTTACGTCCCTTCATCATAGTGCAACTTTGCCTGGCGTAAGGGTGCGCAGTAGCGCTAGAGTAGGTCCACTTCGCTAGCGAATTTACGCCAGCACCCGTTAGTAAATCGGAGAAGTAACGAAATGACGTCACGCAGGCGAATTTGCGCTAGCGTTAGGCGCTTCGCACTTGTGAATTTGCCCCTATATATTTTGGAATGATTTCCCCCTGATAGGGCAACCATGGGTTTACATTGGGTTCTTTTTACTCTGGGCCTTTGGTGTAGATATGGAGGAAAAAACATCATGGAAAACCGACATACTGTACCTTTGTGATAACAACATTAATGTGTGTATGGGGGTCCCCCACTTTTTCTACCCATAAGCCACATTCAAATGTAAAAACAGCAGGGGAGCAACACAAATAAGGGCAGTAATTGACTGTTTGTCTATTTGTCAAAGTCACTGGTTGGGGACCACTGGTGTATTTCATGGAATAATCATCCATATGTATAAAATGTCCAATAAACACATACTGTGCACATTACTATGTGTAGTAAAATATAGGAAAATGATAATAGCTCAATCTGTAGTTGTCACTGGGCTTAATGGAATGTATGGAAGTGTAAAGAGCATCAAATAAATTCTCACCACAAATTACCCCCGAACTGGACTTCAGACTGGGCCCCCTTGGCTCACAACACGGCTACAAATATATAGAAACATTGGGGTAACAGTCACCCTGCTATAGTTCCAGGGGTACACAGGGTACAAATAATCACTCACCCCAAATCTCCCTCTAACTGACCTTCAGACTGGACCTCCTTAGCTCATAACAAGGTTACAGATATATAGAAACATTGTGTAACAGTCACCCTGCTATAGTTCCAGGGGTACCCAGGGTACAAATAAACACTCACCCCAAATCTCCCACCAACTGGCCTTCAGACTGGGCCCCCTTAGCTCATAACAAGGTTACACATATATAGAAATAATGGGGTAACAGTCACCCCAAATCTCCCCATAACTGGCCTTCAGACTGGGCCTCCTTAGCTCATAACAAGGTTACAGATATATAGAAATAATGGGGTAACAGTCACCCCAAATCTCCCCATAAAAGGCCTTCAGACTGGGCCCCCTTAGCTCATAACAAGGTTACAGATATATAGAAACATTGGGGTGTCACCCTGCTATAGTTCCAGGGGTACCCAGGGTACAAATAAGCACTCACCCCAAATCTCCCCCTAACTGGCCTTCTGACTGGGCTACCTTAGCTCACAACAAGGCTACAAATATACTGTATAGAAACATTGGGGTAACAGTAGGGATGTAGCGAACTGCCGTTTATGTGTTCGCGAACACCGGCAAAAATGCGAACAGTTCGCGAACAGTTCGCGAACTTCGAACATCCGCAAAATCGTTCGATTCGAACGATCGAAGGATTTTAATCGTTCGATCGAAGGATTTTCGTTCGAATCGAACGATCGAAGCCATTCGATCGAATGATTTCATTCGATCGAATGGCTTCGATCGTTCGATTCCAACGAAAATCCTTCGATTTCAGCGGTCGAAGGAATCGAATGGTCGAATGGTCGAACGATTTTTGTTTGAATCGAACGCGAACTCGTATTGGCGAACGTCGCGCGACGTTCGCGAACATTCGGCGGACGCGAACAGGCGAACTAGTTCGCCGGCGAACAGTTCGCTACATCCCTAGGTAACAGTCACCCTGCTATAGTTCCAGGGTACTCAGGGCAATAAATAAACAAACTCACACTGGCCTTCAGGACGCCTATCCACATCTTTGGGGCTTATAGGAGGGAAAATTGTGCACTCTAATGGGTCTCTATATTAAAATATATGGTAAAATATTATTGACTCTCTTTAAAAGGGTCTCTTAGAGATATCCCTTTAGATACTCACAATTATGTTGCATTCCCCACCCCCCTTTAAAATATAAAATTACCTTTATTAGATTGTGTTTTTGATTAATGAAAGAAAGACTAATCACCTCCTACCTGCCTATATCTGTAGTATTTTACCCCTGAAAGCCACATTGATCAAACCTGTCCATATGAGCTATTATTGCCATAAGCAGAGTGACTCTGGAGGAACTCTTCAGAACTCCAGAATGAATGTATGGCAGGTGTTCAGTGATGAAAATGATTCACAACACTAAGAACATCTGGAACATGAAGCAATTAGAAAGATGGAGCACGTTCACCTCCGTAGCTGATAAATTATTTATTAGCATGGCATAATATCAAAGTTTTGGTCCTATGTGGGACCTTCGCCAGGATTAATGAATCTTTGCAAAGAGTTCCATGGAGGATTTAATTGTTGATATAATTCCATGTTAATGAACAGTTTAGCAGGTTGCCACGTGCCTTCATTTTTCTTTTATAAAATCTAAAGACTCATTGTTTAAATACAACCATCAATGACTTTTACAGTAAAATAAATAAATAACATAAAGGCTAAGGCAAGTATATAATTGCCATTAATCATTTTGTGTCAGCCTATATTTTGTTGACCACCATGACTGGGGAAGTCCAAGATGAATTCAAACAAGAGACATTGCAGGTCACACAAATACTATGATGACAAGCATTGAGTTCTTTGGAATTTTGAATGATGTGCGTTGAGTTTATTTGAATTTTGAAGTCCACATCTGGAACAGAGGAGAGAATTGAAAGGTATGTTCTCTGGAGAAGGTCCATTGGCCTCCACATCTTCTTGAGAAAATGAAACAGCAGAACATCTGCTTATATTTGCCTTTCTGGTGTTGGGGACAGGCTATGGTTTTGACTGGAATGTTCCATCCATGATCTTTTACTCTGATCATGGTCCTTAACACTATTCCTGGTCTTTAAGACTTTTTACAGTCTATAAAATGAATCATGGTCCTTAACACCGACCAACCAATATATTTTCAGTGATCTACTAACTAGAAATCAGTTCTATTTTCACTCACTAGAAAGACATGAAAAGAGTAGAAACTTATTAGGAATCTGGAAATAGTCCTGATCAATGACAGCACCACTTAATGCCCCTTTAAGGCCCCAGAACTTTCTGCAGCAGCACTGACAGAGAACTTATTTCACTTCAAAAATCAACCAAGAATGGCAAGTGAGATTATAGCAATGTCAAAGTCAGGCCAACAGTCAAAACCAGGTCAGCCTGAAGCAGGAACTCACAAAGCAAAGGGCAGCTTGGGTAAGGGCCTTCAAGCAGGAAACAACATTTAGGGGTAGATTTATTAAGGTTCAAATTGTAAATTTGAATTCAAATTCTCAAGTTGGATTTTTGGTCAAAACTAACAAATTCTAGTTGGGAATAATCCAAACTCGAATTTTAATTCAAGCTTTATCTTACCTTGACTCTGGGAACAACTCAAATTCGATAGTACTCTTACCTAAAACCTGCCGAGTTAATGTAGATGTCAATGGCAGAGGTCCAGTGACCCATTTGAAGATGTTAATAGCCTTCCTGACAGTCTAGTTTTTTTTTTTCGGAGAAAAAACTTGTTTCGAGTTAAGTCGAATTTGATTCAAGTTTTCGGGTCGGTAATATTTGTTTTAAACAGTCGAGTTTTTTCTTAAATAAGTTACAATTCGAATTTGGAGGTTATTCAAGTTCATTCAAGGATAAAACAAACTGTAACAATCTCGTTATCAGGAACCTTGTTCAGCGATGGTACCTTAGGACGCAAAGATGGATCCTGTGGGTTCCGGTGTTCCACGACTTGTTCCCCGGGTTTTCTGCTGTGGAAGCCAACAAGGAAGACAACTAAGTGTCTTCCTCATTCCGAGGTGTCAGACTTGCCAACTCCGACTCACTGACAGACGGGGATCAGTGCGACTAGATATCTGATTCTTTAAAATTCTCACGGCGTGGACTCCCCTTCTATCACAAGAGAAATAGCGGAAATCCTTTCTGTTGCCGCTGACATCCCCTACAAGGTCTTTCCTACGACTGAGAGCGCTCCGCAAGCCAGGCACCGGGAGAAACAACCGGCACCATCCAACTACGGCTCAAACCCAAGACGGAAGACGCTGCAATGATCCACTTGTCGTTTAACCTCAAGACCTTGTGAGGAACAACTAACCCGCTACTGAGGGGTATATCCAGAAGCAAGCACAGGACTTTTTCTATGTATACTTAACGCGCTGATCACACAGAACCTTTGTAAAGGAAGGAATCCCTGCCTTACAAGTGCACCCACAACCCCATTTACTTTTAAACTTATACAAGGACCAATGGATCCAGTAATTAGAGGTGCTGCTGAATTTACTAATTAAAAAGCAAAGCGCGTCTTCTCCCTCCTTCTTTTATTGAGATGTAAGTAAGAACCTAAGCGCGAAGGTTACGTTGACGAAAGCTGGTGGCTCTTCACAAAGAACTTCCTCAACTTCTGTTTTGCAGAACAAACATGGGCTTCAATAGTTTTTTCCATTCAATGCTTGAACACAATATTTCTCACTATGCCATATGGTACCTATCCTGGGTTGAAATGATAGTCCAATCAGATTCTGAAATAATGTACTTGGCCAGTGAACAGTGATCCCTTACCAACTGAAATCTGCAGCCAAAATTCTCTTCAATGATCTGATTGATCTTTTCATTACATTGGGTGATCACGCTAAGCTACCGGACCCAACTGTGTTGCCAGCCTTTTTGCTAACTGATCCTGCTCATTCCAGATTTTTTTCAGTATATTGCAGTATTTTATAATTGAATTAATTTTTATGGTAAGTAAAAAAATATATTAGGTGTATTATTCTTATATGCTAATCTGTGCTTAATATCCCCAGCACAGCTAAGGAACAATGGCATCACTGGTATAAAACAGAATAATGACAAAATGAAGACATTCAATTTTCTGCTTCTCGGGGAAAGTTCATCAGGAACTCAATGACTATTTATTTTGCATATTAAGAGTATGACACTTCTCTGCATTAATGTGCACGATCAGTAGCTGCTTGGCTACGTTCCTTTAATGGCAGCTCCTTAAAGTTAAATAGGCTTTTGAGCTATTTTCATTTAACGATATACAGTATTAATCCTTTAATATTGCAAGTTGCAGCACTTGGTGCAACGTTGTTCCAGGCAATTTATTTCAGTGCATGTGCCTAGCGGTGCTCTTCTGTATTTGAGTTTACACTGGAGTGGGAGTAGGGAGGAATAGGGAATGAAGAATGCCTTCCAGGCAGCTCTATCTACCAGGCAGGTAACAAATCAGCCACACCCTCCTCCTAGGCTAAACACTCCCCCCAGCTGATTGGTCAGTACACTCTAGCATTGCTTTCAATGAAGTTATGGAGTGTGTGATGTCATCTGCTCCTCCCTTTGATGATGCCTCTCTCTTTTCAATGAGCTGGAGGAGGTGTGTTTAGCCTAGGAAGAGGGTGTAGCTGGTTGTTAACTGCCTGGTAAATAGAGTTGCCTGGAAGGCATTCTTCATTGCCTACTTTACTCCAGTGCACTAAAGTGCCCCAAATGCCCAGCTGTGACTGTGACTGCTTTGCACTACTGCACACAAGACAATTCTGTACTTACAACTCCTTTGAGCCTACTTGCACCAACTGAACCTTGCACAAATGCTGCCCACTCAGAAACACCCACCTTGCTGCCAGAACTTGCTCCGCATTAATTAAAAGGATTGGTTTGCACCAATATTGACATAGTAGGCTTAAAGGGATCCTGTCATCGGAAAACATGTTTTTTCCAAAACGCATCAGTTAATAGTGCTACTCCAACAGAATTCTGCACTGAAATCCATTTCTCAAAAGAGCAAACAGATTTTTTTATATTCAATTTTGAAATCTGACATGGGGCTAGACATTTTGTCCATTTCCCAGCTGCCCCTGGTCATGTGACTTGTGCCTGCATTTTAGGAGAGAAATGCTTTCTGGCAGGCTGCTGTTTTTCCTTCTCAATGTAACTGAATGTGTCTCAATGGGACATGGGTTTTCACTATTAAAGGGATACTGTCATTGGAAATTTTTTTTTTTTCAAAATTAATCAGTTAATAGTGCTGCTCCAGCAGAATTCTGCACTGAAATCCATTTCTCAAAAGAACAAACAGATTTTTTTATATTCAATTTTGAAATCTGAAATGGGGCTAGACATATTGTCAATTTCCCAGCTGCTCAAAGTCATGTGACTTGTGCTCTGATAAACTTCAATCACTCTTTACTGCTGTACTGCAAGTTGGAGTGATATCATCCCCTCCCTTTTCTGGCCCAGCAGCCAAACAAAAGAACAATGGGAAGGTAACCAGATAACAGCTCCCTAACACAAGATAACAGCTGCCTGGTAGATCTAAGAACAACACTCAATAGTAAAAACCCATGTCTCACTGAGACACATTCAGTTACATTGAGAAGGAAAAAGCAGCTTGCCAGGAAAGCATTTCTCTCCTAAAGTGCAGGCACAAGTCACATGACCAGGGGCAGCTGGGAAATTGACAAAATGTCTAGCCCCATGTCAGATTTCAAAATTGAATATAAAAAAATCTGTTTGCTCTTTTGAGAAATGGATTTCAGTGCAGAATTCTGCTGGAGCAGCACTATTAACTGATTTATTTTGAAATTATTTTTTTTCCCATGACAGTATCCCTTTAAGTTGCTCACAATTCTTTTTTGCATTCACACTTCTGCTAGAGTGCTTGGAAGTGCTACCTTGAGGTATCCATTATTGGACATAAATGACAATTTTACATAGTGACTTCACTAGTGTGCAAATATCTAAATCATTTAATTGCAAGTTATTTTTCCCCATATTACTTTAAATATTCATAATTTTAACCAACAACGCAGTTTTTTCATCATATTCTACTTCATATTTGTGTTCTTTTCATAAACATGGGAGCAGCCATAGTTGCCCAGACAAGATAATCCTCAAATGCCACAAAGCAGTATTCATTATATTATTTGTATTATACAACTATGGAGTGTATATAAATATTCAAGTACACAATCAGGGAGAATTATAGGTTAAAATGATCCATTTTATACAGACTTGTGCCTATCTGGATCTCAGACAGGACTTGCAAAGCTGTAGTACAGACACTAAAGGAATCATTTTATTTAGCCAGCAGAGTAGACCTATGAAACCTCTCTCTTACTTTGATCCAATTCCCAAATATTTTGTGAACATGCTAAAACTCTGACCGTCTTTTGTTTAATATATCTATAAATATCCCCAGTCAAACCAGCTATCATGCGAATGCATTTTACAAGCAGAATGTTCTAAATTAAACATGCCATTTATCACGTGTGCTTGATTATAGGAAACAGGCTTTAAAGCTGTCAATTCACGGAAGAAAAAACGGTTGTAAAACTCTTGGCTGACAGCACAAACAGAATAAAAAGTGGGTTCAACCTGACAGTTCATCAATTCTAAAGGAAAATGTTCACAGTCCCATGGAAAACATTTTTCCATTTTCAAAATTCCAAGTGCCCGGATCACATAATGCTTCTCTATGAGGCTTTCAATCCACCTTATTCAGGGTTAAATTGCTTAAAATGAGTGTAGAGTGAGGTGGGGGGTTTTCGAGGGGTACCAGAGAACTAGTATTTGTTTTAAAAACACATACACAGATGTTGTATATTAGAAGGGACCCATCTGGATCCTCTAGATTCTTGTGCATCCCAGTGAAAGAATACGATCAAGGGGAACAATTTTTTTTCATGAGACCTTAACAAATAAGTGATACGTTATAACACAGTCTGGTGTAAACTCGGAACCTTTACTGACCCATCTTTTTCAATCCAAAGATCAATTTTCCTTTTTAGCATCTGTCCTTATTTTTATTAATTGTACTGCATGCGTTGTATATATCTATATCTATTGTCAAGTTTCTCTTTTAATCCAGTTGCTGGGAAGACGGTGATAAGATTTCCATACTCAAATTGGTGAGAATCAAAAAGTTGAATCGAATTAAACAGCAATGCCTGCCTAAGAGTAACAGTGGACACACATGCCCAGATGTTGTTGACCATGCTACCTGACTATCATTGCATATATGGCCAGTTGCAGAAATGTTCTGACCAGTGATCCTGGTGGATTGAGGATTTTCAGCCGTGGTGGAAAATTTCCATCAGCCAGCCTTAAAAAAATGGAATTGCATTTGTCTGAACTAACAGAACGGACACCATTGCACACCGACCTCTCCTGTCCCCTCCCAACCCCCTCCTGGCCCCACCCAAACCCCCGATCCCCTCCGACCCTCCCAGACCCCCCCCGACCCCCCCCCCCCCCGGTCCTTGCAAAAAAATTTGCCTCCACACCGGTTGGGGGCTGCTATTCTACAGTATCTGCACAGAGCATGTTTTATTTCCATTATTGTTTACTTGAACCTGAAGCCTGGCAGTCATCCTTAAAGGAGAAGGAAAGTTTTCTTCCACTTGGGGGTGCCAAAAGTTAGGCACCCCCAATTTATTGTATTTACTTACCCAAAACCCCGGGACAGTGCTCCTATCAGCAGAAAACTGCACCAGCACCACTGTGAGCACCACAAATCGATCCTCTTCTGGCTTCTTCTTTCTTCTCACGATTGCACATGTGCAGTAGAGCGAACAACTGAGCTTTAACTAAAAAGTCAGATATTTTGTTCTACTGCGCATGCGTCTGCCCCAGGAAATTTGAAGAAAGAAGAAGCCGGAAGAGGATCGCTCCATGGTGCTCGCTGGAAGAACCCCAGGCCGGTGCAATTTTTTCCTGATAGGAGCACCAGGTAATACTTTCAGGTAAGTATATACAATCAATTGGGGTGCCTAACATTTGGCACCCCCAAGTGGAAGAAGAATTTCCTTCTCTTTTAAGCAAGAGATTCCCTAGAGTTGAGGTGCTGGATGCTAAAGATTAATCTAGCAAAATGTTTGGATAGTGTTTAAAGTATGACTAAAATTTGTTTCCTGCAAAGAAGTCTACATATTCACAATGCATAATTTCAAGTTCTTCTCTGTCTGACCTTGATTGCATCATTTCCCCAGGCAAACTGATCTTGATTTCTAAAGAAAGCCATCATCTGCCAGTTTCACTTATCTTCAGCTGAGAACCAAAAATTATTATTCCCAGCCCTCTTGTGCTCCTTCTCTGAAGACATCAGGGAATCTGGGATGTCAATGACCTACATCAGACTCTTAGCATAAATGTTCAGACAATTGTTCTCACAGTCCAGTGAAACTGGATATCTTATTTTAAATTGTGGTATTCCTAAAAAATACAAGTAGGCCATGTTTCTGTAAAATCCAAGGAAACATATAAAAATATACAGTACCATATCTATCTCCTTCTAGAAGTAGACTCTAGTTTTCCTCTCGAGCAAAAAGGAACGTCTCACATCCTTGTTAAATTACAAAATACTACACAACAGAGCAGTTTTATTAAGTTTGTGTATTCCAGGATACACTCTGTAGACCCTTAGTTATTACCCATTGCTTCATATCATTTTCTCTCAGTTGACCTTTATTTATATTCTTGTCACTTTTTAGGATAATTATATATTGAAGAAGTACCTACATGCCATGGTAGCTACTTTGTCTAAAAGAATTAGATGCATTATAATAAATAGATAATAACAGTAAAAGTAATGGTAGTTAGATTTCAATGATTGAGCCTGTTTTATAAAATGCCTTCACTTAGCCAGCTCATGCCCAAAAATCACCCTCCATCTATGGTCAAAACTCATCTGATGCATCAGATACTGTTATAGGGAAAATATATTTTAATAGGATCTAAGGAAGAATCTCTTGGGCTAAAATGAGCAATTTGATGTCCTCTTCGTTATGTCAGGGTCCATTGTTCCTCACACAGCTGCAGGATGCAAAGGGAAAATGTGTCTATTTTGGTGACAGCCTTCAAGTCAATAGAATTGTGAGAAATTCCCAAGAAGATTTTCAATCAAACTGAAAAAGATGACCTTTTATAATGGAGATGACCTGGCTGTGATTGTTTTGTGATTGTGAGGGTAGAGAAGAGTGGAAAAGAAGACAAAATGAAAGAGGGGAGAAGAAGAGTAGAGCTGTTTATAAAGAGGAGAAACTTGAAAAACAGGAGGTTAAAAGAATAAAAGAGAAGAATAGAATAGAGATGAAAGCTGATAGAATAAGAGAAAGAAAGGAAGGGATATCTTTTGACCTTAAACTTTTTCCACTAAAGCACATTATTGGGCCATGGCTCACGGATATAAAACTGTACAGCTTCAACAGCAATTTAAGATTTTCTAGAGGAAGGCAGCTTTCACAAAGTTATCAGATGAGGTGCAACTCTTTGAGGTTACAGGGCACAAAATAACACTTTACAAAAGAACTGAAGAAAACATCTTTTCATACATTGTTTTCCATGGCAACAAATAATGCAACCAAGAGCTTAGTTTTTTAAGTCATCCCTCTAGCTGTGTAAGAATGGTGGAATATTGCTGCGACTTTAAATCCATAATAACAATAATCAAATAGTAATGCGTAAGAATCTAATTTCCTCCAACGCCAATGTGCTCTTGAAGATCAAAGAAAATCTCTCAGCGGTATACACCGTGGGACATTTTTTTGTTATTTCTCAGTTTTTTTACTTCTTAATGATAGAAAGTCAAGTATTTTATATACAATGTTTGCTTCTGTACATGCAGCAGAATACAAGACAGGTCAATGTATATCTGGAAGGTTTAGAAGAAATAAAGAAAATGTTATATGTATAAACAAAAACTATGTTCCCTCTACTAAAGTGGAGGCCCTGGTTATGAGTATTAACTAACTGGCTAGAAGTGTGTTTACCTTGAGGAAGAAATAGTGGGGAAGCACCACAAGTGATCTAAAGACTAGATATAACCCAACCTATTGTATAAAGTGCAAGGTTGAGGTTGAATGTGCTTCACCAAGACCAGAGTAGGTAGTCTATGGGCAAACTTCATGTTGGCATGGAGGGTCCTCCTGCAGAAGGCTTAATCAGTGTAATTACCCAAGGAGGAATAGAAAATGGACAAGGTAGTAGAGTAAGCAACCCAGAGCTACTCTCAAGACTTGTACTAGAATTATAACCTCAGTTCCAGGACAGGCCTCCCCAGTGATAGCATAAGGGGCAGGTGTTTATTCTGATGCATCATTGGCATTGGCAAGTGCAACCTTTTATTTCTATATATAACTTGCCTAACTGCTAGTTGCTCCAGAGAAAGGCAAAACACTCTTCTGAATCCTCTCCAGTTAGCCTCAAAGGGGGAAAAAAAATCCTTACTGACTCCAAGATCAACTTGTACTATGAACTAACTTCCATAACCCTGTATCCCCTTACTTGCTAAGCCGTCCTACCATTTCTTAAAGCTATCTAATGTATCAGCCTGTACCACTGAATCAGGGGGAGAATTAGACATCTTCCCAACTCTCACTGTAAATATTAAGACGGAACCTCTTTTCTTCTAATAGGAATTGGTGCCCATGTGTCAGCTGGAAGAATCTACTAGTAAATAAAGCATCGAAGAGATTATTATATGTTCCCCTTATATATTTATCCATAGTTAAAACATCAACCCTCAATCAGCTTTTCTCCTGTGTAAACAACCCCCATAGTTTTACCACAGTGCTATTATTGCATGGTTGAGAATCACTGGCACTCAAGCACCTGTGATATTGTTCTCTCAATCTAATTCAACACATTTTATCATGTGTTAGGACCCTTTATGAGTACAGTATAAGTGGTATGATATGAATGTGACCCATAATCTAACCATAGTTGGTCTAGTGTGACAAATAGCTGTGCACAATGTGGTTCGAAGGTTGACTCCACCGTAAAGTGTTTAAAGTTCCCCTTTAATTGTAGCAATGCTTAGATGTCCTACATTTCCAACAAAGTTGCCATAGAAGAGAAATTTAAAATCTATATGTCAATAAAACTACCTTTCACAACAATCATACAGCAGTTCTTCATAAAGTACAGGTGTCTTGTCTGTTATGGTGTAATTGCTACATTTACCTTTAGACTCAATTTTAATTGTCTATTGATGCATTTCTAAATATTTAATATCTGGAATGGAATAATTTCATATCAATTGTACTTCCTGCTGTTTTAGTTAAAGGGACATATTGTTACCAAACATCGTTTGCAGCTGGTTAAATAACAAATCTGTTATTGTTTTTAACATGTATACCTTTATTTCTTTATCAATTTCTGCTTATTTAGCCTTCTCTCTAAAGAAAAAAACCCAATCCTCAGAGTGACAGAGGCTTCTCAAAATGAGACCATGGGAGTATTGGACTACTTCCTCCTAAATCAAAGAAGCTCTGAAATCCAGTATTTAGATGTATATAAACCAAAAAAAAAAAACAAGAATGACTGCAGTAGGGTAGTAGCTGTTGGGATACCAGGAAAACTACTGGTGGTGGACCCAGGTGTCAGTGGGTCCTCCTGATCACCAAATTGTTTGCCTTGTATACCTATATCATGGGAATTACACATTTCTATATGAGAACAAAGAGAAGAAATTGAGGAAAGGATACATCTTAGTTTGTATGGAGAAGTGATTAAGATAATTGAGAAAGAAAGTAAAGAGAGAAAGAAAAACAGTTTGGAGAATGTGCCACTGCCTAATGTCTTCTGGTGGGCTGCTGGAACCCCAGTCCGACATTGAGAAAGAGATTGGTAGTTCAACAAATTAGCAATACCAGTGTAGGCTTCTCTGAAGCAGCAGTTATGGAAGCGAAAATTGGGTCTAAAATTGTCCTCAAGTGCCAGTATAGACCTAAGGCACATGAGGCATTTTGATCAGGTGGAAACAGTGGTGGTCTTCCCTACCCTTCCCCATCCCCTTGACTTTCCATATGGGTAAACACTACCTACCTGTATCAATAAGAAGAATGGTGAGAAGTGGATAAGGTCATCTTGACCCCAAAGGTTGGGTGACTTGCCCCATTACAGAAGCCCAACCAAGTATTTGTATGTGAGTACACATGGAGTAATGTATAATATTAAACAGTTACAGTGGAACAATTATAGAGAGTAAGGCTGGATCTGAGTATAATGTAGTAGAAGGATCATATGGTCTGTATAGACTATGAGTCACTTGCTGCAGATGAAACCGTGAGATCTGAATTGCATACTCAATGTTCTTTCAGGTGTTCCCCGATAGAAAGGATGTTCCCCTTGTCCCTCTTGTATATACTAACAAAAAAAATACACACCATCCCTTGTGATTCCAGAAGCTTGGGAAAATGGCTTCTCTGCTCTATCTTAAAACTGTTACTGGGAATTATTTGTAACTCTACATTATTCGTCCATACCCTTATGTCTTGCTAAATCCCAGCAAAACATACAAATCATCCCCGAGCCAAATAAACAGAATGGATGCAATGTGAGAATTCACCTATTACATTACAATAAAATCTCCCTTCCCCTTGGCTGAGTGATAAAGTGGTACTAAAATCAGCTCTGTCATTAGTTGCAAGTCATTTTAATGTGGGTCTGCAGCCCTGTAACAGATAACTAGCAAAAGGCAAGTGGCAGCCTATAATTCTGTGCCCTGATATGTAATGTCGAATCCACACACTGATAATTGACTTTCTTGTTATTCACAAATCATAACAATTTCACAGCGCTGGCACCTACTGCCAAGGAAGCCTGCTAAGCACAGACCTCGCAATGTGGCCGAAAGACAAGGCAGCACCTGTTAGTTGGAAACAAATGCTTGCCAGTCATTCAGGCATTACCCAAGTGGAGGTGCACAGTGAGTTTATCCCATAATAAAGGCTTATATAAAGGCTAATTCCTATTCTGTTTATTTTAGGACCCAATTAATGACTATAATGAATTCAAAAGCAAATCTGAAACTGATGGGCCAGTACATAGTGGCATTGATATATTTAAGATCATCTCCAACCTTTTTTTACCAGTACACATGGTTTTTATGCAACCAAAACTTGCCTGCAAGCCACAAATTCAAAAATAAGCCCCTGGTTTGAGGCCATTGGGAGCAACATTCAAGGGGTTAATGAGCAACATTTTGCTCATGAGCCACTGGTTGGGAATCACTGTTTAACACTTTGACTATGCTGGAGGACTTTCTCCTGGTTGTCATAGCATTTACATACTTAAGTTTGGTTGAAAAAAGACCAAAGTCCATCAAGTTCAACCCCTCCAAATGAAACCCAGTGCACATACCTACACACACCCACTGAAACTATACATCCCAATATCTATATTAATTGTAGATTTTAGTATCACTATAGCCTTGGATATTATGCCTGTCCAAAAAATCATCCAAGCCACTCTTAATGGTGTTAACAGAATCAGCCCTCACAACATCATCCAACAGTGCATTCCACAATCTCACTGTCCTCAATGTGAAGAACCACCTATGTTGCGGCAAAGTTCTCTTTCTCTAGTCTAAAGGGGTGGCCTCTGGTCTGATGATCCATTTTATGGAAAAATAGATCTCCCACTAGAGTTCTATAATGCCCTCTAGAGTATAAAGACTCCTCGCCAGTGTCTTTTCTCCAGGGAAAACACCCCCAAATATGACAATATACCCCTCATAATTTAAATCTTCCACCCCCTTAACCAGTTTAGTTGCATGTCTCTGCACTCTCTCAATCTCATTGATATACAGTAATTCTTAATAACTGGAGCCCAGAACTGCACTGCATTCTCCAGGTGAGGCCTTACCAGGTAAAAGACCCAAGAGCCTTCTTGGAATGAAGACTTGCAGGTTGGTTTCACCTGTACAACACTGGTTTAAATTTTCCTCAGTTCAGAAAAAGTCAAGATGCTAAGCAGTTGACATCCAATAGCCATTATCATCTCCAGCCAAGGCTACTGTAACCCAGCCAGGACTCCACTCAATCATCTTCCTCCGTGTAAGTCTATTCGAAATCCTGCTGCTTGACTAATCCACTTATCCCAGTGTTGTATTTTTGTTGTACCCCTGATGTCCTGTGTCATCCTGAAGTAATCCAACCTTCTGATAGTAACACTCCTAACCCATCCCAAGCCAATTCCAATCCACTCCCATCTACAAACAGACAAATACACTCAACTTCTAACCTTCTTATCTTTCATGACCTCTTTCCATTGTCCCACTATTTTCTGACCTCCTTTGGATTTCTTGTCTCAGACAGATTCCCCCTTCCAACCTTCATAAGCTCCCTAAATGTAAGTATTTGTGAGTACATAAAAACATCACATAATTCTCTCCAACAATCTTACAGCATACTTGTTTCATAGCTTTGTAAAGGAAACCTTCTCCCAAGCCCGTGTAAACCATCAGCTTCATTTTGTATACTGTATATTTTTGACTGTGTATCCCTAAATACAGACAATCTTTAGGCCTTTAATGTACTAAAATAGGAAATATCAAATACTGATTGACTACAATGCATTACACAAGTGATTTATTACTCATAAGTCATTTATACTCATGCCTCATTGTTTATACTACAGTGTGTGCAGATGTAGAGGTTTTGAGATATGTTATGTGGTGCCATCATGACACAATGGCCATTTCATCATATTTCCTTATATTTGGCCTTGGCAAGTCCACCAATATCTTCTGGGGTCTAAAGAAATTAACACAGGTCAGGAATTGGCAGTATGTCTAGTGGTGGCTGATATCTTTGGATAATAATAGAGCCTTTGACAGATTATCTCTTCTTTGCCTTATTTAGCTAGAGTAGGTTACCAAAATTGGGTTTCTTGGATCTCTGGGATCCAAAATCAGTGGGTGGTGGAAGTTCCCAACCTGAAGACCAAATGGCTTAAATTTATGCTTATTTGCTGCCATGGATATTTATGGGATTAAATCAGGGAAACTGATGTTCCCATGTATCAGAACCCCAAATGAAGTTGAACCAAGAAGTTTGACAATAGCTGCTGTTGTATTGCTATGTGTTTCCCCCTTTTATGTTGTTCATAGTTCCATTGCTGTACATTAACATACCCTCTATCCTGCTGTGTCTATACTCTGCTCACTATGTCTTTATTCAACCTCAGTTACTATGCTACTGTAGGGGACTGGTAAATTAGTCTCCCAGTATTATTTATCAGGCAGTCCCCTAGTGTCTAGATGCCCAACTGGGTCCTCAAATACAGTTTGGAGGGGGACCTGTTTCCTTATCCTGCTTAAAGCTATACCATCTGTAGTTCAATCTGTGCCCAGTAGATGTCACTGTTCTAAAAGTTGTGGGCAGCCATGTGCTCAGGGTCCGTTTTGTGAAAGCCCTGACCTGAGCAGGCAGCATGGTAAAGTGGAACCTACACAGTCAGGTCTAGTAAGGATCGGTTAGTCACCTTAAGAGGTCACTCTAGGAGGCTATTAAGTTGAGCAGCCTGAGGCTCCTCTGAGTAATGCGAGTGGGATTAAGATCCTGGGTACTAATTGCCCAGAAGTAGGGACTAAGATTACAGACCTAGGGATAGAATAGATGCCTATCCACTGTTGCTCTATGTCCCTGCTTAATCTATGTAGACACTCCTTTGTGGATTACTCTGTTCAATAAATGTGTTCTCTGGTTGTTACAAGACCCACTGGCACCCAATTATTGTGCACTGCACCTATTTACAGTTGTACTACACCCCGCCTCCACACCACGGTGAGGGCTTAACCCCTGAGAATTAAGGTCTCATCCAGTGCAAAGTATTTGGGTAAAGCTTATAGTTAGATAACGGTGCACTCAATTAACTATAGTGTTAAACTACCATAGCAAGTCCCTGTGTCTTTCATATCTACTCTGTGCTAAAAGAATTTTGCTTGGAAATAATTACTCCACATCATTCCTGTATTGTGTTATTTACAGTTAAATAATGCATGGCGGCCTTTTTATAAAGCACTACAGGATGTTTAGGGGAAAAAGAAAAGATTAAATGTGGATCATTTGCAATTACCCAAATCCTCTCCCCAGTTACAGGCCCAAATGATATCAAGATGCTATTTTTGCACATGAAATTCTATACTAAGTGCACAGCGATTGCCGTTCTGCTATCAATCAAAGGAGCGCAGATTATGTTTGTCTAATGGCAAATCTCATTAAATGTCACATGTCACTCACTGCTAAATCGCTGTTATTTCTGGAATGACATTCAATAGATGGGTCGGAGAATTCTAGTTGGATTTCTGGAATTAAGGAGGTTAAAAAAAAGTCAAGGCTCCAGGATTGGCCTCACTTTCCATATTCTTTTGTAGTTGGTTGACTTGCCTGGTGTATCAGACTTGGGTTCTATGTACAACTTCCAGAATTCCACAAATAGCTTTATGTCTTCAATAAGACCGGTCATTTGTGCAACTACACATCTCATCAGGTTGGGCAATGCCCTTCCACCAAGCACTTATTTTTTTTAAAGTAGGCATCTGGATGGCCAATGCTCACCAAGCTTTTTAAAAAAAAGTCCAAAATAGCTGTAGCACACAATTCCGTTTTGATGATGCAAAAAGTGACTTTTATTGGCTCATTGCAGACTTCAAAACATGGCAACGTTTTGGGCCACACAGGGCCCTTTCTCAAGCCAATAGTGCTACAGCTATTTTGGACTTTGTTGCAAATGTACTAGCTCTTTGCAGGGGGCCTTATATGCTGTTTAGCACCAGACACCTGAAAAGGTTAATGGGGTAGCAGCTCTAATTTTTGTGTGGACTCACCAAGCTTTTTGGCATGTGCTTATAGTTACATAGTTACATAGTTACATAGTTAAATCGAGTTTAAAAAAGACTGAGTCCATCAAGTTCAACCCCTCCAAATGAAAACCCAGCATCCATACACACACCCCTCCCTACTTTTAATTACATTCTATATACCCATACCTATACTAACTATAGAGCTTAGTATCACAATAGCCTTTGATATTATGTCTGTCCAAGAAATCATCCAAGTCCCTCTTATAGTCATTAACTGAATCAGCATCACAACATCACCCGGCAGTGCATTCCACAACCTCCCTGTCCTGACTGTGATGAACCCCCTACGTTGCTTCAAATGAAAGTTCTTTTCTTCTAGTCTGAAGGGGAGGCCTCTGGTACGGTGATCCACTTTATGGGTAAAAAGGTCCCCTGCTATTTGTCTATAATGTCCTCTAATGTACTTGTAAAGTGTAATCATGTCCCCTCACAAGCGCCTTTTTTCCAGAGAAAACAACCCCAACCTTGTCAGTCTCCCCTCATAATTTAACTCTTCCCTCCCTCTAACCAGTTTAGTTGCACTTAGTCTCTGCACTCTCTCCAGCTCATTTATATCCCTCTTAAGGACTGGAGTCCAAAACTGCCCCCATACTCCAGATGAGGCCTCACCAGGGACCTATAAAGAGACATAATTATGTTTCATCCCTTGAGTTAATGCCCTTTTTATATACTAAATTTGCTTTAGTAGCCACAGAATGACACTGCCCAGAATAAGACAACTTGTTATCTACAAAGACCCCAAGATCCTTCTCATTTAAGGAAACTCCCAACACACTGCCATTTAGTGTATAACTTGCATTTATATTATTTTTGCCAAAGTGCATAACCTGCATTTATCTACATTGAACCTCATTTTCCAGTTTGCTGCCCAGTTTTCCAGTTTAGACAAATCACTGCGCAAAGTGGCAGCATCCTGCATGGAACCTATAGTTCTGCACAATTTAGTATCATCTGCAAAAATAGAACCAGTACTTTCAATGGCCACCTCCAGGTCATTAATAAACAAGTTGAAAAGCAAGGGACCTAGTACAGAGCCCTGCGGTACTCCACTAACAACACTGGTCCAATTAGAAAATGTTCCATTTACCACCACTCTTTGTAGTCTATCTTTTAGCCAGTTCTCTATCCAGGTACAAATACTATGTTTCAGGCCAACATTGCCTAATTTAACCAGTAACCTTCTGTGTGACACTGTATCAAATGCTTAAGCAAAGTCTAAGTAAATCACATCCACTGCCATCCGAGAATTAAAAATGCAAAGGTCCAAAACCCTGAACCCTACAGCACCTTTCAAAGACCTGCAACTGACTGAGCCCAATCGGAACCTGCTGGTGAAGTCACCAGGGGGAAGTGGGAAGATGCTGGAGAAATTCAGGTGCTAAGGTTTAAATGTTAGGTATGGGACCTATTATGCAGAATTTCTGGGCCTGGGGATTTCTGGATAAAAGATCTTTCCTAACTTGGACTTCCATACCTTAAGTCTACTGAAAAATCATTTAAACTTTAATCAGACCCAATAGGCTGGCTTTGCTTCCAATAAGGATTAATTACTGTATATCTTAGTTGGGATTAAGTACAAGCTACTGTTTTATTATAACAGAGAAAAAGGAATGCAGGATGATACAGCAGTACAGTAAAGCAAGGCTGTATATAGAGAGTGATAGAGGGTAAGACAGAAGAGAACTATAAGAAAGCAGCCAGACGAGGGGGAAGTGACAGGAGTGTTAGACATCTGTGTGTCCCCGTGATACTGAGCCAATATGGTGAGTGCATGGATCAGCGCATCGGCAGGAGACATTTGTCGTAGCACTTGAGTTTTATTTCTCTGGTGGAAGTGAGGATGAGAGGGAGGATTGTAGCTCGTACAAGAGACTCTTGACTGTAGGAGAGGCAGCAGCTGAATTCACAAGTGACTCCAGTCTGAGACACACGGCAGAGGAGGGAGCAGTGAAATAGTAGATTTGTGAGGCCCAA
Organism: Xenopus petersii; assembly: GCA_038501925.1. Taxonomy (NCBI): domain Eukaryota; kingdom Metazoa; phylum Chordata; class Amphibia; order Anura; family Pipidae; genus Xenopus; species Xenopus petersii. Next base: position 165,648,956 of record CM076675.1, read on the forward strand.
GGCTGAGTTTCTTCTTCAAAAGAAAACAGTACTGGAAGAGTGTAATGTCCAATGAGAATAAACCCTTAATCTGCATGTTTCCTATTATTATCCATCTGTCTGTCTATCATCTGTCTATCCATTATCTTTGTCTGTCTATCTGTCCCTCTTTCTCTAGATCTGTTATCTATCTATCTATCTATCCATCTATCTATATATCTATCTATCTATCTATCTATCATCTATCTATCGTCTGTCTATCTGAAAACGTTTGACTCTAGCTATTAATCTACATATGAGGCTACCTGCCCATACAGTAAATGTGCCTGGCTATGCAGTTGTCTGTCTGTCTATCATCTATCTGTCTATCTATCTATCTCTTTCTCTCTCTCTCTCTCTATCATCTATCTATCTATCATCTATCTATCATCTATCTATCTATCTATCTATCTATCTATCTATCTATCTATCTATCTATCTATCTATCTATCTATCTATCTCTCTCTCTCTCTCTCTCTCTCTCTCTCTCTCTCTCTCTTATTTATCATCTATCTATCTATCTATCTATCTATCTATCTATCTATCATCTGTCTATCTATCGTCTGTCTATCTGAAAACGTTTGACTCTAGCTATTATTCTACATATGAGGCTACCTGCCCATACAGTAAATGTGCCTGGCTATGCAGTTGTCTGTCTGTCTATCATCTATCTATCTATCTATCTATCTATCTATCTATCTATCTATCTATCTATCTATCTATCTATCTATCATCTATCTATCTATCTATCTATCTATCTATCTATCTATCTATCTATCTATCTATCTATCTATCTATCATCTATCTATCATCTGTCTGTCTGTCTATCTGAAAACATTTGGCAATAAATCTAAATATGAGTCTACCTGCCCATATTGTCCCTGGCTATGCAGTTGTCTGTCTGTCTGTGCAGAATGTAAATGGGCAGTTTCTGTGCTGCCGCACTGAATATCGGATCATTATTGTGACTAAAGGAAAACAAACCATTATTTCTAGACCTTTTCTATAGAAATCAGCACTACATTAACATACGGTTTGTACTGTAATTTCACAATTCCCGGCCAATTGTCTTTCACTTTCCCTAACAAACGGCTCATCTTTGGGAGCTCAGGGAACGCCGCAACATTTTCTGCCTGCTGATTCCTATCAACCGTCAAAGACGCTCTTCATGTAGGTCAACAGAATTGTCTCTGCACTAAGTGAGCATTAAATATTTGATCCACCCAATAAATATATATTTTATTAACTATCACAACACACGTCTGCTTTCTCCTTCCTCCCCTGGATGTATTGATAAATAGGGCAGCTGCTGCGTGCCATTGTCTGCCCCCAGGAACATTATAAGGCACATTAACATCGAAACATCAACAAAGAACATCTATTCACAGACATGAAGTTCAAAATCTGCAACTCTGCCGTAAGCCATCTTTGTTTCTCTGTTTGAAGCTTCTTGTCAACAATAATCATTGGCAAGAAGGAGGCAGCTACACCGTGTCACATCTCCTCAGTGAATTACTTACACCAGCAACTGCAGCTCCTATCAGAATAGATCATAAACACTCAAGCACATTAATACTGTCGGCATTTACATCTGATAAGATGAATAAATGTAACAGCCTGAGCCATAAATAATTCTGTTTATTGTGGCCAAAACCATCAAAACACTTCTGCTTTCTGCTCATTATCTCTTCATAATAATGTTTCCCTACTGTTACTATAGGCACCATCTCTCCCTACTATACCTGCTATCCCACAGTCACACTCCCTTCCCAGAGACTATTATCCACTGTTACTATAGGCACCATCTCTCCCTACTATACCTGCTATCCCACAGTCACACTCCCTTCCCAGAGACTATTATCCACTGTTACTATAGGCACCATCTCTCCCTACTATACCTGCTATCCCACAGTCACACTCCCTTCCCAGAGACTATTATCCACTGTTACTATAGGCACCATCTCTCCCTACTATACCTCCTATCCCACAGTCACACTCCCTTCCCAGAGACTATTATCCACTGTTACTATAGACACCATCTCTCCCTACTATACCTGCTATCCCACAGTCACACTCCCTTCCCAGAGACTATTATCCCACTGTTACTATAGACACCATCTCTCCCTACTATACCTGCTATCCCACAGTCACACTCCCTTCCCAGAGACTATTATCCACTGTTACTATAGACACCATCTCTCCCAACTATACCTGCTATCCCACAGTCACACTCCCTTCCCAGAGACTATTATCCCACTGTTACTATAGACACCATCTCTCCCTACTATACCTGCTATCCCACAGTCACACTCCCTTCCCAGAGACTATTATCCCACTGTTACTATAGGCACCATCTCTCCCTACTATACCTGCTATCCCACAGTCACACTCCCTTCCCAGAGACTATTATCCCACTGTTACTATAGGCACCATCTCTCCCTACTATACCTGCTATCCCACAGTCACACTCCCTTCCCAGAGACTATTATCCCACTGTTACTATAGGCACCATCTCTCCCTACTTTACCTGCTATCCCACAGTCACACTCCCTTCCCAGAGACTATTATCCACTGTTACTATAGGCACCATCTCTCCCTACTATACCTGCTATCCCACAGTCACACTCCCTTCCCAGAGACTATTATCCACTGTTACTATAGGCACCATCTCTCCCTACTATACCTGCTATCCCACAGTCACACTCCCTTCCCAGAGACTATTATCCCACTGTTACTATAGGCACCATCTCTCCCTACTATACCTGCTATCCCACAGTCACACTCCCTTCCCAGAGACTATTATCCACTGTTACTATAGACACCATCTCTACCTGCTATACCTGCTATCCCACAGCCACACTCCCTTCCCAGAGACTATTATCCACTGTTACTATAGACACCATCTCTCCCTACTATACCTGCTATCCCACAGTCATACTCCCTTCCCAGAGACTATTATCCCACTGTTACTATAGGCACCATCTCTCCCTACTATACCTGCTATCCCACAGTCACACTCCCTTCCCAGAGACTATTATCCACTGTTACTATAGACACCATCTCTACCTGCTATACCTGCTATCCCACAGAAAGTTATCCCACAGAGAGAGATACCATAAAACTAAACATGTCAGTATATTCCCCTTGTAAGCAGGGAACGTTGTTGAAAAGCAAAATCTTTTTGGTTGAATAGAAGTGTTAGTGTTGAGGTGGGTAAGAAAAGACGTGCTTTTAAGGCTTTCAAGTTAGCTGGGACAGTCAAATCATTTATAAGGTACAAGGAGGCCAATGAATCATGCAAAAAAGCTATCAGGCAAGCTAAAATCGATATGGAAAAGGATATTGCAGCAAGCAGTAAAAATAATCCAAAATTAAATAATTTAAATACCTTAATATCAGAGGGGGGTCAGCTGGTTGATGAGAACAAAAAAAAAGGCTGAGATTCTGAACTCATATTTTTCGTCTGTCTACACAAACGAGAAACCAGTAATGAAGGTTTCCTTCTTAATAGTCCCAATTCTAGTAATACAAATGATGATGCATGGTTCACACATGAGGAAATTCACAATAGACTAGAACATGTTAGGATAAACAAAGGTCCTGGGCTGGATGGTATTCACCTCTTTACTGAATTTTTTTAGGATTAAATGAGGTCTGGCATAGTGCCGAGAGACTGGCTAATTGTGGTGCCTCTATTCAAAAAGGGATCCCGTTCTCAGCCTCAAAACTATAGGCCAGTTAGTCTGACGTCAGTAGTAGGAAAGCGTTAATAAAGGATAAGATACTGGACTTCATAGCAAATCATAATACTGTGAGTTTGTGCCAGCATGGTTTTATGCGTAATAGACCTTGCCAGACTAACTTAATTTTCATTGATAAATGCAAGGTTATACACTAAATGGCAGTGTGTTTTCTTAAAGGATCTTGGGGTTTTTGTAGATAACAAATTGTCTAATTCTGGGCAGTGTCATTCTGCGACTTCTAAAGCAAATAAAGTTCTGTCTTGTATAAAAAAGGGCAGTAACTAAGTGCAACTAAGGTAGTTAGAGGGACGGAAGACTTAAATTATGAGGGGAGACTGTCAAGGTTGGGGTTTTTTTCTCTGGAAAAAAAGCGCTTGCGAGGGGACATGATTACACTTTACAAGTACATTAGAGGACATTATAGACAAATAGCAGGGGACCTTTTTACCCATAAAGTGGATCACCGTACCAGAGGCCACCCCTTTAGACTAGAAGAAAAGAACTTTCATTTGAAGCAACTTAGGGGGTTCTTCACAGTCAGGCCCGGATTTGCGGCAAGGCCGCATAGGCCCGGGCCTAGGGCGGCAAAGAAATAGGGGCGGCATGCCGCCCAGCCGCCGTTCAATTGCAGCAGCTGCGCCGGCGTTTTTTCGCCGGCGCGCTGGGAAGGCGGGCGCTAGGACCGCGCGGCCGCCTGGTCGGACCGCGCGGCCTAGGGGCGCTATGAAGTTAAATCCGACGCTGTTCACAGTCAGGACAGTGAGGTTGGGGAATGCACTGCCGGGTGATGTTGTGATGCTGATTCAGTTAATGACTATAAGAGGGACTTGGATGATTTTTTGGACAGACATAATATCAAAGGCTATTGTGATACTAAGCTCTATAATTAGTATAGATATGGGTATATTTAATGTAGGTGAAAGTAGGGAGGGGTGTGTGTATGGGGCTGGGTTTTCATTTAGTTGAACTTGATGGACGATTGTACTATGTAACCAGGGCTGGATTTATATTACCTAGGCCCACTACCATTTGCCGCCCCTGTCCCATCCAGGGCACAGAAGCAATGGAGATTGGCGCACAGGAAATTTCAAATATTATTGTATCTCCAGCGCATCCCCAGTGTTTTTGAACCAATGGGTGTGTGGTTGGGCAGCATGCCGCCCCCCCTAAAATCCTGCCGCCTAGATGGCCTTTCCACAAATCCGGGCCTGTATGTAACTATGTAACTAAGGCAGCATACAGTAGATATTCCCTGTACTAAGCACAATTCACAGATGTCATTTAATGGGCTTTGTTATTTTCAGGAACCTGAGGATAAACATGATTTTATTTCCTAAACTATTTAACAAATGAAGATAGCAGCTTTTTGTTGATTTGCACAAAGCATTGTATAAATAGAAAAAAACATTTTGAATAATAAATCCTTCTAAATATCCTGGTGCAGCTGAATAAACGTTGCTATTTGGTAAACTAGTTGTTAGGAAAGGGCAAATGTAATTGATCTGTAGATAGAAGTGAACAGGCCTAATCTTCCATATCGCCACATTTTGTAGCCTTTAGAGCTCTTTTTCTAGATTTCTAGATTCCTATGTGTCATTAAATTATGGAACATATTTTTATTGCTTTAATATATTCACATAGATAAAGTTGTCAGACTGGAAAGGAATTATGAAGATTAAAGGGTCACTTTACACTTTAAATTCCTTGCTGAATTGTGCTTAGTACAGGGAATACCTATGCTGCCATAGTTTTATGGGATCTCTCTGTACAGACTATGAGCAAACTTAGGGACTGTTCCTACTGAATTGTGCTTAGTACAGGGGATACCTATGCTGCCATAGTTTTATGGGATCTCTCTGAACTGACTATGAACAAACTTAGGGGCTGTTCCTGCTGAATTGTGCTAAGTACAGGGGAATACCTATGCTGCCATAGTTTTATGGGATCTCTCTGTACAGACTATGAGCAAACTTAGGGGTCTGTTCCTGCTGAATTGTGCTTAGTACAGGGAATACCTATGCTGCCATAGTTTTATGGTATCTCTCTGTACAGACTATGAGCAAACTTAGGGGTCTGTTCCTGCTGAATTGTGCTTATTACAGGGGAATACCTATGCTGCTATAGTTTTATGGGATTTCTCTGTACAGACTATGAGCAAACTTAGGGACTGTTCCTGCTGAATTGTGCTTATTACAGGGGAATACCTATGCTGCTATAGTTTTATGGGATTTCTCTGTACAGACTATGAACAAACTTAGGGACTGTTCCTGCTGAATTGTGCTAAGTACAGGGGAATACCCATGCTGCCATAGTTTTCAGGCCCGGATTTGTGGTGAGGCCACAAAAGCCCGGGCCTAGGGCGGCAACATTTTTGGGGCAGCATGCCGCCCTGCCACATCCAAAGGTGTGCTTGGTGCTCCGGTACTGAATAGCGCGCTCGCGTCCGGGCGCTGGCATCGGGGCTCCGCTTACATAAGTCCGGCCCTGATAGTTTTATGGGATCTCTCTGTACAGGCTATGAGCAAACTTAGGGGGCTGTTCCTGCTGAATTGTGCTTAGTACAGGGGAATACCTATGCTGTTATAGTTTTATGGGATCTCTCTGTACAGACTATGAGCAAACTTAGGGGGCTGTTCCTGCTGAATTGTGCTTAGTACAGGGGAATACCTATGCTGCATAGTTTTATGGGATCTCTCTGTACAGACTATGAGCAAACTTAGGGGACTGTTCCTGCTGAATTGTGCTTAGTACAGGGGAATACCTATGCTGCCATAGTTTTATGGGATCTCTCTGTACAGACTATGAGCAAACTTAGGGGGCTGTTCCTGCTGAATTGTGCTTAGTACAGAGGAATACCTATGCTGCATAGTTTTATGGGATCTCTCTGTACAGACTATGAGCAAACTTAGGGGGCTGTTCCTGCTGAATTGTGCTTAGTACAGGGGAATACCTATGCTGCCATAGTTTTATTGTATATTTATATAAGGCTATGTGCAAAAGTAGGGGGCTGTTGCTGCAACTTCTTGGAGTTTTGAGATATAAGGTAGCATAACAATGGAAGTCTATGGAAAACTGAAACCATAGGCAGAGTCAGTTACACCTTTATAGAAGCTAGATTAAGTACAACATAATAGACTTAATTATGCATTTGCCAATTAGTAGTGATGGGCGAATTTATTTGCCAGGCGCGAATTAGCGGCAAATTTTGCGTGATTCTCCACCGGCGAATAAATTTGCAAACCGCCCGTGAAAATTCGCAGGCGTCCAAAAAAAATGTCGCCGGCGCCATTTTGCAAATTTTTCGCCTTTTCGCAAATTTCGCGGTAAAATTTTGCCAATTTTTCAACAAACCGAAACAGGGCAAATTCGCCCATCACTACCAATTAGACATTGTTATTTAAATTGACCATATACAAACACAAAGCCTATAATGAAGGTATAGTTTCCCTTTAACAAGAGTCTGTATAATAGAGACTTACTGATGTTGGGATCAGTTGTGCTGCAATTACGTCACACAAACACAGAACAAGGTGCCCATCTATAATAATAAAAAAAATAAATAAAGACTTGTACATTATTGTTTTATGGACAGCACAAAATTAATTAAGGGAATGAACAATGTATACGTTACTAATATAAATATTATACATTATTATAATATAATTATATGCTATATAAAGTGCTGGAAACCTATGAAGGCTTGTACAAAAAAATAGTACAAAACTGAGGGAAAAACATTTTTTGGAGAATGTTTTTAAAATATTTTTTTTAAAAAAACTGGGAAGAACATGTACAAACATATGAAAAGAAAATGTTTTGGTAAAGGCAAAGGCTTTGTGCAGGGAGCCAGGGAGACTCTGGACTGGCACCCTTTCCTGAATTGTATTAAATCCCAGGGGTGTACAAGTATGAATCAGGGCAAGAACAGTTCTGTGCTCCACCAAGGAGAAGTAACGGGGTTAGTATTCCCCAGGTGACAGAGTAGGGGCTTTAGTGTGGTATAACTCAGGTTATCATCCTTTGGAGCACCACTGAATATCCATAATGCTGGGTTAGACACTAGTGATGAGCTTTACCAATTGCCTAGAGGTGCAACCAGTCCAGTTTTCTACCTGGTTTCTCACAACTGAACGGCATATGACATCATAACTACACCAACATTACTGCCCCCAAATATCACCATAACATCCCCTGAAATCACCAACCCGCCCCTAACATCACAGGCCAGTCCCTGTTGTCCGGATTTTGCTTCCAACAAATTAGACAACCCTTTAAATGCAGGCATTTAAACGGTTGTCTACATTGTTGGAAGCAAAATTGCATTTCTGAATCTATGTGCTCTTACTGTTGTCAAGGGTGAGGTAGGGGGCATTGTAGAAGCAGAGGAGGAAGGTGAGTCCTTCAGGTAAGAACTGGCTGTGCCCACGGGACATGTACAGAGAAAGGGCAGGACCAGGGTGATGAGGGTGTAGTGTCTGTAAGGGTGCAATAGATGCATGGTAGAACAGGACAGAGCAGGCAAAAATCAGGGCAGGAAAGGACGGAGTGGGCGCAGTTCAGAACAAGACAGGACAGGACCAAGTGGGCCTAGATCAGAACAAAACAGGACGGAGTGAGAGTAGATCAGAACAAGACAGGACAAGGTGGAGTGGGCATAGATCAGAGCAAGACAGGACAGGACAGAGTGGGCATAGATCAGAACAGGACAGGACAAATCGAGCATTGATCAGAACAGGCCAGGAGTAGGAGGACTTGAGCAGGAGGACTAGAGGAGGAACAAAGTCAGACATGGCAGGGCAAGGTCAATGCAAGATTAAAGCAAGTCAAGGTCAAAGCAAGACAAGGCAGAGTAAGGTTCAAGGCAGGGTTTAAGGTAAAGGGCTAGAGCAGGAAACCTAGTTAGGTGCAATCCCACAGTGCTAAGGTAGACCAATGCTTAGGCAAGAAGGGTGAGGAGGACTGACCATATGTAGGGCCGGGTCAGACCTGATTGGCTGACCCCAACCCACCAATCAGGATGCTGGGGTAAGATGACTAATCCTGGGACCCAGTAGAAGTATAGATAGAAACTTGCTGGCTGCTCCCCTGGTCTGGTGCTTAGAACAAGTAACCAGGAGGTCCCAGGATCAAATCCCAGCAGAGCCTGAAAACTATTTATTGTACCTAAAACAGACCAACTGTCTTATGATCAAGTAATGAGCTCTCATACAGAAAGCCATCTACTGGTTGCCTAAAAATAAAAAAAAATTAATATTTCTCCCCTGACCAAAGTTGTCGATCTTGAAGATGTTGTCAACACTAATGCAAGGGTATTTAGGTTATTTTCAAGATAAGACTGGCCAGTTCGGGTCCACCAGGACTGCGACTCAAGGACCCCTCATAGGATCTTAGGGCCCTTCTCTCAGCACCCAACCTTGCAACAACTCCCCCGGTCATACTGACACCACATACTTCTGTACTTGTGTCTTTTTTGGAGAAAGTGGCTATTGCGGGTAGAGGAGCAGAACTGGTTTGACAGGGCCCATTGTTTTTTCCCCAGTGTGCCTTCAGCCCAGACAGACACTGATTATCAGTAGGGATGTAGCGAACTGTTCGCCGGCGAACTAGTTCGCGCGAACTTCGACTGTTCGCATCCGCCGAATGTTCGCGAACGTCGCGCGACGTTCGCCAATTGGTGTTCGCGTTCGATTCGAAGTAAAATTTCGTTCGACCATTCGACCATTCGACCATTCGATCGCTAAAATCGAACGATTTCCATTCGTTCGAACGATTATAAGCATTCGATTGAATTAAAATCATTCGATCGAATAGCTTCGATCGTTCGATTCGAACGAAAATCCTTCGATCGTACGAATAAAATCCTTCGATCGTTCGATCGAACGATTTTATCGAGCGTTCGAAGTTCGCGAACTGTTCGCGAACTGTTCGCTTTTTTGCCGGTGTTCGCGAACGGCGTTCGCGAACACATTAACGGCAGTTCGCTACATCCCTAATTATCAGTCATTTTAGTCTAGATACATTTATAAATATACATTAGATTAGTAAGAAGCTCCAGAATTGGCCCAGCCTGAGTTATTGTTACAGTCTAAGCCTGGCTACATCCGTAATAAAAGCAAACAAGACACAGCATTTAGAAACCAACAGCTAGCACAGCTACAGTATAAAACAAGCCAAGACTATATTCTAAACAAAGCAGGTTAATCTTTATTAGAACCATACTCCTTTAAAACAGGGGTCCATTCATTATAAAAGTACATTTGGTGCCATTGTTATTCACCCTCCCCTGCATTACAACTGGGTTGTGGTGTGACTTACATTCTCATATCCTCTGGGTCTAAATAAGGCAGAAAGATTAATTGCTTACAGATGCCTTTTTATTTTCCTTGCCACAAGGGGTTTGCCAAAACAGTAACAAATATCATATTATGAAAGTCAAGTTCAACATATATAAAGCAGTGTCAGCCCCAGCTCGGAGGTGTAATTCCTCTGTTTGCGGTAAATGTACTAATAATATATGCACAAGTGGAGGAGGCAATTAACAAACAAGAGGACTACAGCTATGAATATTCCTGGGTTCCGTAACACGATCCACGGAGGATAATTATTATGACCTTCTAGTTTATGGAACGAGAGAGAGAGAAAAAGAGAAAATATTGAAATTCAGGTGCTTTCACGTTAATTTTAGAAGCACGGCTAAGTGATGGCTGATTGGCATCGCTCACCTTTAAAATAACGGTTTAAAAATAACTCTATCATCAAAACGTCACGGAATATTAGACAAAATTTCTCACAGCTGAGCAGGGTGTCTCTGTGTATAAGGCTCTCTTTGAAAAGTGAAGTCTATATAGCAGGGATTATATACAATAACTGTTGAAAAAATATGTGTTATTTGTCTTATTTAATGTAGCTCTGACAGCGCTCACAGTGAATTATGGGGCACCAAGAAAGTAGATTATATCACATCCATTGCAAAAGAAAAGGTGTGATATGATCTAAATAGAGTGATATAGCGGGACAAGATGTGTAAACTGAATCAAATCTCTACAAATAATTTGCTCCATCTGTTTGTTTTTGTTTGCAACCTCCCTGTGCTTAGTGTTACCTTGATTGTACTAGATATGGCCTACTAATATTGAGATAGAACTGTAGTGTTTATTGCCCATAGGCAAACTTTACATAATGGGTAGAGATATCTGTTGTGGAAGAAGCCTGCAGCTCTATTTGTGACCGTACAGCATATATGTAGATGTAGGGTGAGTTGGTCTCTTTCTCCATACCATGTAGGTGAGGAAAGTGTGATGGTTGACCAGCAAACTACCTTGAAGGAGATTGTTGATGTAAAGGCAGAATAAAGGTATTTAACTTGTAAATATTTATGGCACTCTCCTTGAATGTAAGTAGATATAGCAGTAGGGGTTGCTCGCTTTGCTCCAAACCATTAAGGTGGGAAGAACCCATAGAGAGTTCAATAGCAAAAGTCTAGAATAAGAGTTATTCCCATCATGGAAACCAAATCTCTCTCTCTGCCTGTATGCCCTTGTTTGCAACCTCTTGATGTGTAGAGTTACCTTGATGGTATTGGATAATGACTGCTTATAGATAGATGCCATAGTAGTGTTTATAGCCCATAGACAAAAGTTTAATTTTTGGATAATGGCCTCTGTTGTGGGAAAAGTCCTGCTGGAATTACTACTCTACTGCATGACCTTGCTATATATTTATATTATATATATCTGTAAAATAAGTAGATTTTTTCCCTTTCTTGAGGAAAGTGAGAATGTTCACATAAATGGACTTGAGTTGGGTTGAAAACACTCCAGTGAACAAAGTAGTAAACAGAAGACAGGTTTTAATTTGTTGATTAAGGGAAAAGACACCTTCTAAGAGAGGCCATGATATACCTAAAAATACTTGAAATACATGTACGTAGAGATAGTAGCAGTGGTTGTTCTCTTTGTTCCACAGCATGAAGATGGGAAGAGCCTATTGAGAGTTCAACAGCAAAAGGCCAAGGTTTGATTTATTTTCAAAAATGGGAACAACAAGAGAAGACAATATGATGGCTTGCTGTGTCACGGAGGTTCTCGGATGTAAAGTAATTAGAAAAGTGTGATTGTTCACCAGAAATTGACTTGGGGAGAGATAATCTGGGTAAAGAGACTCCACTGAACAAGGTACTGTAGTTGGCAGAAGACAGTTTTTGTAAGTTATTGGTTATGGCAAAAGGAACCTTGTAAGAGAGGCCCTGATACCCCCCAAAAAACTTTTCAGTAACATGCTGTCACGTTCGGCATCTTATATCCAGAACCCAACCTAGGCACCCTGGTCTCGGCTTTCACTTTTGCCTTTAACCGCCGCCTTTCAGCTCGGAGGAGCCTTCGGCTAATCGGATGCCGCCAGGTCTTATTTGAGAGAGGAGCAAAGCTAACGGTTCTGGACGAGCACGATCGTCTCACCAGGATACTGGAAGGAAGAACACCACCAGGAACAGGCAGGCCGGGCCAGCACAAGCAGAGAATTGTCATCTCAGGCCGGAATCAGGATAGATAAGAATAGTCGGTGTACAGGCAAAAGGTCGGATAGGAGAAGTCAGGGTAGTCACAAACAGGCAGGATCAGGATTGGAGAGGATCAGGATAGTCAAGAAGGCAGGCAAGGTCAAACACAGTAAATAGAATCTAACAACGGATAATGTGAAATTTGCAAAAGCCCTTTTAGATACTATTTGAATTTCTTGCCATTGCACGTGATGTCATCACGCCGGTGCATAAATCAGGAAGCGCGCCTGCGCGTCATACAGAAACTAGACACAGAAGGGACCGGACGCATGCGGCGGGCGTCACCGTCGAAGGTACAGCAGATGCCCCCACATGCCAGAGGGCACACCACTGGACCACCAGGGTAACCGGCGGTAGTTCTTACACATGCTATCCCCTGCATGGAAGTAGAGATAGTAGGAGTGGTTGTTCTCTTCGCTCCATGAAGGTTCAACAGCTAAAGTTCAAGGTATGATTTATTGTCAGAATGGTCACCTTAATCAACAAAGGAGAAGACATTGTGATGGCTTACTGTGTCACAGAAGTTTTTGGAAGTAAAGTAATATTCAGGGTTGGCAGTAAGAGAAGCCCCTCTATGGTGGAGCATAAGTTAAACTGTTTTTAGAAAAATTTAAGAAGAATAGTAACAATATTTAATGGACATGGTTTTTATGATAACCAGGGTTTTTATGTACCCGGGTCGTATATTCATAGAATCTCTGTTTCTGGCTCTTAACCTCAATTCAAGTCTCCAAGGAACAAAATATTTCACACTTGTTGGTTATGAGAAGGAAAGAGCACAAAATTGTGCACGTGGGTCTAGAACTTAATAACTCACATTAAATGATTGCTTTGAGACTAATTTTCACCAGCGGAGTCGAGATAATGCACAATACCTCAATGTGCTGATATAATAGGCCATAACATTAGGCGTCAGTGGAATATCATAACTCTCATTTATGTTACTAGATATATGGCCCCAACGGTGATTCATCAAATGGCACATGGTGAGGATAACGGCAAAGCAGCTCAGCCCATAAACCAAGAGGGACCCGGCAACTGTACACGGAAATTCTCTTTTTTATCAGTATAAAAGGAATTAGGTGCTGTGCAATGTACTGGCAAGAGAAATGTACAAATGATGTACAGAGGAGCCCACACTCACGGAGCAGTGAAGAACTAGATTTATTGTAGGGTGAACTTTCCAGCAGCCATTGGGGTTTGAAAGGGAGTGTTTTTAGAGAGAAGTATTTAAATAATGAAAATAATTATGATTGTGAGAAGGTCATGTAAAGGTTATAATTAACATCATAATTAAACAGCTGTACAGTCAATAAGTCTCTCCATGCACAGTGATCTTTTGAGATATTTGGCAGATCTGCTGACAGATCAGTTCCTCATCAATCAATAGTAAAAGTCTCACAACAGAAGTTGCAGAGATTTCTCCACAGATTCATCAGGAAGAGAGATGTATATATATATCACAGAGAGTTTCTGCAATATATATAGTGACAGAGATTTCTTTCTCTTACAGTTTAAAGAAAGGATGTATATAATACAGTTCTGCCATTAAATTCAGTAACCATATAAAGGCACAAGGCTGCAGACTGAGTTATAAAGTTCAGGAGATTCTATATCAGTCAGGCTGCAGCCTTGTGTCTTTATATGGTCACAAAACTCCCCAGTGACTTCTTATATCCTTATCATTTACAGAAGGGGGTACATTATCCCTTATAATACATGAGTGATACTCAGAGTTCCCTGTATAACTCAAACTGCAGCCTTATGCCTTTATATGGTCACAGAACAAAGCCTCATTGCCTTTTAATATCCTAATCATCTACAGTAGGGGGTATATTACCCCTTATAATACATGAGTGATACTCAGAGTTCCCTGTATAACTCAACCTGCAGCCTTGTGCCTTTATATGGTCATTATCCCTTATAATACATGAGTGATACTCAGAGTTCCCTGTATAACTCAGCCTGCAGCCTTGTGTCTTTATATGGTCACAGAAAAACCCCTCAGTGACTTCTAATATCCTTATCATTTACAGTAGGGGGTACATTACCCCTTATAATACATGAGTGATACTCAGAGTTCCCTGTATAACTCAGCCTGCAGCCTTGTGTCTTTATATGGTCACAGAACAACCCCTCAGTGACTTCTAGTATCACTTGCAGTAAGTGAGTAAATGATTCCTTATAAATAATAACAGGCAGTGTTTGTCGTGTGTGAATAAATGGAAGTTGAATAAATGGAAGTTGAATCTGTGACTAATACAATTCTTCATTTGACCTTGAAATTTGTGGCCAAACAAATGGATAATGTTCTTTCCACAAGATTTACCTATTAACCTAATTTGATTGCCATGGGAATAAAACCACGTCTCAGAAAATGCCCGGAATTCCACCATGAAGACTAAAATAATGAACAGGGATGAATTTCACGGTTGTAATTTGAAAGCTCTGACATATTTTGTGTTTGAAGTGCACTTGTAGTGAAGTTAACGTTCGGAATTCTTCTTACGCGGCTTCCTGATATAAATGGGAAAAATGTGTGGCCTGTGTAACAATAGAATAGGAAAAAATTCTTCCAATTGAATTGAACTTTCCTCTTACTGCTGTTACTCAGCTTTGCTCTCATTGAAAAATTTGGAAATTTTTTAAATTACATTTCCATTTTCCCTCTATTTGCCCTGGGCAGGTAGTATAAAAATATCAGCTCTAGTGATGAGCGAATTTGTGCCATTTAGAAAAATTCACAAAATGGCCAAAAATGTACAAAATACATTGAAGTCAATGGCCTTCAACATTTTTTTATGTGCGACAATTTTTTACGATCATTTTTTCTCACTCCAAATGCATTACGTTTTTATTGCAGTGACTTTTTTGTCTCTGCAACTTTTTTGTCCAAATGCATTAAAGTCAACGGGCGTTTTTTATTATGGCAACTTTATTGTCTCGGCAACAATTTTGTCTGGGCAACTTTTTTGTTGCGGCGGATTTTTGACGCAGTTTCGTGAAAAAATTTGCAGATAGGCGAAATGCAGAAATTTCCATCGAATCCATGCCTGGTAAAAAAAAAAAAATAAATCACCCATCAATAATCAGCTCTTTTAAAGCAATAAAATGGGATTTTACACTTGAAAATTTTTATTCATGAATTTTTAGCATCTAATCAAAAGAAAAAATACATTTTTAACAGGAAACTCATTGAGATGGGAAATGGACCCAATGAGGGTGAGTAAATGGGTCCCCAAGAACCTTGTACATTGAAATAATCTTGGCTGTTCATTTCCCTGTTGGAACCCACAACTAGTGATGTTCAGGATGAACCCATGGAGACACACTGGTCCAGCACTGGTTGGGCGGGTCCAGGTTGAACCATTTGGGTTGGATTAAGGTTGGGTTCGGGTCAGACTGGGGAAATACACTCCTCCACTGCTCCCAAAGATGTGGGGCAAATTCACTAAATTCCGAAGAAAATCGGCCAGCGACGGCTTCACTAACAGCGCCACACTTTGCCAGGCGTAGATTCGTCTGGACAACGCTAATTCACTAAAATCCAAAGTTGTGTCCAGAGCACAGAACGCTGGCAAAGTTGCACTAGCGTTACTGCGCCAAGCGAAGCGAAGTTGCGGTAGCGTTGGCTAATTTGCATGCGGCGGGAATTTAAAGTTGAATGGACGTATATGTTGCAGCAAATACATTACACTACACAAGCCCAGGAAACCTTAATAAAATAAAATATAGTTGTTATATTGCCCTACACATGAGCCCAGTGTATAGTTTATGTGCCATATGTTAGGAAATGTAGGGGGGAAGCCGGTTACTCCAAAAAGTTTTTACGCTTTTTTTCAGCCTATCACCCTGAAAAAGGAAAAGACGCCAGCGTTTTTTGGGACTTAAAAACATTTTCAACAATTTTTTGAGGAAGTCCTATCTACTCTATTGCACTTCGCCTGGTGTGAAGTGGCAAAGTCAAGTTTGGCGCAAGAGGTAACGTTCAGTAAAATCCGCATCACATTTCCCCATTAGGGGCCTATTTGCTAACATACAAATTTCTATTTCCTTCACAAATCACATTTTTTTCTCTAAAAACTTGTGCTTTTGTATTTCTCTAAATTTGAAATTTATAAAGTGTAAAAATTACAAAAAACTTGGGCAAGTAAAAGCAGTTGAGGTCCCGTAGAAGTCAATGGGAGATGTTCTGATCCTATTGGACATTGGGTTTTTTTAGCCATTCAGACTGCTTGATTTTTCTTTTTGGTTGTAATTGTCCGAGAAACTTTTTTTTTTTTTGAGGTTTTCGTATTTTTTAGAGCATTGTTCAGAATTAGATGGCTCAGAATAGCAGCAAATTTGTCTAGAAACAGTCAGCCTCAAATTGTACAAAATTTTGCTTACAGAATAGCAAACAGGTGAACATATGGGCCCATAGTATGGCATTAATCTTCCTATTTGACGCTTCACTGCTTCTATTCTATGCACCATTACTGGCAATTATCGGTCATCACTTTTTGGTGCCATTTATAGGATTGCATCACAAACAAACACACACAGAGCAGAAACATTTCATTCTTGCTTAGTTAAGCACGGAGTTTCTTAAACCAAGTCTTCTGAGTTAAAAGGAGATTTTTTCAATCAGTAATTGCATTCAGGTTAACAACTCTGGAACCTATTTATTTTTTTAATTTTTCATTTATTTTTCGGTTTTATCTTTGCAAACATTTATTTAAAAAATGTTTCAGGTATTTTTTGCAAAGATTTTGTTTCATATATGTTTTTTAAAAAAAATATATCTTTGTTTTTTATCTTTGCAAATTTATATTTTTAATTTGTTTATGTATTTTTTAAATCCATGAAAATATTAATTACATTTTTTATGTATTTTTCTTTTTTATCCTTGCAAAGTTTTTTAAAACTTTCATGTATTTTTAATCTTATAAAAGTGTATTTTAAAGGATAAGTAAACCTTTAAAATAAGTGAATGTAAAATGAATGAGGGGCTATTGTAAGCACTTTTGACATTTACATTTATTGTTTATTTTGTTTTTATTCCAAGATATTAAGGGAAACATGTACAGTTAAATGAATGAGTTTTGTTACAACAGCGCCACCTGCTGGTCATTTTCTGACCACCAAGTAGTCAAGGAAGCTGTCAGTAGAAAGAAAGAGGTTGCTCTAATGTTCTTCTGCTTAGAAGATTTTTTTTAAAAAAATCAAAAGTTTTTCAAAATTTATAAAACTATGGAAAAAGTCCAAATCTGAAAATCCGGCATATTAGACCTTTCGAGGTTGCATATAAGTCAATGGTAGAAGTCCCTATGATTTTTTGATGCACGCTGGGTTACAAGCAAAACCCAGAAGTTTTTGGGTGAAAATTCCAAAAAATTCTGAAAGTCTGTTTTTTTTCCCGCAATGTTTTGGGAAAATCTAATAATAAATAAGCATAATAAACTCGAGCGGAGTTTGTAGCAGAAAATATTGAGATAAATTTGGACTTTGATAAATAACCCCCTAAGTCTACATATCATATTGGCCAAAAAAAAAGCAGAACGGAGCACTTCAACATACAAAAAAGTGAACAAAATTGATTGTATATTAAGCATGATAAAAACAAAAACTCAACGCGTTTCAACCCTCTTGTAGGGGTCTTAGTCAGGGGCACATGCAAAGAATAAAAATGTGAAAAAAAGTATTAATTTGGAGTGGCCTGTTTTTTTCTATTGTATTATAGCTTTTTAATATTTTATCCAAGAAAAGCTTTTAAAAAAAATATTTTTTTTAAGCTTGAAAAGATTTGTTTTTTTTATTTTTTCACGTATTTTTTTTAACGCTTGTAAAGATTAAAAAAGGAAAAATGTGTGAAGTATAAGATGCAAAAATGAAAGTGAATATTTGTGTTATATTTGCCATGACTATTATAAGGCTAAAATGCTTTGCAAGCAATTTCGGTATATTTTTGGCAGTTCCGATAATATATTCCGTATTAATAAAAACAAATCCTAAGCACAATCCTGTACCCAGTAGGAAGCACAACTCTATGGTTCTAGACCAGGGGGACTGTAATATCAAATTCCACTTTTAATGGCTTTTTTAATTCCATTTGCTACACTAGTTCAGGAAAGACAATTTGTTTAAAGGCAAATTATGTTGATTACGTTGGTTATGTGATGATTTATGGGAGGGTTAATACAGAAGGCATCCTTACTAACAAAATGGAATTTCTTTAGACAGTCCCAGGAAGAAAAGCGTGGAGGGCATAGTGTTTATATGAAAATAGGCAGAGTTTCTATAACTAGGTGTAAGAGGTCATGGCCAGTGATAGGCGAATTTGTCTCTAAAAATGTGCAAAACGCAAATTTTGATGCCCACGTCAATTTTGACGCCTGCGTCAATTTGTGTAAATTTTGATGCTAGCGCCAATTTTGATGCCCGCATTAAATTCAATGGGCGTCCAAATAATGTTGACGCGTAACAGTTTTGACGTGAGCGACTATTCCGACGCGTGCCGAAATATTTTTGACGTGGACAAAATTTTGCTGGTGAATTTTCACTACAGTTTTGCTTATTTATTCACTGGTGGCGAAATGCAGAAATTCACCGCAAATTCACGCCAGGCGATTTTATTCACCCATCACTATGGATCAAAGGGACAGTGAAAATACCCTGGGGATCACGTTCACATATCACAACATTTGTACCTACAATGCAGCATTTTCTCCAAATTACAGCTAAACAGCTTAATGACGCAAATTCTAAACTTCACGTTGAAAAATTGCATCCAAGTTGCAACTCTGTCACATGGTGAGAGTCATGATGAGAGTCATGATGAGAGTGGTCATGTCATGGTGAGATGGATATTTTGGCATATTGAAGGCAATTTCAGTAGTGATGGGCGAATATATCCGCCAGCTATGGATTTGCAGCGGAAAAATTAGATGCGACAAAATGTTGTGCTTGTAAAAAAGTTTCATGTGTAAAAACAAATTTGACGCCCATTGACTTTACTGCATTTCAACAAAAGAGTCGCACATGTAAGACTTCAATGCGTCTCGCAAAGTTTTCAGACAGAATTGCTCATCACTAATTTTCAGGGTTCCCTTGCCTCCATGCACCTCCATGTATTTTACATACTGTGCTCAATTCATCAAACCAAACTTAAAGGAAATTTAAACCCTCAAAACAAATACATGTAAAAAGTTCATAGAAGAGCGCTCTGGGTAAGTTTACATGACATTGTCTTAAAGGTTTTCATTTCTTTTAACTGGAGTAGAGGCTCTAGGTGCAAGTTGCATGCATACATAAACGCAACTTTGTTACCTTATTGTAGGTCGCCTTTGTAGGTAGCGTCAGTTGTGCTTTAATTGTGTTCTAGGGTCTAAGATATCGATGGGGAATGCTTTTTCCATTATATTCCAGGGAGTGAGAGGAAGCTGAGGTCAGGAGAATAAACGTTTAATGGGATAGGGATAACCCTGGCGCAAAGTCAGGACGGGAGCAAGAGACAGTGACAACAATAATGTTCAACACAACCTTCAAAGAAGCATTTGTGGTAGGAATAAACTTCATTCTTTCCACTGTTTGCCTAAATGTTTTAGAAAATCATTAAAAACATATCTTCTTAAAGAGACTCACCACGTAGATAAAGAGGTTGAGGTGCTCTGCCCCAAGCCTTCTGCATAAGGGAGCAGACATCACCGTATTATTTGTAGGGTAGGCACTCAAAGAGAAATCCTTCCAGAAGTAGTAGTAAAAAACAGGTCATTATTGTAGTACAAGGCTGTAATCCACACTTCAAGAAAGACCTGTTTTTTACTACTACTGCCTGAAGGATTGCTCTTTGAGTGTCAACCGTACAAGCAGTAAAGTTTTAGAAGAACAAAGCACTCTTGTTTTTCTTGTCTCTGTCTAGGGATGGGCGCCATGTTTCGCCACTGAAATTACTCCCATAGACTTGTATGGAGTCGCCCATCAAAAAAAAATTGCTGCGTGTCAAAAAATAAATTGGCCGCCCATAGACTTAAATGGTCGTCTCTCGACATTTCGCTGGTGGCAAATTTTTCCCGAAATGAAATGGGTCAAATTCGCCCAAGCCTAGACTCTCTGACTGTGTTTGGTGTTATAAACTGTACCTTAATATATTTCTCAACTTTCCTTGTAAGAACTAGAAACTTTGTGCAGCCCCTGAAAACCACATGTAGAATAAATGAAGATAGCAGCAGGAAGATAGATGGAAAAATACCAACTTCTTCAAAGGAACAGATGTAAGGGAAACTTGTTTACTGACTTCTCTCGAGTCAGGGCACAGACAGGCTGCCAGAGCTGGGATCAGAGGTGCTAGACTTCATGTTCTCAACTGATAATATAACCATAAACAAGGCAGGAAGAGAAAGTGGAGCTCATAAATGTCTTGGATTTAGTAGTTCAAGTCAATCACGTATCTCACTGCTGGCTTAAAGCACCTTCAACTAATGCCCACGCCTGCAAGTTGATATTTGACTTCTTGTTGAGAAGGATAGAGGCACATGGCACAAACACACAGATCAGACAAAGGGTAAACCTTTTCAGATTGACCATCTCCTGCCTTATTAGGCTGAAGCTGTGTTTCGTGTCATATTTAAGATTCAAACAAAAAAATGCTTCTAAGATGACAACTGTTTATTTTTTCCAAAGGATCTGAGATTTATCTGTCATAAAGCAACATATAAAGTTCAGGACTGTCCAAATCCAGAATGATATGCCCTTGTCTGTTAGGAAGAAGCTCAGTTAAAAGCTTTTCTTAAGTCCAAAGCACATTTAAGTCTAAGCAAAAACTTCCAGCATATGTTCTAATTGATATTTATTTGCTATTCCCTACACATCTGGTTCTGATTAATAATAAAACAGAAGGGAGAGAGATTTTCCTTCTTTACAGGTGCATTAGATGCACGGCATTAGGGAGTGAAATAGCTATTGCTTTCAATAGCAAATCCATTTACCAATAGCGTTGGCTTTAAAAAAACATTATGATGAAAGTTGTGTAGAATTTAATTTTACATTCATTAAAATGTATCATTTTATTTTTGGGCTTACAACTAATTTAAATCACTGACTTTAAAGGAAAATTGTTCAATTATTGATTGTCTCCTGACGATTGAAGTCCACCTTGGATGTTCATCCAAGGTTACAGATATACAAAAACATTGCTACTTCAGTCATTAAATAATAAGTTCCAAGAACATTTCATCTAAATATGTTTTTTACCCCAAATCTCATCCTGGGCTCTTGTAATGATAAGTGAGTTTCCCCACAAAAATGACGCAAGACAACAAAAAATTTGACACCCATAGATTTCAATGCATTTTGGCGAATTTTCACCATTTCATTTATTGTTTGTGAAGCAAAACAGGTCAGATTCGCCCATCACTACTTTCTGGTGTTTTAGGAAAGCAAAGTAGCAAATCTCACAAAAACTGCTTTCAGGATGAGTTCCCTCTTCCACTACACCAACGTCTCCAAGGGGGGAAAGCAACTATATGGGGACAAAAGATTCAGATCTATCATTTCCCCAAGGATTCAATACTTAATGCAGTGCAAAAGAAATATAGAATTATATGTTAAAGCAACATTGTAGTATGTCTAAGAAGTAATCTAGGTCATAATCAGTATCTAGTATTGATAAGTCAGGTAAGAAGAAAGTCTAACTGCGATCAAATCAAATTTTTTCAACCAATAAATTGCTCAAGTTCAAGTTAAATAAACTACAGAAATTTCGAATGTCTTTTTTTCAACAATTTTCTCTAACTGCAACAAATATGTGAATAAGGTTTTTAATACACTTGCACCACATTGTCAGCAATAACAAGTGATGAGTGAAATATGTCAGGCGTCAATGCATTTGGCAATTTCAGAAATTTTCAACGAATCAAAACGGGTCAGATTCACCCATCGCTAGTCAGCATAAGGGGAAAATGGCAACTCCATTGCTTTAGACTAGTGATGGGCGAATTTGTGCCGTTTCGCTTCGCTGAAAAATTCGCGAATTTCGCGCAAAATTCGCAAAACGGCGGAAAATTCGCGAAACAGCGCCGGTGTCTCGTTTTTGACGGAAAACATTTTTTGACGATGGTGAATTTTTTCCGCGAATTTTCGCGGGCGTTTCGCAAATTTATTCGCTGGCGGCGAATCGTGCAAATTTGCCGCGAATTCGCGCATGGCGAATAAATTCGCCCATCACTACTTTAGACTTACCAGTACTAGATTTGAGAGTTTTCTCCAAAGTACAGGGATGGGACCCATTATCCAGAAACCCGTTATGGAAAGGCCAACTCCTATAGACTTAATAGGTTTTAAAACCTATTCTCTTTAAAAATAAAAAGTGCCTTTTACTTGATCCCAACTAAGATGCAATTAATCCTAACCGGATGCAAAATATTTCTATTGGGTTTATTTAATGATTTTTAATGATTTTTTAGTAGACTCAAAGTAGGGAGATCCAAATTACGAAAAGATCCCTTATCCGCTAAACCCCAGGTTCCATGTATTCAGAATAACAGGTCCCATACCTGTATTCCAGTTCCTTCCAATACTGCAAAACATTAAAGCAAGACCATTGACTCCTGATAAAACTGACCCTAGTGAGTGTGAATGTGATAGGGACCTTAGATTGTAAGCTCCACTGGGGCAGGTACATGGAAATGATGAATAATAACCATAAAGTGCTGCAGAATATGTTGGTGCTACAGAATATGTTGGTGCTATATAAATAATATAGAATAATTATAGTAATAATATTAGATACTGTAGAAGTTGCAGTACCATGTTTCCACCAGTTTCATGTAGTATACTCATATTCCCATAGGGTTTCAGCTTGCCAAATATATATTTTAATGAAACTGAGATACAATTTTTATGTTCTTATGTCCCATATGTCTTCTTTACATGGAGCCCCGATGCACCAGTTGATTTCTGATGGTAGCCCTGTGTAAAATCTCAGATTGGAACACTCTGTGATTGACAGATTTTCTTAAAGGGATACTGTCATCGGAAAACATGTTTCTATCAAAACACATCAGTTAATAGTGCTGCTCCAGCAGAATTCTGCACTGAAATCCATTTTTCAAAAAGGCAAACAGATTTTTTTATATTCAATTCTAAATTCTGACATGGGGCTAGACATTTTGTCAATTTCCCAGCTGCCCCTGGTCATGTGACTTGTGCCTGCACTTTAGGAGAGAAATGCTTTCTGGCAGGCTGCTGTTTTTCCTTCTCAATGTAACTGAATGTGTCTCAGTGGGACATGGGTTTTTACTATTGAGTGTTGTTCTTAGATCTACCAGGCAGTTGTTATCTTGTGTTAGGGAGCTGCTATCTGGTTAACTTTCCATTGTTCTTTTGTTTGGCTGCTGGGGGAAAAAGGGAGGGGGTGATATCACTCTAACTTGCAGTACAGCAGTAAAGAGTGATTGAAGTGTATCAGAGCACAAGTCACATGACTTGGGGCAGCTGGGAAATTAACAATATGTCTAGCCCCATGTCAGATTTAAAAAATTGAATATAAAAAAATCTGTTTGCTCTTTTGAGAAATGGATTTCAGTGCAGAATTCTGCTGGAGCAGCACTATTAACTGATTCATTTTGAAAATTTTTTTTTCCCCATGACAGTATCCCTTTAAATATATACAAATATTCAAGTTTGAGAAGCTTCCTGTACTACACAATAGTGAAGTGCTCTAACTGTCCGGTGATCACTGGTTAGAACTGCTGGGTGCTTTACCGGAAGAGCCTTCACTTGCACAGTGTCATAGATACTTGTAGTGAAAAATCCAGAAGCACACCAATAAATTGCTTATTGAAATCAGTGTTTTATTGAGCCCATGTGTATCCACAAAAGGGCAACATTTCAGACCCCTCCGGGCCCTTTATCACGCCTTTATATTATTTCACTAAGCAATTTATTGGTGTGCGTCTGGATTTTTCACTATGAGCAGCTTCTTCTGGCATCAAGATCAAGCTAACTGGTTAATGCACTGTACTCCCACATCGCTTTATAGGACATGAAAAAGACCCAATGTGAAAAATGGAAATATAGTAGCTAGAAATAGGACCAATAGGACCATTTCTAGAGAAATAGCACCAAAAAGAACCTGAGAAACCAGTAACGTCGCTATAAAACATAGTCCATAAGTTCAGTATCAACGTTTGTAGTTTCCTAGCAACAGCTTTGTTTAGGCATTCAAAAAAAGATTTGAAATGCAATTACCTTGGAATAAAAACACCTGACATTTAATTTACTATTCTTGTATCAAGATCAAAGAGAAAACAGCTATAAACAGACTATCCATCAGGGTTATTTTCTATAAGGAAATCTGTTAGATGCTGAAAAGTAAAGTAGATACTGTAGCATTAGGGGAATTAAGGGAAAGTACTGAACCCCTTGCACTGATTAAATGACCAGAAAATATGGAATACAAAGGGATTTATTGTGAAAATAAATTTACTTTCAGTTACAAGTTAAAATGTGAAATAGGGAAATTGTAACGTTCTTGTTGTTAGGAACCTTGAACAGTGATGGGCACACTCACATGCATAGGGAACTCCTGTGGATTCCGGTGTTTACCGATGCCCTTTTGATGCCCCGGGCCTTATGCTGTGGAAACCAACAAGGAATAAGTGCATATACTAGAAATAAGTCAGTAAACGAGATACCGGCAAGCAGGCCCGGACTGACAATCTGTGGGTTCTGGCAAATGCTAGAGGGGCTGCTATAAGGTCCCATAGAAAGTCAGTATTTAGTGGGCTGGTAGGGGCTTTTTGGGCCTCTGTGAGAGCTGATTGAGCCTCTGTGTACCTGAAATGCCAAGGCCTATTTTAATTCTCAGTCCGGACCTGCCGGCAAGGATTAGACAAGACGGGGTTGAGAATCAGGCAAAGGGGTCGAGGCAGGCAACAGGAATTGAAGTCAATAATCAAGCAGGAGTCAAAACCAGGATTTCAAAACACAGAAGAAACGCTTGGGCAGGATCTGAAAAACAGGAGCCAGCTTGGACACTTTCAAAATGAAGAACCGACCGGATCTTGGCGGCAAAAATCAAAAGCCGCCCCAAAAGATGATGTCATGCCACTTGAGCGCCCTGATGCTCATCATCAAACGCCAGCGTAGTGATGCTGGCGTCAGTAGAAGGCATGTGACGTCAGTGCCGGGCGCACCTGTGCCCCATCAAACGAGAAGAGATGTACCGGGAGGCATGAGAACCAGAGGATCTCCTGGCGCGTCTTACAGAAATGTTTCAAACACCTGCTCTGTATTTTCTTCAATAAGGTTTTATCATTGGTCAACCAACCAGCACCTTGAAAATTGCAAAATGGATTGCATGCCTTGATGCCATTTATTAAAGGTTGTACATTCATATTGTGGTGCTAAGTATCATTGTATCTGTCCCACCTGTTCTGCTGAGTTGTGTGGGTATTTGTGTGGTTGCCACAGATGGTTACACAACTTGGGCCACAAGAATCACACGCCACCGGAAGTGAGGCAAGCTGAAATTGCTCTGTTCTGAAAATGCAACATGTGGTCTTAGTGCATTCATTAGGGAGCACTGGTGGGTAAAAATGTTTCTTTACACTAGAAAGTGGGACTTTTCACACCACATTGTTTTATTAAAGGAAAACTATACCCCCCAAACAATGTAGGTCTCTATTAAAAGATACTGAGTAAAACAGCTCATGTGTAAAACCCTGCTTCATGTAAATTAACCATTATCATAATAATATACTTTTTTAGTAGTTTGTGCCATTGGGTAATCATAAATAGAAAATTGCCATTTTAAAAAATAAGGGCCGCCCCCTGAGATCGTAAGATTCACTGTGCACACATACAAACCACATGTAAGGTCACATGAGCCAATTAACAGACAGAGTTCTGCCTTTTGCTTCCTCACTTCTTCCTGTTACAGTTAGTGTTGTAGTATTTCTGGTCAGGTGATCTCTGAGGCAGCACAGATAGAGTCACGAAATGGTGGTTCAAGGCAAGAGATGTAAAAGGGCAATATTTATGTAAATATATATTCCAGTTTGGTAAGATTCTTTAATATGTCATTCAATTTGATATAAACTATCTGTTGCTTAAGTGTTCATTTTGGGGGTATAGTTTTCCTTTAAATGACCTTTAAGAAGTTTTTTAAGCTTGACATGCATGAAAATATTTGGGTGAATTGGATTCCCGAGTGGGACTGATCTTGCTCACTGAAGCACTAAGCAGTTGTGCCCACAATAACATTATACAGGGGTCTGTTTGCTACATGCTCAACTGTAGACCACAGTCATTGGCCAACTATTCTTCTCCCCAACCCATAGACACCTGAAGGAGATATGGTACAACACAGGGGGGCAGTGCAGCTGAGGTTCTACAGCAGGGGTCAACAACCTTTTTTTACCCATAAGCCACATTGAAATGTAAAAAGAGTTGGGAAGCATGAAAAAAGTTCCTGGGTATGCCAAATAAGGGCTGTGATTCGCTATTGGCAGTCCTATGTGGACTGGCAGCCTACAGGAGGCTCTGGTTGGCAGTACACCTGGTTTTTATGCAACCAAAACTTGCCTCCAAGCCTGGAATTCAAAAATAAGCTCCTGCTTTGAGGCCAACATCCAAGGGGTTGGTGAGTAACATGTTGCTCACAAGCCTCTGGTTGGGGATCACTGGTCTAGAAAAAAATCCTATCTGGTTTTATGGCCATTGGTGTCCATATTTGTTTCCCTCTATTCAGTGGGTTGTGTATTTTCGGAGTAAGAGCAATTCAAAAATACAGCTAACACTTCAGCTAAGTCAATTATTTTTAATGGTACCTTCGGTGCACCTTCAAGTGTCATGTTCATGACATAAGGTCCGGGCCTGGGGGATATGTCTTTGACATTTGTATCTTATAAGAGAAAGTAATGAATAAAATTAATGGATAGTGGCCGTTAAAAGCTTTATACAACAGATACAAAACAAGTATCTCTTTAGAAGGTTTTAACAAATCCACAAAAAATGCCTTGAACAAACATATTTGTTTTCATTCCGTAAATTCATTTCGTTGTATACTTTACATACAGAGTGCACTCCAAGGCTATTGTAACTACGCATAATGCTTTTGTATCCGTTACCTTAAGTCAGGTAAATCCTTGTTCAGCTGCAAGAGCATAGAAACAAGAACACTTAAGTGCCCGCTGCCTTAGATACAATATCAAGTGGAACTCAAGTCTGCGTCACTGGGACCACTATAGAAACATTTTCTAAAGCCATAAAGCATATAAATATCCATTAGGCAGAATAGTTATTGACCCTCAGTGTTTAGGCCAAGAGAATAAGATTCATTATAAAGTTGTATTTCCCAAACAATTGACAGATGCTGTTCCAGCAATTCCTCTATCTCTAGCCTGAAGGTATTCACATTGTGCTACATAGTTTCTTGCAGAGCTTTTCACATGAGGTTCTTCCACTGACTTTCTCCATCGAATATTGTCACTATGTGTAACTAAAAGTGGCTTGTAGAGATTACTCTTGGTCTAGTCTGGGTTTCTGATGAGGTTTTGGTAATACCGATGGAGCTCAGGTGGCTTTCTTGGTCTCGGTCACTCCGCTAAAATCATATGGTTGTCACCAAAGAGTTATCTCCATTTGCATTTATTCAGCGATCTCCAAAAGATAGTGTGGTCCCCAGTGTAGAGGAGTTAAGTAGAATATTTGTTATCTGAGAAGTTAATCCAACCATGGATTGTGGTGGGAAAAATTCAGAATTGCCCTGTTACTGCTCAATATTGATATTAAAATGGGCAAAATGTTTGTTTGCTTCTGAATAAAGGAAACGAGTAAGCCCTATGCCTGAATCATTTCTGCTCAAATGTTCTATTAGCATTTCGATGTCCATTAATGGTAGTTTAGCTTAGTTATATCGTTACAAAGTAGTTGAAGTAAAAAAAAAAACTGATGAATGTCCTACTTTCATGAGGTTACTTTCATGTTATTGAACCCCATATGCCTGTTGTACCCATTAGCTACTGATGGTATTCAAACGCAGAATAAATCCACCTGTCGACTGTTTGCTATAAACCCTGCCCTGCTGCAACACAGCTTTCCTTTGACTTAGTCAAGATTTGAGCATAATCACCTTACTGCTTTAATAGCCCACCTTGTTTATCCTCATAACCTCTTGGAACCACTTATACCAACCCACTCCATTTATGATTCCCGACTGCCTCAATTTCCCCCAGACCTTCAGTTAAAGAAAGGCAGGATTTTGGTAACTAACCTGTTTCTATGTACCCACTGCCCAGGAAAGAAAAAAGGATGTTAGCCTTATCAGTCCAGGTCATATCAGCACCCTCTGGCGCAAATTCACTAAGCGCCGAAGCGCCGAACGCGAGCGTTAATTCGCTAGCGTTTGGCATTTTTCGTTACTGCGCAAATTCACTAACGAACGCTGGCGTAGTTTCGCTAGTGTTACTTCGCACCCTTACGCCAGGCGAATTTTCGCTAGCGACGTAACTACACAAATTCACTAACTTGCGCAGTGTACTGAACGCTACCTTTTACGCTAGACTTCCTTCGCCACCTCAGACCTGGCGAAGCGCAATAGAGTAGATAGGGATTGTTTCAAAAAAAGGCAAAAATTTTTCTAAGTCCCAAAAAACGCTGGCGTGTTTTCTACATGATGGGTGATAGGCTGAAAAAGATCAAAAATATTTTTGGGGCTCCCCTCCTTCCCCCCTACATTTCCTGACTCATGGCAACTTACCTAGACAGTGGGCACATGTGTAGAGCAAAATAAAAATTTTATTTGCTGATTTGAAGGTTTTCTAGGCATTTGTAGTGCAGATACGTGTTCCTCCATTGAAATTTGAATCTCGCGCCGTATGCAAATGAACCATCGCTAGCGAAACTTTGCTTCGCTTGGCAAATTAACGCTAGCGCAACTTTGAAAACTTACGCTACCCCTGTGCGCAACTTCGGATTTTAGTGAATTTGCGGAGCTCTGGCGAAAATACGCCTGGCGAAGTGTGGCGAAGTGCAGCGAAGTGCGGCGAAGTTGCGCCTGGCGCAACTTCGCATCTTAGTGAATTTGCCCCTCTGTCTTTTCCACGTGACCTGCTCAACCATTGGTCCAGCATCCCATCCTTCATCTCCTTCCTCCTTTGGGTCCTTTTTTGAGACAATGTAATGTATCTGCCAGTACAATTTCTTCCACAACTTCCCCCGGAAGATGAAAGTTCCTTTGTTAAAATCTCAAGATATTCATGTTCTCTGTCTTTATATTTATATACAAAATAATCATATTCCACCATTAGGTGCTCATAATTTACCAATTTATTTACTCTGGGCTTTCTTTATTGTTTTCAGCACTGGTGAGCACGGACCTTTACCATGCTGGATTTTTACTAATGAGTGCTGTTTTTATATCTACCAGGGAACTGTTATCTGGTTACCTGCCCATTGTTCTATTTTTAAGATGCTGGGGGGGAGGGGTATGATAATACTCTAATCTAAGCAATACAGCAGTAAAAAGTGACTGGGGCACCTGGGAAACTGACAATATGTCAGATTTCAAAATTAAATATAAAAGAATCGGTTTGCTCTTTTGAAAAACTGATTTCAGTGCAGATTTCTGCTGGAGCAGCACTATTAATGGATGCATTTTGAGAAAAAAAAAATTCCCATGATGGAATCCCTTCAAAGACCAGTACATTAAGGGACCGATTCACTAAGGGTCGAATATCGAGGGTTAATTAACCCTCGATATTCGACTAGGATTTAGCGCAGATAGTTCGATCGAACGATCGAAGGATAATTCCTTCGATCGAACAATGAAATCCTTCGATTTTAATCCAATGATCGAAGGAATATCAAAAAAAGTTAGCCAAGCCCCATAGGCTAACATTGACTTTGGTAGCTTTTAGATGGTGAACTAGGGGGTCAAAGTTTTTTTTAAAGAGACAGTACTTCGACTATCGAATGGTCGAATAGTCGAACGTTTTTTACTTCGAATCTTTCGATTCGAAGTTGTAGTCGTAGTTGAAGGTCGAAGTAGCCCATTGGATGGTCGAAGTAGCCCAAAAAAAACTTCGAAATTCGAAGTTTTTTACCTTCGAATCCCTCACTCGAAGTTAGTGAATCGGCCCCTAACTCTCCATGATGCTGCACTGCTACAGCTAAGTTTATTTTCAATTTCTTGGTCCTTTTCCATCCATCAAATGTGGCGTGATATTGTATTAATTATACTGACCCCTTTCTCAGCCAAATCATGTTCAGGTATATAATGGACTGGTGCATTTTTAATAGCAAACCTCATAGGGGGGAATTCACAAAAGTGTCGGTAAAAAAAGTAACCCAGAAGTGGCGGTCGACAAATTTGTAAAATGTCGTATGAACGGCAAATTCACAAAGGCAGATGTTACCATCTCTGACTGTCTCGTAAGTCTGACAATTTTCTAAAATGTCGTATATCTTTTCATCGTACAAACGACATTTACCAAGACTTTTTAAACGACAATGTGTCTGACATTTTCATTTTGGAGAGCCTAAAGTGTCTGAAAAATTGTCGGTAAAAAAAATGAGTTTACGAGTAATTCATAAAAATGTCGGGAAAAGTGGCGCCGAAAAAACCACGCCCACTTTTAACGACACGAATTCAAAAGTGTCGCACATGTCGGAAAATTGGCGGAGAAATGCTCTGTGAATTTGTCGGCTGTTGCTACGACACTTTCTACGACATTTTAAAGACATTTTTCCGTTCCCGACACTTTCATGAATTCCCCCCCTAGAGGTTAGACCCAGCCTATGCTCCTTTATAATATTAACCATCCTACTAATTCATTTTAATGTTTCCCCTTTTTATCTATTCTGTATAATGATCCATTGTGACTTTATGCAGGATGGATTTCTCGGTAGCCGGGCACAGAGAATAAAAAGTCTCTTTTTTATGCAGGCTGTGTTGAAAAATACCGTAATCTCGTTATTGAGACTGACAAATACCATAGTGCATTGATTTCAGCTGCGGCCTGTCAATCCTAGATAAAAGACTGATATTATCATATTGAATGTGACATTCATGATGCAGCGGCAGCATAATCGGAAGGTACAGGATCCTGTCTAAGTGGGACAAGAAATGAAATTTTCCTTTGTGAGTTACTTATATGAAGTCAGTTCGCTCTGAAACGGAAATATCACAACTCTGAAGGGAAATAAGAAAAGAGTTATTGTAACCTTTGTATGCTTTAAATGCAGAAACGCTTTGCATAATGAATAAGTCGCCTTTCTGAGCAGGGGCTTCTTCCATTTATTTTCCCCTTAAATAGGCCGTGAGGGAAGAGGGTAACATGGCTTATTGTGCGCATATTTGAGAGAAAAGAAAAAAGATAGTAAAACCCCTGCACTCTCTAATGAAATCAATTAAAAATATTGATTTATTATGAACAATTTCTAAAATATACCGAATCAATTGATAGCAATTAAGAAATAGAATTACATGATTATTAAAAACTTCTAATACATTAATTATATAATTAAGTTTCAATAAACAATTAAGTTTCAATAAGCAAGTTTCAAATAATTCATTCAAAAAGCGGAGAAATGCCTTTTAAGTGTATATTAAAATAGCTAGTGCTAGCGTAATATTAGGATTATCAATTACCAATTAATCAGGATGCTGAGCAGGAAAATATCTATTCTATTTTCCTTTTCCTACTCAATGTTCCTTGAATGACGGCTCTGGATCCTTTTTTAACTACTTTTTTGATGAATGATTATGTTATATAATGCACTAGCACCTTTAAAATATTATCAACTTTGAACCACAAGCAGCCAGAGAGTGCAATCAATTTAGCACTAGCACTTTATAAGTTATCAGCATCCTGAATTAATTGTCAACGGACACCAGATAATCCTAATATTACGCTAGCACTAGCTATTTTAATATACACTTAAAGGGCACCAATCATGACCAAAATCATTTACTAAGTAAATACACTATGTGAAAGTTCAAGAAATCCGATTTTTAAAACAGTTAGAATTGTTTGTATAATGTAAATGATCAGCTCACTATTCCTTCTGCAAGATCTCCCCTATCTCCCCTGCAGTTCTAGCTGAGGCAGCCATCTTGGATTTCACTGGCTCCTCCTACCTATATCTTCCCAGCCAACTGTAGCTCTGAAATCTCGCACATGCTCAGTTGAAATTCCTTGTTGCTTATCAACCCTTCTAAGCTATTTTCAAATCAGCCAAACCTGTGTGTTAGCTGCTGTTCAGTAGTGCTGCCACCTGCTGGAAGTTACTGTGTGTCCTTCATTTGCATAATGACTTTACCAGCAGGGGACAAGATAGGGAAATCTCCTGATACTTCTAGTGGAGGAGTTTACTAAAACAAGGCATTCTGGGTAGAATACTCAAAGCACTGTTACAATCTGAGCATGCTCCTGAAATTTGCATATTAGAGTCTGTTATAGTCACAGTATGGCCTCCCTCAGTGAAAGAACCCATTTGACAAAGTTTTTTTTTTTATAAAAAACTCTATATGTAGTTTGATTAAACGTGTTTAGCTTGTACTGGTCAGATTGTTAATATGTGTTTGATTTTGGCTGTGATAGGTGCCCTTTAAAAGGGATTTCTCTGCTTTTTGAATGAAATATTTGAAACTTGTCTAACATGTGAGGTAATAGCATTGTAAATGTAAAAGACCTCCTTCCCTTCTTTGTTTTTTGTTATTGTCCGCCTACTCTGGATACCTGGAAATATACCAAAGAGAGGCAGCTGTAGTATTGTTCCTTGAAGTGAAAGCATTCTCTATAGACATCAGTGGTACAAGTTGGTAAAATTCTTCAACCAAGGCAAGCAATTTATGCTGTAGATCAGTGCTGTATACAATGGTCTGTTCCTGACCCATAAGGGTAACAAAGACTACTCATGAGAGCACAGTGGACCTTGATGTTGAGCGATCCCTGCCAGCAGAGCCAGGCCAGACCAGACAGGCGCCCTAGGCAACCTGGCCAGTCGCGCGCTGACTGGGAACAAACATGCGTGAATTGCCGTTTGAGCGCATCAGCGCATGCACAAAAGCGTGAATCACAGAGGGGAGAGGGGACTAGACTAGGGGTAGAAGGCAGACAAGGTATGTGCAGCTTTGTACCTTAGACACGTGCCTACTCTGCCTACCCATAGTTCCGGCCTTGCTTGCCAGCCAACATAAGATTAGCAAAGGACTGTGGGGCTTTTTTGTACACAGAAACATAAGAGGGCTTATTTAACATCTTTAGATGCCAACTGTCATGTTTTTTAGTCATAGTGCTTGGCATTTTCGAAATGGAGGTTGCATTACTTTCATTGTCTGCTTTCAAAAAGGCTTTGCAAGTCTAGTGTGTGTCTATTGATGCAACCTGCTGTAGGAACTGTAGAGCTACTGCTAGGTCCTCATTGATGGTTTCCCCAGAGTCAATTCATAAGGATTGGCCAAGATGGACATGTTAGAAAGCATGTACATTTTAGTGTACCTCTACTAGGTGCAAGTCTGGTGTGTCTATTGAGGCAACTTGTTGTGGGAACCCTGGATCTACTGCCAGGACCTCCATGATGGAAACACCAGGGTTCCTCAGCTCTAATTCATAAGAATTGGGCAAAATTTATAAGAAAAGACAAGATGGACATATAAGCAACTGTTTACATTTTGTTGTACCTGAACCTGGGAGTATTGATACTGTAAATGACACCTAAAGCTCACAAGTCTTCACATAGTACGTTTAATATTGCCCAATGTACCAGGTGATTAATCTGTCTTAACCAAGTGCCCTTTGCATCACACTCAACAACTGAGTATTTATTTAGAGCACCAGAGGAAGAGTGGACACTTTCCACATGCCGCTTTGACCACATGCCAAAGAACCAAGGTTCTACAGTCACCACATGGAATAACTATAAGTCTGTGCCTACTGTCTACCATACAGACTCCCTGCTGTCTACCTGATCTACATTTCAACCTACCCATACAGATTTCAAAACATTATGTTATGATAGTGCTCAAAATGTAACACAGATCTGCCCCTATTGCACTTGGGTGCTCAGCAAACAGGACTTGGGTCTGAAGACACAGAACAATTCAATCTGACGCCTGTAAAACCTCATTTCATGGATTATCTCAGCAGCAGGAAAATACACATTTAAGCATTTTTATCCTCATTTTAAGCATTCTGATAATTCTTTCATAGTGAAATAAAAGCCACTTGGGTGTTAATTGTATTAAATAACATTCCATACACAGCTGAATGGTAGACTGTTACGTGACAAACCCCCATGTTTTGTATCATATTCATTAATTCACTGTAATTCCCATAATTATATATTTTTTTGAAAATGCAGTTGTTTCAGCTGTGCCATTTTCTTACTTGCAGTTTGATGGAATGGAATTATATAATGGCTGATCCTGAAGCCGACCATCCATCTTTATTCCTTACCTCATTGTCATAAAGAGAGTTATTGGGGACATTAATTAGAGAAAGCCTCCCAACCCAGAGACTAAAGGATGACAGATGTAGGTGTGATGTGGTTTTAATGGGTTCAGATTGGTGGACTATTGTAGGTTGCACTAAGTAAGACTTATTTCTGAAGTCCTTGTCAACCAACCACACAATGAATTATTTCCAGGTTGCATCTGGCCACCATTGTGCACGGTTAAGTTGACTGATACAACATGCCATTTGACACACAAGGGAAGTCATTAGCCAACACCAGCACGTCTCCCAAGCCCATTTGTCATCCACAAGCCGATCAAGTCAGCTAGGCCTTCCCAACATGTCACTGCATTAGACACGAGTGGGTGGAACATGTAACAAACCCTACGCTCTAGGGGAAAATGCTTTTACCTACAATTTCCTACTGTCCAAGATACTCTTTTAGAGGAAAAAAAAATCAGTATACATTGTCTATCACAATTAGAAACTTGGCTACATCATCGTAAAACGTGCATTATCTGCCTGTAGCTCGTTGGCTAAACTGTAAGTCTCTCTATGCTGCTATTATGGGATGTGGGGAGTTTAATTCAGAGAAGGCTTGAAAGCCAAAGGTTGAAGATCACTGACCTAGATTTAAAGACGTCGAGAAACAAGCAGCTTGTGCAAGGATTTCTTTAAATTATATATTATTCATAAGGATACACTGTGTTGCTTAGTACTTGTGCTTTTTATTGCTTTGGCCTGTATAATTCAACCAGCTGTACATGTCTGGGATTGGGTGCTCCCTTGGGAATACATTTATTACTGTCTCTGCTATTCAAAACTCTGTTGAGGGACAGAGAAAGCTGCATATAGATGGAGCAGACTGTGTTTTTGCATTTTATCTCAGTGTGGTGAGAGTGATCCAACATGTGGCAAAGAAGAAGTATTTAATCTAATGGAAAAAGGGGTTGCACTATGTAGAGCTGAATGCACCATTAAATGGCCACAATATCATTAATATTTCCACTAGAATTGTGTTTAGCATGGGAAAATACTTACACTGAAATACATTTATAGTGTCTCTCATTACAGGGTATGAGGATACCTAGGGATTGTCCCTACTATGAAAAAAAGCCTTCTACTGGTCTGATTGGCCTCTTGTTGTTATAAACACAATATAACAACAAGAGGCCAATCAGACCAGTAGAAGGCTTTTTTCATAGTTTTCATAATTTGCTCTAGGTTGTTTAGGTTGGTGGGATGAGGCTTGTGTCCAGTGACATACTTAGGGGGCCTGGGCCCCCCTTCAAAAATATTTACTCTGCCCCCTCAGAGGAAATGATAGTTGAACCATGATTTCACATGCATCGTGGATCACTCCTAGCCCCCCTGCAAATTCAGCAGACCAGGGCCTCCCTGCAACCCCCCTGCAGGGTCGGCTTCCTCTGATGTTACCCACTGCTTGTGCCCCTGAGTTGGATTAAGATCAGGGCTGTAAATGGGCCATTGTAGGGTATTGACCTTCCTTTTTTATGATTGAGCCTCCAGTGTTACATTGGGATCATTGTCCAACTGAATCCACTTTATCCTTGTGTTTTGAGAAGCCTGAAACATGTTCTCTTGCTATATTCCCCTGTATTTTGCACCATCCAGCCATCATATTATTTTAAAAGAATATCTAGAACCTGCTAAAGAAAAGCACCCCCCAGCATGATGCTAACACCACATTACTTTACTGTAGGCATAGCATTCTTTGAGGCATGTAGGTATTAAACATCTTGACTACATATGATCACATTACAACTTGGCTAAGTTGGCCATACCCATACAAATACTATAATATAAAACAATTATTGGTATGTCTGGTGGCTTTCCAATCCCTCCTGATATCAATTTACTGTGGATATTGGTCAGCTTCGGAATCAGGTATCTTTGAAAACTTAATCTGACCATGTACCTTGTTGACCAGTTCATGGTGCATCATGTTCGCATTACTTGCTGTTTGATAAAAAATTTGCAAAGCACTATAATAATAAAAGGGTCTCATTGCTCAATTAGTCAATGGATATCTTGAATTAGTCTTTGAATTTTGTACTGTTCTACTGTATGTGAAAACAACCTACACAGGAAAAAATATTTCAGCGCACGTGTCTGTTCCATATG
Source organism: Xenopus petersii (assembly GCA_038501925.1). NCBI lineage: Eukaryota > Metazoa > Chordata > Amphibia > Anura > Pipidae > Xenopus > Xenopus petersii. The sequence continues at coordinate 165,685,858 of CM076675.1, forward strand.
ACCTTGTACAACATTTTGTCCCTCAAAGCATAAAATGATTCAGCTTAGTGTAACAATATATTTGGGATGTGACTAGAGAGGTCTCATACCTTAAAGCAAAATCTATGATATCTTGGTCACAAGAGTAATATAAGAAAGGCTTTCTTTAAAGAGACTGACCACTAACTGGTTACGGGTATCGGCTGGATTATCAGTGACATGAAGGAAGGAATGGAAGTCAGCATCAAAAGGATCAATAATTTCCCTTCTGGTTATCTCAGTGCAGCATGCACACTGCATCCGAAATGCCTTGTTGATATCAAAATAACTCTTAGCTACTGTTACTGAGGTGGGTTGATAGGGAATAAAGCTGGGGTAGGGGAATTAAAGAAACAACCATGGAAATGCTGCTCAAAATACTGGTCTATATGACATATTAAAAAGCTTTTACACTGTTATTTTGTATTCTTTATTTCCTTATAGCTCTGGTTTCAGAATGTGGACAAGGCAAACTTTATTAATGGGTAAAACACATTCCACTAGAATGAGAGTAATTGATGACAGCTGCTATTGACTGTTCCTGTCTGACTGATTGACTTCTCAACACTACTAACCAATCCCATGCGTGATACCGACTGGTGCCCTTCTGCTAATGACTGATCCATAGGCTGAGGTGCTGTATACTGTATACACACCATGGTGTACACCAGGGACCCCAATGTTTTCTACTTGTCATGTGCCACATTCAGATGTTTAGAACTTTGTAGAGCAACAAAAGCCTGCAAACAGATCCTGGCAGTCCCAATGTTACGTTAGCTATCCCAAACCCAGAACAATCCCCAAGGTCCCGGTCTCGGCTTTCAGTCTTCTGCCTATAACAACCACCTTTTGCTTCGGGAGGAGCCCTCCTGTACTCAGGTGCTGCCGGGTCTTATCATGAGAGGACCAGCGAGAGAGAGTTCTGGACAGGCAAGTGAACCACACGTAGTACAAAAAGGATGGTAATCAAGGAGTGTGGTCAAGGGACAGGTCGGGTCAAACCAAACAGGAACGAGGAGCACAATCAGAATTCAAAGAGTAGTCAAATAACAGGCAAGGGTCAAGAACAAGGATCGGACAATATGTAATCATGCCCAGGAACTATAAAGATAGAACTATATTGGGCAGTGATTCAGTGCAGATCAGGGTTCTTATAGGCAGCCTAATGGCTTACACCGATCATCTGGGCCAGATTGATAATAGCTGAACCGAGCCATGCCTTTTTGCAATTACTAGTATAGCAATCGGAGTGAACCAAGGCCTTAGCTGTCTGCTCACATAGAGCAGTGGTAACTCATACAGCCCAAAACACCAAGTACCTGGTTTAACTCCAGGCAGGATATTACACCCAATTATGGACTGTGGTTGAATATTGGCAGCCCTTATGGGGACTCGCAGTCTTCACGAGACTCTGTTTGGGAGTACACCTGATTTTTATGCAACCAAATGTTGCCTTCAAGCCAGAAATTCCAAAATAAGCACCTGCTTTGGGGCCACTGGGCCGGGGGTTGGTGAGTTACATGTTGCTCATGAATATTGGTTGGGGATCACTCCTGTAGTGCATGCAATACTGTCTGTTACTGAACCTAGCAATTTTTACTTTAACAACAGTTTAGATGTCCTACATAAGAATTTCTCTAGAACACCATTTGTCTCTTGTAAAGGGAACTTTCCATCTGGCATTTGCCTCTTATATGCAACCTTTACATGTACCCCCCCTTTGGTGGAAGACTTTCTTGATCTGACACCCCTCTTAAAGAGCAAGATCACTTGAAGAAGGAGACCCTACTGAGCTTGTTTAGGATGGTTCCTGGAATTGTTCATTTGACCAAAGGAATGAAACAGTCGCAGTTGAGTGCCCTGTGTAAACTGGAGTGTAATCTCCACTTTGAAAAGAGAACCTGGAAACATGCTGTATATGTATGTCCATGAGCCCATATGTCTCTCAGCATGCTCTTGTCTCTATTCTAGAAGATATTCCTTACGGGATGCTAATCTCATCTGTGCTGCTGCTACTTGGATGTCATGACTCCCAACTTTCTTAAAACTGAAATGCAAATGGTTTTAGACCAAATCCCACCCAGTCACTTCTGTGATATGCCAAGAACTCCAAACATTTTTTTCCCTTAATAAAGACACTTGGGAGAGACGTGACGCAGAAGGGCTGAAATCAGCTCCGCGGACAAACCCGAAGCAAATGACAATGAAATGTTAAAAACAAAAGCGTAACTGACTGCAGATAATATAATTTATGCCTAATAAACTCCACATTGTCTCTTGGTTTGCAACACGGCTCTTCTGTGTGCTGTTTATTATAATTATTTCCTTATTATTGATTCACTCGCATTCCCTGCGATGTACAGAGCGGCTAATGTTGTGCTTTATAAATAGATAATAATGTTAATTTTCATTTCAGTTAATGCTATTCAGTTTACTGTTCAGCTGGATTTTAATTGTACAATATATCTGGCAATTTCCAAGTACATTTCTACAATGTGCCGCACTCCGCTGCACAGAGGGGGGACTTTATTAAGATGGAAGGGTGCCATTGGTGCAAATGGCGTAAGTCTGAAGACGCAGATCACCTTTTGCATCTAATACAAGGCTGCAACACAAATATTTATGAATCACTTACTCAACAACAATGCAACTAATATTAAGAGGGTGCAATAAGTTCTGTGCTGAGCTCTACTTAATGCTAGAATTATTTTAACTAACTAACTAACTAACTTACTAACTAACTAACTAACTAACCCATAGCAACCAGATACTTCATTAATCAAAGGACTGTAGTGATTTCTATGTTTGCCTCCATGTTAGGCACAGGGGGCTCACCATTTGAGAACCACTGAAATAAATCCCATTGTTGGGGTGGGTGTGCTATATAATAGTTATATAGACTATTTAAAGAAGTTCAGGGTCTTCATTTATTAAGCAAACTTCATTTATTAACCAGAGAGCTTCTCTTCTCTAACTAACAGGTGCCCAGTAGAATGGGATGGGCTGCAGGTCCAGGACTTGTAGATATCTGCACAAGAGAGGACAATACCATCAAGAATTGCTATTCTCTATGGGTCATTTAAAATGCTGCAAATAGTGTGGCCATGCTGATGGGAGCAAATGCTGGTCACAAAGGGAACCCACTCACAGCACTTCCATATAGCTTACCCCAAGTACCACTGCGTCTGTCCTGCCTCTTCTGCTAGATGGTGCCTTGGTGCATCTATTGATACTGGGGTAACCTGGAGCTACTGCTTCCATGAACGTGGGTTGTGTCAATCAGCAAAAGAGGTTTGCTCCATAAGAAAACAAGTAAAGGTGGCCATACACAGGCAAATTTAAGCAATATTGGTCCTTTATCTGCCTGTGTATGGGTGTTCTGATGCGCCTTCCAGATCAATACCTGGCCAAAAATCGGCCTGATATCGATTGGACAGGTTTGATTTTCCTTTGTGATCGAGGACCACATTGTATAGTTGATGTGGTCCTCATCGTGTTGCAGCTTATTGCATTCACTGTAATCCGATTGTGTGGACCTAGGGCCGATATCGCCCTGCTTTTGGTGGGCATATTGGGGAAAGATATGCTCGTTTGGAGACATCGCCAAATGAACGGATCTTATAGTGTATGGCCACCATAAGGGCTATTCCACACGGGGAGATAGCTACGCGTTTGCGGTCGCGGCGACAAAGCGCCGCGACAGTCGCCGCGACTGGCGCAGGCGACAGTTTTGTATGGGCGCCTATGTAAAAACGCCTGTGCTAACCACACGAGGCGATGCGCTTTTCAACAGTCGCCTGAAAATGCCTCGCCAGGCTTTTTCAGGCGACTGTTGAAAAGCAAATCGCCTGGTGTGGTTAGCACAGGCGTTTTTACATAGGCGCCCATACAAAACTGTCGCCTGCGCCGGTCGCGGTGACTGTCGCGGCGCTTTGTCGCCGCGACCGCAAACGCGTGGCTATCTCCCCGTGTGGACTAGCCCTAAGAGTACGAGCTATGTCTGACCACTACACACAACTCCCACCATGGATGCAATTAAACTGGAATTATGGGGGAAAGACCTTCTACCATAATCCATTTACCCTAATTACTAGCACATACGCTTGGGTCGGTGGAAAGACCACAGTTAATTAATTTTGCTACTTCATTAACAAAATACTTAACATAAAACCTAAAGGCTGCACATCCACTAGGAAAACTACTCAATGTATTTTAAACCCTGCCAAGCCTGAAATTATTCCTTAATCTCCTGATCTTCTCAACCCACCTGAAACACCTTGCTAAAACCAAGCACCAGGCCTACCCCTGCACATGTTTAACATTGATATCCCTTTTTCTCTACCAGGGGAGCCTCACCCTGCCAACTGTTGCTACTACGCTTATACTTAAATCACTATCTTCACAACCCTTCTTTGTATACCAATCCCATAGAGCAGGAAGATGGGAAGATGTTACAGGCACAGACCCACTACTAGTAAAGCAGTAGCCCAAGTATTAATAAGTTAACAAGACTTTATTAGGACATACATTAGCCTAACGCATTTCGTGCCAAGATGGGCACTCTCTTACTCGAGCCTATGATTAAGTGCCCATCTTGGCATGAAATGCGTTAGGCTAATGTATGTCCTAATAAAGTATTTTAACTTAATAATACTTGGGCTACTGCTTTACTAGTAGTGGGTCTCCCCCCATTTTGAATTTTCAGTATACTGCAAAAAGTGATTGGCAACCCTTGGACTGGAGGTTGTCCAGGCGAGAGACCACATCATAACTTATATTTTTCCTTTTTCTTTCTATTTTGGATTTACGACTTTTTGTTCAAAGAACAGAGCCATACACCATTGTTCATGTGTTCATGTTACAGGCAGGACTACATCTGACCCCAGGTCTGGACTGAGAATTAAAATAGGCCCTGGCATTTCAGGTACACAGAGGCCCAATCAGCCCGCACAGAGGCCCAAACAGCCCCCACCAGCCCACTAAATACTGACTTTCTATGGCACCATATATCAGCCCCTCTGGCATTTGCCAGAACCCACAGATTGCCAGTCCGGGCCTGTCTGACCCCATCCCCTGCTCCATCTACAAATCCCATAATGACCCAACCCCACTAGCATTCAAGTCAGATCTATGCATTCCCCAGTCATAGCCCCTGTCACTCCACCTGCTTCCCACTGGATCCCTCCTTTGGGGAGAGCACAACAAACTTGCCCCAAAAGACCCAAAAGCAAGTGTCATTCGACGGACGGGGTTTGCTTTAACCTTGAAGAGCAGCATGCTGGGCATTAGTTACAAGTACAGGTATGGGATCCATTATCCGGAAACTCATTATCCAGAAAGTTTTGAATTTCAGAAACGCTGTCTCCCATAGACTCCATTTTATCCAAATAATCAACATTTTTAAAGGTAATTCAACCCTTAGCTAAAAAAAAAAACCCTACCCTCCTATACTACGTAGACCCCCTCCCTCTTCCCCCAAGCCTAGCTGCTACCCCAGGGAAATGCCCCTCATTTTTTACTTATCGCTCGCAGCAGATTCAGGGAACGCAGTTCATGGCAGCTTCGCCAATTTCCGCGCATTCACAGTTGTCGTGAGCCGGAAAATTGCTCCAAATGCGCATGCACTGCTCTGCCCGTCTCAGTCTCAGATTACCGAAGACCCGGAAGATGACCGCTGTGACCTACGATCCCTGAATCTGAACCGAGGGGTAAGTGAAAAAGTTAGGGGCATTTCCCTGGGGTAGTAGCTAGGCTGGGAGGGAGGGGGGTCTATGTAGGGTAGGGTTTTTTTTAGTTAAGGGTTGAATTCTCCTTTAAAAATTATTTCCTTTTTCTGTGTAATAATAAAACAGTAGCTTGTACTTGATCCCAACTAAGATATAATTAATCCTCATTGGAAGCAAAACCAGCCTATTGGGTTTATTTAATGTTTATATGATTTTCTAGTAGACTTAAGGTATGAAGATCCAAATTACAGAAAGATCTGTTATCCGGAAAACCCGAGGTCCGAGCATTCTGGATAACAGGTCTCATACCTGTAATTGGGGCAACTACAGTATTGACACTCGTGCTTTCTGCATTGCATTTTGGCATCTACAGTGGCATCTTCAAATAATAAACAAGGCCTAAAATCAGAATTTGTTAAATGAAGGCGAAGCAAAAGAACCTCACCACCATTGGTTCCAACAAGCCCGAGATGATAACGCAATCCCCGCGGCTCTTCATCTGAAACGCAGTAATAACTTAGCAACAGAAGTGCACATAAATCAAATTATAATTAAGGCAGAAAATTTACATCTGAAGTGCGCGCTCTTTATCCGCAAAGGAGTTCTGCCTCTCGTTTATTTCCCCGCTTTAAATTCACATCCAGTTTCTTTTTTTAAAAAAATGCTTGCATTTAACGATTTGTCCTTTAAAGGTATGATGAGCCGAGGCTGATTTAATTATCTCCGGGAAAGTTTATAATCAACGAGAGCTTGGTGTATATTGGAAGGAAAAAGAGACGCCGGTACTGCTTTTTTTTTTTTTTTTTTTAACAACATTTACATGATTCAAAATTCATGAATCACTCAAACATGTTTAACAAGTTTCCATTCCCATTATGGATTCAAAGAGAAAAGAAAAAAACTGTGCAAAGTTCGACAGCGATATTAAATTATAAGTGTGTGAAAGTGCCAGTCTTAATCTATTCACATGGAAATGTGCCTTGGAAAAAAAAAGACACTTGAAAGTTTTGGTTGCCGGCAGTTAAAGGAACACTAACATGTTGTTGGAAATGCTGCCCAGGCACACACAATTGCTCTTTTACTAACAAGTGTTACTATGGAAAGGACAAAATGGCAGGCATTAAAACTGATAAACCAGCATCATGCTCCAAAATGCCTTTTTCTTCACCTTTGGTGATCAAGATGCAAAGTGCAAGAGATCCCTGGAATTAAAGGAGAAGGAAAGGCATCCTGCACTTGGGGGTGTCAAATGTTAGGCTCCCCAAGTACCTTTCCTTCTCCTTTAAGGAGGTGTCACTCCTGGGTCAATTGCACCCAGGGTCGGACTGGGCTGGAGGGACACCGGAGAAAAAAAAATTGGACCCCAGGCCTGATCTCAGCTGATGTAAAGTGATTGTATTGACTTACCTGAAACCCCGGGCCGGTGCTCCTATCAGCAGAAAACTGCACCGGCCCGGGGTTATACCAGTGAGCACCACGGAACGCAAACTCCCTTCGTCAGGATATTAGGAGGTTGTACCCCCCGAAACGTTGATATTGGTGGTGAATATAAATAAAAGAAAGGGGGCTTCCCCACTGCAGAAAACTGGTGTGTGCGGAACCATAATTGTGGAATTGCTGTTTCTGATTTCTTCGCACGGCTGCAGATGCGCAGTAGAACGAAAAGCCAAAGCCGGGAAATTCAAAGCCAGAAGACGCCGGAAGAGGATCGCTCCTTGTTGCTCACTGGTATAACCCAGGCCGGTGCAGTTTTCTGCTGATAGGAGCACCGGCCCTGGGTTTTCAGGTAAGTCAATACAATCACTTGAGAAAGGAGGTTCTACCTCGAAACGTCGTGTGTGGATCTTAATCAACTACAAGTTTTTTGCACATTTACACATTGAGTGTGTGCCATCTGATTTTCTACTATATACGGATTACTGAAACCAAGGTTTGCAGCAAGGTTTCCAGATTGAGCACCACCCGAATACATTCACAGGTTTTGCATTACCACTGATTGACAATCACTTGGGCGTGCCTAACATTTGGCATCCCCAAGTGCAGAATGCCTTTCCGTCTCCTTTAAGGAGGTGTCACTCATGGGTCTATTGCACCCAGGGTCGGTCTGGGCTGGAGGGACACCGGAGGAAAAAAACAGGGGACCAAAGGCCTGATCTCCACTGGAAACTGTGGGTGCCACCTCTTGTTGTGGCTTCAAAAAAAAAAAAGGTATGTGGGGGAGCGAGACTGGGGTAGGGGGCCTGTAACTGGAGTGGTGGGGCCCTGGATACCACAGTCCGGTACTGATTGCACTTGGCACTGACATATGCATCTGGCTTGACCCAAACATGTTATTGGATTTCTTGGTGCCACACACATCAGTGAGCTGGAATTTTCTAAGATTCACCCACTTTTATACTGGAATCTGGCAAAGAAAGCTGCATTGTGGGTAAAATAAATGGCACTTGAGCCCCACAGATTCTTATATACAACACAATTCATTTTGAAATAGTGATCAGTCAGGGGTCATTTATGGGTGGGGTTGCCACCTTTTCTACCGGTGGAGACCGGGCAGGGGGCGGGCTGTGCCGCAATGGGGGCGGGCCGTGCTGCCAGGAGGTATGGCTACGATCAGCGATTGGCTAATCACTGTGTCAATCATGGGGAATCCTGCCCGGCAGCACAGAGTTCTGCATAAAGCAATTAAAAGGGGGGGTACAATTGAAAAAGTCACTGTATTGCAACATCCTGTAACATAATTTTGGACTATTTAGGCCAACAGAATAACAACCAGCCAGTATACTAGAGCATTGGTTACAATGGACTCTATCACTTAAGGCAGGGCCTTCGCAAAAGGGAAGTATTGAAGGTGCGGTGTAGTGTAACTTCAACTCCCACAGGCTACTATGCTTTAACCAGTAAAGTAATGGGCATCAGGAGGTTCTTGCAGTCAAACAGAACAAATAGTTTATTTGTCAGAGACAAATGATCCACATTTATATTCCTGCCACTCACTAGCCTCTTTCATGGGGTCTCTGCTCCCTGACTTCCACACTAGAGTACAGGTACCTCTAGGGCAAACTGGCTTTACTGGGCCTTGTTGTACCCAGGCTCCCTGGAAACCTCCAGATGGGTCAGCAACCAGAAGCCAAAGAGGAAGATCCACCCCTTCCTACTCACTATACCAAAGGGTGACAGGAAGTGGTCACAACACCTCTTGGCCAATAACTGTGATATGTAAATAACAACTAGCTACATGGGCATCTGTCCAGCAACTAGGGAGTACAGGAATTGTAGGGATTTAAAGCCATAGGGGCATGTTAACCCTATGGGTCCCTACAATCCTATGGAAAAATGGATCATCAAGTGGCTCATGAAACGGCAAGGCAAGTTTTGCTTTCATCTGGGTGACTTTCCATTCCCAGCCCCTTTCTTTGACTGACAATTTTTCCATGCATGCCTAAGATATCCTGCAAAAGCTGCTCCTACCTAAATGTTACTAATCATTAGCAAGATCCCCTCCCCTAAACCAAATGATAGGAATGCATAGCTCTGTGAGACAGAGGTCTTGCTTCAACACATATATAATTCAAATCCATTATGGAAAAGGACCTTGGAGTCCTTGTAGATAATAAACTTGTCTGTAGCAAGCAATGCCAGTCAGCAGCATCAAGGGTAAATAAGGTCTTGAGTTGTAATAAAAGGGGCAGAGAGTCACGGGAGGAGGGGGTCCCACTGTATAGAGCACTGGTAAGGCCCCATCTAGAATATGTCGTACAGTTTTGGTCTCCATCACTCAAACAGGACATTATTGTATTAGAGAGGGGACAGAGAAGGGCAACTAAGCTGGTAAAGGGAAAATCTTAGCTATGAGGAAAGACTGGCCAAATTGGGGATGTTCACGCTGGAGAAGAGGCGCTTAAGGGGAGATATGATAACTATGTATAAATATATAAGGGGATCATATAATAATCTCTCTAATGATTAATTTACCTGTAGGTCTTTCCAGCTGACACAAGGTCACCCATTCCGATTAGAAGAAAAGAGGTTCCAGCTAAAGATTGGGAAGGGTTTTGTTACAGTGAGAGCTGTGAAGATGTGGAATTCTCTCCCTGAATCAGTGGTACAGGCTGATACATTAGATAGGTATAAGAAGGGGTTGGATGGTGTTTAGCAAGTGAGGGAATACAGGGATATGGGAGATAGCTCATAGTACAAGTTGATCCAGGGACTGGTCCCATTGCATTTTGGAGTCAGGAAGGAATTTTTCCCCCTCTGAGGCAAATTGGAGAGGCTTCAGATGTTTTTTTTTTTTTTTGCCTTCCTTTTGACCAACTAACAGTTAGGCAGGTTAAAATAGAGTAAAATGGTTGAACTTGATGGACGTGTCTTTTTTCAACCTAACTTACTATGTTACTATGTTAAATAAAAGATTCCGAGCAAGGACAAATCATATTACATCTCACATAGTTTCTATTAAATGAGTTGATCTGATATGGCATTTGCTTTAAAACAACAAGTTGTGGTCTCACAGTTCAGCATGGCCTCCCACCTGCCCAACAAAGCCGGTTCCTACATTTTACTCACAAAGCTTTGTTGTTCTGTCATTCTTATTCCTCATCTGCCAATTACCCCAAACAATTACTTTTGCAACATCAAGAATATTACATTTATCAGAACGGCTCTGACTCTTGGCAATTTATCCTCAAGCCCAAGCTGCCGTTTTGTCCATATGTCTGTTCTTCCCTAATGATATGCTTTTGTCTAGCACCTCTCCACTGCCTGCTTTGAAAATAGAGTTAATAACCACTCGCTTGCATCGCAGAGATAGACATTAGTCACAAATAGGCTTGTTTATCTATGAACAACATGGTTAGTTTATAACCCTTCAGATGTGGACTGAGTTACAACCCCCAGTGTCCTACACTAAGGCTGCCCCTACTTGACCTGTGTCATGCTTACCTATAATAATGTGCTTCTTAGCTGAAGAAACAAAGGGGACAAATGAGATGAGACTCATAATCACATCTAGACCCTGAGACAGACAAATCTAACTGTAACCCTTAAGACTATTGTTACCCTGAATATTATGCATATCTAAGAAATCATCCATGTTCCATCACCCCCCAATATTCTGCGCAGATGAACAAGTGGCCCAGGCTAAGAGTAGTCAACAAAAGAGGAACATGTCTAGTGCCCTTCCCCTAGTCATGTGCCTCTACTGCCTACCCCTAATTCTGGCCTTGTGTGTAGGGATGTAGCGAACCGCCGACAATGTGTTCGTGAACGCCGTTCGCGAACACCGGCAAAAATTGCGTACAGTTCGCGAACAGTTCGCGAACTTCGAACATCCGAAAATCGTTCGATTCGAACGATCGAAGGATTTTAATCGTTCGATCGAACGATTTCCGTTCGAATTGAACGATCGAAGCCATTGGATCGAATGATTTCATTCAATCCAATGGCTTCGATCGATAGATTCGAACGAAAATCGTTCGATTTTAGCGATCGAATGGTCGAACGATTTTGACGCGAACGCCTATTGGCGAACGTCGCACGACGTTCGCGAACTTGCGGCGGACGCGAACAGTCGAAGTTCGCGCGAACTAGTTCGCCGGCGAACAGTTCGCTACATCCCTACTTGTGTGTCCTAATGGTGCCTAATCAACTAGTGTATCCAACCATGTGAATGTATCTGACCATGTGCCCTAATGGTGCCTAATCAATGAGTGTATCTGACCATGTGCCTTAATGGTTCCCAAGCAACTAGAGATTCTAGCCATGTGCCTTAATGGTGCCTAATCAATGAGTATACTGTATCTGACCATGTGCCCTCATGGTGCCTAATCAATGAATGTATCTGACCATGTGCCCTAATGGTGCCCAATCAACTAGTGTAGCTGACCATGTGCCCTAATGGTGCCTAATCAAATAGTGTATCTGACCATGTGCCCTAATGGTGCCTTATCAACTTGTGTATCTGACCATGTGCCGCCCTAATGATACTTAATCAACTAGAGTTTCCAACCATGTGCCGTAATGGTGCCTAATCAATGAATGTATCTGACCATGTACCCTAATGGTTCCTAAGCATGTGCCTTAATGGTGCCTAATCAATGAGTGTATTTGACCATGTGCCCTAATGGTGCCTAATCAATGAGTGTATCTGACCATGTGCCTTAATGGTTCCCAAGCAACTAGAGATTCTAGCCATGTGCCTTAATGGTGCCTAATCAATGAGTATACTGTATCTGACCATGTGCCCTAATGGTGCCTAATCAATGAATGTATCTGAACATGTGCCCTAATGGTTCCTAAGCATGTGCCTTAATGGTGCCTAATCAATGAGTGTATTTGACCATGTGCCCTAATGGTTCCTAAGCAACTAGAGATTCTAGCCATGTGCCTTAATGGTGCCTAATCAATGAGTATACTGTATCTGACCATGTGCCCTAATGGTGCCTAATCAATGAATGTATCTGAACATGTGCCCTAATGGTTCCTAAGCATGTGCCTTAATGGTGCCTAATCAATGAGTGTATTTGACCATGTGCCCTAATGGTGCCTAATCAATGAATGTATCTGACCATGTACCCTAATGGTTCCTAAGCAACTAGAGATTCTAGCCATGTGCCTTAATGGTGCCTAATCAATGAGTATACTGTATCTGACCATGTGTCCTCATGGTGCCTAATCAATGAATGTATCTGAACATGTGACCTAATGGTTCCTAAGCAGCTAGATTTTCCAGACATGTGCCCAAATGGTGCTTAATCAACTAGAACAGAGCTGGCCAAAAGGTAGATTGGGATCTACCAGTAGACCTTTAGCTGGTGATCAGTAGATCTCAAGACAATGTCTAGTCTTGAGATCTACAGCTTGTCTAAATCTCTTCTGTTTAATTCAGGTATCTTTTCTGTTAAGGTTGCATAAGAAATAGTTAATAATAATAATAATAATAAATGCTTATAATAAAAATAATAATACAATAATATAATAATAATACAGTATAATAATAATACATAATAAATAATAACATTCTGAAATATAGCAATATAACTTTACCCATAAATAGTGAGGGGCGAATTTGCGCCATTTCGCTTCGCCAGAAAATTAGCGAATTTCACACAAAATTCATGAAACGGCGCCTGTTTTTACGCCGGTGTCCGTTTTGGCGAAAAAAATGTTGACGCCGGCAAATTTTTTCGGGCGAGTTTTCGCGGGCGTTTTGCGAATTTATTCGCTGGTGGCGAATTGCGCAAATTCGGCGCGAATTCGTGCCTGGCGAATAAATTTGCCCATCATTACCCATAAATCAATATAATATTTAAGCAATACAAAATGCTAGCAATGCTATTATGGATGTAGATCATAATGGGAGAACATCACTAAAAGTATGGACACTCCTGAACCAGAATATATAACCATATGCCATGTGTGCCTAATCAGCTAGAATCTCTGGCTATGTGCCCTAAGGTGCTTAATCAATGAGTATATTTGGCCATGTTATTCCAGCCTGGTGTGCCATAATGGTGCCTAATTAATGAAGGTATCTCACCATGTGCCCTAATGGTGCCTAATCAATGAGTGAATGTATCTGGCCGAGTGCCCTAATGATGCCTAATTAAGTAGAATATCTGGCTATGTGCCCTAACGATGTCAAGTAGAAATGCCTTAGGGCTAGTCCACACGGGGAGATAGCCACGCGTTTGCGGTCGCGGCGTCAAAGCGCCGCGACAGTCGTCGCGACCGGCGCAGGCGACAGTTTTGTATGGGCGCCTATGTAAAAATGCCTGTGCTAACCACACGAGGCGATGCGCTTTTCAACAGTCGCCTGAAAATGCCTCGCCAGGCTTTTTCAGGCGACTGTTGAAAAGCGCATCGCCTCGTGTGGTTAGCACAGGCGTTTTTACATAGGCGCCCATACAAAACTGTCGCCTGCGCCGGTCGCGGCGCTTTGACGCCCCGACCGCAAACGCGTGGCTATCTCCCCGTGTGGAATAGCCCTTACATTTACACGAGTGATAGATACATATAGGAGCAGCCTTGTCAAGTCATTGTGGTGTGACTATGAGCAGCATATTGGAATATAGGAGAAACAAATTGGAATTATCCAGTTATCAAATTCCATCCACATAAAAGGCTTAAAGGTAAAATACTCACCATCTTTGTTTAGGCCCCTGTGCCAATACCCTACCTTAAATACCCCAGTGTGGATAGTATTTCCCTGGTTTTTCCTGGCAGTACTTAATCCAGAATACATGGAAATACTAGTGAAATGCAGAAGGTCTCCGTGAAACCAGAGACAGATCCTGAAAGACGTAATGTACTCGGCCGCATTTCGCTCACAGGAAGCCAGGCTTTTATTGCAAACATTTGTATTTGTGTCCATAACTGAATGTGATAGTGCTCAGTTTCACAGCTGCTGCTTTTAAGGATGGCATGAAAAAGCAATAATTCCCAGCTGCCTCATAATTCACTTCAATGAGCGGCATCCGAAGGGGGTGCATTTTAACTACCTGCCGCTCCTTTCAAAGATTCATTTTTCAAAGTTTCCAAAAACTGTTATGATTTTAGCTGAAACACAGGCACAAACACACAAAAACAAATGTTTTCAATAGTACATTCCATTACCCAGGGGGATTTAAAAACTGCAATCGGTAATATAAAAGGGGTTCCAAGGAATATCAAAGAGAGTGCAGGGATTATTTGTACTTAAAGAGGACACGCAGCCAAATGGAACCTTCCTAGTGCTAAAGAATATACTACAACGTTATGTTTAGTGTAGTTAAAGGACAAGTAAACCTTTAAAATAAGTGAATGTAAAATTGATGAGGGTGACATTCTAAGCACTTGTGCAATGAACATTCATTATTTGTAATTTTTTCATTCCAAGATATTAAAGGATACATTTACTATTAATATGAATGAATTTTGTTACAGCAGCGCCACCTGCTGGTCAGTTTCAGACCAGGAGAAAGAAAGAGGCTGCTCTGATGTTCTACTAGTTACAGTAGGAGAGATGTGAGAAAAAATTCTAATTTTTTTCTGAAGCAGAAGAACATCAGAGTAGCCTCTTTCTTTCACAACTTCCTTGACTACTTGGTGGTCGGAACATGACCAGCAGATTTCCCTTAATATATTGGAATGAATAAATAATAATAATAAATTTACATTGCAAAAGTGCTTAGAATAGCACCCTCATCAATGTTACACTTACTTATCCTTTATAAAAGCTAGAAGTCAAGGAACAATTTTATGGCAACCCAACTCCTCAAATCTTTATGAAGGTGATCTTGTTGACACACATATTTTGCTAATGTCTACGTGGGTTTCATAAATTCCCCTTTGCTTAGATGAATGATAGAGCATGGGTTTTGATCAAATGCATAGCACACAGTATGGGAGCCCCAAGAAGATGGCAGGTTTTGCAACATTATTGGGAAATTCAAGGCATGATTGTTGGGCACCAAAAGTTCTTAAAAAGCACAACAATCTAATTACTGAACAGTCAAGTAACATACTCATTATGGTGCACTTCAATACAAACACAGTACTCACAGACATTAATATGGTACCCCGACAGGCTCTGGCACTTCTGGGGCATTTGTATCTTTTTTTTATCCCTAAAACTATTGCATGGAATCCCTGCTCTTCCAGGTCACCAACTGGTGTACTATTGCCCAGATGGTGTCAGGGAGCCGGGAGCTCCCTCCAGGGAGGTAGTCTGGATCAAGGAGGAAGCCCTCTTGAGGGTGCAAGGTCGCGGTATCCAATGGGTTAAGCAAAATACAAGGTCAAAGTCCAGGCAAGAGTTCAATGGCAGGCAGATCAGGATCAAATATCAAGAGTCCAGGCAAGGGGTCAAAACCAAGGCAGGAGCAGGAATCAGGATAACAGGATAACAGAAACCCAGGTTCAGGGTAGCAGAACCTATTCTTGGGCGCCCTTCTGGAGTCCTGGGCGGCCTTTTATAGCTGAATTTGGCGCCATAGTGACGTCACTGGCGTCTGCTTGCGCCGGCGTGTTTGCACATGCGTGTTTTACGCATGCGTCGGTGTTGCGGCGCTGGTGTCCCAGCGTCCACGTGGGCCGACTGGGCGCCGCCATTTTGGATTCTTCGCCGCCGGGAGCAGACGCGTCTCTTCCTGCTCCCGGCGGTCTTGACAGATGGTTGGCAGTATAGTTTTAATCAGTCAAACTGACTGAACAATTCTGGACATCTATTTATCTTCTATAGGATTCCCAGGATTATTGACCCAATGGGGCTTACCTAACTCAGGGCACACATCCATCTCGAACTCTAAGAAGAAGATCTACACCTCCCCCAGTTGCTCAAATGGTCACATGGTGAGGCCTATCATGTGGGTTTTTAATGACAAGAACTAGAGTAATAATATGGGGTACCCCAAGCACATTCATTATCATCTGCCTCAGAGAAACTCTCATCCCGGCACATAGGTTCCTCATCTTATACTCTCTGTGGGGATTTATTCTCAGGGCACAGCCTGGCAGAGATATCAATTTCATTGTATTTCTTTGTATACATGTACTGCACTCATCCATTCTAGTAATCAAAGCACTTTCTTAAAGTAAAGTAATTGATTTTGCAGATAGAAATAAATATCATCAATAAGGTTGTGTAGCTCTTCTGACTCCACCCCATTGATGCTTGCATTTGTTTCAAGCTACATCCTTCATGTAAGTGCATAAGCACTGATAAATTAGAATAAAAAAGAGAATTGTACCCCCAAATGCACCATAATCACAGGAGACTTGAAGACTAAAATCCTGGGACATGTTCCCCAGGCTATTTCCTCACAGCCCCAGGGCTCATTAAGTACTAAAGCTCTCTCATTTCAAACTCTACTGGAAACTGGTGGCTTTGGATTGACATTGCTGCTAGTATGCAGTGAGTTGAAATGTTCCCTCAGTACACAAGGAAACAAGTATGATCTTATTTTTAAAACCTGTTCTTTGATTTTTTTAGAAGAACACTCATGGCCAGTTGACTATGCTTTTCAGACAATCATTTGTCCTTCTAATCAGTTCCTGGTCACATACTCTGTTGGGCCTCATCAGCTCATATAAGATATGTTAAAATATAACTACTATGGTACCTCATTATTACAATACTTATCATACCAGAGGGATATGAGAAGAGGCAGAGGGGTAGTAGATATTTACTTTAGGTCTACACTCTAAGAAAGCCAAGGTCTAACTCATTGGATCATTGTAAAAAGCCAAATAAGGTGGTCATGGGGTAAACAACAAAACATATCAAGAAAAGTCTCAAACTCTCAGCAATTGCATCTCAGGGGAGAGAAGGGATATGACAGAAACATTACAAAATATATCAATGGACCTCCTAGTGTGAATCAGTCATTGGATGCAGAAGATGGCTAGAACCCGAGGATCCAGCATGCACATGGAGGAAAATTAAAAGTCAGACTTAGAAAATGTGTGATTTTATAGAAAGTTAGATGAATGGAATGGTGTTCCAACAATGCATCCAACTAATGCACTGAAGGAAATCAAGAATTATTCGGGTTAATCCAAATTAATTTTAAGAATCACTGTTTAACTGTCACTAAATTCTTCTTCTTTAACTACTTCCAAGTAACTTAGTTTACTTGTACAGTCCCAAGTAGTAGCTTTGAAGAGGGGGTAGGATGTACCAGAAAGTGGGTTGTGTTATTTTGGATCAAGACATAGGTATATGGAACTAGGTGTGTTCAGGGCTGTTTCCAGATTTTGAACCTGGATTATTGGTAGGAATGGTAAAAAGTGAGACTTTAGCATACAGCAAACCATTGTGGAATTCCTAAAGGTACACATTAGTGTAGTCTACTTGTTTACCCAGTCTTGAAGGTGGAGGGGAATTTTTTTGTTTTGGGAAGGCTCATTAAAGTCATTTCATACATAAATTGCTTCATCTGTGCTTGATGTTACCCTGTTCTGTGCTTCCTAAATTGAGAAGGGAGCTTCTAAGGAAGATAAGGCCTGCAGTTCTAGTTGCCTCTAGTTGACCTCCCACTCACAGTGGATTGTTGAAACTTGTAGTCAACTAAGAGTAGAAGGTCGGACGGCTAGATGTCACCTGTCATTGCCTTGAGTAGCACACTGGCATTGATGCTTTGTTTTGGTATCTTGTTTAGAGTTTCTCTGCATGGCTGAAAAGAAAATCTCTCTTGAATAATCATCTCCGGTTCCACTTCTGGAAATAGAAAATTGAACTGATTCATTGTGCCCAGTTATCTAAAGATGCTTAGGACTATAATTAGATAATACCCTGCAATCTTTTCTTTATGGATACGTTAATTTTTTCTAAATTTTGTATATATTTATCATTATTTACATCCCAATCTGTTTTGATGGGACTAATTATAGTAGGAAGTCTACAGTAACAGCAGCAGAGGATTATAATCGGATGGGGTTATTCAGAAATAAATTGTTCCACGTCAAATCCCTTCTTTCCCTTTGTGCGCACAATGACGGGTTAAAGGGCTTCTTTGGAACCAGCACTGAATTAAAACAGGCCTATTTCCCAAAACAGCAACACCTGCCCATTCCCCGCAGGCCGGCTGCAAAAACACAGCAGGAAGGAGAATCACAGGAAAAATAAAAAAAGAGACAGATTTCGGTAGGAGCTCGGTTTTTTCTTTGTTGCATGTCTGCAGAAGGGACCAGACATTGTTGTAAAGGGAAACGCTTGGCACACTTTGTTTTTCCTCAAAAAGGAAAGAAAAACTAAAAATATTTTAGATTCATGATACTAAACATTGTGTTATTAAAAGTTTCTTTTGCTGATGCTTCAGTGCTGTATCATAAGTCAGTGCTGGAAATTTCCAGTTCCACTCGATGGAAGCCTCAATCAGAATATTCTAGACTTGCTCCGTCTTTTTTTAATTAATTTCTCCCTCCTTCTTCCCTTCCCTAGGCTTCCATTACAGTGTTTTAGCCCAGCCCATTAAATCACAGCCCTCCCACTTACAACTGTCATCACTTTAGTCTTGTTCAGCCCACTTCTTTAGTTAATGTTTTCTTGCTCTTTCGCTGTGTAAATTACCCCATGTTTTGACATAAGAGCACCGCACGCGCCCAGATTAAAATTACTGACAAGGTGTAGAGCAAATTGAGGGTGGGTCTGACGCAACTTTGTACTTACTACCTGCCATAAGTAAGGGCAGACTCATGACATGTAGCAAGTACATATTAGGAGATAGAAGGAAGATGTCTATGTGCCTCCCCCTGCTTTCAGTTTATGAATAGAGTACTGCAATACATAGGCAGTTCTGTCTCCATGGGGCAGGCACAGGTTCAGTTGCCCATATTGGATTAAATTTTGTGAAACGTCTATTTTTTCCACTTTGGACCCACCGTGCACTTGTTAAACGAGTAAACTTCTGGGGGGGCACCTATTGGTGCCAAATGTAAAGGGAGGTTTGCAGTGGGAGACAACCTAGAAAGGATCAGACTAGGCCATCCAGGATTCACCAGTACTGTGATGGAAGGGCCCTCTTCCAGGCATCCAATCTTGTACCCACCACCTTTGTTCACGCCGCTTATATCCTCTTCCTTTGGCACAGGTCTGAGCAATGGGGGAGGCTA
The DNA here is from genome assembly GCA_038501925.1 of Xenopus petersii. Classification (NCBI taxonomy): domain Eukaryota; kingdom Metazoa; phylum Chordata; class Amphibia; order Anura; family Pipidae; genus Xenopus; species Xenopus petersii. The sequence continues at coordinate 165,705,192 of CM076675.1, forward strand.
AGTTCCGGGTGGGGGAATGGGCTGTGTCACCAGAGGAATAATGTAGTATTACCAGCTTGCACACTCTGGCTCTCCATGAAGTGAATGCCTGGGGCCCAGTGAACCAGTAACCTCCAAATTTGTAAGGTACAAATAATTTCACTGGCACTCAGGTCAAAATCCAAGCAGGATCAAGCCCTTGCTGCATTTATTTGCAAAGGTACAACATTTCTGGGTAAACCCCTTTGTCAGCAGAGCCCATGAAGCCGGGGCCAACTGGGTTTTTTTCCCAGTGTCCTGCCAGCCCAGTCCAACACTGAACCTAGACAATGAATGGGTTGCATAATTCAAAGGGGACAGTGGAACTAGGAAGGGACAGAGCATGTCCTGGGGCCGGAGCAGATGTTAATCCACCCTGACTCAATGCACATATGGGCTGCTCCAGTTTTGATTCAGATAGTGTTATTCTTCAGTAAGACTATGCCTCAAAGTGAATCAGAGACAGTAAGTAGACTGGGGCTGCATTTCGCCTCTATTAGCTTTTCACTATGGCAGAAACAGCCAGATTCATTCAATTAAACTTTATATTCCACTTAATTTCCAGAATTCCTTGTAGACATCAATGGAGTTTTCATGAGATCTTAACTATACTATGGGGCAAATGTACTTATGGTCGAAAATCGAGGGTTAATTAACCCTCGATATTCGACTGCCGAATTTGAATCCTTCGACTTCGAATATCGAAGTCGTAGGATTTACTGCAATTCGTTCGGTCGAATAATTAAATCCTTCGAATTGTTCGATTGATGGATCCATCAATCGAACAATTTTTCTTCGACCTAAAAAAGCTAGCAAAGCCAATGGGGACCTTCCCCACAGGCTAACATTGACTTCAGTAGGTTTTAGCTGGCGAACTAGGGGGTCGAAGTTTTTTTTTAAAGAGACAGTACTTCGACTATCGAATGGTCGAATAGTCAAACGATTTTTAGTTCGAATCGTTTGATTCAAAGTCGTAGTCGAAGGTCGAAGTAGCCCATTTGATGGTTGAAGTAGCCAAAAAAACATTCGAAATTCGAAGGTTTTTTTATTCTATTCGTTCACTCAAACTAAGTAAATGGGCCCCTATCTGTCTATAAACATGCAACACAAAAGGTACAGTAGATAGATTCAGAATGAGAGATATAAATATTCACCTTCACTATACTTAGTAGGAGGCATTCTCACCCTGCAGCTGTCCACCTGTTGTTGTGCTACACAATTCCCCAAATCCCAAGACATGCAAGGATGCGAGAAAGCTTTGCTACAGCTGAAGGATGTGTCTATGTGCGCCGGATGCATCAATTACAGGGATACTGTTATGCCAGAATTTCCTGTTTCTTTTATTTATTTCTGCCAGAAAAAGTATTTCACGATACTATCCCTTTAAGCCTACGCCTTTAATTCTGCTTTCTGTGTTTATTTATTGAATAGCCCAAGCTTCCCAAATATTATTTTTCCCAGCTATTTAGCAAAATTCATGTTGTTTTGGTCATCGCCTGGAAATAGCGCAGATGAGTTCTCCAGATTTCGGATTCCCTCTCCCCCCCGACAAGTTTAATGCGACTGTAGAACAGGAAGAGTAATTTTAGGCAGTGAGTGGGGCAACTTGTGTGAAGAAACCGCCTCAGAAAAATGAGACAATGTTTTTTTATTGAGGTCAAAGTGACCTATTTCATAACGGCAATTACTAGGATGGTTGAAAGCATCAATTGCGGCGGCTAACAGCATCATTAAAAAAGTACCAGGCCAGTCAGTAAAAGGATAGGAATCACAAGAATAATATAAAAATATAAGAATCATACAGTTCTTACAATAATATTATCTGCAGCCTTTATTGAGGCTTACTCGAGTCATTTATGTACTAACAACTTAAGAATGCGGGATATTGTTTCTGCTATTCATAGATAATTTTATATGCATAGGAGAAGGGTAATTATTGATTTTGGGGAGGACAATTAAAGGCAGATAGACTCCTTTATAGTAACCCAGTGATAATTCCATGTATAATACCCCAGAACACACAGTAGGATAAATACAGTGCCAATTCCATGTATAATACCCCAGAACACACAGAAGAATAAATACAGTGCCAATTCCATGTATAATACCCCAGAACACACAGAAGAATAAATACAGTGCCAATTCCATGTATAATACCCCAGAACACACAGTAGGATAAATACAGTGCCAATTCCATGTATAATACCCCAGAACACACAGTAGGATAAATACAGTGCCAATTCCATGTATAATACCCCAGAACACACAGTAGGATAAATACAGTGCCAATTCCATGTATAATACCCCAGAACACACAGTAGGATAAATACAGAGCCAATTCCATGTATAATACCCCAGAACACACAGTAGGATAAATACAGTGCCAATTCCATGTATAATATCCCAGAACACACAGCAGGATAAATACAGTGCCAATTCCATGTATAATACCTCAGAACACACAGAAGGATAAATACAGTGCCAATTCCATGTATAATACCCCAGAACACACAGCAGGATAAATACAGTGCCAATTCCATGTATAATACCTCAGAACACACAGAAGGATAAATACAGTGCCAATTCCATGTATAATACCTCAGAACACACAGAAGAATAAATACAGTGCCAATTCCATGTATAATACCCCAGAACACACAGAAGGATAAATACAGTGCCAATTCCATGTATAAAAGCCCAGAACACACATAAGGATAAATACAGGACCAATTCCATGTATAATACCCCAGAACACACAGAAGGATAAATACAGGACCAATTCCATGTATAATACCCCAGAACACACAGAAGGATAAATACAGGACCAATTTCATGTATAATACCCCAGAACACAAAGAAGGATAAATACAATGCCAATTCCATGTATAATACCCCAGAACACACAGAAGGGTAAATACAGTGCCAATTCCATGTATAATACCCCAGAACACACAGAAGGATAAATACAGTGCCAATTCCATGTATAATACCCCAGAACACACAGAAGGATAAATACAGGACCAATTCCATGTATAATACCCCAGAACACACAGAAGGATAAATACAATGCCAATTCCATGTATAATACCCCAGAACACACAGAAGGGTAAATACAGTGCCAATTCCATGTATAATACCCCAGAACACACAGAAGGATAAATACAGGACCAATTCCATGTATAATACTCCACAACACATGGCAAGATAAATACAGTGCCAATTCTTTATATTATACCCCAGAACATGTGGTAAGATAAATAGAGTGCCAATTCCAAGCATACAACTCAAAAACACATGACAGAATAAATACAGTGCCAATTCCTTATATAATACTCCAGAACACATGGAAAGATAAATACAGTTCCATTTCAGACATTTTTGACAATGCCATTCTCCCTACTTTGTGGCAACAGTTCAGGGATGGCCAATCAGCAATCAGTTTTATCTACTAAAAAAACTGATTGGTTGCTACTGTCCCCCAGAACTTATATCATTTAACCTCAAGGTATAGAAGAAACTATATTTCCACCTACTTCAGTCTAGGCAATGCATTTACATCAAGACACATAAAGGCACATTTATCAAGAGTCGAATTCCGAATTCATGTGAGTTTCTTAAAACTCCCATAAACTCCGATGAATTTGAAATTCGAGCAATCAAATGTATTAATAAAATCAAATTTTTTCAACTCGGACAAATTGAAACGACCTGAAAACTCGAATCAAATTTGATTCCGATTAGAAAAACTTGATTTGAATTAGACAAACTTGATTTGAATTAGAAAAACTTGATTTGAATTAGAAAAACTTGATTTGAATTTAAAAAACTCGAAAACATCAGGAAGGCTGAAAACATCACTAAATTGATCCCTCTGACCTCTCCCATTGACTTATACAGTAATTCAGCAAATTTTAGGTGGCAAATAGTCAAATTTAAGTTCTTAAAGGACCAGAGTATGATAAATCTAGACATTTGAATTCAAAATAAAACTGCAATCGATTTTGGATTCACAATTCACAATTCGAATTTGAGAATTTTGACTTCGACCCTTAAAAAATCTTCCCCCTAGAGAATGATGTTTTCTACTTTATCACATGTCACATTAATATATTTAAAATAGAAAGGCAATAAACTTACAGGCTAGGAGAATTTCAAGGACTTATTATTGCTGAGGACAGGAAAGATGCCTCCATCATTTCACAGGGTAGAATATCTGACCTTGATGTTAACATGAAATCTTTTCTTGTGGCATTGAACTATATAAATGCAGTGATGTGCCCTAGTTTTCCTGTGTGATTTAGCCCAGCCTGTTTATCAAGCTGAGAGCTTTCTCATTCTTTCATGTTTATTTTAGAAAATCTTGCAACCGGGCTCTGTAGAACTATGTAAAAAATATATTATTCCTTCACTTAATCTTTCTTAATGCTAAGGAGCTCTAGGACCAGAGTCAAATAAAGCAACGTTATTATCTCTAGTTGTGTTTATAAGACAGTAACACAAAATACACAGACTGGTTGAAATTGTAAAAAGAGGCCAGATCATCTGAGTTTATAATCAAAATGGAAAATAATGAGTCCAATGTCTTTAGATGGGTCCAAGGAAGGGAGTGTGGGATAGCAGGTATAGTAAGGAGAAATGGTGCCTATAGTAACAGTGGATAATAGTCTCTGGGAAGGGAGTGTGACTGTGGGATAGCAGGTATAGTAAGGAGAAATGGTGCCTATAGTAACAGTGGATAATAGTCTCTGGGAAGGGAGTGTGACTGTGGGATAGCAGGTATAGTAGGGAGAGATGGTGTCTATAGTAACAGTGGATAATAGTCTCTGGGAAGGGAGTGTGACTGTGGGATAGCAGGTATAGTAGGGAGAGATGGTGCCTATAGTAACAGTGGATAATAGTCTCTGGGAAGGGAGTGTGACTGTGGGATAGCAGGTATAGTAGGGAGAGATGGTGTCTATAGTAACAGTGGGATAATAGTCTCTGGGAAGGGAGTGTGACTGTGGGATAGCAGGTATAGTAGGGAGAGATGGTGCCTATAGTAACAGTGGGATAATAGTCTCTGGGAAGGGAGTGTGACTGTGGGATAGCAGGTATAGTAGGGAGAGATGGTGTCTATAGTAACAGTGGATAATAGTCTCTGGGAAGGGAGTGTGACTGTGGGATAGCAGGTATAGTAGGGAGAGATGGTGCCTATAAAGGGGATATGGGCATGTTGTAATTCAGAATATTCTGGATAAGGAGTTTCTGGATAAAGGATGCCATACCTGTGTTTCAATAAAATAATATTATTTAGAAAAAGAAACATAAAGCAGAAGAAAAAAACTTCCAAATACCAGTTTTCTTTTGGAAAAAAAAGCCATACCCTGATTAAAAAGACAGTTGATGGGTGAGTCAAAGTGATATGAACAATGGCAGCCTTGCATTGATAAAAATGGCAGCACGCATTAGTGTGTGTCTTTTTCGTGCTGCAGGTTTCCCATATACAATTAACATGTTCTCTTGCAAAAGGTGACTCTTCAAAACGTGACCTAAATCCCCATCCAGTTGCACCAGCTGTAACTCTGCTCTATCTTGCCTCTAATATATTGCCTAGAGTCTGTGCTATAAAAAGCAGATACAGGGTTTTTGTTGCAGAGGAGCAGGGCTGGAGATGACAAGTAATCAGCCAGTCATCAGAGAGGAATTCTCACACAGGGAAAGGCGATATGGAGAGCTGACAGTTAGCACAAAGCCAATTCATTATCTATAAAAGGCCAAGATTTATGTAACCAGGGGATCAATTTATCATCAAAGAATTTATATTTATAACATGGGAAGTAGACTTGCCCCCCATTCCTAGGAAAATATATGCCATTTGTATATCTAGGACTAGGCATAGTTAAAGAGAAATCAGATTCCTGGATGTAACGACGAATACAGTTTTGGGGGTAAAACTAGAACTTTTCTGGATTTTTCTTTCTAAAATCGATGTTTTTCTGGATTTATTAAAGCCCGATGATGCAAAAAGTCAGAAACCAAAAATCCGCCATCTCAGACCTTCCGGGGTTATACAGTATATAAGTCAATGGGAGAGGTCTCTATTAGTGATGAGTGGGCCGACCCGATACCCACGGGACCTGTGGGTCGGGCGGGTTTGGGTCAACCTTGCACTGCTCCTCGCCACCTTCAAATGCCGACTTCCGGGTCCGGTTTTATAGTCTCCCGTCTGCTCGCCCCGCCCCTTTTGTGACATCATTGTGACATCACCGTCGGCGCGGGTCTATAAAAGGACCTTGGAAGCGTGGGTGCCGACTACCGTGGGTTGGAGCAGGGCGAGTTAGGGTCGAGTGCGGGTCAGGAAATACCTGACCTGCACATCACTAGTCCCTATCCTATTTGGATGTTTCTGTGGTCTGTGCTGGAATTAGACCGAAAATCCGACTATTTCTGGCTTCTTGGGTAGTGATGGACGAATTTTTCGTGCGAAATTCGCAAAATTTTGACTCCTGCATCGATTTTGACGCTTGTGTCACCGGCATTAAAATCAATGGGCGTCCGAAAATGGAGAATTTTTGCATCGGTTTAGCGAATTTATTCTACGGCGGTGAATCGCGGAAATTTATTCGCCCATCACTATTTTTGGGCAAAAATCTGAAAAATTTGGGCTTTTCAGGAAAGAGCCTGAAAAAAACATCCATTTTGGGAAAAAAGTTGTCAGATTCGGGTTTATGTTAGATTTTATTGAGTGATGTTGTGATGCTGATTCAGTTAATGACTATAAGAGGGACTTGGATGATTTCTTGGATAGACATAATATCAAAGGCTATTGTGATATTAAACTCTATAGTTAGTATAGATATGGGTATATATATTTTATGTGAAAGTAGGGAGGGGTGTGAGTATGGGGCTGGGTTTTCATTCGGAGGGGTTGAACTTGCTTTTTTCACCGTTGCAGGGAAAACTATGTAGACCTTCTGAGAGAGTTAGATAAAAGAATTTATGGTATAGGTGTGTCCTTTGCTCATCACAAAGAGATCTGGGGTTATAGCAGCCCTTTCATAACAATGATATTCCCATGCTTCACACAGCGTCAGATCAGTATATTCAGTACATTACCAGTATTTATCTTCTTTCCATATATCCGTACGTCAACCCAGCCAGAAATTTTCTCTCTTTATGATCAGAGTTTATTATGGACCAGAGAAAACTACTCTAACTGTTGGGATATTCCGATGACAATGACCTTGAAAGGTGACCTTCCCCACAAAGCAAGATTAGCTCCGGCTGGGAAATAATTTTGGGCTGCTATTTAATGTAACTGACAATACACAAGCAGATAAAAATCTGCAGTCAGTGTGGAGGTCGGCAAGCAAGGCCGAGACAAGCAAATTGCTACTTATAACAGCAATGACATCTGAGCCTCGGGGTAAAAACGTGTCGAAAAATCTCTTTTATCTTGTTTCCTATCCTCCTGGAAATGAGACAAGCAATGTAAAGAAACCAAAATATAAAGTTCTAACCCCCTCCACCCCCATTTTCAAGCTATGGGCATGACCTGATTTCTTCCAGTTGACAATTAGTCTGCCGTTCAGTAATAACATCGTCAACTCTTGCCTTTCAGCCTGTGTGTGCATTGGAAAGAAGCAGAGAAGCAGCGAATGAAAAGGGTCACAATTCCAATTATTGGGTCTTGTTGAAGGTCAAGGATCCTCAGCACTCAGACATTTTCATTTCTCTTTCCTTTGGGGGAATCGGCCATCGAGAATATTGATGTCTATGTCTATTTACTGCTGCCTAGAGATATGGGTTCTATTTTGCACTTTATTCTAAATAACGTCTCAAGTTTTGTGCTCCTTAATTGCCGCAGTAGAGTGGACTATATGTAGTCATCACCCTAAACAATAGATTCTTGGTTATTAAATATAGAGATATCACAAGTCACAGAGGAGTGTTGTGACCCTATAAAATCATGAGGCCAAAGGGCAACAAATTATAAGTATCACTCATATTTAATATATGCTCTACCAGCTGCTGTAAATGATAGGATACTAATCTGTTGTGTGACCACATGATAAAACAGCCTGCACAAGGCTACACCCTGAGCTATACAGATCAGAAACTCACTCATAATAATGTACCCCCAAACTGTAAGTTATCAGGATATTAGAAGTCACTGAGGGGTTGTTCTGTGACCATATAAAGACACAAGGCTGCAGGCTGAGTTATACAGGGAACTCTGAGTATCACTCATGTATTATAAGGGATAATGTACCCCCTACTGTAAATGATAAGGATATTAGAAGTCACTGAGAGTTCTGTGACCATATAAAGGCACAAGGCTGCAGGCTGAGTTATACAGGGAACTCTGAGTATCACTCATGTATTATAAGGGATAATGTACCCCCTACTGTAAATGATAAGGATATTAGAACCCACATTCTTACCCGCTTGGACCCGCTACCCGACCCGCAAGTACCTTATCTGCTACCCGGACCTGTTACCCGCTGACCATCAAGAATCAGAAAGTGCTTTCATTGTAAACCGGAAGTGACATTATCGGAAGTAGACGTGACCATAAAAAAGGAGTACATATCGCTATTGAGAAGACCTGCGGCCCGACCCCTGACCTGCAGACCCGGAAATTCTACCCGCAACCGGCAGGGTACTGCAGGTTTTTGAGGGAAACTCGCGGGTACCCGACCCGCTGCAGGACTTTAGCACAAGGCTGCAGGCTGAGTTATACAGGGAACTCTGAGTATCACTCATGTATTATAAGGGATAATGTACCCCCTACTGTAAATGATAAGGATATTAGAAGTCACTGAGGGGTTGTTCTGTGACCATATAAAGACACAAGGCTGCAGGCTGAGTTATACAGGGAACTCTGAGTATCACTCATGTATTATAAGGGATAATCTACCCCTTACTGAAATGATAAGGATATTAGAAGTCACTGAGGGGTTGTTCTGTGACCATATAAAGGCACAAGGCTGCAGGCTGAGTTATACAGGGAACAGAGAGTATCACTTGTGTGTTATAAGGGATAATTTACCCCCTACTTTAAATGATAAGGATAGAAGTTAGAGGATAGAGGATTTTTATAACCAAATAAAGACGGAAAGTGGAAGAATCCAAACGCTATGGGACAAACGCTTCTGGTAAGCAGAACTGAGCTGTAATTAAATCATTCAAAGCAAGGACTGCTCACTAGGAGTAGCCTGTACTTTGTGACACCATAAATGAAGGCAAGATGTATATTTCAGATTGTGTTTTGCCTTTTAAAGAGAGTCTCTTTACACAGTAATAAAGTATGTGAACCTAAGCATTGCAGTTCATGACATTTACCAATAACCTCCTAAATAGCACGAATGAAAACTCAAATATCCCAACTCTTAGTATCCCTTGATTGGCTCAAACTATTAGAACATTGTAGCACAAGTATATTTTGGGGCAGTGTTGGACTGGGATGCCAGGGGTCCACTAGAAAACCTTAGACTTTGGACCCACCAGAAAACCTTAGATGCTGAGCTCACCAGAAAACCTTAGACTGTGGCCACACTAGAAAACCTTAGTCCATGGGCCCATCAGAAAACCTTAGATGGTGAGCTCACCAGAAAACCTTAGACTGTGGCCCCACTAGAAAACCTTAGACTGTGGGCACAGCAGAAAACCTTAGGTGGTGGGCCCACCAGAAAACCTTAGACCATGGGCCACTAGAATACCTTATACCATCGGCCCATTAGAAAACCTTAGACTGTGGACCCACTTTCCAAACTATTGTTGCTGCTCTCCTCACTCAACCTCTTTAGTCTTTTTGCTCTACATACTATACTCTATTCCTCCATTATGGAGTCTCTTTGTCCCCATAAAGAAATACTGAATGACCATGAAATAGGCCAAATGGTTAGAAGCACGAGGCCCACTGACGCCTTGGCCCACCGGGGTCAACCAGTAGGTTGCCCACAAGGTTAATGATTACTGAGCCCAGTTTTTGGTTTGGCAAGAGTTAAAATCTGAGTGCCACCACTTCTTTCCTACAGCCTGGAACAATTCATATTGGGAATGGGTTAGATTAAGGATAAAATTAATAAACGAAGCGTTTACTCACTGTCAGTGATTGTGCAACCAACTGACTGCCTCATGCATCACGCAAGCTTCCTAGGAAAAGTAAACTGATTACTTTATGTTCCTTTAAGTGTAAAAAAAAATGTGATTAATTATTCATATACTGTGCCGCCACCATTTAAAAAGGTGGTTGCTTTTTTTGCAGGCAAATAGAACATGATACGCTGAATTAATTAAGGCTGTAATTGCAAATACTAATTCCTTCCAGATAAAGAACTTGTTATTTTCCATTATGCTATTCGCCACATAGAATAGTTCCACTTGAATCTAAGCACAAATACGTTCTGTATAGATAAAATTGCTGCTTTTATTTGATTAGTAAGTTATTCTTCCATCAGAAACAAAGAACAGAGTATATAGGTGCCAATAGATTTGTCTCATTAACACCATAGTGGCATTATTACAATCATCTTTAATTTCCTGTTTCAGTTGTAGATGCCAGCTGGATGGCTACGGGTTAGTCCAGTTGCAGGAAAGTTCTACATTTGAGATTACGTAAAACTGGGTCTTGTGCACAAGGCTCCATTAATGGTACAACCTCTGGTCAAGGTTTGTTGGCTCATAGAAAGGTTACAGATATACAGTAGGAAAATATCAGTGTTCTAAGCATTCAGCCATGGTTCCAACAAAATCTGACTGACCTTCAAGGTGGACTAAGATATATCTTTTAGAGCAAACACTGTCCCCAAATATCCCCCTTAATCGGACTTTAGGTTGAGTCCTCTCCAACCTCTGATCCAGCTCTTTTCAAGGGCTCCCCCCCCAGTTTGGGAACAACTGGTCTAAAGACTATGTCACACACATCACATGTAGCTACCATCCAAATGTCAGCACTTGTACCACATCATTTTCCATTCACTAGAATGGGAAGGACCAAAGATTGACTAGCACTTAAACCATAGATGGACCTCATATAGGACCACCCGCAGACTGCTATATTAGAGGAGAGGCTCTAGAACTATGGAAGGAAATTCAAGTGCAGGGAAGGTGCCACAGTGGAGGGTTAATGACCTGTTGGTTCTAGCTAGACACAGACTTTATTGGTTCCTGTAATGACATTATATAATATTTGCTCATAGCAAGGTTACAGATACAGTAGGAAACTATCAGTGTTCTATTCATTCATAGTTCCAATAAAATCTATCTGACCTTTAGCTATATCTTGGAGAGCACACACTGTTCCCACATATCCTACTTGACTTTAGGCTGAGCCACCACAAACTCTCATCCAGTACCTTTCAAGGGGACAGGCTCCCCCTCCCAGTTTGGGAACAACTAGACTAAGGGCTATGGCACACACATTGCATGTATCCACCATCCATATGTCACGACTTGTACCACATCACTTTCCATTCACTGAAATGGGAAGCTCAAAAGATAGATGGACCTATTAGAGACCACCAAAAGACTAATCTGTTAGAGGAGAGACTCTAAAATCATGGAAGGAAATTAAAGTGAAGGGAAGGTGCCACAGAGAAGGGTTCATAGCCTCTTGGTTCTGGCTAGAGCCTTTATTGGTTCCTGTAATGGCATATAGAATATTTAGTCATCCACCTCAAAAAAATACTTCTATCCAGCTACAAGCAGCAGCTACTAATGCCCCTTTGTGACAGAAGTTACACATGTAACATTTTTGGACAGCTTCGAAGGTCAATGATATATAATGAGTATAAATGTCAACCAAGAAGATGTTCTTCTCAATGAAGTTTTGAGTATATGCACCATTATTGATGGGCGAATAAATTCGGCTGGCGCAAATTTGGGGCGAATATCTGTGCTGACGAATAAATTTGTGAAACTGGCGTGAAAAATTGCAGATGAAAAAGGAAGTGCATCAGAATAAACATTGTCGCGGGTCAAAATTATTTTAATGCATTGACTTTAATGCATTTGGCCAAAATAGGCACGCATATAACAATTGTCGCGGGCGTTGAAACGGACGCGTGTCAAAATAATTATGACCCCCCATTGACTTAAATGCGTTTCACAGATTTTCCGCCGTTTTTCAGATAAGTGAAATGGGACAAATTCGGCCATCACTATGCACCATTAGTTCCATCCTCAATGACTTTCCATTTATAAAAACAGGACATTCCCTGCCTATAGGAGGCTCAGGGATGTCTTGGGAATGTTCTGAGTTAATGGGTGATTCCTGCCTGCCGGCATCTCTCATAGGCAGGGCATTTGAAGATCTGTACCTGACCATGGATGTTCAATGCAGGGTTTCTTTTGCACTGCATATTGTATCTGGTATAATTGGAAGCGCAAACTCTAGGTGCAACTAAGGTGCAACAGGCACAAGGTGCAGAATCACACACCGCATAGGTGCACATACTAAGTGAATGGTGGAATGGATGAAATATTCTGCCCCTGAGCACTCCATCTTCAGATAGAAAATGTTCCCTAATACTTCATGTGTAAATAATAAATTGAGTTCATTGTCTGGGTGTTTGAATCCCACGCTGTAGATTTTCCGCCTGCCTCTATTTCAGCTCAGTGGATTATAGCCAGCTCATTCCGTATTTATGTTACAAAGGGGAAAACACGACCACTTGATAGAAAGACGTGATCTTCAACAGTTGGAACAGTCTGGACTTTAGAGGGATGGCCAGGTCTTTATTACTGAAATATCTATAGACTCTAAGGGAGAATAGGGCTTTTTCTTTGTCAAGTAAGGAAACTACAGACGGCAATAATTTATCTCGTCATATGAGCTTCAAATGTTCCAGCGTTAAACCTGAAGAGCTTTGAGTATTTGCACTAATTCTTACAATAAACGCATTTTTCAATGGAATTTCTCATTTGGGACCATGGCTGGGAGCAGAGGGATGACAGAAATAAATGACTTCTAACAACAAAATATAGAATGCCTTTCAATTAACTGTGCGGTGGAGTTGAACCTCTTTAGCAGCGGAGGACACGGAGGGGCTACAGAACTCAACATGTTTCCCACTGACTTGACAGACAATCATTAAACATAATGTACAGCAAAGTTCTCTTGACCTTCATGGTTGACAAAGTGTTAACTCATGGGATCACCAAAGGGGCCCCATATGGTGCCTAGAGCGTGGACTATATGGAAGTGTTTCTCAACAGCATCTCCAACTATTTCATTAGCACAGAGGGAATTGCTACAATGACAGATTTGTTCATTCTCCTGCCAAGATATTGTGATTTTTATGAAGTTCTGGAAGTCCATCCCTGGGTACAGGGTAGGTAAGGCTAAGAGATCCCAGCATGCATCACGAATGTCCACCACCAAAAACTATCGATTTGTTACTATTTATTACCAACTGGACCTCTGGGAAGTCTTAGAACCTAATTCCCTGCGTATATATAGTTTTAAACATTCCTAAAGCAACAGTAATATCTGTATGGCCACAATAACATTGCTGTATTGGATTTCAACAGTCCAGGATAAAACGACGGCCGATCCATTCCCCATGGTCCTTCTCCACATATTATTTTTAGATAGAGTTCCACTTCAGTCCATATAATTCAGGGAAAGAATGTGCTTGTTAGCACCTAGCCCATATTATTATGTACAGTACATATGAAAATGTCTCCTTCCCAGGAAAAATAAAACAATAAATATAACGGGCAGGAGAATTGCTTTGTAATATACGGTGTTATTTGCGCCAGAGAAATGCTGTGTCGGCAACTTCCCCAGGAACTTGTATATTATTTCTGGGGCTGTGCTGGTCATTAACGACTCAGAGAACAGGGTGCAGGGATTTCCAGATATCTTCTATTTCCCCTAAACTTCAGCTTCATACACCCACAACATTCCTTCTTCATTTATTTGCATTTTAACATATGAGAAGGACCTGCCATATATCCAAAGATACAGCTAACTGTGCATACAGAACATTCCTTATTGTAAAATGTTAATTTTTTGCATTTGGTGGGAGCTGTCTCCTAGACAGTACAATATAAAGACATGGCTTATTGTGTGCAAATAAATGCCCAATTGTTTGATGTTGCTCCCAGTGGCCTCAAAGCAGGAGCTTATTTTTAAATTCCAGCCTTGGAGGCAAATTTTGGTTGTGGAACTTTACTGCCAAATAGAGTCTCCTGTAGGCTGAAAGTCGATCTAGGGGCTACCAATAGCCAATCACAGCCCTTATTTGCCACCACTTTCTTCATGCTTGTGTTGCATTGGGGTAAATACAGTGGAAGCAGACCCGGCGGCTGCAAGGGGACCCAAGTGGTATAGTGGCCCCATGAGGCCCTAATTAACGAGTAAGTTTAATATATACAAGTAGTGATGGGCGAATTTATTCACCAGGCGCAAATTCGCGGTGAATTTGCGAGATTCGCCGCCAGCGAATAAATTCGCAAAACACCCGCGAAAATTCGTGGAAAAATTTTTTTTGCAGATTTTTTCCGCTAATTTTTCGGCGAAGCGAAACGGCACAAATTCGCCCATCACTATATACAAGTAAAACAGGAAAACCTCTGGATATTTTAGGAGCCCGAAAATTATTTTGCTGTGGGGCCCAGTAACATCTAATTATGCCACTGGTTGCTCCCCTACTCTTTTTACATTTGAATGTGGCTCAAGGTTAAAAAAATAGTTGGGGACCCCTGCCTTAGTCCATACAGTAGGAGAATACTGCATGAGATATAAAACAGCTTTGGAGAAGTTGGAAAAGGTATTTAATTTGATTCTCCTTTTTACATAATAAACACCTCCTTATCTGTTAACCTGAGCCACAGGTAGAAGTTAGGGGAAGGCAGAATCTTATAATACAGCCCTTAGACTACTGATTAATAGGGGGGGGATAAAACAGACAAAAACAATATATCCATTATATTTAAAAATGCAGAAAATATGGACATGTTCCAAAAGTAAAGGCAGAACACATTTCCAATACAGGTATGGGATCCATTATCTGGAATCCCGTTATCCAGAAAATTCCGAATTACGGAAAGGCCGTCTCCCATAGACTCCATATTAATCAAATAATCTAAAATCTTAAAAATGATTTCCTTTTTCTCTTTAGTAAGAAAACAGTTGCTTGTACTTGATCCCAACTAAGATATAATTAATCCTTATTGGAAGTAAAACCAGCCTATTGGGTTTATTTAATGTTTACATGATTTTCTAGTAGTCCTAAGGTGTGAAGATCCAAATTACAGAAAAACTCGTTATCTGGAAAGCACCAGGTCCCGATGATTCCGGATAATAGGTCCCATACCTGTACCATCATTATTTAATTACTCACACACAAGCGGACGTTCACTGAGTCCCACTCCTACCCTGTTTTCCTCTACACTCCCTGTTTTCCTCTACACTCCCTCCTTCACCCCCCTCAGATCGCAGATTGTCTCTATTCCCTTTTCTCGAAGAAGACATGCTGAATCCTAAAATATAATTATCCAAATATACACAATGATGTTACATTATTATAGGTGATAGGTCCCCCTAGAGCACAGCGATCTATCCAAGTAAATATGTGTACCTGCCTTGTGTAGGGGCACCGCAGGGAATACGCTGCACTGACTGATGAGGGGCATGAAAAGGTCTAATGTGTTTATTCTGAGATCCGGCACAGGGAAACCTGCCTCATTATTACCAACAAAAATATTATCATTTTGAGGCTTCTCTTTAGCAACGTCCTAGTCCTCAACATACTGCAGAAATGAACTTGCTGAACTATCACACACCTCTCTCCCTAAATGTTTTACTGATTTGGCTTCGGATTCTTTAGCTTCAAAAAAAATTAAAATATGTTTCGAAGTTTCCTCTAATATCTTTTATGCTCCCATTCTATGGAGGGGGCTGTTGTCTCTGCCTTTGCATTTCATAAACCACCTGAGGAATATAACAAACCAGACTGACTGTACCTTTGGCTAATTTGGAAATGGCTTATCTGGACGGTAACATTCTCCCTTCAACAGAAAGACAATGTGGCAAATTCACTAAAGGTCACATTTTTGCCAGCGACCGCTTTGCTCGGCGCCAGTACACTAAGGGGCCGATTCACTAAGGGAAGAAATATCAAGGGTTAATTAACCCTCGATATTCGACTGGGAATTAAAATCCTTCGACTTCGAATATTGAAATCGAAGAATTTTAGCGCAAATAGTTCGATCGAAGGAATATTCCTTCGATCGAACGATTAAATCCTTCGAATCAAACGATTCGAAGGATTTTAATCCAACGGTCGAAGGATTATCCTTCGACCAAAAAAAAGTAGGAAAGCCTATGGGGACCTCCCATTGACTTCGGTAGCTTTTAGATGGTGAACTAGGGGGTCGAAGTTTTTTCTTAAAGAGACAGTACTTCTACTATCGAATAGTCGAATAGTCGAACGATTTTTAATTCGAATCCTTCGATTCTAATTCAAAGTCGTAGTTGAAGGTCGAAGTAGCCCATTCGATGGTCGAAGTAGCCCAAAAAACACTTTGAATCCTTCACTCAAAGTTAGTGAATCGGCCCCTTATTCACTAAAATGTGAAGTTGCGTCTCAGCAGCCAAACAATGGTGAATTTTCACTAGCATTACTTCGGCTGGGCGAGCATTTCACATTTCTGCCTAGCGAAACTTCGCTGGCACTCTTACGCTTAGATTAATTTTAATAGAGCATGTACCTAAAAGTCATATGGACGTCTTTATTACTAATGTTGGTGCAAATGCTTGAAGTGGCCACTTTTTCAAACACATGTCCAATAAGTCATAATAAACATAGAAGAGATCCTCTAATGCCCTAGACATGAGCCCACCCTTAAACAAATGTTAGATGCCCTTTAAATTGGTTTAGACAAATTGCTCACACTTAAATCTTTAATAGTTCAGACTGTTGAAGGCAATTCCATTTTAAACAATGAAAAGTTGCCAGCGTTTTTTTTACTACTTTAAAGGGGTTATTTATCAAAGTCCGAATTTATCTCAATATTTTCGGTTACAAACTCCGATCAAATCCGCTTGGGTTTTTTACACTTATTTATTATTACATTTTCCCGAAAATTTGCTTTGCCGGAAAAAAACTGATTTTTCATCCGGTTTTCACAATATTTTCGGATCTTTCACCCGAAAAGTCAGATTTTTGACTGAAAACTCCAAAAACTTTGGGGTATTGCACGAAACTCAGCGCACATCAAAAAATTCTTGGGACTTCTCCCATTGACTTATATTCAACCTCAACAGGTCTGAGATGCCAGACTTTCTGATTCAGACTATTCCATCCTCGGGGTTTAATAAATTCCAAAAAATTAGTGATTTTTTGAAAGTTAGATTTTATACAAAAAAAAATAAATTTTTCCAGCATTTCCGGCATACAAGATATGATGTCACTGACATAAGACTGAGGAAGATGTTGTTTCATTTAATCAGTAGGGATGTAGCGAACCGCCGACAATGTGTTCGCGAACGCCGTTCACGAACACCGGCAAAAATTGCGAACAGTTCGCGAACAGTTCGCGAACTTCGAACATCCAAAAATCGTTCGATTCGAACGATCGAAGGATTTTAATCGTTCGATCGAACGATTTCCGTTCGAATCGAACGATCGAAGCCATTGGATCGAATGATTTCATTCAATCCAATGGCTTCGATCGTTCGATTCGAACGAAAATCGTTCGATTTTAGCGATCGAATGGTCGAATGGTCGAACGATTTTGACGCGAACGCCTATTGGCGAACGTCGCGCGACGTTCGCGAACTTGCGGCGGACGCGAACAGTCGAAGTTCGCGCGAACTAGTTCGCGGGCGAACAGTTCGCTACATCCCTATTTATCAGTTCACCAGATCTGAGGTGGCAAAGTAATCTCTGGCGAAAGAGGTAACTTTCAGTAAAATTCGCATCTTAGTGAATTTGTGGAGTAACGACTGTTACCCAGAGGGAAAAGTTGCCTGGTGATACGGTGCGAACGAACGCTAGCGCCAGTCTCTAGCGAATTGTCCTGTATTGGGAGTTTTTGGTATTTTTTAATTAAGACAGCTATTATGTGGCCTCAGCTTAATGACCCTGGCAATCGGGGAGCAGCTTAGAAGTCACAATTAAAACTGAATTGAATGCAAAGTTTAAACAGTAACAAAAAGAATAATGAAATTAATACTAGTGATGGGTGAATTTCTCCAGTTTCGCTTTGCCGCAAAATTAGCGAATTTCCAGTGAAATTTGCGAAATGGCGAAAAATTTGCGAAATGCGAATTTTGACACCTGTGTCCAAATATTTTTGATGCCGGCGACAATTCTGATGCTGGAGACAATTCTGTTGCCCATTTTTGCTGGAATTTCGCAAATTTATTCAACGGTGGCAAAACACAGAAATTCGCCACAAATTCGCATCTGGCGAATAAATTCGCTCATCACTAATTAATACCTGTCAATTGTTTTGGTTGGTAGGGTCAGTGACCCTGACAATCAGAAACCATATTTAGTTGCAGGCTTCAGAAACAGAAATAATTATATTCTAATATATTATATACTATAGTGTTCTAATAAATAAGAATAAGACTAAGAACATAGAATATTTTAAAAAAGTTTGTTTTAGAACTGCTCCATGCATTAAAAAATGTATTTCAAGAAAGAGTAAATCCTCAAAACAAATTCATGTAAAATTGCTCCAAGCACTTTTCTAGAAACCTTTAGAATCTACAATTATTTTATTCTATATTTTAAGATATTGGCAAGTTAAACACGTTTATAAAAATTTGAGACGACACCATGTAAAAAAGTTGTTCAAAACCTTTTTCTTCCACAGACACTTGGGTTTTTTTTTTATTAAAGTCTGATTTTTTTCTGGTCTAACTTTTTCATAAAAAAACCCCTATATTTTTCAACATTTCTTTAAACCAAGATGAAGTTTGAATTTGAATAAAAAGTACTCCTACTCAGACCTGCCGAGTTCATGTAGAAGTCAATGGCAGATCTCCCATTGACATTTTAAAGATATCTTGATCTACCATGGGTTTGGTTCAGTAATCCACAGATTTTATGGTTTAGTGCATCAAATCTGAAAAAGTTGCCGATTTTGGGCGTCAAAATCAAAAAACGTGCAGTCTTCAGTTGCAAATCAGAAAAGATTTGGATTTTTTTCACGAGTTTATCGAGTCTTTTCCTGAACAAGAAATTTTCATGAAAATGTATTGATAAGAAAAATTTTGTGCGAATTTGGTCAGATTGGAAAATTCCAGATTTTGATAAATAACCCCCTTTGTGTTCAGAAGCAACAATCTGGTCTACAATTTCTAAAGCTTTGACAAATCATCCAGAAAAATGTTTGCAAAATGTTTCATTTAAACTTCATTAAAATGATGAACATGATTAGCATTATTTGAGTGCTTTATAGTTGGAGAGAAAAGGATGTTAAAATCATCAAATATTTCTTGGATTTATGGAGAAGTAAATATGACATAATTTTTTTATTCTGGTAACGACTTTTTAACTGTACCGTGCTGACTGGAGGAGATTGATGGTCGCAGACATATTGACCGCTGCTTTAAGGCAAATTGGCAGCCTATTTATTAATATGTAATATTTCTTAGCCCCTATTGGCCTACAGGTTAAGTGCTCTGACTCTGCATCTCAAGTTTGTTCTCCACATTGAATCAATGTCATCTCCTTGCGACCCCGAACAAGTCACTCATCCCACAGGAGACATGGGCTGTTATAGATATATAATTCTCTCTTGGATTTGGCATGCGATTGTTGGAACTGATAAGGGTCTATGCTAATGCTAAAACTCTATGCATTTTGCTCACTTGAAAAAACTAACATGTGGTGCTTAGCAGTCATTAAGGGGTGGCTTTTTTTAATAAAATATGAGCCTTTTTACTGAACTTTCACTTTAACTCAATGTGACTTTTCAGGAGACAATCTGACAGGGCCAGGGAAATAAAAATAATGGCTTCAGACTGTCTGGCACTGTCCCTTCTCCATGACCGAGCAAATGGTGTCAGAGATCTGACCTCAGAGGTTTTTAAACATGCTGTCTGTGAAATACCCATCTAAATGGTCTATGGAACATCCTCGGGCTGATCAATGTCTTAAGTGAGAAATGCTTAGCGACTGAAAGGTGTTTGATTAGTACATCTAACTCCCGATTGATTACTCTTTTAAATAATTAATTTCTCATTCTGAAAAACTTTTTAGAAAGGCTCCAAAGAGATCTGCTTGTTCTTCACACGTTGTTTGCAGCTCAGGTTTCCCCCCTTGGATACAATTATTAAAGCCACAAGAGTCTGAGAATTTCTTCTTTCTTTTGGATCTCGTGGCTTTTAGGAAAGAATACAAGAATAGTTCAATGGAATAAAAACAACTATGGGCCAACGAGTCTGTTAATGGGAGACATCCTGCAAGGTCAAAGGGAGTCGGTTTGAAAGACTACAAGGGGTTTCTTTCTACTGCAAAATGTAATATGAAAATTAAAAATCTATAACACTATAATATTAATATTCCATTACACTACAAAAAGAAAGTATATATTTTTTTCTTTCAAGTATTATCGATAGGCCAACATATCTACAGCTACATTGTAATCAACAAGATTGGCAGATTCTACCATGCACCTTGAGCTGTTGCACAGAAGAGTCCTGGGTGGGTTTAGTTCATCTCCTGACCCACACCCACCAAGCAGCGAGCAGAACTTGATCCACACTTCTACATCTTAACTAGGCTATTTAAAACACCTTGAATCTCATCTCATTCCCAAGCAAAGGGTTTTAAGTTGGTTCTTCCTTTACTGCTTTAACAGCTACTCTACTCTTCTGAAATGGTTCCCTCTGCTTGATGAAATATTCTGGCTGGGATTTTCTTCCACCTAGCTACTAGATTATTAGTGAGATTGAGCACTGGTCTCAGGTATCAGAACTGGCTCACAATGAGGGTTACAAATTATCCCACAGGGGTTCAGTTGGGTTGAAGTCAGGGCTCAGTCAGGTTATTCCAGTCCCATCTCAGTAAAACCATTTTGTACAGACCTGGTTTCATGCATGGGGGCATTTTTGTGTTGAAAGGGGAAAGAGCCTGTAACGGTTGGCACGCTAAATCTAGAACCGATGCCAAGCACCCTGGTCTTGGCTCATGTTTCTGCCTGTCACAGTTGTCTTTGGCCTCGGGAGGAGCCCTCAGCTACTCAGATGCTGCCAGGTCTTAAAATGAGAGGTGCACAGTGAGGGGTTCTAGACAGGCAGAGGGGCACAACTGTAGGCAAAGTCTTTGGGCAGAAGGTCGTGTGGTACAAGGTGTTAGGCAATAGAGTAGTCAGATCAGGCCGGGTCGCGGCAGGCAGAGAATAAACAAAGTCAGGCAGGCAAGGATCAAACCAGGAAGTCAATCAGAAGGGTTAAGCAGAATCAAAGTCGGTAATCAGGCAAGGGTTCAGAAGTCAGGATAGTCAAATAGCCAGGCAGGGGTCACAACAGTAGGGATGTAGCGAACGTCGGAAAAAAAGTTCGCGAACATATTCGCGAACTTGCGCAAAAATGCGAGCGGTTCGCGAACGGTTCGCGAACCCCATAGACTTCAATGGGAAGGCGAACTTTAACATCTAAAAAAGACATTTCTGGCCAGAAAAATGATTTTAAAGTTGTTTAAAGGGTGCAACGACCTGGACAGTGGCATGCCAGAGGGGGATCAAGGGCAAAAATGTATCTGAAAAATCTGCCTGTGTGTGCTTGGAAGAGATAGTGTACTACTAGGAGCAACAGATTAGCACACCAGTCCCACTCCCCAACACTGCTAGACTAATAGCACTGGGCTCTTATAGTAGTAGTAGTAGTAGTAGTAAAACAACAAAAAAATAAATAAAAGCAGTCCTTACAAGGACTACTGTTATTGCAGCAGTCAGCAGATGAGATCAGAAGCAGGACAGCTGCCCACTGCAGCTACATACAGAGCACTGCAGTAGAAGGTAGATTACTAGCCAGCAAAGCTACCTAAGCTTAAATGTCCCTCAAACCCCTGCAGACTTCTGTCCCTCCAATAACAGAGCAGTATCAAAACGATTACTAGCCAGCAAACTTTCAACTGTCCCTGAAATCACTAACAGGCAGCAGCTCTCTCCCTACACTATCTCTTCAGCACACACAGGCAGAGTGAAAAAACGCTGCAGGGCTTCGGTTTTTATAGGGAAGGGGAGTGGTCCAGGGGAGAGCTTCCTGATTGGCTGCCATGTACCTGCTGGTCTGGGGTGAGAGGGCAAAAAAAAGCGCCAACAATGGCGAACCCAAAATGGCGAACGTCGCGCGACGTTCGCGAACTTCCGGCGAGCGCGAACACCCGATGTTCGCGCGAACAAGTTCGCCGGCGAACAGTTCGCGCCATCTCTACACAACAGGAATCAAAACACAGATAAATCAGAAGTTCAATAGCACAGAAGCACCAGGAACAAATCCTATAACGGGCAAGGTCTGAAAGCCCAAATGGGTCTTATATAGGGTTCAATTTTCACGTCCATATAACAAACGAGATGCGGGAGCGCGCGCCCTAAGAACCCAAGATGGTGGCTGACAAGGAGCGGCGTTGGGGGTGTCACCGTCGATGGCGCGGTGGGCATGCACCACTGAACCACCAGGGTGAGTGCTTTTTATTACAGAGCATTCCCCAAACTTTTTCACCATTTAGGAAATATGGAATGATCAGCAATGTCATAGCATGATGTTGTGGAACCTGCACAGAAACCATGGTTTGGTTTAAATAGCTAATTCTAATAATTTGAAAGGAGGTCTGCACACATTTGGCCATATAGTATGTTAGCAAGTCAGCCTGACTCCATTTACTGAAATGTGTCCCATTTTAATTCACTTTTGCCTGGCTTTGCCAATGTTATAGAGTTAGGCAGATGTAGCAATGCTTACGAATGAACAAGCAGTTCTGGCAACAGAAAAATGAAACATCTGTTTAATCATGTTATTTTTCGGTTGTTTTCCTGGTTTGTGGCAAAACCAGCTAAGTATTTCATTAGAATTATTGATAAACATATCAAAATCAGATTGTGTTTGGATTTTGTCAGATTTAGCTCTTCTCAGTACATCACAGGGACACAGACACTGATGTTTTGGCTGCTGTAGAACTGAAATTCCCAACATCCCCTGCTAAAACCATGGGTTATTTTAAATAAGGAATCGCACATTTCTTGTAAGACATCATCACAGTTATACAACCCATTCTATAACACCCAAAACTTGATGATAAAAAAGTATTGGCCACATCTCCTATCAACCCAGGCTACAAACACACATAGCCTAACAGACCCAGAACTCTACCATAATTGAATAAGTTCATCCTTTTGAGGGAAGTCTGAAAATGTGAGCTGTTTCTCCTACATAGAGACCTCAGAATGGGAGGAATGTCTGTCTACAAACATAATTGGGACACTACATCGAAAAAGGTTTAAAAATAAAAGATGGACACTTCAAAGGCTAAAGGCTCCCCTGGAGGTTTCTACAATGGTAAAAATACACGAGCCATAAATAAATCATAACCTAGGGGCAGTGCCTGACTGGCCTACCGGGATACCAGGAAAACTCCTGGTGGACCCTCTTACTTTTAACCATTTAGCATATTTCATGGTCATTCCCTATTTCTTTATGGGGAAAAATGTATAATAATGGAAAAATATAGTAATTAAATATAAAAGATTAGGAGACTAAAGAGGTTAAGTAAGCAGATTGTTTGTTGTTTGGTAAGTGGTCACACGGTTTATGGTTTTCTGATGGGCCCCTGACATACCAGTCTGAAATTGCCTAGGGGTAATTTTATCTCATGAACCTAATTTTCTGATTTTGACCTGACAATTCATACTTCACATTTTTGCACAAACCTGACCTGTGTGAGTACTGAGAGACAGATCAGAGACCAAAATTTTCTCCACAAGCATTTTTTTTTCCACTGGCTCTTCTAAATAACCTCTAAATATATCAAACCCACAACATATTTAACTCCAGCACAACGGTTTCTTTTTTTAAAAATCAAAAGTTTGGCAGGTGTTTTTTATTTTTTGAAAATGAAAATCTATTGAGGAGAAAACAAAAACAAAAAATGGAGGATTTATTTTAACGAATGCCTTTTCCTTAATAAATTGGCTCCTACTTGTAAAATCTAGGTTTCAAATACTGTATATCTGATGCTATAAAACTATTGATTAATAAAGACCTTACATTGTATTTGTAAATTGTTTATCATCGTTATTATTATTATTATTATGAAGAAGAAGAAGAAGAAAAAGAAGAAAAAGAATACATTTTTTAAATTTAACTGAAATTGGAAAATCTTACCTCCTGTTATTTTTTAAAGCAAATCAAACTCATAAGATTCAGTACTGTCCCTACACCCTGCTCTGTAGGTAGAAAATAGATAAATCCACTATCCCCAGAGTTTTGCTTTATAAATCTATTTGCCTAAAGCAGACAGTTGCCTATTGCTCACTCTTCTAGAATGAATTTGCCATCAGATTGGAATATTTTCACGCAGATTGGAATACTCATTTGCAGGTCACCGAGGAAACATCACAAGTTTATATTTGTGCCGGTAAAATTAATTCTGCCCTTTTGTCTCCCACCCTGTGAAAAAGCTCCGCACATTTGCATTTAAATTATGTTTCATGGAAAGCAGGACAAAAGCAACACAAAAATCTAGTAAAACTTTAAAAGAGCCTAAATTTTCATAAAGTACATTTGGTAGAGTCACTGTCTGACTGGTTGCAGTGATATTTTAGTCACTATAATTAGGCCTTATATATCTGATTTGTTTAATTTTAGAGGTTTTTTCTACTTCAAATGAATTAAAAAAACTCAAGAAATGTTATGAGTAGAGAATTTAGCTGTTATTTTTACCATTTCTTCCTGTTTTCACTAACATATATTTATGCAAAAACAAGATTTCATGTCTAAATTTCTCTTAGACTAAATTTAATTTGATTGATTGATACATTGAAACACTGCACCTGTTACCAATACATCCATTTTAAACTAGTCTTGGTTATTACTGATGATTTCTAAGGATATTGCAAGGGTCAATTATCTGAAAAAATGAAAGATATGTTGTATTAGAGTAAGATTCCAGGTGTCCATATCATCTTTGGCCATTTCAAACAAATGCCAAAAAAATCCAACTATGGGGGATATCCCAATAGATTATATGCTCTATAGCCTTATAATCTATAGCTTTATTGATTTAAAACCATATTCAATCTGGAAGTAACTTTGTGGCCCACAATTCAAGTTTTTTGGCACTAAAACTCCCAAACTATTTAAGCTTCAAAAAAAACCCAGAAAAAAACTCTAAAGTAAAAATTTGACATCTAAAAGCTTGCAAGGTCATGGAGAAGTTATGGGAGCTGCCCTAGACAAAATATAAACTATATATTCAATTCAAGTTATTTGAGCTTAAACTTGATTTCTTGATTTTTTTTCAATATTGTTGATTTGAAATTAGAAAAAGTTAAGTTTCGTGGGCCACAGAGTTACTTCCAGATTTAATCTGGTTTTAAGTCAATAAAGGTATAAGACACAATAAGTACAGATGGCGCACTAGCTAGACCATATAATCTATTGGGATATCCCCGATAGTTGGATTTTCTAGGCATTAGTTTGAAATGGCCAAAGATGATATGGACCTCTGGAATCTTATTCTAATACAACATATCTCAACATTTTTTCAGATAATTAACCCTTGGAATATCCTAAGAAATCATCAGTAATAACCAAGACTAGTTTAAAATTGATGGATTGGTAAAGGGTGCAGTGTTTCAATGAATCAATCAATCAAATGAAATTTATTCTAAGAGAAATTTAGACTTTAGTGTTGTGTGCCATTGGAATAGTGAGTAACATTGCTGATCTACCCAAGCATGAGATATTGTTTTTGCAAAAATATATAGAATTAATTAAGTTTAATGAAAACAGGTAGAAATGGTAAAAATACGAGCTAAATTCTCTAGTCATAACATTTCTTGAAGTTTTTTCCACTGACCTCCCATCTCTGTCTTTCAGCAGTGGGATTAATTAATTTTACTCCCAATGGGTTGCACCATTTTTATTCTCGCTCCCTACACCATTAAGCAGAATAATCAAACCTCAGTCTGGACAATGCAGTGATTACATTATGAAAACAATCCCAAGATCCTTTGGGATTTTTCCCTCCCTATGTGTAATGAGCTCTACCATGTTGGACACACATCTTATTAGCTTCTTTTCTACAGAAAGAGACATGGTTGATCTTCCCCTTGGAATAAAGTCTGTCAGTATCTGCTAATATTTACATGTACATCTCTAGTTTACAATATAATGAGGCTGTATGAGAATACCTAGCACAATTCGTGACAAAATAAAAAAAAAGTGTAATAAAAAGGTAATATGAAATGGACTTATGGTATCAAACATTTTATAATGCAATTTTAGCCTACCTTATTCCTTCCAGATGTATTAGGAACAAGAACATGCCGACCGCTAGACATCATGCAACAGAAATGGAAATCAGCATGTGAATTGTAACTGTCCCCAAAACAATAACTGTGATTTCTGTTACACTAATCTCTCTGTTCATTATAGTGCAGCGACCAAAAGCTTTTAATCCTCGGGATACAAGGCTGATGTGTACAGCCACTGAAAAATGATAAGTGTTTGCCTGATTTGTTTATAGAGCAGGGCCTGTGCATTTTCTCCTATTTTCCTGATCGAGTTGAGATGAAGACATACAGGAATATTGTATACACAGGAAAGGAAGCCTTAGGCCAAGGACACATCGATATTTTAGATCAGTGTAGTCCTCAAATAAAAAAACAAATGGTCATGTCTACTGCCAGACACTTTCCTTTGTAAATGAACGGAAATCACACTATTAAAAAAAAAACACCAAGACAAATTCAACTTTAAAACTGAAAAGCCTTTATTAAGAAATAAGGCTTCAGAAAAGGCGCCACAGTGACGATCCATCGTGCGGCACTTGATTTCTCCTCCCAGGCTCTCTCCTATAAGGAAGGCAGGGAGGAGAAATCAAGCGCTGCATGATGGATCGCCTGATTGCTTTCTGAAGAGGAGCGCAAGATGAGTTTCAGTAAGTTATTTATTAATAAAGACTTTGCAATTTTAAAGTTGCATTTGTCGTGGTGTTTTTTTATGTATACTAATGAATTTTTAATTTTTCTTTTTTTTGATCTTACTGGTCTCTTTAAACCCAGATATAAAAAGCTGTATATAAAAAGTCCTTTTCAAATTAAACATGAAATCCAATTTTTTTTATTACAGCATTCATAGCTGTTATAAAAGCAATTAAAAATCTCAGCTGTCAATCAACTATTGCCTGCCCCTCCTCTATGCCTTAAAAAATTGAGAAACAGCGACAACATTTTTTTGACGCGCAAACAATTGCCCCATTAAATTCTATGGGCATAATTTCCTTGGCGAAAAAAATTGCTCATCACTACTGAAGAGTAAACCGATGAAACCGTTTTTTCAACAATGGTTCAATGAATAGGAATGTGCCAAACATACTGTACACAAAGGGGCATATTTATGAAATGAATCATTTAATAGTGCTGCTCCAGCAGAATTCTGCACTGAAATCCATTTCTCAAAAGAGCAAACAGATTTTTTTATATTCAATTTTGAAATCTGATATGGGGCTAGACATATTGTCAATTTCCCAGCTGCCCCAAGTCATGTGACTTGTGCTCTGATAAACTTCAATCACTCTTTACTGCTGTACTGCAAGTTGGAGTGATATCACCCCTCCCTTCCCCCCCAGCAGCCAAACAAAAGAACAATGGGAAGGTAACCAGATAGCAGCTCCCTAACACAAGATAACAGCTTCTTGGTAGATCTAAGAACAACACTCAATAGTAAAAACCCATGTCCCACTGTGACACATTCAGTTACATTGAGAAGGAAAAACAGCAGCCTGCCAGAAAGCATTTCTCTCCTAAAGTGCAGTCACAAGTCACATGACCAGGGGCAGCTGGGAAATCGACAATATGTCTAGCCCCATGTCAGATTTCAAAATGGAAACAGAATGGCTTTAGTTCAAATACGTAGCGAGAGAGCAAATATTGTAGACAATTATTCATAAAAATGTTATGTATGGAATGTGTTCTAGTCTATCTTTATTAGCAAGTAATTGGAAAACATTTTGGAGGTGTAAACAATGTTAATATAGACCCAGTTTTCCTATCCATATTGACATCTCTAGACAAAGATATCTGAAGGTTATCACTGACTTATTTTAATCACTATTTAATAATAAATAAGCGTTAAAAACCCGTGCGGGTTAGATTGGAGTTTGTAGCAGCCGATATTGAGATTAATTCGGACCTTGATAAATAACCCCCATAGTGTCTACAGGCATTGACACTGACTCAAAGAAAAGACAATATCAGTTCATCTACAGTCAACATGATAATAATAAGATAAGATAATAATTTTTGACCCAAATTAAATTAATGAACAGTCTATTGACAAATTTTCATCATATATTCATCAATGACATGATCAGGTTGACATGAAGATTGCAGTCTTCATGTCAAAAGATTGGTGGTTATAGAAACTGTATGACCATTCATTGGTCCTATGACAATATCTCTGCATTTGGCTGCTGTGACTCATACACAAAATAATTTTTCTTGAAAATACAATATTTTTTGTTAATTTACCCAAAGATGCCTCATTTCGCCCTCTGTATATCTCATGTTCATTTATATCTCATCTTAAAGAAACAGTAACACCAAAAAATAAAAATTGAATGGCAATATAATGAAGTGCTGGTAAAACTGGTGTGTTTGCTTCAGAAACACAACTTTAGTTTATATAAACAAGCTGCTGTGTAGCCATGGGGGCAGCCATTCAAGCACAGGATACACAGTAGATAACAGATAAGTACTACTATAGTTTATATAAACAAGCTGCTGTGTAGCCATGGGGGCAGCCATTCAAGCACAGGATACACAGTAGAATAATCCCATTGTATACTACAGATCTTATCTGTTATCTGCTGGGTATACTGTGCCTTTTCTCCTTTTTCAGCTTCAAATGGCTGCTTCCATGGCTACACAGCAGTTTGTTTATATAAACTATTGTTGTGTTTCTGAAGCCAACATGCCAGTTTTACCAATGCAGCACAACACTAGATTATATTTACTTTACTTTTAAACACTTTAATTTTTTGGTGTTACTGTTCCTTTAAGTGTTGACTTCTCCAGCCGAATCATTTGTAGTTCACTTTGAGAGTATTTACTCAGCCCCTAAAAAAAGAGTATACATCACTTCCTGTTTATGCTTTGTTACCTCCAATTTCACCAAAAATGTTCTACTAATTCTAAATCTATAGTGATTGTGTAAAAAGCAAACAAAGGAAATTATTGCATCTGAAAGTTGGCAATGCATTCCTGGCTCTTTCAGAGGTGGCCAGGCAACTGATATCTACCATATTGCTCAAACAGGTTTAGCCTAAAGACTATAATAATGGGAGGCTTACTCATTTCAAATGAACTTTAGTACAAGCATTATTATTATTATTATAATTATTGTTATAACCATTCATTACAAATAACTAAATAAATTGCAGATAATTCTGCAGATAACTTTTAGCTACATTTATTTTCAAATATAAAACAAACTTCTTTTTACATGTAGGCAAAGCCGATAATAAATAATTTGTATCCCCATACTTCAAGGATATATTTATTAAAGTCCGAATGGCAAAAATTAAAGAAAATTGTGAAATTTGGGAAAAAATCTTTTTCGAGATTTTTTTATACCCCAGGATTAAAAAAGTCATAATCCAAAAATCCGGCATCTCAGACCTGCTGAGGTTGAATTTAAGTCAATGGGAGAGGCCCCTATCCTATTTGGAAGTTTCTGTGATCTGCGCTGGAATTAGCCCAAAAATCCAACTATTTTGGACTTTTTAGTCAAAAATCAAAAAAATTCCCACTTTTCGGGAAAAAGCCTTAAAAAATTGTACAATGGGAAAACTCTGAAAAAAATGGTACGATTCGTGTTTTCACTCGATTTTATCAAGTTTGTCCCTGATATGATTAAATTGCTTCTTTTTTTATTAATAAATAAGGTCAAATCATGGATTCTTTTTTATTTCGAAAACTCATAAATTCGGATTTTATTAAATAAACCACTAAGTCTACTAAAATAATTTATACATTAGATAAACCAAATAGAATTGTTTTGCCTCCAGTGAGGATTAATTGTATTAAAAAAAATGTAGTGTATTTGATTAGAATGGAGTCTATGGAAGATGGCCTTCCTGTAATTCAGAGCTTTCAGTTTGTGGATAATGGATCACATACCTGTACTATCAACAAAGGATTAGTTTATCATTGTCAAAGTAATAAACACACAGACATATATTGTATTATGGAGGTCTCCGATTCCTCAGCAGTAGTAGATTTCAGACTCTTGTGGTCCATCATATACAGGAACGACCCAAGTCAACACCCATTACTAACAGCTATACATAACATACAAAATAATGTAAATGACTTTTTCTGTTATTAAACCCTTTGTGCTCCTTGAAAACCTACCAAGGTTTTTCTTCTTTTCCCAGATTCATCTTGTTTACGTTCAGACAACGCCAATAGCCCATCAATTACCGTAACAAACATACTTACACTTCCATTTCCTCCGCGTTTCTAGAGCTTTCCATCCAGTCCTCATAAAAGGCTGTACCTGTTCCGCCTTCCACCTGTCTGCTGTGAAAATCGACAGTACTTGCACGCATAAAAGGATTCACATACTCTGCATTCAGTGCCTCGCTCTGTCTGAATAATTAACACAATACTTTCAACAAAAGATCTCATTTTCAAATATAATCCTGAATGTAATGCAGTAAGGCAATATCGAGTTGAGTCAAGTAACCACAGACAAAAGACTGGTGACATTCCTGTGATTGAACTAACTAAAATTAGCTGATTTTTTTCGTTATCTGCTCTGTACCATTTCCTGCTACTGAGAAGATCTGCTGCTAATTACTCTCGGCAGAGGGTTCTTTTACTTTCACTGTTTGGACTAAACCTGAGATTTCTGAATCAGTCCCATTTTCATGTCACCGCCATGTGACGAATCAGTCCTCATTGTGCAGCCCTAAATAGTCAGAGCCCTAAGATTTCTTGGTGATATTAATCTTTACCTTTTTGGTGTCCTTTTTCACATGGACCTCAAATGTTAAATAATCAGTACCCAGGTCTTGACCATTTTAAATCCAATGTGAGAAAAGTACCTGGTGGTCCAGTGGGTGTGCAACGGGGACGCAAGCCACATCATCATCCCCATGCGTCACACTGCTTGTGCCGCTTCCAGGTTTGATGTCATTTGCAAATTCAAATATTTATAGGCGTCATGTACCTTTTCATGTTGCCCAATGTAGAGGTCCTTTCCTGGTTCCTGGTTGTGCTTTTCCTTGATGTCAGTATTCAGTTTTTTACTCTTGCCTGTCCCTGATTTTGCCAACTCGCTGCCTGAACTGATCCATGCCTGTTTTGACTACTCTTTGGATTCTGATTTGGGACTGCGCTCCTGCTCTGTATTTGACCTCGGCCCATGACCTCAACCTTGCCTCTTCCTTTTGATTCGGTACTGCATTGCCGATTAGTTTGACCCAGCCTGTATTTTGTCTTTGCTGCCTGTTTAGCCGTCCCTCTCATACATATTTGGTTCCTGTGCTCCCCTAGAATTTTCTCCCTGGTTTCCCACAATAAGACCTGGTTACATCTGAGTAGCGGAGGGCTCCACCCAAAGCCAAATGTGGCTGCTATAGGTGGAAGAGTGGGCAGAGACCAGAGTCTTGGAGTTAGTTCTAGGTTTAGGATACCCTTAACTTACACTTAACTTTCAAACAGACAGTTGACGATTTTAAGCATTTTCAAAAATGATTGCTATATATATTCTGCAATCTGCATTGATACAAAGTCATATGTTGGGACTGTAGACATGTTTTACACAGTAAGATAAATACAATATAATCCACCGGTAAGCCCAGTGAGTGCAATAAAATGTTAACATATATACGGGACTGCACACTCATAGATCAAAAAGTGAAAACATTTATTTGAATTATTATTTAATTATTCATTACATAACATAAAAGTCCTACACGAGGTGTAGCACTACATGCTTGGACCACAATTGTCCATCATTTGGAGGTCCTTCCTTTTGGACCAGAAGACGTTTTTGCATCAAAACAAAGATCCTTGTGTTCCAATACATGTAGTGCTATGTATCTCTATACAACAACAACCTTTTATTGCACTGACTAAGCCCTCCAGTGGATTCAGTTGTGTTTATGCAAATGAATATTGAAAGTTTGATGAACAATTTAAGACTTCAATACTGCAATAGTACAAGAAAAAGCCCCAGTTACTGTATTTATGGGGAGCAAGGATTGTACTTGTACTAAATTATTAGGTTTGCTTTATAAGAGAGTCTAGCCTCATCCTTCTGTAAAAGTATGTCTACACACACAATGGACAGGGTTGGACTAGGCTGGTGGGACACTAGGAAAAAATCAGATGGACCCCACCAGTAGGGATGTAGCGAACGTCGGAAAAAAAGTTCGCGAACATATTCGCGAACTTGCGCAAAAATGCGAGCGGTTCGCGAACGGTTCGCGAACCCCATAGACTTCAATGGGAAGGCGAACTTTAACATCTAAAAAAGACATTTCTGGCCAGAAAAATGATTTTAAAGTTGTTTAAAGGGTGCAACGACCTGGACAGTGGCATGCCAGAGGGGGATCAAGGGCAAAAATGTATCTGAAAAATCTGCCTGTGTGTGCTTGGAAGAGATAGTGTAGGGGGAGAGCTGTTAGTGATTTCAGGGACAGATGATAGTAAGTTTGCTGGCTAGTAATCTGCTTGATACTGCTCTGTATTGGAACAAAAAAATAAATAAAAGCAGTCCTTACAAGGACTACTGTTATTGCAGCAGTCAGCAGATGAGATCAGAAGCAGGACAGCTGCCCACTGCAGCTACATACAGAGCACTGCAGTAGAAGGTAGATTACTAGCCAGCAAAGCTACCTAAGCTTAAATGTCCCTCAAACCCCTGCAGACTTCTGTCCCTCCAATAACAGAGCAGTATCAAAACGATTACTAGCCAGCAAACTTTCAACTGTCCCTGAAATCACTAACAGGCAGCAGCTCTCTCCCTACACTATCTCTTCAGCACACACAGGCAGAGTGAAAAAACGCTGCAGGGCTTCGGTTTTTATAGGGAAGGGGAGTGGTCCAGGGGAGAGCTTCCTGATTGGCTGCCATGTACCTGCTGGTCTGGGGTGAGAGGGCAAAAAAAAGCGCCAACAATGGCGAACCCAAAATGGCGAACGTCGCGCGACGTTCGCGAACTTCCGGCGAGCGCGAACACCCGATGTTCGCGCGAACAAGTTCGCCGGCGAACAGTTCGCGCCATCCCTACCCACCAGCCCACACCCTTTGGAAGGGCACACGGCCAACTGAGACTGTATACTACTCACTGACCTCTTCCTGCTATGTTTGTGGCCGCATGAAGAGATGAGAAGGTACACAATGGTGGTGTGGGAGTGGGAGCAGTGCAGAGGGGTGATGTGGCTGGGGGTCCATGGGGGAGCCAGGGGACGGGTATGCAGGCCTCTGTATCCCTAGTCTGACACTAACAATGAGGTCCCCTAATAAACCCAGGACAGCACTATATTGTTCAAACAAATAATTTAGCTGGGCAGGCAAATGTAATTGCATATTTTTATGAGCAGTGCCACGGTCTTTATGAGCTTTTTACATAAAGCATAATCTCAAATTGGGAATATTTTCCCACATTGATACACTTCTCTGCATTCGAGTTTTGTCACAACATTGGTGGCATAACACAAAGCACCCATCTCATTTGTGAACCATTTGCTATTTTCGGGATTTATTAATGTCCGATGGTGTTAAAAGACCTGCCCAGTTCATGAAGAAGTTAATGGCAGGTTTCCCTTTGATATCCTGATATGAGAAGATTTCATGGTTTTCGGCCATTAAATCGGAAAAAGACGGAGTATTTTCGGGCATCAAATCCAAAAAAGTCGGTACAATTCGGAAATATTCATACAATTCTGATTTTTTTTAACAATTCTATCGAGTTTTTTTCTGGCACAAGAAATTTTTAGAAAAATGTATTGATAAATAGGAGGGATTTTGTCTGAGTGGTTTTCAGAAAATCGTGAGAAAGAATGCCCAGGGAAGTGAACCAGGAACTGGAAACAAAGGGGCCATGACAGGGCTGGGAATGAGGGAACTGGAAGAAGAAATTAAGGATTATGGGGTTGTAGTTCCTGGGTTACAATTGGGGTGGTGGAAACACGAGGGGTTAAAAGAGGAAGGAAGTGAAGGTCGCGAGCTCTTTTACCTTGAACAGCTCCCGCCCTCCCCAGAATAAAGGGGTATGTGGGTAAGGGGGGAGTGGGAGTGTTAGCATAATGTTGCAGTGGAAGGGACTGGGGAGGGTCTTGGAGGTTGTCGGAGGGGGTCGGCATCCAATTTGTGCACGCCAGCACCCAATTCATCACACCAAATTCATTGTTTGGCGGCCCAGTTCAGGACTGTCGGCGGCCCGGTTTGGGACCCCTGTGTTACAAGAACCACTGGCGCCAAATTATTGTGCATCCATACAGTTACAGTTGCACAACACCCTGCTTCCACATCGGTGTGAAGGCTCGCTCTCTGAAGAGTAAATGTCTCACTCAGAGCAAATATTGGGGTAAAGCTACTAGTCAGAGTAACAGTGCAACTTGTTCATTTAACTAAAGCCGTACATGTGTAAGCAGTAAGTATCTGGGTTGCAGTATTTTGTCATTCTTTGTGATGTTTGGTGATAAGCTTGGCCAAAACACTGTACAAAATATTATTTTCCAGTTGATATACAAAGTACTGGAATTGTTGTAGCATTTCCATTGTATCCATTGGGTAAACGTATTGCTTGTGGTGCTGCTTACATACAGAACAACAGAGTTCTCTACTGCACAAATACATTTAATACCTATAGAAGATACGCTGTCGGGTGGATTATGGTAATCCTTATCCGACTATGGAAGAATTATAAAATTCATTTCAACTGGTCACATTCAGGCCTGAAGGTTTTGCTTATGTTACATCACATCACTTTTTCCAACAGTGTCAATGAGACAAGAGCTTTTTGGGCATTAGAACTGAATTCCGTGAATGATTTGACATACTGTATGCTCTGCGCTCATATGTAATTCAAATGGTCTGATCCCAAGAATACGAGAAATGTAATTTATCTTTAATGACCCTAAGAAGTGGAAGACCCATAAATATTAAAATCCACAAGTTTAAAAACAATAAATAAAAAATGTGATTTAAAGGGAATAGTGTCCTGTTACCCTCAATAGACACTAATTAGCTGGTCTATAAATAAGAACCACAGGTCCTTAAAGGGTTACTATCATGGCAAAACATGTTGTTTTCAAAACACATCAGTTAATAGTGCTGCTCCAGCAGACTTCTACACTGAAATCCATTTTTCAAAAGAAGAAACAGATTTTTTTTTACATTTAATTTTGAAATCTGGGGATAGACATATTGTCAGTTCCCCAGGTGCCCTCAGATATGTGACTTTTGTTCTGATAAACTTTACCAACATAACAACTAAAAAAAAAATAAATAAACTTGTTGGGTTAGGAATGAAATTTTACATGGTAGAGTGAATTAATTGCAGTATCAACAGGGTAGTTTAGAAATAAAAACTAAACCATAAAAATCATGACAGAATCCAATTAAAAATGAATGAGCCATTTTATTAGACCAAAATTGTGACACGTATAGTATTTCCCCACCATTTTCTATATCAAAATTCTCTTACCTGGGGATTTTAAGCACATGTTTAACTGGTCCTATAGTTGACTATATCACACACAAGGGTTTCATTTGCCCAACATTAGAGGGCCCATTTAGTAAAGTTGATATTTTAGTGGTATTAGAGCTTTTTAAAACCCCAATTAAACTCACAAATGCCCTGAAAATTTTTAAAAGATCCAAATATAAAAAGTATGAACAGAAAAAAATATTGAACGTTGTCGTAAAAAGATATGAATTCCTCTAAACCCTCTAAAAATTTAAGTTTTTTTCTGATAATAACTAAACAAAAAAAATACAAAAAAAACCTCTAAAAGTCTGAATGACTATAAAAAGGTCCAAAAGGATCAGCGCCAAAGTTTGCATTGGAGCTTTTCGTGGTTTTTACAGTTAATACATTTTAATTTTTTTGGAGTTTTAGAGAAATATAAGAAAACACAAATTTTGAGAGTGGAAATAATATTTGTGAAAAACATAGAACCTAGAATACAATCAGCACCTTAGATCCCTTTCTGAGATCTTTAGCAGAACTGCACATTTTAACAAATATTTTTTTTAAAAAAAATCCAAACCCTGATCTAGTAGGGGATCAAAACATTGAGCAAATATTCCTTTATTTTTATTTTATTTTAGGGTGTTGTGATTTTTTCTCCATGTCAACCAAAAACAAGAGTTATTTTAGTAAATTTTTTTCACTCATCTACAAAAAACCTGGGTGCAGATGAAAGAAAAATGATACATATATATATATAGCTATTAATTTATATAATTACTATATATATATATTTTTTTTTTTTTGCATAATTTTCAGCCTTGGTGCAGATGAGCAGTTATGCAAAAACAACATATTGTTTTTTTAATAATATACATTTGGTGAGATGGATCTTTATAATTATTAGTTATAATTTGCAATTGCACACTAGTTAATTTATTAATCAGCCACATGCTTTTAATCCATCAATATTTCATGAGTCAAAATTAACGGCTACGTGAACGGAAAAAAAAAACAAGAATGAAAATCATTTTTGTCGCAGCGGTTTAAAGTAGAGAAAATAGTTTTATTGTTTAGGGTTATTATATAAAACTATTTTTTGAAAATTAGACCCCAGACGTGAGCAATATTACATTTGCATGACAATAACACAATAACAAAGAATTGGTCAGACCCTGAAGAATTTCCGGCCCTGTCTTTGGCTCATTCCGACTCTGCATGAGGGACCCGGATTATATTCAGGGGTTGCCGGCCAGTTAGGAATTCCAGTTAAAGTTCTTCTTATTAGTGCTAATACTACTTTGCAATGGCCGGCAAATAAACTCATTTCCTGAGAATCCGCAAGTTACCGACTTTTCAATAAACCTGGACTTGTTAATCTTTCAGGAAGGAAAAATAAAATTCCAACAAGGCAAGAATTTGTGGACACGCAAGACTCCAGCATCAAATCTTTACATCCTGCATGTAGAATAGGGGCACCCCCCAGAGTGCATTAATCTGTTTACTGTTGGGGGATTAACATTCCTTTTTTTCTTTAGATCCCATTAGTACAATTCCATTCATCCCTTGGACTGCTATGGGCTACAATTTTTTTCTCAAAAGGATCCCATAGAAACATTTTTTCATAGAGTAGTGTGAGTTTTCTTTTAGTTTTCTTTTTAAATTTAACTTGGACAGCTGCTGATGAACCATGACCCCTGTGATCCTCAGCTGTGTAACTTGGACTTTTTCCATTGCATCAAAACTATGCACTTATCCAAAACACCCAATATTGATAGGATGTGCTGCTCTTTGAGAGCTTTTCTTAAAGGATAAGTAAACCTTTTAAATAAGTCAGTGTAAAATTGATGAGGGGGCTATTCTAAACAATTTTGCAATGTACATTCATTATTTATTTTTGTTTTCATTCCAGGATATTAAGGGATACATGTACTGTTAATATGAATGAATTTTGTTCCAACAGCGCCACCTGCTGGTCAGTTTCCCACCAGTCTGACCAGCAAGTAGTCAAGGAAGTTGTCAGGAGAAAGAAAGAGGCTGCTCTGATGTTCTTCTGCTGAGCAATAAATTTAGAAACCTTTCTCACATCTTTCTTAAGCAGCCTCTTTCTTTCTCCTGACAACTTTTGGAGGCAGTAAAATAACTAGTAGTGATGTACGGGCTGGGTTTTTTTCCTACCCGCACCCGACCGAAAATTGCCCTACCTTTACCCAAGCACGTCCGCACCCAGCTACCGGCTTCCTTATATAGACCCGTGCCCAACCAATGACATCACAAGGATCGGGGCGAGCAGGTGCAGGGTCAATAAAATAAGAAGCCGGAAGTCAGATGCTGGCAGTGCAAGGTGGCGGGCGGGGAGAGCAGGAGATGAGCTCAACCTGGTCCTGCCTGCCACCCGCGAAGAGGGGTGCAAGGTTGGCCCGCGTTCGCCTGATCTTCAGATCCCGCAGGTATCGGCACATCACTAGTAACTAGGGGGCACGGTGGCCAGGTGCAACTTACAGCTTATGGAAAATAACTTAGAGGTGATACAACAGATGTAGAAGTAATCTCCCAAGACACAAACATATTGTCCCTTCTTCAGGTATTGCCATAAATAAAGTGAGAAGAACTGTCACATCGAGAGAAGAACAGAAACATCTTATACTTAAAGATACAGTCACTCTATTTGTATAGTGAGTCATTTGTACTTGTGGGGCTATAGTACAATGAGTGCACCGTTCTCTTTCTATAGGCTCCATTCCCAATACTGTGCTCTGGATGAGACCTTAAAGCTTAGGGAGTAAGCCCTCGCAAACGGTATGGAGGCAGGGTGTAGTCTAACTGTAACTATATGCAGGGTGCAAGAATTGGCCGCCAGTGGTTCTTATAACTTAACCAATGAACATATTTTTTTTAACAATTTTACATTATACAGGATCATACAGAACAGTGTATAGGCATTTACTCACAGCACCTTTGGTCAGTATTAGTCCCCACAGGGAAGAAAACATACACAGCAGCAATGAAGGTACACCCAGCTTTCAATCTTTTCCCTAAGTGGAACCCAAGGAAATCTCTACATCCCTAGTCTATACACTTAGTCCCTACTTCTGGGCAATTAGGACTCTCCTCGTCGGAGCCTTAAGCTGCTCAGATAAATATCCTGTCTATCTGTCACTCCTAGAGTGATCTGTTAAGGTGAGTAGCCTATCCTTTCTAGACCTGACCTGTCTAGGTTCCACTCGAGCTCTGCCTGCCTGTTCAGGCTAGAGTCAGCACAAGATGGACCCTGAGAACTTGGCTACAAAGGGTTTTATACTTTAGCACAGTGGTCACTATTGAGAACTGCAGGGGCAAAGCATAAGGCAGAATAATGAAATAGGTCCCCTGTTAGGACCCATTTAGGCGTCCATACCATTGGGGATTTGCCTGTCAATATTATTAGTGGTGGCTAATTTACCAGACCCCTACACACTGTTATAGACAGGTCCCCAATTGGCCAATGAAAATAATTCATGCAATGATTAGAGAGATAGATGCATCGCCCTTTACTTCAGAGAGATAACATACAATAAAAAAAAAACAGAGAGATACCATAAAACTATGGCAGCATAGGTATTCCCCCGTACAAAGCACAATTCAGCAGGAACAGTCCCCTAAGTTTGCTCATAGTCTGTACAGAGAGATCCCATAAAACTATGGCAGCATAGGTATTCCCCTGTACTAAGCACAATTCAGCAGGAACAGTCCCCTAAGTTTGCTCATAGTCTGTACAGAGAGATCTCATAAAACTATGACAACATAGGTATTCCCCTGTACTAAGCACAATTCAGCAGGAACAGTCCCCTAAGTTTGCTCATAGTCTGTACAGAGAGATCCCATAAAACTATGGCAGCATAGGTATTCCCCTGTACTAAGCACAATTCAGCAGGAACAGCCCCCTAAGTTTGCTCATAGTCTGTACAGAGAGATCCCATAAAACTATGGCAGCATAGGTATTCCCCTGTACTA
The DNA here is from genome assembly GCA_038501925.1 of Xenopus petersii. Classification (NCBI taxonomy): domain Eukaryota; kingdom Metazoa; phylum Chordata; class Amphibia; order Anura; family Pipidae; genus Xenopus; species Xenopus petersii. The sequence goes on from CM076675.1 coordinate 165,745,081, forward strand.
AGCACAATTCAGCAGGAACAGTCCCCTAAGTTTGCTCATAGTCTGTACAGAGAGATCTCATAAAACTATGACAGCAGAGGTATTCCCCCGTACAAAGCACAATTCAGCAGGAACAGTCCCCTAAGTTTGCTCATAGTCTGTACAGAGAGATCCCATAAAACTATGGCAGCATAGGTATTCCCTGTACTAAGCACAATTCAGCAGGAACAGTCCCTAAGTTTGCTCATAGTCTGTACAGACAGATCCCATAAAACTATGGCAGCATAGGTATCCCCTGTACTAAGCACAATTCAGCAGGAACAGCCCCTAAGTTTGCTCATAGTCTGTACAGAGAGATCCCATAAAACTATGGCAGCATAGGTATTCCCCTGTACTAAGCACAATTATAATTACATTTTCCTGCCATCCAATACTAATCAAGGCAAATGATTAACATTTACTGTGCAAATCACAGCCACCCACTTCTTGACCTGTCAGCATTGGGGGAGTGGATATAACTACAAAATAATGACCCTTAATTACACTAGTGAACCGAAATAGCTCCCATCCCAGTTCAACACTTTGAGCAGATTCCCAGACTGAGATCACTATAGACTTCTTTCTGCCACAATAACCCAACCCCTCATTTTCACCTGACCTCATTTAAACTAATTTCTTCTCCCAGTGATGAGTTTGGGGGTGAGTGGATTTTCATAGGATTGAACTACTTGGCTCACATTCACGGCTCAGAATCTCGGCTCAGATTTTCCTACCCGAGATGCAGCAGATAATCTACCTGTACAATGTGCTGTGCTATTCACTGAGAAAATAGACTTGCCTAGAAGGCTACAGGCCGTTCTATTTGCTGAATTATTCTCACAAAAGGTTTAGGGGAAAAAAAGTCAATTTGCATTCATGTCATTTTAAACTTTCTCACAATTTAAACTTTTTTTTTTTCTTTCTTCAGACTTCACACAGGGTACGGAAATGTGGTTAGCTCTCCTGATGCACAACAATTCATTGTACTTCGCTTCTGTCTAGATCAAGCCTGTGATTTCTACACCAGAAACAGGATTCAAGGATGAGCCATAAAATCTCAGGATTTCTCACATTTATCTATGGTCTGCACTTGGGTCTCATTTTTAATGGGTTGATAGCTCCTAAATGATCAGTATTATGGTAAGGTATAATGTAGCCCCTACTGTAAATGATAAGGATATTAGAAGTCATTGAGGGGTTGTTCTGTGACCAAATAAAGGCACAAGGCTGCAGGCTGAGTTATACAGGGAACTCTGAGTATCACTCATGTATTATAAGGGATAATGTACCCCCTACTGTAAATGATAAGGATATTAGAAGTCACTGAGGGGTTGTTCTGTGACCAAATAAAGGCACAAGGCTGCAGGCTGAGTTATACAGGGAACTCTGAGTATCACTCATGTATTATAAGGGATAATGTACCCCCTACTGTAAATGATAAGGATATTAGAAGTCACTGAGGGGTTGTTCTGTGACCATATAAAGGCACAAGGCTGCAGGCTGAGTTATACAGGGAACTCTGAGTATCACTCATGTATTATAAGGGATAATGTACCCCCTACTGTAAATGATAAGGATATTAGAAGTCAGTGAGGGGTTGTTCTGTGACCATATAAAGGCACAAGGCTGCAGGCTAAGTTATACAGGGAACTCTGAGTATCACTCATGTATTATAAGGGATAATGTACCCCCTACTGTAAATGATAAGGATATTAGAAGTCATTGAGGGGTTGTTCTGTGACCAAATAAAGGCACAAGGCTGCAGGCTGAGTTATACAGGGAACTCTGAGTATCACTCATGTATTATAAGGGATAATGTACCCCCTACTGTAAATGATAAGGATATTAGAAGTCAGTGAGGGGTTGTTCTGTGACCATATAAAGGCACAAGGCTGCAGGCTAAGTTATACAGGGAACTCTGAGTATCACTCATGTATTATAAGGGATAATGTACCCCCTACTGTAAATGATAAGGATATTAGAAGTCATTGAGGGGTTGTTCTGTGACCAAATAAAGGCACAAGGCTGCAGGCTGAGTTATACAGGGAACTCTGAGTATCACTCATGTATTATAAGGGATAATGTACCCCCTACTGTAAATGATAAGGATATTAGAAGTCACTGAGGGGTTGTTCTGTGACCATATAAAGGCACAAGGCTGCAGGCTGGGTTATACAGGGAACTCTGAGTATCACTCATGTATTATAAGGGATAATGTACCCCCTACTGTAAAGATAAGGATATTAGAAGTCACTGAGGGGTTGTTCTGTGACCATATAAAGGCACAAGGCTGCAGGCTGAGTTATACAGGGAACTCTGAGTATCACTCATGTATTATAAGGGATAATGTACCCCCTACTGTAAATGATAAGGATATTAGAAGTCATTGAGGGGTTGTTCTGTGACCAAATAAAGGCACAAGGCTGCAGGCTGAGTTATACAGGGAACTCTGAGTATCACTCATGTATTATAAGGGATAATGTACCCCCTACTGTAAATGATAAGGATATTAGAAGTCACTGAGGGGTTGTTCTGTGACCATATAAAGGCACAAGGCTGCAGGCTGAGTTATACAGGGAACTCTGAGTATCACTCATGTATTATAAGGGATAATGTACCCCCTACTGTAAATGATAAGGATATTAGAAGTCACTGAGGGGTTGTTCTGTGACCATATAAAGACACAAGGCTGCAGGCTGAGTTATACAGGGAACTCTGAGTATCACTCATGTATTATAAGGGATAATGTACCCCCTACTGTAAATGATAAGGATATTAGAAGTCACTGAGGGGTTGTTCTGTGACCATATAAAGGCACAAGGCTGCAGGCTGAGTTATACAGGGAACTCTGAGTATCACTCATGTATTATAAGGGATAATGTACCCCCTACTGTAAATGATAAGGATATTAGAAGTCACTGAGGGGTTGTTCTGTGACCATATAAAGACACAAGGCTGCAGGCTGAGTTATACAGGGAACTCTGAGTATCACTCATGTATTATAAGGGATAATGTACCCCCTACTGTAAATGATAAGGATATTAGAAGTCACTGAGGGGTTGTTCTGTGACCATATAAAGGCACAAGGCTGCAGGCTGAGTTATACAGGGAACTCTGAGTATCACTCATGTATTATAAGGGATAATGTACCCCCTACTGTAAATGATAAGGATATTAGAAGTCACTGAGGGGTTGTTCTGTGACCATATAAAGACACAAGGCTGCAGGCTGAGTTATACAGGGAACTCTGAGTATCACTCATGTATTATAAGGGATAATGTACCCGCTACTGTAAATTATAAGTATATTTGAAGTCACCATGAGGCTCTGTCACCATATAAAGGCACAAGGCTGATGTCAATCCAAACCTGCTGGAAATGTTGCTTATTGCTGCTTACAATGAGATAACATTGTAACAAAATGACCTTCTTAAAAAGTACAAAGCTCTTGGTTACTGAAATGAACACAAGTAACAGGAAACATTCTGCCCTTTCCAGGAACAAAAGTGATCAGAACATTTCTCAACATTTCAATTACTTGACTTTGCAACAATTCTATCGTTAATGAAAGGATTCTTGCTGCATTACGCACCAGCTGCACAAAAGCGTTTTGCCCCCTTTGGAGAAGAAATGTAGAAAAAAAGCTACGAAGAGCACATTATTATTTATTTAACCCCATCTAAGAAGGTGATGACTTACATTGCCTTGAAAATCCAAAAGGAAGGTCTGCTGATGATTACATGGATAGTGATACGCTGCTGCCAGAGTGCTGCTTTCCCTCCAGTCACCAGACAAAAACCTGGAAATGAAAAAGAACATGTTTCTTTTATCTATTGACAAAAAATGTATTTCAGATTTGCTTTTATTCTGTATAGGAACGACATATTTTGATAAGAATGCTGCGAAGGTTGCCAAAATGCCTTGGCCTTGTCTGGAATCTTTGCAGCAATGGCATATTCTAAGGATGTTAGCAGAGTACTCTCTTTATTTCAATACTTTACAGAGCATGCTCCACCTAGTGGCAGAATGTGGAACATATTTATAATAATGTATAATATAGGGTTGAGCCTCCCCAACCAATGTTGCTCACCATCTCCAGTGGCCTTAAAGGAGAACTAAAGCCTAACTAAAGAAGTAGCTAGATATTGTACATTATATTTTTTGCTTCTGTACCAGCCCAAGGCAACCACAGCCCTTTAGCAGTAAAGATCTGTGTCTCCAAAGATGCCCCAGTAGCTCCCCATCTTCTTTTCTGCTGATTCACTGCACATGCTCTGTGCTGCTGTCACTTACTGAGCTTAGGGACCCACTCACAATATACAGTACACATAGAATAGAAATGTCACAATATAAGGCTGATTAGTAATTAATACAGATAATTACTACATGGCAGCACAGAAACCAGTGCAATTAGCATCAGAATTTAATAATCAGCAAACCTGTAGCATCAGCTTATATTACAGCCAGGGAAGCTCATTTTCTGCTGGATAATTAGTGACGAGCCCTAAGCTTAGCTTCTCAACAGCCAATCAGAGCCCACTGAGCATGTGAGTGTCACAGACACTTTCCAAGATGGTGACCCCCTGTGACAAGTTTGAAGTCCTGGATCATTGCTGCTATTGACAAGCTGAAACTTTAGGCCGGTGCAATAAGTTCAGTGTATAAAACAAGGCATTTTAGCCACATTCATTTTTAGGGTTTAATTCTCCTTTAAAGTGGGGGCTTATTTTTGAATTCTTGGCTTGCAGGCACGTTTTGGTTGCATAAAAAACACATGTACCGATAAGCAGAGCCTCCTATAGGCTGCCAGTCCACATAGGGGCTACCAAATGACCACAGCTAGGGTTGCCACCTGGTCAGTAAAAATTATGGTTGTTTCCAATGTTATTAGTAAGGAAAAAGATAAATATATAGAAAGGCCGGTATTTTTTTCCAGAAAAGGTGGCAACCCTAATCACAGCCCTTATTTGGTACCCCCAGGAAGATTTTTTATGCTTGTTTTGCTCCCCAATCCTTTTTCCATCTGAAGGTCGCTCATGGGTAGAAATGGTTGGGGACTCCCGTCTTAAAATATACATATCAGTTGCTCAAACTAAACTAAATGAATACACATTATAAGTGAAAAAAAATGTCTTTTCAATGTATGTCGATTCTTCCTGCCAGTGAAGTGGCAAAAAGAGTGAAGGCTGGTTAATGGACCGTGCGACACCCATATAGTAATAATTGAGTAATAAGTGTCAGGCGGTGCTACTGGATCGAGACTTTTTCTCAATCAGACAAATCCATTGTTTTATGGCAATGACATTCATTTCTAGGTGCAATGCTAGGAAATGGAATTGATACATATTTTATTCCTGCTCCTCGCTGCTCGGATGACACCGTTTTGTAGCACGCGGCACGATAATGGGAGAAGCGTTAAGATAATTTGCCCGGGTTGCACAGGAAACGTCTCAGGTAATTGTAGAAATTGCCTTATCTAATAAACATTGGATTAAAATAGTAAATGTTTCAGTAATGTGAGGCCCATAAAGCTCCCTGGCTGCTGTCAGATTTCTCTAATAATAGCTCCTACTCCGGGATCCATTTAGAGGCAAGCTTTCTCCCTCGTGCCTCCATCCCCCATGCACAGCCATGGCTCATATTATATATCAATATATAATGAATATATGAATAATAAAAAGCATGGTTGGTTGGAGGCCTCCACCCGAGCAGAAACTTGTGGAATTTCATTACTTTTCTAGTTTACGCATATATAGATTGATATATACACACACACGCACACAGTCAGGTGATATCTTATATTTAAAAGAACCTTCTATGGGTTAGTTATGGGTTTTGGAAGGACGTTGCTTGCTGAGCAACAATGGCAGAGAAATACAAAGTCCCTGTTTACATGGAAACCTCTCTAAACGCCTTTACTAGTTTGTTCGGTTTGGTTGCTGAACAATTAAGTCATGTTAATGAGTTCATGTTCTTCAGGCTTCGACTGACACTTGGATATTTTGAGGCCAAAAGTAAACGAAGGGCATTATGAGAAGATATTGCCCCACAGCTTTGAGCAACAGTATTTCCACCAATTGATGTAATTCCATGTAGTTGGGTTAGATGTCCGTTGATACAGGAGCATCAGGAGATCCGAAGGAGTTAATATCAGACAACGGACCACAGTTTGTCTCATCTGAGTTTGACTTCTTTCTGAGAGAGAGGAAGATTCAGCAGAAGTCTGAAAGAAGCACTACAGACAGCAAATCTAACTGGGAAATCTTGGAACGTATTTACGACAGAGTTCCTACATAACTACAGAGCAACGCGCCATGCAATAACCCAATCATGTCCAGCTGAATTATTACATGGCAGACAGATGCGCACTAAGTTACGTGTTGCCAAAAATTTCCAGTGAAATTCGCAAAACGGCTAAAAAATCGTGACGCCGGCACCCATTTTTTTGACGACGGCCGGCCATTTCGGCAGCAAATTTTCGTGAGTGTTTCGCAAATTTATTCGCTGGCGGCGAATCGAGCAAATTCGCTGCGAATTCGCGACTGGCGAAGAAATTGGCCCATCACTAGTTCCTGGTCTTCTTCTCCGCTCCTCTCAGAGTAACCTTCTTTTCACACACATCCACTGCCACCTCTCATCTCAAACCTTTCTATCTTGTTGCTCCTTCCCTCTGGAATTCTATCCCTGAATTCCTCTGAAAGGAACCCGCTCTCTCAATCTCTTCATGACAAAACTAAGTCTACCTTTTGGAGCACTAGAACATATGTCTAGTCCTGGTACCTACTGGACAATGCCTTGTGCGCTGTTTCCCCTCCAATTTGTGCCTGTATTTTAGCCACCCACCCACTTAGACTGTAAGCTCTATAGGTCAGGGGCCTCCTTCCACTGTGTCTCTTACCACATAGCACTTAAGCTCTGTGTCCTTATATGAGCTCTGTGTATATTTATTGTAGGGATGCACCAAATCAACTATTCTGAATTCTGCTGAATACCTGAATCCTTAGTGAAAAATTTGCCAGAATACCGAATCGGAATCCTCATTTGGATATGCAAATTAGGGTCAGAAAAGGAAAAAGTGCAAAAAACTTTTTTATTTCTTTTTTTTGTGACAAAAAGTCCCTTCCTGCTACTAATTTGCATTACCAATTAGGATTCAGATTCAGTTCGGCCAGGCACAAGAATTCAGCTGAATCCAAATCCTGCTGAAAATGGCCTGATTCTGGCTGAATCCCGACTCGAATCCTTGATTTGGTGAATCCCTAATTTATTGTATTTATTGTGTGACTTATGCTCCCTGTACTTTTATTTATTGTACTTTTATTTATATTGTACGGTGCTGCGCCAGAAGCCTAATAAAACAAATGATTTATGTTTTCAAAGTTGGCCGCAGGGGGCTGTCATCTTGTAACTTTGTTAAACATCTTTGCAAGACCAAGACTGTGCACATGCTCAGTGTCGTCCGGGCTTCAGTTGAGAGGTTAAGCTCAGGGATCGTCATAAATGATCAAAACAGTAGAAGTCAAATAATATCTGCCATAGAAGCTGATACAGCAAGATAGAAGAATATACAGACTGCACTGGGTCTGCAAAAAAAATGTCTAGCCCCATGTCAGATTTTAAAATTGAATATAAAAAAATCAGTTTGCTCTTTTGAGAAATGGATTTCAGTGCAGAATTCTGCTGGAGCAGCACTATTAACTGATTCATTTTGAATTTTTTTTTTTTCCCATGACAGTATCCCTTTAAGGTAAGGTAAATTATTGAAATACCCCTTTATTGAAAACCAAAGCATTCTGTATAACAGGTCCCTTGCCTGTTTATTCTTTTTACCATTAGCATTAATGAAAGTTTCAGAATAAAATAGAAATAAGGGATGAATTATCAAGCAGAGCTAGAAACACTTTTAAAGAAGAAAGTAAACCCTCATACCTTGTTCTGGGAGCACATTGATAAGACAAATGTGCCCTGATGTGATGAATACAGCCCTGTAAATCCCACTAAGGCCTTTCTCCAGCCAGTTCTTGTTATTAGAATGCCGTCTTTAATGACTTGAATTTTTTTGTAACTATAGCCCTTTTTTTCTACTCCATGATCTTTCAGTGGCCCGCAGAAAGTGCATTGTATTTTCCTTGGAAAAAGAAAGGTTGGCAATTTCGTGGGAGCTGTTTCATGGTCTCTGGTGGTGAATAAGTGCAGACAAGTGTGTAAAATAAAATTGCAGCATGCCTAAATGAATTTTAAGACATAGCACATTTGAAAGGATTGGGAATAAGGCAGAAAGCAAAGAAACTTCCCTAAAACTGTCCCTTAACATCCGTCTCCCCCAAAATACATCTCCAAATCTCCAAGTCTATGCAGCTCTGGGTAGCACTTAAGATGCCTCTGTGCTCATTTGAAATCACATTTAGCCGTGAATGGATGTTTTAGAAATCTTCGGGACCTAAAGTGCAGATTCGTTCTGCTCGGATGAATTCATCTACAAGTGGTAACATTTTGTTACAAAAAAATGAAAAAGATTTGTGAAGTCTGCGAAAATCCCAAACTTGCAAAAACTGCTCAGAAATGTTTCATTTCTTGTTGCGTTCGTTTGCATGTCTAATGGAAAATACTGCTGGCGTATATTCAGAATTGTTTGTGAAATAGTAACAGGGAGGAGAATATTAATACCCATAATAGGTGTTTAGAAAAAAATCATCAATTTGCCAAAATAATGATATTGGAGATCATTGTACGTTTTTCATCTGAGTTGCCTTTGGATGAAATAATTCTTATTGGAAGCAAAACTAGTTAATTGTGTTTATTTAATGTTTACTTCATTTTCTAGCAGCCTTAAGGTATGAAGATCCAAATTATGGAAAGATTGGTTATCCGGAAAACCTAAGTTCCCAAGCATTTTGGATAACAGGTCCCATACCTTTACCAGTGAATTGAAAGCTGGGGAGTTCTTGATTGGTGAATAGTAATGGGCGAATCTGTCCTGAAATAATTCACGAAACGGCAAAATACCAAAAGTTTGCAAAATGCATTGAGGTCAATGGGTGTCAAAATAAGTTTTAGGTACGACAGTTTTTGACGCGAGCAACAATTTTTATACGCACAACTATTTTGTCCAAAAGCATTAAAGTCAATGGGCGTCTGAATAATTTTGATGTGTGACAATTTTTATGTGTGCGCCAATTTTAATGCAGAACAATTTTTTTTTTGTCAAGGCAGATTTTTCGAAGGTAAATTTTTGACGCAGTTTTGTGAAAATATTCAATGACTGCGAAACGCTGAAATCGCCACAGATCCATGCCTGCCAAATTTATTCACGCATCACTACTGGTGAATGGTTCTTTTTCTAACTAATAAATATTCCCCCTAATCTCAGAGGGTTGGGGTGGTCTAGTAATTTTGGGTCCGATCAGGCTTAATCTTAGACTAATTACCTTGTACCCAATAGGGTTACAGTTAGAAGATACAATTGTGCACTTTAATGAATTGGTGGCCTCTAACTTATTTGTCACTCTGCCACAGGTCTGAATCCCTCCTGCAGCTCTCTTTCCATGCATTGGTGGGAAGCAGTTGTTACTAGCAGGCCAATCAAATGGACAGCTCACTGTAAAGATAAGCTGCCTGTCAATCATCTGCCTGTGATGAGGATGAGCTGCAATTTCAAGGACCTCTATTACATCATCATGTTCTGACCCATCTTACAATTATGGGACCTGTTACCCCTAAATGCTTGGGACATGGGGTTTTCCAGATAATGGATCTTTCCACACTTTGGCTCTTCATACATTAAGTCTACTAGAGAATCATGTAAACCTTAAATAACCCCAATAGGCTGGTTTTGCCTCCAATAAGGATTAATTATATCTTAGTTGGGATCAAGTACAAGCTACTGTTTTATTATTACGGAGAAAAAGGAAATAATTTTAAAAAAAAATTGGAAGTCTATGGGAGATGGTATTTAGACTATTCAGAGCTTTCTGGATGATGGATTTCCAGATAACGGATCCCATACCTGTAACGAGAACATACACTACTCTAGAAAGTGTTACTTCATTTTGCTTGTCTGAAACCTGGACCCTTCCTATCCAGGCACAGAATGTAGGATCTTGTCCAAATATTACAATAAGAGCTTGCACTTTAAGATTCAATGGGTTATGGTGACTAAACAATATTTGACTTTAATGTTATCTAACAATAGTTAGCTACTGCCTAATATAACTATTCCTAGACACAATCAAATGCAATCAGTCTGTTCACTGGGCAGATATTGTCAGTCTTACTTCGATAATTCATCTACACACAAGGGCGAAATAGGGTCTGATTAAATTTTCAGCCATCAGACATTCAAAGGGATCTCCAAAGGGTCTTCCATCCTATACACACACAGATAGTTAGCTGAACTGTTTATCAGAATTACCTTTAAAGCAGGAGAACTTACTGAGACCAACACCCTGTCTTAAATAAGTCCGTAAAAAAACATTCATACAGAGACAATAAAAAGTGGGCCAGTCATACCCCCCCCAAGGCCTTGTTAGCAAAGCCTACACCTGCCAGTCTTGCCCTTATCAGCCTGACACACATCACTGCAGACAATAATAGTTTATGGTGATGATCTATCCAGACAATCAAGTAATAGAGAAATGTCACTCATTCCAAGAAAACAAATCAGGTACAATGTCCAAGACTTGTTTTCTTTATGAAATGGCACGTCAAAGACACTATCAACTGATAACATCATATTAGCAGCAAATGTCTTCAGAAACCTGTTTGTCCCTCCTGGATATTTTGTGGTCCCCATACATGGAGGGAAGCATTGCATCTTACATTTCTTTTAATGCTAGGTTCCTCAACACCCAAAAACACTCAAGAAGACTTGACAATGTATAAAACATATAAGGCTCTGTGTCTTATTGCAGCTGTTGCCAGAATGTTACCAGGAAAGAAAATGCTAATCATAAGTTGTAAACATCTACAAGTCCATTCCATGCTTCTTCTGCACACCAACTTTCTGAATTTACCACTTAGGGCAGAGACACACAGGGAGATTAATCGCCAGACGACAAATCTCCTCTTCTTCCAGGCGACTAATCTCCCCAATCTGCCTTCCCCTGCCTTCCCGCCGTAGTGCTTTATTTTCCAAAGTTGCCTCATGATAGAACTTCGGGCGACTTCGGGAAAATGAAGCGATCCGATTGCCATCCCGCCAGTGATTTTCATTCTAGCTAGCGGGAAGGCAGTTTGGATTATTCGCCCCAAAGAAGAGGAGATTTGTCGCCGGGCAACTAATCTCCCCGAATCTGACCGTATGTCGCTGACCTTAGCTGAAACTTGACAAACCCCAAAATGTCTTAAGGCAAATATCATCTAGGACAACTAATTTCCACATCTCTCTGCAAACTTTTGATTGCGTCATTGCTAACTGATGGCAAACCTTTCAACAAAATCTCTGCATTTAGAAGAAGACAATTAGGAGAAGACAATATCTAAATATGGCCCTGCTTTCTGGCACAGATGGAGCAGAGTTCTCTAAAACACCTTCTCCTTTCATTGTTGATTTCCTGGCAGCCAGAAGTGAAATCCAATATTATTATTATTATTATTACTATTACCTACAGGGCTTATCTCAGCATTTTGATTGGTCTTTAGGATTAGACAGCCCTAGTGATCTTTATCACAGGGACTGGAAAACAAGTTCTCCTGATTTTCTTTAATATTAAGATGGAACCTAAATAATATTTGGCAACAGAAGATAGCTCTGATACCCTAAGGGGCACATTTACATATCTCGAGTGAAGGATTAGAATGAAAAATACTTCGAATTTCAAAGTATTTTTTGGGCTACTTCGACCATCGAATTGGCTACTTCGACCATCGAATTGGCTACTTCGACCTTCAACTACGACTTCGAATCAAACAATTCGAACTAAAAATTGTTCGACTATTCGATAGTCGAAGTACTGTCTCTTTAAAAAAAACTTTGACCACCTACTTCGCCACCTAAAACCTATAGAGCACCAATGTTAGCCTATGGGGAAGGTCCCCATAGGCTTTCCTAGCAATTTCTGATCGAAGGAAAATCGTTCGATCGATGGATTAAATCCTTCGATCGTTCGATCGAACTAATTGTGGTAAATCCTTCGACTTCAATATTTGAAGTATTTAACTTCGATGGTCGAATATTGAGGGTTAATTAACCCTCGGTATTCGACCCATAGCAAATGTGCCCCTAAAACTGATTTGAACATTAACAACTATATTTTTGCCATCAACACAATGCAATAGGAATGTTAACATATAGGGGGTTATTTATTAAAGTCAGATTTTTTTCTCATTGGTCTTTTAAAGGGGAAAAGCACATTTTTTTGTGGAAAAAAAAACCCTCAAATTTTTGGGGATTTATTAAACCCTAAGGGTGTTAAAAGTCTGAATAAAAAAGAACTCCAACTGAGACCTGGCAAGTTCATGCAGAAGTCAATGGGAGATGTCCCGTTGGTATTCAGGCATCAAATTCAAAAAAGTTGCAGTATTCAGGTGTCAAATTAAAAAAAGTTTTGGTAATAAATGTATTGATAAATAAGTGGAAAAAATCAGTGTGGATTTGGTAGGAGTAGTTTTCAGAAAATTCAGAGAAATTTTCGGATTTTGATAAATAACCCTCTAAATGTTTTGAGCTAAAAATATGTTGTTATTATTATTATTATTAGACAGTTCATTCGTTCAATTTCTGCATTGAAATCAAAACAGAAAATATTTCCGACATGGAATTTGCAGGAATGTTTACTTATAGAAAGAAGAAATGTATGTATGTGAGAAGAATACATATTTTAGAACCATAGTTGTCTACCTTTGGCCAGGCTTCTCCTTAGTTCATAAAAGGATTAAAAAATGTAGGATAACATTAGTGTATGAGTAGCCAGGACAGTAGCTAAATGTTAATTGGCCTTCAAGACAGGCTAGTAGCATCAACAGAATTGCAACCAGCAACAGGTATGAGATCCGTTATCAGGAAACTCATTATCCGGAAATCTATGAATAATGAAAAGGCTATCTCCCATAGACTCCATTTTATCCAAATAATCCAAATTATAAAACATAATTTCCTTTTTCTCTACAATAATAAAACAGTAGCTTGTATTTGATCTCAACTAAGATATAATAAATCCTTATTGGAAGCAAAATCAGCCTATTGGGTTTATTTAATTATTACATGATTTTCTAGTAGACTTAAGGTATGAATATTACGGAAAGATTTATTATCCGGAAAGCCCCAGGTCCTGAGCATTCTGGATAACAGGTCCCATACCTGTATACATCTACCATGGAAACTAATTAGGCAGAAGCCTACGAGTTGAGTTGACCCGTCTTGAAAAGGACTGTTTTCATTTTGTTATGTGCATACACCAGCTAAAGGAATGGTGTTTTCTTAGGAAGCTGATTGCATGAAACGAATCCAACATCCTCTTCTTATTATCTGAACACATCCTGACAGCTCAATTATTCTGCTAATTATGAACTGGAATGACTGTACCTTCTAGCCTTGTGATACCTCTCTGAGCATGTGTGATTCATGACCAATTATTTAAATAGACAGACTAGAAATAATTAAAAGTTCAACACTGTGAATACAAAATAATCTCAGGGAGGTCAATAATAATAATAATTATTATTATTATTATGTATTACTTACAGAACCAACGTGTCTCTTTGTATTTTAGAAGGACGGGCAACACCAAAACATAAAAATAATTCTTTGAAATCGAGATATCACTTATTCTTACACAGAAAATGTATTTTGTTTTAAGCAGAAGTCCTGGTTATCTAAGTGATAAGGTTCAATAAATATTATGTGGAAATGCCTATAGGGCATCTTACTTTCTTGGCCTTGTAAAGTGAATATGGAAATGTGAGGACCCACAGCACTTTTTGATGCTGAACTCTATCTAAGGGTCTTTAAACTACTGAATGCAATGTGCTGGAGGCTCTGTATGCTTGCAGGTATAGTAACCTTAATATCTATATACAAACACCCCAGGGCAAATATAAGAAGGGGCTCCAGATATAACATCTGAAGATTAAAAAATCTCCTTTCGAAAAGAAATGTCTCCTGCTAGTTGTATGACATGAAATGAAATCAGGAAATGATGATATGTCATGACCAGGATACTAAAAGTCCTTATACTGAAGGATGTTCTGATTTATGTGTTATCTGACTGACCCAATATTGTCACATTTTACCATCCACTTGAATGACTAAATATCCTTGATTGGGTCACTTGGTTAATGAAGGCACTTAACTAGTGATGAGGGAATCTGTCCCATTTTGCTTTGCCGAAAACTATGCAAAACTGCTAAATAATAACCAACTAAAACAATTTATATTAAGAACAGCGATTTTTGTATGCATGCAACTTTTTTTCTCAAAACAAATGCATTAAAGTCAAAGGGCGTTTTTTCTTATGGCGACTTTTTTGTTGCAGCAGATAAATTTGTGCAGAAATGTGGATTTTCACCTCAAATCCATGCCTGGTGAAAAAAATTGCTCATCACTGCACAGAAGATGAAAGGGTGGCTCCAGAAATCTGGTGTTGGGAGTATGGGAGGACCTTCCTTTCAGACAGATTATCATACATTATATGCGGCCCATACTTGCAACTTTGAAAAACCTCCCCCTTCAGACAGACTATCTTCCATCAAATGGGGCCCATATTTGCAACTTTGGAAGTCCATCCCTACAAACAGATTATATTCCATCATATGGGGCCCATACATGCAACTTTGAAAGACCTTCCCTTCAGACAGATTATCCTCCATCATAAGGGGCCCATATATGCTACTTTGGAAGACCTTCTCTTCAGACAGATTATCCTTCATAATATGTGGCCCATACATGCAACTTTGGAAGATCTTCTCTTCAGACAGATTATACTCCATCATATGGGGCCCATATATGCTACTTTGGAAGACCTTCTCTTCAGACAGATTATCCTTCATAATATGTAGCCCATACATGCAACTTTGGAAGATCTTCTCTTCAGACAGATTATACTCCATCATATGGGGCCCATACATGCAACTTTGGAAGACCTTCTCTTCAGACAGATTATACTCCATCATATGGGGCCCATACATGCAATTTTGGAAGACCTTCTCTTCAGACAGATTATCCTCCATCATAAGGGGCCCATTTATGCAACTTTGGAAGACCATACCTACAAACATATTATACTTCATTAAATGGGGCCCATTTATGCAACTTCGGAAGACCTTCCCTTCAGCAAGAGAGGGAATACAGGGTTATGGAAGATAGCTCATAGTACAAGTAGATCCAGGGACTGGTCCCATTGCATTTTGGAGTCAGGAAGGATTTTTTCCCCTCTGAGGCAAATTGGAGAGGCTTCATAGGGGTTTTTTTTTGCCTTCCTCTGGATCAGTTATCAGTTAAGCAGGTTAAAATAGAGTTAAAAGGTAGAACTTGGTGGACATGTGTCTGTTTTAGACCTAAATTACTATGCTACTAAGATATTGGTTGCTATGGGTTACAAGGCCATTGGAAACACTGGTGTCTGGTGTTCAATTACTCCCAAAGACATAAGCAGTAACTTGGATAATACCAAGACCAATGAAAAGAAAAAATAACCTTAACAAAATAAGTTCTCTCTCTTGAATTTTCCCTCCTACATTACTAGTAAGAAAAAAGCTCAAAAGTAAACTGAGCATGTAGGAAATACGAGGATTCTTGATTTTATAACATTTTTTTAATTACTTAACATATATCAGTTACGAGAACGTGAGTGTGAAAGTAGTGCAACCGTTAATCAAACACCCCTGAAACATACAAGCAATTTCACAGAGACACTGTTACCATTATAATGCTAAAAAAGTATTATTTTCCTCTTCTGATATTAACAATAAATCACCGGCTCTTCTGGGATGAAATATCAGAGGCCTGTAGTGATTATCGAGTGGTTTGATTTGGCTCTGCACTTTCGGTTCCTTTATCGGGTGAAATCTTAAACCCAATGAATATTAAAAAAAAAAAAAGTTAAACCTGATATTTTAACGTGTTTGACCATACTTGGCTTTTCATATATTCCCTGGCAGTGTAAGCGAAATCCATTTAAGTTTTCCAGTGAAGCTATCAATATGAAAATGCTTTAAGAACAATGATGAAATGGGCCTCTTAGGAGCCAATAAACAACCACGGCTCACTTTCATAGGTGGAAATAAATAAGGGAATGCTGAAAACTGCCCTTGGCTGGAGCTCACCAGGAGTTCTTCTGGTACTCCTACAGGCCAATATGACTCTAGCCCACATACCTCAGTCTACACTAATTAAAGCATTACTATGTTCTTACCATGGATATAATCATAGGAGAAATTACATTATAATCAACCTGAGGGCTACACTGCATATTTCTCTGCTTCCTTCTCTCCCCATGGGCAGTAAATCATATCCGGACCCCCTTCTTTTTTTTTTTCATATTCAAAATTGTTTTATTAAAATAAAATATTCAAAACATGTATAGAAACATTCGTTACATGAATCACATTGCATCAATACACAGAGGTTCAATAAATGCAAGCGTTGTCATGATACACATTACAAAATAAAAAAAAAATGAACCAAATGAACAAATAAGTACATAAACAAATACAGAAGGCAAGGCTATACGTCCATAGAAAATGATCTACAATATACAGCACCACTTTCAAGCTACAGTGTATCACTGAACACTTGTTTCCCCTTTATTTGCTATAAATTGCATCCATAAAGACCAGGTGGCCACAAATTTCTCGTAGGTATTATTGATATAAGCTGTCAGTTCCTCCATACGATAAATTTCACTCACCACATTGTACCATTCCTCTCTAGTGGGAGGCAGTAAACTCCTCCAATGCATTGGAATCAAAGATTTAGCTGCCATCAGCAGCTGTATTAATAATTTCGACCTGGAGGGGTCAATAGAATTAATATTATGAAACAATAATAGGGTGGAAGGAGACCTAGGCAGCTGAATTCCAGTTATATCTTTACAGTCTGATATCACATTTCCCCAAAAAGAATTTAGCACCGAACAATGCAACCATAGATGGGACAGAGTCCCAGGTTCCATTCTGCACCTCCAACACAAATCGTCTGGACACAAACCCATCTGCTTCAATCTAACTGGAGTTCTATACCACCGGGACAATAATTTAAAGGAGTATTCCTGATATTTATTACTAATAGAGCAGCGGGAGGTAGTTCGGTAAATAGAGGCCCAGTCAGAATCAGTAAAAGTCGTATCCAATTCAACCTCCCATTGTCGTGCAAAGGTTGGTTGGTCTTTGCATTTAAAGCTATTTATTAACTTATAAAATATAGAGACCTGGTGTAAAATATTCCCGTCTCTAGCACAAAGGGATTCAAAGGTAGTCAGGTCTCTGGCCACTTCCCCACATAAATTAATATCCTTTACCCAATGAGACAGCTGCCTAAATCTCCAGAAATCCTGTATGGACCACAACTCCTGCTGTTGCAAAACTTGGGACAATCCTCCCGGCTGGGTTAACAAAAAATGTCTCAGACTAGGCTTCGAAATTCCAAAGGCTTGTTTATAACCGTTATCATGTAAGCTAGGCGGGAAATCAGGGTTACTATATAACGGCAAAAGAGGCGAGGGAAACACCGTAAGCCGGAGTTTGCGATTAAGCTGTCTCCAGGTTAAGAGAGTAGGATTTATTAAGACGTGAGGACGAATCCCCCTAATAAATTGGCTAATATCTTTGGCCCAAGGCAAGGAGTGTAGGGTACGATCCACCCAAGAATCCTCCATTTGTCTCCACTGGAGAACAGAATTTGGATCCGCAAATGTTCGGATTCGCGACAAAATACTGGCCTGATAATACGATTCCAGATCTGGATAACCAAGCCCTCCAGATTGCCTCGATTTGTTGAGCGTTAACGTCTTCACTCTACCCCTCTTCCCCCTATTAATGTAATCCCTGATCACAGTATTAAACTCCTTAAAAAAGTTAGTGGTAAGATGGATAGGGATAGTCTGAAAAAGATACAAAAACTTAGGAAGAATGGACATTTTAACAGTATTAATTCTACCCAGCCACGTAAATTGTTTAGTTCCCCAAACTTTTAGAGTATTCCGAGTCTCATCTAATAGGGGCTTGTAATTTAAATTGTAGAGTTGACGGCTGTCAGACGAAATCCGGATCCCCAAATACTTTATACATAAAGGTGGACATTTAAAGGCAAAGTTAGATGTTAATTGTTGCTGTAGAGGAAACTGCATATTCAAGAATAGTACTTCTGACTTATCCATGTTAATTTTATAATTAGACAGTTCCCCAAAATCTTTCAGTTCTCGCATAAGGTTGGGTAAGGTAAGCAGTGGTCGCGAAATAGCAAATAAAAGGTCGTCCGCAAATGCCGCAACTTTATAGGTATCATTTCCAATTGTTAGCCCCATTATATCCGGATTGCGTCTGACAGCGGTCAATAAAAACTCCATCGTTATCACATAAATAAGTGGGGAAAGAGGGCAACCCTGTCTCGTCCCATTTCGTATCTCAAACGGAGAAGAGAGAGTCCCATTGATTCGAACTTGTGCAGACGGAGCAGTATAAGAAGCCATTATTTTACCCCTGAACGTAGGCCCAAACTCTAAACTTTCTAGCGCCAAGTCAAGAAAGTCCCAGCTAACCCTATCGAAGGCCTTCTCCGCATCTGTGGAGAGAAGGAGAGAAGGCCTCCCTTGTATCCGTAACCATTCAACCCAATTGAGAACTTTATAAGTATTTTCCTTGGCTTCCCGACCTAGAACAAAGCCTACCTGATCTCTATGAATAATCATAGGGAGAACCGGTCGTAAGCGCTGGGCCAGAATTTTGGTGAATAATTTTAAATCCTGATTTAGGAGAGAGATGGGACGATAACTACTACAATTAGTGTCGTCTTTACCCGGTTTGGGAATAACAGCAATGTGCGCCAATAAAAATTCTTGGGTAGGAGGAACGTCAAAATCTAAAGCGTTAAACAATGATTCCAAAAGAGGCGTTACATGTATCAGACATTGTTTGTAAAACCCAGCCGGGAATCCATCAGGGCCCGGGGCTTTATGGGGAGAGAGTTGTTTAATAGCATCCATAATTTCCAATCTAGTAATAGGGGATTCTAATGCTTCTAAGTGCGTAGAAGGTATTGAGGGGAGTTTATTATCAGATAAGTATTTACGAATACGCATCCGAAGATCATCTCTAGCCTGGGAAGAAATAGATGGAGTAATATTGTACAATTTCTTATAATAAGCATGGAACGCCGCCGCTATCTGCTTAGTAATAAGATGAGCCTGACCCTTATCATCCTTAATTTTATGAATATGGGAAATGGTGTGTTTCTGTTTTAAAGCTTGAGCCAACATTTTTCCTACCTTATTCCCATATTCATAATATTTTTGTCTGACTTTAGTTAAAGTACCCTGAATCCTATGATTTAACAAAGAGTGGAGTTTAAGTTTACAGTCAGTTAAAGTCTTCAGATGCTCTTCATCTTGAGATTTTTTATGCAACTCTTCAAGGGAGTGTATTTGATCAAACAACTGAGTAAGTTGTTGAGACCTCAATTTCTTTAGTCTAGAACCATGTTTAATAAAGATACCTCTAGCTAAACATTTAAAGGCTTGCCATTTCGACATGGGGGAAGAAGACAAGTCCGATTGAAGAGCTTCACCATAAGCCAATGAGGCTTCAGTCAACTCGGACATACAATCCTGATCATTTAGCAAGGACTCATTAAGTTTCCATCTCCATTCAGAAACCTGTTTATGTGGAAATCTCAGAGTCATTAAGTTTGCCCCATGGTCTGACCACAAAATATCCTGTATCAAAACCGATGACAACCATTCCAGGTGGTGTTGAGAAAGGAAAATATAGTCAATTCTAGTATACACTGCTTTAGCATGAGAATAAAAAGTGAAATTACGATCCAAGGGATGCAGATATCTCCATGTATCAATCAATTGGGCTCGTCTGAGAGCCTTATGTGTCAAATTAATGGCAGAGAAGGGTAGTGATGATGTACCCCTGGACGAATCTAATCTAGGTTGCAATGTGAGGTTAAGATCCCCTCCGAGAATCAAACAACCCACACCAAAAGAGTCCAAAGCGGACAACATCTTCCTGACAAATGAGGGTTGTGACTTATTAGGAGAGTAGATACTCCCAATAGTACATTGGGTATGGTGAATAAACCCTTTTACAAAAATATATCTGCCCTCAACATCTTTCAAAACATCAATTAATTTAAAATCCAAATTTTTGTGCAGTCCAATAGCTACTCCCTTACTTTTTTGAGAGGCATTATTACTATAAAACCACCTGGAATAGCCGCCATGTTTAATAGGAGTGCAGTCATCCCCCTTAAAATGGGTTTCCTGGAATAAAATAATATCAGTTTTACTTTTATACATAGCATGTAGGATTTTGCGCCTTTTCTCCGGAATATTGAAGCCATTGACATTTAAAGAAGTCACAGTAATATCACCCATTTAAACAGAATGCAAAAGCGTATTGCCATATATAACCTTGCCTAAAACAAACAATAATAAAAAAAAAAGAACGAGACATTGCAAAACATGCAACAAAAAGGTCAAAATGCACATTAAACTGTGTGAAAAACTTTTCAAAATGGGGTCTAGAAAAAATCACCATTGCAGGTGAGATGTAGTAGGTACTAGAAGGGTCAACAGCCAGTGTCTTCCCTAGTAGGTACCAAATCCCCTGGGGGGGTGGAGAGTTCAGTATGCTGAGAGGACCCCTCCCCAATCAACCGATCCAGAGACAGTGCAGAACCAAACATGAAGAACAGTACCATACCGTCCAGCAAAATCAAATCCAAATATAGGTCAAAAAGAAAACGGAGAATAAAAAGAAAAAAAAAACCAAACGTATCAGACTGAATTCTACCGTCAAAGTTGACAAGATAGTGCCAAACACACAAAGTTCAAAGAACTGGTAGGCAGTATAGTACACGTTAAATATACTCATCCCTCTGATGATCTATCTTTGGCCGGGGTGGCTTTGGTCTTCTTACGCTGTTCCTTGGGTGTAGTCGCCTCAATCCACGGTTCCCGAGCAGGCAATAACGGCATCTTTGGCAGGTAGCAAAACTTTATCCATTCCGGTAGAGTCACATCAAAGAGTCCCAAACCTGCAAGAAAAGGAGCTAAATCATCCGGCCCCGTGAGAACAAAGGATTGGCCATTGTGGGTTACATGTAGACTGAATGGATAGCCCCACCGAAACAAGAGATTATTTTCTTTAAGTGCAGTTATAAGGGGTCGCAGTAGCCGTCGGTGTTGTAGAGTAGACCAGGATAAGTCCTGGAGGATTATCAAATGCGTCTCCTGGAAGGGAATGGTTTGCATTTTCCTCGCCTTCTGCAAAATTTCCTCCTTCACCGGAAAGCGAGTCAGGCAACAGATTACATCTCTGGGCTTATCCGTTGGCAATCCCTTAGGCCTCAAAGCTCTGTGTATCCTCTCAAATTCCACCGTATGCGTATCCGGCTGCTCAAGCAGCTGATTGAAAATTTTCAACGCAGTAGCCTGGAGGCTTACCCCATCCACTTGTTCCGGAAGGCCCCTAATGCGCAGATTGCAACGTCGACCTCGATTGTCCAGATCGTCTATCCGCTTCTGCAGGGAATAAAGCAGTTTGTTTTGAGCAGATTGTGACTGAATTAAGGAGTTCGTAGCAGTTTCCACCGTGTCTTGACGCGTTTCAGCATCGGCGACACGCGAATGCAAGGTAGCCATTTCCAGCTTAAGGTCTGCTACTTCCTCGCGCACAGTCTTTTTAATTTGCGATACCAAATGCTCAAAATCCTTTTTAGTCGGTAATGATTTAAGGTAAGAGAGCGTAGTAGTGTCAGTACTCACAGACTCGCTGTCGGAGTCCTCTACCGGGCTACGCGGGCGCCTCAGCGCCATCTTGGATTCATGCGACGCAGCTTCCAAATCTGCAGAAGTGAAAAACTGCTTCAACGAGCGTTGCGCCTCACTTGCTCTTGGGGTCTTAGATTTCTCTGAGGTAGAATCCTTAAGTTTGCCGTGCTTGCCCATAGCCAAAAAGAGGGAATGCCACTGTGCTGGATCGGTGTGGTCAGGAGCCGCACGTTCACACGTCCACCATACTTAGCTGCAGGCCACGCCCCCCCCCGGACCCCCTTCTATATTTATGCTCTATGGCCACCCCAGGTTTGACCACCTATAAATAATTATTTCCTTAACGGATACGTAAACTTCTAAAATAAGTGAATGTTAATTTGATGAAGGTGCCATTCTTAGAACTTTTGCAATGAACATTCATTATTTATTCTTTTTTCATTCCAAGATATTAAAGGGCACCAATCATGACCAAAATCATTTACTAAGTAAATACACTATGTGAAAGTTCAAGAAATCCGATTTTTAAAACAGTTAGAATTGTTTGTATAATGTAAATGATCAGCTCACTATTCCTTCTGCAAGATCTCCCCTATCTCCCCTGCAGTTCTAGCTGAGGCAGCCATCTTGGATTTCACTGGCTCCTCCTACCTATATCTTCCCAGCCAACTGTAGCTCTGAAATCTCGCACATGCTCAGTTGAAATTCCTTGCTCGCTTATCAACCCTTCTAAGCTATTTTCAAATCAGCCAAACCTGTGTGTTAGCTGCTGTTCAGTAGTGCTGCCACCTGCTGGAAGTTACTGTGTGCCCTTCATTTGCATAATGACTTTACCAGCAGGGGACAAGATAGGGAAATCTCCTGATACTTCTAGTGGAGGAGTTTACTTAAACAAGGCATTCTGGGTAGAACACTCAAAGCAGTGTTACAATCTGAGCATGCTCCTGAAATTTACATATTAGAGTCTCTGTTATAGTCACAGTATGGCCTCCCTCAGTGAAAGAACCCATTTGAAAAAGTAAGGGATTTTTTAAAACCTGCAGTTTTTTCAAAAAACTATATATGTAGTTTGATTAAATGTGTTTAGCTTGTACTGGTCAGATTGTTAATATGTGTTTGATTTTGGCTGTGATAGGTGCCCTTTAAGGGATACATGTACTGTTAATATGAATGAATTTTGTTACAACAGCCCCACCTGCTGGTCAGTTTCCCACCAGTCTGACCACCAAGTAGTCAAGTTCATGTCATGTTCTTCTGCTTAGGAAAAAATATTTCTCAAATATTTCAGAAGAACATCAGAGCAGCCTCTTTCTTTCTCCTGATAACTTCCTTGACTACTTGGTGGTCAGAATGTACAGAAACTGAACAGCAGGTGGCGCTGTTGGAATAAAATTCATTCATGTTAACAGTACAGATTTCCCTTAATATCTTGGAATGAAAAAAGAATAAATAATGAATGTACATTGCAAAAGTTCTTAGAATAGCACCCTCATCAATTTTACATTCACTTATTTTAAAGTTTTACTTATCCTTAAACAGCTTCCATGTCTGCAGTAATATCACTTTGCTTTTGGGTTACATTAGATATTTTCCTAGCAGCTTTACACTATGGCTAGGTAGGTGCAGTTAAACATCCCATGATAATGTCAGTTGATGGTAGTCACTGGCTGATTTAGGACTGTGCTGCACAGGGCCGGATTAACATAGCGGGCACCCTTGTCCCCTCCCTTTTAATTCAGGCAAATTTTCATTTGCACATGGGAAATTTAAAAAAACTATTTTATCCTGAGCATCCCCAGTGTTTCTGAACCAATGTGGGTGTGGTTGGGCAGCATGCCGCCCCCTAAAATCCTGCAGCCCTAGTCCTGGGCCTTGGTGGCCTTTCCACAGATATGGCTCTGATGTTGCACAAGGTTCAATTACCATGTTTAGGCAGGTCCAGTTTCCCCCAATTTGCCCCCAGAATATCAGATATGGCTAATATCTCTTCAAAGGCCACGGTTGGCCACTGGACCTCCAGTTGGATAGCTCTGTCCAACTGGTGAGAATAATCTGTTGTGTTTTATCTATATGGATGTTGTTTCTCAAGGAAATCTCAAATAGTTTGAGTAATTTGGATGCCATGATTTCATGTGATTGCATGGTTTAAGATAATATGAACGTCTTTTGGGATACAAATATTAAAACTAACCCTATAAATCCCTAGCAACCAGGCCCGGGGACTGGCAATCTGTGGGTTCTGGCAAATGCCAGAGCGGCTGCTATAAGGTGCCATAGAAAGTCAGTATTTAGTGGGCTGGTGGGGGCTGTTTGGGCCTCTGTGTGGGCTGAGTGGGCCTCTGTGTACCTGAAATGCCAGGGCCTATTTTAATTCTCAGTCCGGACCCGCTAGCAACTGTATGGGGTCCAATATATTGTAGGTAAAGGCCACCATCAATACCTTCTAAAAATCCAAGCCTGGTTGTGTTGAATGGAAACAAGAGAGACTCTCTAATCGCATTCTTCAATGCCATTAAAACCCTGAAACACATTAGCTGCCGTCTATAACACACCCCAACGAAACAACCTAACGCTGAATAGCTTAGTAGTTAGAAATTTGAGACAACAGTTGGCTTGGATACCTGTTACTGATCTGTAATTGTGAAAGTGTGAAAGCAGCAGCTACACTTTCTTCCCAGACAATATGCTTTTACCATTTTATCATTGCAATCAATGGCGGAATTAGTAGGAGGGATGTGTATAATGCTGGGTGCATGGTGAGTGTTTTTGCCCCATTTAGAATGAACATGACGACATTACACTACTGAAGAAGAAATATATTGAAAATTATCCAAAAACTTTATCTAGAATGGGGTTCCCCAACCTTTTTTTTTACTTGTGAGTCACATTCAAGTGTAAAAAAAGTTGGGGATCAACACAAGCATGAAAAAAAGTTTCTAGGGTGCCAAGTAAGAGCCGATTGGCTATTTGGTAGCCCATCATGGACTGGCAGCCTACAGAAGTTTCTATTTGGCAGTACACCTGGTTTTTATGCAACCAAAACTTGATAGTGATGGACGAATAAATTCACAAATTTGCTGCACATTAAAAACATTTTAGAAAATTCCACTGTGTCAAAAAAAAATTGGCATGCGCATAAAAATTCTCGCATTTTCAAAATTATTCGGACGCCCATTGACTTTAACGCATTTGGACCAAATAGTCTCGCATATAAAAATTGTCGTGGAGAATTTTTCGGTGAAACAAAATGGCACAGATTCGCTACTTGACTCCAATTCTGGAAACCAAATATAAGCACCTGTGTTGACACCACTGAGAGAAATGAAACAAACAAATCTAACGTTACCATATGCAATGCAAAGTGTCAACTAGACTAGTGTGAAAGCACCATTATTGGAGTAGTGGATAAATGGCATTTTATCATCTGTCTGATGGAAAAGTCTGGGTTTAGCAGATGCATCATGCAGATGGTAAAATTGGGTGGAAAAAGAATGATTGTCTGGGGTTGTTTTTGGTATGATTTGCATGATGGTTCCTGGTTCCATTAAAACCCAACCCTAAGGCTACAGATCCGATAGGAGTATTGACAATTCTGTACTGTGCTCGGCTTAGAAAATAAAGTTAGTGAGCCGGAGGAGTTGTGATGTTTCTCTGGTCAGTTTTTAATGGCTTCTCAAGATTTTTAGTATAGTTTTATTATTAAATTAAACTGTGTACACTGCAAGTAATTCACTCTACCATTTAAAATTCAATTCTTGAACCAATACATTTTTTTTTAGCTGTAATATTGATGTGGAGGCAGCCATCTCAAGTCATTGTGCCTGGTCATGTGCTTTAAGATAGAGCCAGAACTTCAAAAAGGAACTGCTTTAAGATAAGCTACTGTTTCTCCTACTCAGTGTGAGACATGGGAGCATTTTTATCAATGTAGATGTCAGGGAGCTGTTATGTGGTTACCTTTCCATTGTTCTGATGATAGGCTGCTGGGGGAGGTGCTATCACTCCAGCTTGCAGTACAGCAGTAAAGAGAGACACAAGTTTATCAGAGTACAAGTCACATGGCTGAGAGTGTAACGTAGGGTGTCCCAAACCCAGAACTAACACCAAGGTCATAGTCATGGCTCAAGCTTCCGCCTATAACTGCCGCCTTTAACTTTGGGAGGAGCCCTCTGCTACTCAGATGCCACCAGGTCTAGAAAGAGGACCAAGGGGAGAGTTCTGGGAAGGCAAGGTAACCAAACATGTACTAAGGACGGGGAACAAGGAATGTAGTCGAGGGACAAGTTGAGTCGATACCAATCGGGTAGTCCAGTACAGAATCAGATGTCGAGAGCATAGCAAGGTTCACAGACTGGGTCAAAACCAAGAGTATCATGGTACAGAAACAGAATCCAAGAGAGTAGTCAATAAATGGGCAGAGGTCAGGACTAGTGATGGGCGAATTTGCCCTGTTTCGCTTCGCCAAAAAATTAGCGAATTTCCAGCAAAATTCGTGAAAGGGTGAAAGATTCACGAAACAGCACCGGCGTCTCGGTTTTGACGCCGGTGTCCACTTTTTGGATCGGAATTTGTCACAAATTTGCGCCTGGCGAATAAATTCACCCATCTCTAGTCAGGACAGGCAGCAAACTAGGAATGGTCAAGAATAGGCAAGACAAACTAAAAATCGCACCCAATAACTTTAAAAATAAACCTACATTGGGCAGTGAATTATTGGCCACAGCCCCTTTAAATATTTGAATTTTGCACCAAGCGTGATTGGCGTCAGATGCAGCGATCACATCAAAACCCAGCGCTCATCATTTGTACATAGGTGCTGTAATAATAGGAGTTTTTTTCAATAATGGCTCATGGTAATACTCTGATTAAACCCAATAGCTCATTGCAATACTTTGATTAAAAATATAACACAAAGAACTGTTCTACTGTTGAGCTCAATGTCGTATGTAGTGATGGGCGAATTTGCTCCGTTTCGCTTCGCCAAAAAATTAGCGAAACAGCGCCGGCGTCTCGTTTTTGATGCCGGTGCCCGTTTTTTTGACACCGGCGCCCGTTTATGACGCCGGCGTCCATTTTTCGGAATTTTTTTTTGACGCCGGCGAATTCTTCCCGCCAATTTTCGCAGGCGTTTCGCTAATTTATTCGCTGGCGGCGAATCATGCAAATTCGTGCCAATTCGCGCCTGCCGAATAAATTCGCCCATCACTAATCGTATGTTGAGCCCAATATAGTGTAAAAAGACAGCTTTATCATTTATAATCCTGTATAATGAAGCTTTGTGCACGGGAAATCATGGGAACTAGTCAACTCGATGACTTAATACTTGTTCTTTATTCTGGATATTCTTATGTGTATTATCTAATATGCTTATGATTTCTGAAGCCCTTATAAGACTCTTCTTTATAATTAGTGATGGGCGAATAAATTTGCCAAATTTGGCACAAATTAGCAGGGAATTCCAAATAAATTTGCGAATCTCCCGTGAAAATTCGCAGGTGAAAATTTGCCAGTGTCAATTTCCGATTTTGAAGATTTTTTCATGAAAACTTGAAAACTTTTTTTCTTGAATAGGTTTCAATTGCTAGATTTTTTAGTGAAACGTTCTAATTGCTTGATTTTTTAGTGAAAATGTTCGAAAAAGTCGAATTTCACAAATTTTTCGGGAAAACGTTTTGAAGTTCACAAATTTTTCGGGAAAACCAGATTTTCACATTTTTTTTCACAAAAACGTTCGAAATGCTAGTTTTTTTCGTCAATAGGTTCGAATTGCTAGATTTTTAAGTGAAACGTTTGAATTGCTCTATTTTTTCGTGAAAATGTTCGGATTTCACAAATTTTTCAGGAAAACTTTTGCATATCATGATTTTTTCGTGAACTTTCCGATTTCAAATTTTTTTGCGTTTTTTTTGCAGGAGAGATTCGCCCGTCACTATTTATTATAGCTTGGGGCTCAATATGCTATTCAGCTACCAGTTAGCTAGATAGGATCTTTGCTTCGGATGTGGTTATTGGGAGTCTGGCCAGATCCTGATAAGCACATGGGAAGCAAGATCTGTTATTAATAGTGATTTGGGCGAATTTGCGCTGTTTCGCTTTGCCCAAAAATTCACGAATTTCGCAAAACGGTGAAAATTCGCGAAACGGAGCTGGCGTCTTGTTTTTGACGCCGGCGCCCGTTTTTTCCGCTAATTTTTGTGGGCGTTTCGCGAATTTATTCGCTGATGGCGAATCACGCAAATTCGCCGCAAATTCGCGCCTGGCGAATAAATTCGCCCATCACTAGTTATTAATCAAATCATTATTAATTATTGACCAAATCACTAAACGAGCTTATTATGAGTTATTGACTAAGCCTCTTAGTATTTTACAGTATATATGAACTGGTGGTCACCATTTGGTCAGTTGAGATCTCGCCGGTGGGGTTAACGCGTGCAGAAAGGGAGTGCTTACTCATTTGTTCATTCGGTAATGTAATTCTTTTTTATTCTATGTGTGTAATAAAAACCTTTGCTTATATGTAGCTGGTGTGTTTTAATTATTTCAGAGAGACTCATAGAGCCATAATTAAAACAGGTGCGCAAAGAGAGAGGACATGGCAGGCGACCTCTAAACCAGCAGAGCACCTGGGAAACTAACAAAATGTCTAGCCTGATGTCAGATTTCAAAATTAAATATATATATATAAAAAAAAATCTGTTTGCACTTTTGAAAAACAGATTTCAATGCAGAATTCTGCTGGAGGAGCACTATTAACGGACGCATTTTGTTTTACCATGAAGCAGATGGTTTCTCAAGAATTAACTTTCACCCTACCAACAGGTGGCACTATTACATTAGCAGTTTAAGAACTGCTACTATCTAGAAAAAAATAAAAAAATAAAACAATAAATATAATAGAAAAATGTTCAGAAGTACTTAGAACAGCACCCTTAGTAATTTTGCATTCATTTTGAGTATAGGGCTTACATTTTCCTTTTATTAAGTTTGACATTATAAACAGTATGGCCATTTTTTTTTCTAAATCAAATAATACGATAAATAAAGTGTTGACATGTAGCTATGTCAGGTGCAATATGTCCTTGATTTCTATGTTCTTTACTTCTGACCACTCTTCAATTAAAGTGGTTTAAACAATAGTAACCAGGTGACATTTATGGGATTATTTATCAAAACCTGAAAATTTCTGATAAATAGTCCGACCAAATCCTCACAGATTTTTTCCCTTTATTTATCAATAGTGATGGGCAAATTTGCACCGTTTCGCTTAGTCGAAAAATTAGCGAATTTAAAAAATACGTGAAAAGGTGAAAAATTTGCGAAACGGCACCAGCGTCTAGTTTTTGACGCCATTTTTTTAAAAAAATGAATTCACCCATCACTATTTATGAACCATTTTCAGGAAAATTTCCTGTGCAGGAAAAAAACTCATTAAAATTGTGAGGAATAGTGATGGGCGAATTTCTCCCGTTTTCGATTTCGAAATTAACGAATCATGCTATAATATATCAACCCTCGAGTTTAATAAGTTTTATTCCCACGCTACTCTAATTGCTGTCGCACCTGGGGCATTTTGCTCATCCACTTATGGCAATGCTGCAAATAGCCTGCAGCTCACAATTATCACAGCTCCAGACCCCAAAAAAATCCTTATTATTCTAAAGACACTGTCCCATCTCTTCCATCGCTAACAAATCATGTAGATAAGCCAGTGCTTGGCAGACTCTGAGCTACTGATTATTTCTGAGATAATGAGCTGTTCATTGTCAGCCCATTGAGCCAACTATTAGCTTTGTTTTCTCGTTTTTCTGCCGATGCTGCACTTGTGTCTGCAGTAAATCCATGCGCATCCGTTGCATGTCAGTCCTGCAGAACCAACAGGTAGTGAGTCAAATAATAACCCACACAACGTCTTTCTATAGACCTTGAGGCCTGCCCAGCAATGATATTTTCTTAACCGCATGTTTGCCCTGCAGAGCTTGCACTTTAAGGGGCCGATTCACTAACTTTGAGTGAAGGATTCAAAGGTAAAAAACTTCGAATTTCGAAGTTTTTTTGGGCTACTTCGACCTTCGACTACGACTTTGAATCGAAGGATTCGTAGTAAAAATCGTTCGACTATTCGACCATTCGACCCCCTAGTTCGCCATCTAAAAGCTACCGAAGTCAATGTTAGCCTATGGGGAAGGTCCCCATAGCCTTGCCTAACTTTTATTGATCGAAGGATATTCCTTCGATCGTTGGATTAAAATCCTTCGATCGTTCGATCGACTTATCTGTGCTAAATCCTTCGACTTCGATATTCGAAGGATTTTAATTCCTAGTCGAATATCGAGGGTTAATTAACCCTCGATATTCGATCCTTAGTGAATCGGCCTCTAAATGGATATGTAAGCACCTTTCCAATACACATTCATTAAGAACGGTCAATGCTTTTAAAGTTATGTCTATATGTAATTGCTACTGAAAGCAGTATTTGATCAGCCCTTTTTAACCACTGCTTTTGACCCTTGAAGCAATGCAGCAGAAAACAATGAATACATTGTATTTCCAGACCTCTGTATGGTTCCTGTTTAGACAGGACAGTGCTCAGTCGCTGACCCAAGAGTGTTGTGGTTGTAGAGGAGACTGAGGCTTTATTGGGGGCATATTGAGGACGTATTGGGGGAACTTGTAAGGCTTTTCCCCTACCAGATGAACTTGGATGTTATTAACCCCGCTAATCTTCCTGCAGACAACTCCATAGCACCACCATGTTATAGACCTTCTAGGAATAATATATATTCCTAGAATAATATTATTATAATATACTAATAATATAATTTAAAAACGACATTGGTCATACCTTCCAATACCTTCATACCATCTAGCTTGTCTGTAAATACAGGTATGGGAGATGTTATCCAGAATACTCGGAACCTGGGGCTTTCCAGATAATGGATATTTCTATCATTTGGATCTTCATACCTTAAGGGGCACATTTACTTAGCTCGAGTGAATAAATAGAAGAAAAAATACTACGAATTCGGATCGAACTAAAAAACGTTCGACTATTCGACCATTCGATAGTCGAAGTACTGTCTCTTTAAAAAATACTTCAACCCCCAACTTTGCCAAGTAAAACCTACCGAACCTCAATGGAAGATCCCCATAGGCTTTTTAGCAAATTTCTGATCGAAGGAATTTAGTTCGATCAATGGATTAAAATCCTTCAAATCGTTAGATTCGAATGATTATTCCTTCGATCGTTTGATCGAACGAATAGCGGTAAATCCTTCGACTTCAAAATTCGAGGTCGAAGGATTTAACTTCGATAGTCGAATATCGAGGGTTAATTAACCCGACCATTAGTAAATGTGCCCCTTAGTCTACTAGAAAATCATTTAAACATTAAAGGGGTTGTTCACCTTTGAGATAACTTTTAGTATGATATAGATAGTGACATTCTGAGACAATTTGCAATTGGTTTTCATTTTTTGTTATTTGTGGATTTTGAGTTATTTAGCTTTTTATTCAGCAGCTCTCCAGTGTGCAATGTCAGCAGTCTGGTTGATAGGGTACAAATTCCCCTAGCAACCATGCATTGACTTAGAAAGATGAGTAATACAAATTAGCAATAACAATACATTTGTAGCCTTACAGAGCATTTGTTTTTTAGAATGAGTCAGCGACGCCCATTTGAAAGCTGCAAATAGTCAGAAGAAAAAAGACAAATAACTATAAAACTATTAAAAATAAATAATGAAAACGAATTGAAAAGTTGCTTAGAACTGGCGCTTCTATAACATACTAAAAGTTACCTTAAAGGTGACCCACCCCTTTAAGGGGCAGATTTATCAAGGGTCGAAGTGAAAATTAGAATTTAAAATTCTATTTTCAAGCTATTTTTGTGAACTTCGACTATCGAATAGGCCAAAATTCGATTTGAAAAAAATCCAACTATTCGAATATCGAAATTTATCATGTACTGTCTCTTTAAAACCTTCGACCATTCGCCATCTAAAACCTGCCGAATTGCTGTTTTAGCCTATGGGGGACCTCCAGAGTTCATTTGGTGAACTTTGAAAAATCAAGTTTTTTGGGGCAAATACTTTGTTTTGAATTCGTTCATATGCGCTAAAACATCGATTCCAACTTCGATTTCTTTAATACATTTCGATTGGTCTTTTTTTATTAAAATTTCGAAGTTATGGGAGTTCCAAAACATTCCCATTACTTTGAAATTTGACCCTTAATAAATCTGCCCTTAAAAAACCCAATAGTCTGGTTCTGCTTCCAATAAAGATTAATCATATCTTAGTTGGGATCAAGTAAAAGCTACTGTTTTATTATTACACAGAAAAGGGAATCATTTTTAAAAATTTGGCTTATTTGGATAATGGATCCCATATAACCGTATAACACAGAAGGAGGCCTATGGGGAGATGATAAAAATAGCTTATGGGAAGAAAGCTTCACAGAAAATGTATATATTTATTCAGATTTAAAGGACTAGTAACATCAAAATTTTTAAAAGAAAAATTTCTTAGTATATATTGAAAAAAAACAAAACACCATATTATTAAACTTTAAAATCACAAAGTCTTTATCAAGAAATAACTTACCGAAACGCCGCTTGGGCTCCTCGTCAGAAAGCGATTGGGCAATCCATCGTGCAGCGCTCAATTTCTCCTCCCTGCCTTCCTTATAGGAGAGGAGAAATCGAGCGTCGCACGATGGATTGTAGCTGTGTCGCCTTTTCTGAAGAGAAGCAGAAGCGGAGTTTCTATAAGTTATTTCCTGATAAAGACTTTGCGATTTTAAAGTTTCATTTGTCCTGGTGTTTTTTTTTTTCAATGAATACTAACAAATTCTTTTCAATTTTTTTTTTTTATACTGGTCCTTTAATATTTACATTACATAAAAAATTGCTTGAATATTCGACCATTCGATAATCGAAGTACTATCTCTTTAAAAAAAACTTTGACTTCAATACTTCGCCAAATTAAACCTGCCGAAGTGCTATGTTAGCCTATGGGGACCTTCTAATGCATTTTCTACGTTTTCTGTAGTCAGAAATCGTTCGAATCGAACGATTTTACTTTGACTGCACAATACCCAAATTCGATGAAAAAAGTTCGAATTCGATATTCGAATTGAAGTATTTCAATTCGATGGTCGAATTTCGAAATATTTTTTACTTCGAAATTCGACCCTTCATAAATCTGCCCCTAGATATATTTATAAGGAAAATAAAAAATTCATAGATGCCTTTTAAGCAACTAAATCCAGAATGGTCTGGATCTGGGGTTTTCCAGATAAGGGATCATTCTGTAATTTGTATCTTCATACCTTACGTCTACTAGAAAATCATATAAACATTAAATAAACCCAATGGGCTGGTTTTGCCTCCAATAAGGATTAATTATATCTTAGTTGGGATCAAGTACAAGCGACTGTTTTATTATTACACAGAAAAAGGAAAACGATATTAAACATTTGCATTATTTGAGTGTATGGAAGATGGTCTTCCTGTAATTCAGAGTTTCTGGATAGCAGGTTTCTGAATCCTATACCCGTATATGTAAGACTGACATAGCAATGGACTGCCTGTTTTCCTAGCACTCCCGGTTGGTTTTGCCCTTCACTAATTACCCCCAATACTAGAAGAAGCAACGATTTCCTAATGACGCCCCATCTACTGACTGTTTGAGGGGATACAAAATAAAAGGGGATCGTTCCATTCTGAGCAGGGACTGCGTCTGTGCGCACACCTATTCTATTTTATGGTAGAAAAGAGCGTAATATAAAAATGCAATTATTCTGCCTTCCATCAAAGGGAACTGGGGAAAAACAGCAAAATGTAGAGAAGTCACAGCTTTCATTCGAGCGTGAAATAAAAAGTGAGAAACCATGAAGTCACACGTGAGCGTTGGTACAGAGCTTCTCCTTTAAAGGGATAGTAGCCGCAGAATTGTTACCTCTGCCTGATGCCTACTGAATATGTTACAATGTTCTGGGATAAATAGGGAGGGTAATTCCTGGTAGTCATGGACTTCCCTTCTGGCAAAGACTTGAGCATGCCACTTATTGTGGCATGCTTAGGGTCTGTTATACAGATAGCTAGAATCTCAGCTGCCATAAAGCAGGACAGGACTGCTGCTTACAATGGGGATCAGATATGATCTGTGCAGCCACTGGGACAGAATGTTCTGTTATACAGATAGCTAGAATCTCAGCTGCCATAAAGCAGGACAGGACTGCTGCTTACAATGGGGATCAGATAGGATCTGTGCAGCCACTGGGACAGAATGCTCGGTCATACATGTAGGGATGTGAAAATTTAGCCATCCTTACACATTACAGACAGGCACATCCCTAGTAATATGGACGCCTAAGTGGGTCCTTAAGGGGACCTTGTGCTTATGTAACCCCTGTAGTTCTCACAGTGTACACCAGATAGCACTGTGTCAGAGTATAAAGGTCTTGGAAACCATGAGGTCTGGGTCCATTGCTTTAGCCCAACCAAGCAGGCTGGAAGGGAATTGGTATATGTTGACCCTAGGTGCATTGGCCAATAGTAATTAGATAGCATACACTTTTATAGATCACTCTAGGAGTGATAGAGAGGATATATAGTTGAGCAGCTCAAGGCTCCGACGAGGATATTAGAGGGATTAAGATCCCGGGTAATAATGACCCCATAGTAGGGCCTAAGTGTTAGACTCAGGGGAGTACGTAGTCTTCAGAGTTCCACCTAAGGGAATCCTGAAGATTGGGGAAATACCTTCTCACAAGCTGCAACTCTCTCTGCTGTATATTCTCTGGCCTGCAGGGATTCAGCCTATACTGGCACTGTGAGTATATGCTACCTTTATGCTGTCTGATTGTTCTAAACTCCATTGTGGATATGTGCTATGTTAAATAAAGACAGTTCATTGTTTAGTCATTAAAGAACGACTGGCACCCATCATTGTGCTATTACACCTGGTTACAGTTGCACTACACCCTACCTCCACCCGCTGCGAGGGCTTGCCCCTGAGAGAGAGGGCCTCATATGTGGTATAACCACAGACTGATAATAGCTTAAACTGACCACAGTAAAGTCAGTTTACTATAGCGCTACATACAGATAGCTAGAATCTCAGCTGCCATAAAGCAGGACAGGACTGCTGCTTACAATGAGGATCAGATAGGATCTGTGCAGCCACTGGGACAGAATGTTCTGTTATACAGATAGCTAGAATCTCAGCTGCCATAAAGCAGGGCAGGACTGTTGCTTACAATGGGGATAAGCTATATTCTTATCAAAATTCTTATCTATTCTTATAGATATTCTTATCTATTCGGATATATTCTTTGCCTTTCTGAATATTCTCCCTTATAAAGGGGCTCACTGTGAACTCCCCATGTGCTCGGTGCAGTACAGAAGCAAAGAAACAGAGAAATTGATCCTAAGAATAATTTCAAGTCGACCCTATTTTTTGTGATATAAGATATAATTCTGTGCTAAGCCTTTTGGTATCAGTGGGATTAACAGGACCGCCCCACTAAGAATGGACATATTGACCAGCACATTTCTATCGATCAATTCAATACAGAAGGAGATTTAAGTAAAGTGATTTAATCAGGTGACAGCACTTAATTAAAGAGAGGAAAATATAGGGGGGAAACATGCCAGTGACACCCCAAGGGGATGAAAGATTTGTGCTCTGTAATGGGGGATTTGTGTTTCTAATGAAATGATGGAATCCCAAAGGAAGAACATGAAGAAAGCACGAAATCATTCAGCAAATACAGAACAGTGATCTTGTGAAGTTACCAACAGATTTATTATATTGGTACAGGTATAGGATACGTTATCCGGATACTCTGGATTATATTGAAACCTCCAAATGATAATCAAATAATCATAATTTATAAAAGTTATTTCCTTTTTCTGTGTACGGTAATAATAAAACAGTAACTTGTACTTGATCCCAACTAAGATATAATTAATACTTATTGGAAGCAGAACCAACCTATTGGGTTTATTTAATGTTTACATGATGTTCTAGTAGACTTAAGGTATGAAGATCCAAATTAAAGAAGATCAATTACCTGGAAAACCCTAGGTCCCAAGCATTCTGCATAATGGGTCCGATACCTGTATTGGTCTCTTATACAGGTGCTTTGACCCCAACTGCAGAACATTGTTACCCTGCCGTCCAACCCAAACTGCTCAAGGATCAGTATTTAATCTGAAGCAGAACCAGCACTGGCCCACTATCTCTGCCTGTCTGTCAATCAATCCATAATTAGCTTGTTCAGAATGCTGTGCTAATTAAAGTGTGTCCAATGTTTTTTATTCAAAGGACACACAATTAAAGGATATCATACTGTACTGTTCTATACTTCTCAATGGTCCAGTTGTTTGCTTGCCATCCCAATTAGTGGTCCCTTGTGGGTGGGGCTTGTGTGGATTTTGAGTGTGCATAGCTTTATGAATGCCCAGTTTGACCCGGTTTTGAATTGTCAAATGTACTGTATTTGGGGAATAATATGTTATTTCCCACCTATATGTATAAAAAAAATATACAGAGAAGGAAAGTTCCTGCTGAATTGTGCTTAGTACAGGGAATACCTATGCTGCCATAGTTTTATGGGATCTCTCTGTGCAGACTATGAGCAAACTCAGGGGACTGTTCCTGCTGAATTGTGCTTAGTACAGGGAATACCTATGCTGCCATAGTTTTATGGGATCTCTCTGTACAGACTAGGAGCAAACTTAGGGGCTGTTCCTGCTGAATTGTGCTTAGTACAAGGGAATACCGATGCTGCTATAGTTTTATGGTATCTCTCTGTACAGACTATAAGCAAACTTAGGGACTGTTCCTACTGAATTGTGCTTAGTACAGGGGAATACCTATGGTGCCATAGTTTTATTGGATCTCTCTGTACAGACTATGAGCAAATTTAGGGGCTGTTCCTGCTGAATTGTGCTTAGTAAAGGGGAATACCTATGCTGCCATAGTTTTATGGGATCTCTCTGTATAAGCAATATTAACAAACTTAGGGCTGTTTTAGCTGAATTATACAGTCTCCTTTTAACACCTGAACACGGCCACAACAAAAAAGGAGAATAATTCATTGCCTAGATATTGGCAAAATGTGAGACGCAAAGTTCATTTAAACGTTGACTTCTCCTTTAAAAAGCAGAAAGAGGGGGAACATTTGGTGTTTCTACATATCAAAGATTTTCACCCTTTCATTTTATTGAATGTGAAAAACTCCGGCGGCCGAATTTCGATGTCACAGAGAAGAAACAAGGCCGGTTACTTGGCAGATCACCGCAAGTCACGTGGCATTTACCTTCCCGGGGTGACTACATGGCTGCCTTTATTCCTCAGTCTGCGGCAGGCTGATAAGGGCGGCTAGACGGCCTCGGAATTAAAAGTCCCCTGGAGGGAGGAAATGGATTTGCAACCAGACTAATTTTTAAAGTCTACGGATGTCCAGCCTCAGCCCCTCCAGGGATAGGGATGTACTTCTGTAGTTGGACATTCCTGCTATAGGAAATAAATATATCCAGAGCTATAGGAAAATAATATATCCAGAGCTATAGGAAAATAATATATCCAGAACTATATGAAATAAATATATCCAGAGCTATAGGAAATCAATATATCCAAATATATAGGAAATCAGTATAACCAGAGCTATAGGAAATCAATATATCCAAAGATATAGGAAATCAATATATCCAGAGCTATAGGAAATCAATATATCCAGAGCTATAAGAAATAAATATATCCAGGGCAATAGGAAATAAATATATCCATTTCGGAACATTTTCTGGGGGACACAAAACATTAGGTTGATATGCAGAACAAGTCTCTTTTTGGGTAATACAGTTTCCTCTCTACAGCATTGAAATGGACAAGACCTACTCCCTGTACAAACCAGAACTAGTGATGGGTGAATTTATTCGCCAGGCGCGAATTTGCGGCGAATTTGCGCGATTCGCCGCCAGCGAATAAATTCGCGAAAATTCGCGTCAAAAATTCGCCGGCGTCAAATTTTTTTTTCGAAAAACGGGCGCCGGCCATTTCGCGAATTTCGCGCGAAATTCGCTAAATTTTCGGCGAAGCGAAACGGCGCAAATTCGCCCATCACTAACCAGAACTCATCTTGATTCTTTCACAATAAGACCTGGTGGCATCCGTATAGTGGAGGGCTCCTCCCAAAGTGAAAGGCGGCTGTTATAGGTGCACAAGTGAGCTCTTACTGGAATTTTGGCATTTGCACTGGGTATTGGGAGACCACGTATTACAATCCTACAGACTGAGGACTATATTGAGATGGAGACAGTGGTCAGTGGTTCTGCATGTTCCCCTTATATGATCCAGTCAAAAAACCATTAATTTGGCCAGGTTTCTGTGTTATAGAACCAGCTCCATTTTATATCCCATTTAGCAGGCAAATCATCCCTCCACCATTTCCCAAAATAAATCTGCAGAGATAAGAGAGAAATTCCACTCGGAGAGCCCTGCTGTTCCATACGAAAACGATGTACGGTAGCTGCTAAAAACTGGCTGAAGGCTTCACAAAAGATCACGTCAATAGCACCTGACAACATTCAATTAAAATATCATTACATTCCCAGCGTTTATTGATGCTGCACCTTTAGAATATCGGGCTATGCAAATAAGGACCTCCAGTGATTTGTTCTAAGTGCAGGAACAGATACCTACAGGCACTTGGAACTGAAATCCTGATCAGAGACCAGTCTTCTCTCAATAATTCATAGCCGAGGAATCACACTGCTTCAATCCTCCTCCGAGATACAGCTGCTATATTTGAACTTGGAAAAAAGGTTCTGTGTATATCAAGTGTCATTTCTGTCTACTGTAAGTTAGCCTTGTGATAAGCTGTCACTCAGCCTCCTCGGTGGTGGGCTCTACCTCTAATGAACCATATGAGGAGCTTTCACAATGGACCCTGGCCGTAGAGGTGAGAAGATAAAACAATTAGTGGTAATTGCCCATCCAGACTCTGGAAACATCAGCCAAGAGTTAAGAGAAAAAATGATTAATTAAAAAATAAAAAAACAGAGTGACACTATGCATCCACTACCCCTGTGATCGGTTTCACCCAGATGTCAGCCCGAATGATATAATCAGATTTAATTGAAGATTTCTCAAGTGAGGAATGCAGAAAATTGGATGTGTTAAATGGCCAGCGAGCTCACCAGGGAGTGAGTAATACTGAGGGGAGTTGAGCCGAGGAGGGGGAAATCACATGCAAGGAGGGTGGAGGATAACAGTGATCAAATAAATGGGCTCACATGATTGCCTGTTACGCACGGAGGAACAAGAGCCTACAAACCAGAGGAATTAAAATAAAAAAATCTGCACGAAAAGTAATGTCCGACAAGAAGTAAGAAGACCAGGCCAAGCATTGGGTTTGGTGAGATACAAGGGTTACACAACAATAACAATATTTCTGAAGGTATCTCCTTAAAGAGAAGAGTTTTTGGAGTGTGTTGGAAATTGTTGTTAATCCAAATATGTCAAATACCCTAGAGCAGGGGTCCACAACAATCATTACCTACGAATAGTGATGGGTGAAACTGACCAGTTTCACCGAAAATTTGTTTAACCGAAAATTCTCAAAACGGCAACAATTTTTCATGTGCATCAATTTTTTTCACCCATTGGGGTCTATGGAAGTCTCTTTCGCCGCAAAACCTGGCAAAGAATTGCACTCATCACTATCTATGTATCATAATTGAATGTAAAAAAAGATGAGGAGCAACACAAACATGAAAAAAGTTTCTGGGGGGATGCCAAATGAGGGCAGTGATAGCCCCTATGTAGATTGACAGCCTACGGGATACTCCTTAAACCTGTTTTTTATGCAACCAAAATGTGCCTCCAAACTTGGAATTGAAAAATAAGAGCCTTCTTTTAATCCACTGGGAGCAACATCCAAGGGTTTGTGAGTAACATATTGCTTGCGAGCCACTGATTGGGGACCCAAAGCCGCTTCTGGTAACTTTATGAGCTGAATTTTCAGGTTTTAACACAGAAATTTGGCTCCTCTTGTACATGAACCGGCATCACAGGATCTGCGTCAGGGGCCCAAATCACCCCTGTGGGGACCACCACTCTGGAGGATCCGTGTAAGTATGGCCATCTTTATCTTAAGAAGTCTAATGCAACCTATCTGAAAAAAGGTCATTGTTCCCAAACTTACAGATACATAAACAGTTATATATAGTGTAAAACAGATGATTGCATCCAGGTACTTTGATTATCCTCTATTCCACAGGTCACATAGTCGTCTATGGAATTACTGTAAATTGTCACTTTCAGACACAACTGTGAATACTGAAGACTCATAAGGAATGGCTCGCAGGAATACAAACAGACATGAAAATCACATTTCCGTGGAAGTGATGCTCTTTTCTGAAGCTCTAAATGTTGTCTTGCATTCTTATCTCCCTAGTATATGATTTTAAGCTCAAATTGCACTGAAATTTGACATTCCATGCGAATTCTTTACAACAGACCCCATATACAACATTGCTGGACTGCAGACCTACAGGATCTTCAATGTTCAAAAAACAAATCATCGCTTCCCTGTGTTTATTGTGCGTTGGAGCCATATCTTTCATAAAATGAAGAGGTGAGTCAGCTAAGCACAAAAAGTATTCTGTGTATTGGTAACACAGTGGTGGCTTCTTGTGAATTCAAAGTACGGATTGAAAAAGCAGTAAGCCTCAGACAGCATAATGCCTTCTGTAGACCTCTTATTGAGCTGTTTGGTATGTTGAGAGATGTAGTTCAGTAACAAACAGAAAATGACTATAGAATAAAACTGGCAAAATGTCATAGGGACCTGTTCTCCAGAGCAACTTTAATGCTCACTGACATAGATTCAAAATGTGTTATTCTATAGTGAGAAATTCCAAGACAATTTCACCCATAACTGCCCCGAGCTGATGATGTCCCTTTCTTCAGCCTTTCATGTCAACCTCAACTTTGCCACTGCTTGTCATGAAACATTAGCAAGTCTTCTTCACGTGAGCCTGTTTAATGTGTCAACCTTCTCTCACAGATGTTTATTCCTCTAGTCAAAAATCATGTGATGTAGTTGCATAATCACATTTACTTTACAGTGCTACGCAATATGTTGGCGCTATATAAA
This sequence comes from Xenopus petersii, assembly GCA_038501925.1. NCBI lineage: Eukaryota > Metazoa > Chordata > Amphibia > Anura > Pipidae > Xenopus > Xenopus petersii. The sequence goes on from CM076675.1 coordinate 165,786,197, forward strand.
TACATGTTAATAAAAAAATGAAAATATCAGTTTATGGAAATATATATATGCCCCTAATTAACCAATTTATTTAAGGACCACACTAGTATTTGATGCATTTTGCATTCTTCATTGACTGAAATTTCCAGCAAAACTCTAAATGACTAGAAACTCTACATTTTTAATTGATTGGTTTGAATTTTGCTTTGGACTTCACAAAGTTCTCTGAAACATCTTATAGTCTGAAGATATATTAGGGCACTTGGTGTCGTAGGTGGAATCAAGTTGAGTTGGTTATATAGGAGAAAGGGCTAAAAAAACCAAAAGAGAGACAAAGAATGGCTGGAGGCTTATAAGCGACAATATTAAGAAGTGTCAAACAATAGTGATGTGCGGGTTGACTTGAAACCTATGGTAACCCATAAGTAGTGGTTGGGTGGGTTCAGGTTTAAATTTTGGCAACCATTGTGGGTTAGGGTTGGTTTTGGGTCAGACTGAAGAAATACACTCCTCTACTGCTCCCAAAGATACAGTGTCTTGGAACCAGAAGCACTCACAGAAGTAGTGAGCAGAACAAAATGAAGCAGGTGTGGGTCGGGAGCAGGTCCTATAATGGCAACATTTTGTTGGTAAATGTTGGGTGTGGGTCAGAGGAAGTACACTTCTCCTTTGATTCTGATTATTCCTTGTCTTTGAATTAGAGGGGCCCATGGAAGTACAATACAGAAAGAGAAGACCTGGGTGCATATCCTACAGTGGCAACATTTTGAGGATTAGGGTCAAATGTGGAATAACGTTTTGAAGGTTAGGGTCGGGTACAGGTTGAGTTCTTCCTGACCCACACACCACTATCAAAAAGGTTTAAGGTTTGATTTGGAGGTCCCAGTAAAAACTAGTAAGCCACTTCACATCTTGGAATTGTTTAAGAAACATTTCTTCCAGTTGGATCCGTGTTGATAAGTTGTATACTGATATAAGGGGGTAATGGATATGATTTCCATGCTAAAGTAGTGTGTTTGATTCTGGTAGTTAATAAGAAAGTGCATGAAGGCTAAAAGTTGCTTTTTGTGGTCCATCAACACATGAAGTGCTAGTGGGATGAATCAAGTAGGTAAAGACATGTTAAATAAATATGAAATGAGCCTCACCCAGACTTTAATCCTGGAAATGGATAACTGGAAATTGACTTCTAGATGACATTAGGGCTCAAATTCCAAAGGAGCTCAAAGTGCAAATTAGGGGACAATTTGCCATGATTTTACTGTTTTTTTGTACCCGCTGCAATTAGGCACAAATCAACTTGATCAGTTTATAAATTGCATTCGAAGGAATCTAACGCATTGTGTTAAAATGTATGCCTGTCAATAAATGTAAAATAGTAATTTACACCCTTATTAGCTTTTAGCATGTTATAGAATGGCTAATTCTAAGCAACTTTCCAATTGGTCTTTATTCTTTTGTCCTTTACTGCCTTCTTCAGACTCTTTCCAGCTTTCAAATGGGGGGGGGGGATCACAAATGCTCTGTAAGGCTACACATAGTTGCACCCAAACAACCAGAAATTGCGAACTGGAGAGCGGCTGAATAAAAAGCTGAATGTCTAAATTCTTATTCTTCCAGAAAAACCAGAGTATAGTTATAGTTATTGGAAGTTGGATTTGATTTAATAGTTGCCTCTAGTCTTTTACTGTACATGAGAGGGTCATTAAATGGAGCTGTGGGATGCTCTTTACCTTCCAAGACTTTGTGCAACGCCATGCATAAGTATATTTTGGCCAAAGTTTTGGAAAGTAAAGCGCATCCTACAGCTAGAATAAATGTCACATATACATTTAGCAAAACACTAAAGGCAATGTTCAGAAAAACCACAGAGGCAACTATTAAACCCAGATTCCAATAACTATACTCTGGTGTTTCTGGAACCAGGAGAATGTGGGTTAAGACAGATGAAATTTCTTTAACAGTCTGGGACTTCAGACAAGGAACAAGGTAAGTCCGCACTGAAGAAATGTTCTAAAATGTCTCTAGTTATACTCAGCGATCGTCAATGTACCCCCGAATTTCTAGTCTCGCAGAGTTCATTGCTGGAGAATAGAAACTATGATCTATTATGATCTATCGGGGGAATGTAATAAAAATCGCTAACGGAAAATTATTCGCAATGCGAAAAGTTATGCCTTTGCGCAAACAAATTTTGCTTTGTGGGAATTTAACATAGCTTTTGTGAGCCCGGAAAATGTTTAGCGACCACTTCCGACAGTGAAAGACCGTTTGCGAATTTTATAGTTTGTGCCAATGCGCAGTCACTGTAATAAAACTTCTTACTGAAAAAGTTATGTTTGCTCCAAAAGATTACGAAACCTTCAAGCACTTCTTAAGAGTGCGCAATTAAAATTTGCAATGCGCAATTAAACTTCGCAATGCAATAACAGTTTAAGGAACAATATTACATTGCGAGATGTGGATTTTTAGTCATATTGGTGTGAATTGTTTTGCTCTTTGCGACTTTTATTACATTCCCCTGTATATGTTGAGGCTTATGAGTGAGCATTCAAACAGAGATTGTAGGGTGTGCAACACTAGGGGGCACATTTACTTAGCTCGAGTGAAGGATTAGAATGAAAAATACTTCGAATTTCGTTTTTTTTTTTGGCTACTTCGGCCATCGAATTGGCTACTTCGACCTTCAACTACGAATCGAACGATTCAAACTAAAAATCGTTCGACTATTCGACCATTCGATAGTCGAAGTGCTGTCTCTTTAAAAAAAACTTTGACTACCTACTTCGCCACCTAAAACCTACCGAGCACCAATGTTAGCCTATGGGGACCTTCCCCATAAGCTTTCTAAGCTTTTTTTGATCAAAGGAAAATCGTTTGATCGATGGATTTTTCCTTCGATCGAAGCATTTGTGGTAAATCCTTCGACTTGGATATTCGAAGTCGAAGGATTTTACTTTGAGGGTCCGATATCAAGGGTTAATTAACCCTCGATATTCGAATAGTAAATGTGACCCTAGGCATAAGTTAATTTTTGCCAAAGTTTTGGAATGTAAAGAGCATCCTAAAGCTCCAATAAATGTCACACATACATTTAGCAAAACACTAAAGGCAACTAAAAAACCCAGTTTCCAATAACTATACTCTGATATTTCTGGAAATGGCAGAATGTGGGTTAAGACAGATGAAATTTCTTTAACAGTCTGGGACTTCAGATAAAGAACAAGGTAAGTCTGCACCAAAGAAATGTTCTCATGGCACTTGTCCAAAAATGTCTCTAGTTTTCTAGTCTCCCAGAGTTCACTGCTGGAGAATGGAGACTATGTATGCTTGAGGCTGATGAGTGAGGATTCAAACAGATATTCTATGGTGTGCAACACATGGCATAAGTCAAGTTTTGGAAAGTAAAGAGCATCCTACAGCTCCAATAAATGTCACTCCCACATACAGAAAAACACTAGAGGCAATTATTAAACCCAGATTCCAATAACTATACTCTGGTGTTTCTGGAACCAGGAGAATGTGGGTCAAGACAGATGAAACAGTCTGGGACTTCAGACAAAGAACAAGGTAAGTCCGCAAAAAAGAAATGTTCTTATGGTACTTGTCCAAAAATGTCTCAAGTTGTACTCAACAATCGTCAATGTACCTCCAAATTTCTAGTTTCACAGAGTTCATTGCTGGAGAATAGAGACAGTATATGTTGAGGCTGATGAGTGAGGATTCAAACAGATATTGTAGGTAGTGATGGGCGAATAAATTCGCCTAGCACTAATTTGCAGTGAATTTCCACGTTTTGACGGCAAAGAATAAATTTGCGAATGTCCCGTGAAAATTTGCTGCGTCAATTTCCGTTTTTCACAATTTTTTTGTGAAACCCTTCAAATTTCACGATTTTTAAGTGACATCCTTCAAATTTCATGATTTTTGAGTGAAATCCTTCGAATTTCATGATTTTTGAGTGGCATCCTTCTAATTTCACAATTTTTGCATGAAACTTCAAATTTGCACAATTTTTTCGGGAACTTTCCGATTTCGCTGTTTTACGAATTTTGCGGGAAATTTGCAAATTTTTCTGGCAAAGCAAACTGGAGAAATTCAACGATCACTAATTGTAGGGTGTGCAACACCAGACATAAGTCAAGTTTTGGAAAGTAAAGAGCATTCTACAGCTCCAATAAACGTCACACCCACACATAGCAAATAACTAAAGGCAACTAAAAAACCGAGATTCCAATAACTATACTAGACCAATGAAAAATCTTTAACAGTCTAGGATTTGAGCTAGAGAACAAAGCAAGGCTTTACTGAATAACTATTCTTGTGGCACTTGCCTAAAAATGTCTCTCGTTGTACTTAAAATTTTTTAATGTGCCCACAAATTTCTAGTCCCTCAGAGTTCATTGCTTGAGCATAGAGAATATGATCTATTTTTTTGAGGATGATGAGTGAGGACTCAAGGTGCAAAGCCAGGTGAAGGTCCATTTTGACCCTCCATGCAATATGTGTGTTACTCTGATGTTCCTGGAACCAGGAGAATGTTGACAAAGACCAATGAAAAATCTTTTAACAGTTTGGGACTTGAGCTAGAGAACAAAGCAAGGCTTTACTGAAGAACTATTCTTGTGGCACTTGCCTAAAAATGTCTCTAGTTGTACTTAAAATTTTTTAATGTGCCCACAAATTTCTAGTATCACAGAGTTCATTGCTTCAGCATAGAGATTATGATCTATTTGTTTGAGGATGATGAGTGAGGACTCAAGGTGCAACGCCAGGTGAAGGTCCATTTTAACCCTCCATACAATATGTGTGTTTGAGTCCTTTACCTATCACCCTCCAACACATATATCATTATCTCAATTCTTCAGAATGACCTCTGTATGATTAGACCAACATTTTTTAAGTACAAAGACATTTTTGGCCAAGTAGCAAAAGGCTTTTCCTTGTCTTATTCCCTTATTCTTATTTTTAGCTATCGCCCACATCTCCTTGTTAAGGGTACAGATATTGGAAGCTGGATGTAATAGCTGCCTCTAGTGATTTGCTGTAAGTGGGAGTGACAGTCAGTGGAGCTGTAGGATGCTCTTTACTTTCCAAGAATTGGGCCAAAATTGACTTACACGCGGTGCTGCACAAACACAATGAATGTTCTTTGGCAAATGATATGAATCAGGCAGTCACCATGGCATGCAACGGCACCGTTTTCTTTTGGAATATAGCAAGATAATTAAGTTAAACTTCAGCATTTCTTTGAATTCTTTTTTTTTGGGGGGGAGGGGGCCAGAGGAAAGTTAATAGAAAGAACTGCCTTATTTTCTTGGTGAATGGCAGCAGTAGTGAGCCTTTGGAACACATTTTCACTTTTCATTTTTATCTCAGCTCTGCAGATCCTACGCATGTTGACAAACACTGAAAAGAAAGATCAATACTTCCATTGCAAAAATAATTCTCAGAACACCATTCCGATGCAAAGGGTATTTACTGAAAAGGTGACACATATCAGCCCGGACAGACGTGAAGATAGGAATCCGTACAGAACAAGGGGGGGGGGGGTAGGCTGACAAGGCTATTTTGGGAGAGGAAGGAAATTAAAAAAAAAAAAAGAAAAAGATGAGAAAGGACAGTAAATAAATACAGAACTGACTGTAGGATTGGCACTAGCTCCACAGACTTCCTATCCCTCCTGGGTTATCAATTAGACTCCACATAAACCTTTAGAATGTTGCAGAATAACCAAACCTGGCATTGGTCCTAATTGTAAGATTTATATCTTCTCTCTGAATGGAAACCTAAAATACAGTCAGGAATCTATGCAACCGTTTTTCTTAGATTTTATTAAGCCCTGACCTTCTCTCTCTAAACTGTTTTGGGGCCCCGTAAAGAGCAAACCCCACAGCAAAGGAACTTCTAAAGTAAGGGAAAAGGCAGAAATCATGGTACAGTTATGGGACCTATTATCCAAAATGCTCAGGACCTGGGGTTTTCCAGATAACCGATGTTTCAGTAATTTGGATCTTCATACCTTAAGTCTACTAGAAAATCATGTAAACATTAAATAAACCCAATAGGCTGGTTCTGCTTCCAATAAGGATTAATTATATCTTAGTTGGGATCAAGTACAAGCTACTGTTTTATTATTACAGAGAAAAAGGAAATTATTTTTAAATATTTGGATTATTTGGATAAAATGGAGTGTATGGGAGATGGCCTTTCTGTAATTCGCAGCTAGGGATAAAGGGTTTCTGATAATGGATCCTATACCTGTAGTATGAAATTGTTCTTTTAATGTCTATACCTAGGGGCTCAGGTACTTAAACCACAGCTACTAGCAGATTCATTGTTTCCTATGGGAAATGAGCATACATTTGTTGAGAGCAAGAATAACAAACTGCAAAACAGACTGGGGCTCAATGGCAGCATTTTTTAATGCTATTTTTAGGTACAGTAGCTCCTGCTGCTCTCAAAGTATATCACCATTACATGTCATTCTCTTTTTGAGCTGGTTCCTTTTATTTTTACTATTATTTATATAGCAATGGTACATTTACAAAGTGATTTCCACAGATTATTTGATTCTCTAACCCACCAGAGCTTACAATCTAAGCTCTGTATGTGTAGGGAGTGTTGGAGAATAACCAGAGTACCTGGAGGAAAGCCACTCTGGGAGAACATATGAACTCCTTGCAGATAATGGCACAGTGAGAAGTGATGCGCATTGCAAAAATATTGGAGCTAAAGTAAATCCGAATCACAAAGAGAAACAATGACTTTAAAGAGAGACTTCACTTAATAAATAGACTTGACTTCAATAAATAAGTAGGCACCTTAAATTAGGACATAGTTAATAACAGTAGACAATAATGTATTCTCATCCACAGGTGCTCAGCCCAGTATACCAGAACTCAATGTTTACTTTCAGGGATTCCACATTATCCTGGGTCTAACTAGTAGAGTGCCTACATTCTTGAAGGTGTCTCCGTTAGGAGATAGTAAACATCTACATTGTATACACAATGATTTTTTTGTAGCTAGTCTACACTTTTAGAGCATGATACAACAGATGACCTCAAAGTAAGTTCACCCGTTCCTTTCTCTGACTTCCACTGACCTCCATACCTCAGGGAAAAACTTCTTTAAAAAGGCCTTCTACTTTAGGCTTCCTGATATCATCCACTCTTCTCTACAGAGTGGAGTCCAAAGAGGCAGAGCATGGGTGCTCATAAAGGGATACTGTCATGGGAAAATATGTTTTTTTCAAAATGCATTTGTTAATAGTGCTTCTGCTCTAAATTTTTCAAAAGATTAAACTGATTTTTTTTATATTTCATTTTGAAATACTGGGCTAAACATATTGTTAGTTTCCCAAGTGCCCCCAGTCATGTGACTTGTGCCCAGAACAATGGGAAGGTAACCTGATAACAGCTCCCTAGTAGAACAGCACTCAGCAGTAAAAATCCATGTCCCACTGTGACTCCTTCAGTCACAGAGGCAGATTTATTAAAGGGCGAATTGAATAACGATGGTGATAATTTGCCAGCGTTACAGCTTTCAGGCACTTTACCAATTTACTATGGGCGCAGGCGTAACTTTGCTAGCGAAATAGAAAGATGCTAGTGGTCATTAGTACTCTACATTGGCAGGCAAATTTTCACTCTGGCGAATGGATGTTACTCTACAAATTCACTAAGATGCGGATTTTACTGAACTTTACCTCTATCGCCCAGACTTAGGCAAAGTGCATTGGAGTGCATAGATCTTCCTCAATCTTCATTTACTTACATCATATTTTTAGTGGAAAAAGTTTCTAAGTCCCAAAAAACGCTGGCGTCTTTTCCTTTTTTCAGAGTGATAGCCTGCAAAGTCCTTACATTTTTTTTTTTGGGTAACTGGGTTCCGCCATACATTTTATAAAATACGGAACATAGGGATTGGCAATTTTTTTCGCCTTGTTTCACTGTGGATATGACACCCATAGACTTAGCGGTGCGCGTCAAAAAAAAAATGATGCATGTCTAAAAAAATATCAGCACTTCAAATTTTTTTTTTATGCCCATAGACTTTAATGGGCGTAGGCAACATTTTACCGGCAGCAAATTTTTGCCAAAACAAAATGGGTCAAATTCGCCCAAGCCAAACTATACAGTGGGCTCATGTGTAGGGCAATATAACAACTCTATTGTCTTTATGAAGGTTCCCTGGACTTGTGTATAATGTATTTGCAGCAACATATACGTCCATTCAATTTTAAATTTCCTGTTATATGCAAATTAGCCTGAGTGAAGACTAACGAAGACTGACGAAGACTAACAAAGTTGCGCTAGGCATAATTGAACGCAAGAGCATATTCGCTTTGATTACCGAAGTAACGTTAGGGAAAATTCACCAGCGCTCAGCGCCAGGGACGCAACTTCCCATTTTAGTAAATTAGCGCTGTTTCAGCAAATTTTCGCCAGGTGAAGTGTTGCGATGGCTGCGAAGCCGCCGCTGGTGAAGTTTCGCCGCTTAGTAAATTTACCCCACAGTGAGTAGGATAAACAAAAACCCGTCAGAAAGCAATTCCATACAGATGCAGCCACTTTGGTTTGTCTGTTTGACACAGAATAACTAAACACAGATATCCCATTTATCTCATTTAACACAGAAAACTGCATCACAACATCCCATCTAATTAAAGCATTCACCATTGTGAACAATGGAGCTTTGGTATGCTAATGAAAAGGTTAAATGCATTAAATGAGTTAAGATGACTTAAGATAACACAGTTTCTTCAATTACCCCTGAGTCATGATGCATTTAACTCACAAATCCAAGTGGCTTCATCTGTAGTTCAGCACTGGCTCTTTCTGAAAGCACATAGCCAGACAAAATGACCTGAGATGCACCTACACGCCAATATCGCAACTAGAATATTACTCTTGTTGGGTTAGGAATCAAATTTTAATCGGTAGAGTGAATTATTTGCAGTGAAAACTTAATTTAGAAATAAAAACTACACCATAAAAATCATGACAGAATGCCTATAATCTCCTCGGCCAGTAAGGATATCCTCCTTTCCAGAAGGCATGTCTACATGACTCACAGTATTAAAACCTAACCCATGTACAACTCATTAGCAAGTATCTTAAATGATGTCTACTTGTATAGCAGACACTATGGTAGGCATCTTACTTTTTTGCAAGGCCATCAAGAAGGCTGCCTCTTTTGATCTTCCTTGGTGGCCCAGCTCCTGTACAATGACAGGGATGCCTTTAACGTGTCGTTGTTTCATCCTGCAGGATCCAAGCCTTGCAGATACCAAATCATTCTACCTCCACAGGATAAAAGATTCATATCACTATACACTACATCCAGCAACAGCAATGCTGCTTATCTACTAAAATAAACCCATATAAATGTCTTTTGCAATCATTTTGAATTTAGATTGAAGTTTCCAAGCACCATTTTTGTCAATAACTAATAAATTGTTTCTTTGGGGAAATACATTTCTTTGCGTGTTCCCTGCAGGCTTTTCTATATTTTCTGTTAGTTCAATTGCGTGAAATTTCAGAAAAATACATTTTCGTGTCGGTGTATCTAAATGAGGGATAATATGGTTTTCGGGACCCAGGTGACTGCAGTGTTAGAGTTGAGTGTATTATTACTCGGTTCCAATAAACATCAGCCCATTGTGAGCAAAGAGATCTATTTATGTGACATCTTTTATGAAATGTCTGAGAAACTGTGGAGTTTCTGGCATCTTGGAAACCAACATCATTGGTTAAATGGGCCTTAAATACCAATAGATTTGATTATCACACAAGGAAACACACATCAAATCCCATCACATGGGGCACAGCGAGGAACAAGGAGAATACGGGGTGAAGCTTGAAACCGTGTATTGATATGGGACATAGGGGCCTAATTGGCAATTCAAGCTTTTCCGTGGACCTCTAATTCATTTGCAAGTATATTTAGGGGCAGATTTATTTCGGTTTAAATGGTAAATTTGAATTTGAGTTCGGTTTTTGGTCAAATTCGAGTTGGGTAAAATTCAAATTGGAATTCAAGATTTATCATACCTCGACCCCAGTACCAACTCAAATTTGATGCTACACCACCTAAAACTTGCTGAGTTCATGTAGAAGTCAATGGCAGAGGTCCAGTGACCCATTTGAAGATGGTAATAGTCTTCCTGACGTTCGAGTTTGTTTCAGAGAAAAAACTCGAATCGAGTCCCACTTAAACTTTAGACGTTCGAGTTTTTTTCTTAAATAAGATTCCATTTGAGTTCCTAGGTGATTCAAGGTAAAAAAAAAAAAGCTCGACCTCTGATAAAACTGACCCTTAGGGGCAGATTTTTCAAGGGTCGAATTTCGAGTTCATGGGAGTTATTTTAAACTCCCATAAACTCGAATAAAAATAGACAACTGAAAAATCAGTTGCGAGTGAATAGGCTTTATTCAAATCATTCAATTCGAATTTTGAACGTCTACGATCGTATTTGTATCAAAGGATTCACCCCAAAAAAGAACAAAGAGGCTAAACAGATGGAATAATAGATTATAGTATTTAAAGAAAACTAAGAGAATAGAGGTTGATTGAGGAGATGAAGAGTATTAGCACTTACAGTGGGCTCCTGGTCTAAGGTTTTATGGTGGGCCCCTGGTCTAAGGTTTTTGGGTGGGCCCCTGGTGTCCCAGTCCGACACTGTGCACTTTTATGCTGAAAGTACAAGGCACCATGAAATAGACCCAAGAGAAATCAGAAAATTGTATAGGACAAATCTACAAATCCAGCATTAAATGGCCCTTCAAGCTTCCCCTCGCCAACATGTCCTTCAAATCCCTCTTGGGGGTTCTGCCCATGTTTTTGGAACTAATGTCCTAAATATTGCCTTTGATTTCCTACTATGGTTTGTATAAAGTCTGAAATAAATGAAACAACTTTTGAAGACCCAATTTCCTTTTTCTTCTCTGAACGTTCAAATACTCTGGTGGCTCATATCTGTCACTGTCTTTCAGCCGTCTTCTTTATGCCCTACTTAAAAGTTACATTTGTCAAAGGCAACACTCCTTGTGTCCCTTTCTTCTGCAGGTAAAAAAAAAATATCCTTCTTAAAAACTCAAACTAAAAAAACTAAAAAAAAGTCACAGACTTCACAGATCTTTCAGTAACTTGGGTGCCAGTGGTTCTTAAAACACAGGTAACTGTTTACAAGCTGGAACGTCGCAACTAAATTGCAGATGTTTCTTCGAGAAGGTACATGGTACATTCAATTAAAGGAAAACTATACCCCCCAAATGAATACTTGAGCAACAGATAGTTTATATCAAATTAAGTGGACTGGTATATAAAGAATCTTACCAAACTGGAATATATATTTAAGTAAATATTGCCCTTGAACCACCATATTGCTGCCCCAGAGATCACCTGACCAAAAATACTGCAGCTCTAACTGTAACAGGAAGAAGTGTGGAAGCAATTGGCTCATGTGACCTAACATGTCTGGTTTGTTTGTGTGCACCATGAAACCTAGGATCCCAGAGGCGGCCCTTATTTTTTAAAATGGCAATTTTCTATTTATGATTACCCAATGGCACATGCTACTACACATAAAAAGTATATTATTATGAAAATGGTTTATTTACATGAAGCAGGGTTTTACGTAGGAGCTGTTTTATGCAATATCTTTTTAAAGAGACCTACATTGTTTGAGGGGTATAGTTTTCCTTAAATATTAAATTGATACTTCCCTGATGTTATATACACAGGCAGTAGTCACTAACAGATATCCAGTCTCCAAAGTACATGGCTCTCACAGTAGTAGTCCTCTTGGCATTTCTCTATCCCCGATCAGGTTCTTCAGTCCAGGGAAAACACCAGCCAAGGCCAAGGTTGGTAATACAAATGTATCAGCAATGTTGTTGCAGGTACATTTGAAATACCCTTAAAGGGGACCCGTCACCCCCCAAAAAATATTCAAAATCCTATTTTATCACAATAGCCAAGCAAAATTAACTTTAATTACACAATATAAATTATTTGAATATTGTTTAATTCAGTCTGGAAACTCATAATTATAACAAGCAGACAGGAGTAATTTTGTGGACACTTATTAAGGCAAGTCTTGCATCATCTCAGAATCTTGTTTGCGCACCAGAATGGGGGACCTGATGTCCATTCCCATGTCCTGGTTATACAATTAAACGGTAAGAGGACAGGGGAATGCGTGGAGAGCAGTAACATCTAAGTGATGAATGGAAAGTGAAAGTAATTATCTGCCCGCCATTATGCTTAAGGCATAGAGAAGAGGTAGACAATATTTGATTGGCAGCTGAAATTTTTAAATGAGCTTACAACAGCTATGAATGCTTAAAAAAAATAGAAATTGGAATTTGTGTTTAATTTGAAAATAACTTTTATTATACAACTTTTTTTGTCTGGGTTACAGTTCCACTTTAAGCTGAGCACCTAAGTTACCCCCTGATCTATCCCAATAAACCCCTTTTTCTTCCCTGGTCACTCCCTGATCCACCCTTGACCTGTCCATCACAACAAAGCTCCACCCTCTTGCTATCATCACTCTGTTCCTTTGCATAATGGCCCCACCCCATTCACATCACAGACCATCCTATTTGTCATCCCCCATGCAGGGCCAGTACAAAAAGTTTGAAAAGGTGGCAACCCCAGCTCCATAAGTGGAGTCCAAATAGGCTAAACATTGGGATCCCTCCCCTTTTAAAGGGAACACCAGATATCCCTGGTCCATAAGGTATGTCTGATGGACACACCCTCTCCACTCAACTATGTGCCTCATTTAAATGACTTCCTCTGTTTGAAAAGAAGTTTCATTGTTATAAAGGAGACCATGGAGACCCAACCTAGGCATCATGGAGATCTCATGGTCAATGGGGTAACTAGAGTGTGTGCCGGGCTCCCCTGCAAGAAAATCTTCAGAGGGCCCGGCGCACTCCAGTCCTCATCCTACCCACCCACTCCCCGGGCCGCTTCTGCCCACTTCCTGCCTGACTCCACCTACTCTACGTCCGCGCCGCAGGTAAGAGACGAGCTGGATAGCTCTTGTTAGCTATAGAGGAAGCAGACCCTCCATAGTTACACCACTGCCCATGAATTAAGAATCCCTGCAATAGATTTTTCCTTTGAGTCTCATAAATTTTAATTAAGAAAGATAAAGTGTTTAATACTGATGTAAGGAAGGCAAATGTAAGGAAGGAGAGAGGAAGTGATGATGATAAGTGGTTGTAAGAAGACAATAAAAGACAAAGGAAGACAATAAAAGAATAAGGGGTAGAAGATAAACCTCGATACATGATAAGAAGGCCCCCAGTTCACAGCTATAGGCTGTGGCCCCTTAGTACACTCAGTACACTTTTCACTTGAACGATAGAAAAATATTCATTTCTGAACAAACTCTCTTCCAGGGGGATTCTCAAACATTCAGTACATTTAAGTGCTGACATTTATTAGACTTCCAGAGCGCTTCATTACCATCGAAAAAAAATAGTATAATCCAATCACCTTATAAAATTTAAACAGAGCTCTGACATGTGATTCTGCCGGTATAAAAAGATTAGCGCCAGGGTTTCACTTTAGATTTGTTTTTAATATACTTATTCGTGTATTGAAGGAAAGCAATTGCCGAAAACATCCAGAGGATTTGGTGTCCAGCGTAGTTTGAATAAATGGTTGAAACAACATATTTTAGCGAGAGCCGCTCTTAGCTCCTTCAGCTGTTCTGTCTGTTGTTAGCTATTAGCTTTAATCCCCTAAATCTCTCAACAGCATCACCCTTTCATCTACCAAATATACAAATGGAAGATCAGAAGCCTTGATCTGAGCTGCAAGATACCCAATAGCTCTGTAATAGAAGTACAGATCGTTTCATCACTCACTTAGGGATGTTGAGCCTCAAGCCATCCACCTGAACTACATCTCCCATAATCCTCTGATCGACAAAGACTATTTTGTATTTTGTAAATGTAGCTCAAGATTTTTATCCTTGCAGTAAAATCTAGGGACAGTAGTAGTGGAAAAACCGTCCACATTTATCTTTCAGGCACCTAAGGGGTAGTGTTTCTTGACCTGCATCCGACCCAAACCCAACCAACCCAAACCCAACCAAAGAAAACCAAAACCTAACCCTAAAGGTGGCCATACACAGGGAGATCCACTCGTTTGATGATGTCGTCAAACGAGTGGATCTCTCCCCGATATGCCCATATTGAGGTAGGCGATATCAGGCTGATTCATCGTAGGGCCCAATGATCGGATCAGAGTGGTGGTGATGCGGGCGGTCAGATCTTGGGACCACATCAACAAACAGATGCAGCTGCAATTTTTTTTAGCCTGCCCAATCAGGAACAACTGTCGGATGGCCCCACACACGGGCCAATAAGCTGCTGACTAGGACTGTAGGCAGCTTTTATCGGCCCGTGTATGGGGGCCTTAACTCGCTGCATGCTCCCATTTATATGCCCACCACCACCCTATCCACCCTACTGTGCCATCACGGAAGGGGACGGGGCATGCCAGTTTGAGCAGTTTTGGACTGGCCCACTGGGATACCAGAAAAACTCCCAGTGGGCCCAAGTGTCAGTGGACCCTCCGGCTTCTAACCATTTGGTCCTTGTAATAAAAATACCTTGCCCTGGCAGTCTAGTGGTGCGGCGGGGACACCCGCCACGACGCTCCTCTTTCTTCGGTGTGCCGGCTTCCTAGCTTCCTAGCGGCACACACTCCTGTAATTTATAGGCGCATGTGCGCTGGCGTTATTACCTCAGCGGGCATGCGCCTATAAATTACAGGAGTGCGCGCCGCGCGCACACTAGGAAGCCGGCACACCGAAGAAAGAGGAGTGACGTGGCGGGCGTCCCCGCCGCACCACTAGTCTGCCAGGGCAAGGTATTTTTATTACAGTCCGTTTTATGGTCATTACCTACTTCTGTATTGGAACAAATAGGCTAAATAGATAACACAATAGATTATTGAAAAGAGACTCAGAGAGGTTGAGGTTGTTCCAAGTAAACTAAAGCAAATGCATACATACGGGAATCAAGTAGCATTCCTGCACGCTCAATGTTTCAATCTTATTAGCTCTCGTCAGTATTAGATGTAGATTTGGCTCCAGAACTGGAAGTTTGGGAGCACTATTAACGGTTACTGCAATGGGCACCATCGTTTGATTGTAGCTTTCTATTGAAGTTCAGTTTTACATATGGTTCTCTGGGGGAGCCAGGAGACCAGCATTGCAATGGATGGTATATGGAAATTATTTATGTCGGATAATGCTGTGTGCTATAAAGTTAAACAGCGCAGTATAGGAAACTCATTTGCTTTTAGTCTGATTGCCTTCTTTTATGCTTTATGTAGGAGCAGAGTTTCTGTATCTTGCATATGTTCCTTCTGTTTAGCAAAATAATAACCTTGACTAAAGAAACCTTGGCAGATATTCCATGGCATTTTCTCAGCAAGTTCCAAAACTGCTTTTTATTTCAAGCAAAAAAAAAAAAAGATGCATTTTATGCAGTTTAAAGGGATATTGCCATGAAACTAAATAGAGCTTGGAATCCATGTCTAATATAGAGTAAAGTAGTACATTCTTGGAAAAATATGTTTAATGTTACTGCAGGAAAAATAATTGGCACTTGTTACGGTAGAATGGGGGAATCCATTTCATGGTACTCCTGACTATTTCTATTTCCTGTCTGGCAAACAACAGCAGCCCTGTCTTGCTTATTGCAAGGATCATAGATAAACACTCAGGATCAGAGACACCATCCCCCAGGACTAAGCTGGATCAATTATAGTTTATCTAAAAAGCCTTGTTCTGGCTGAAATGCCTCCGACTGGTTTAGCAATAAGAAGGAAAGGGATAAGGTGAGTCTGAACTTGAACTTGAATACATAAATATCTTAAATTCTAATGTGACAGATAGTGATGCATGAATTTATTCGACAGGCGCGAATTTGCTGCGAATTTTCACGTTCCACTACCGGCGACAATTTTGACACCAGTGACAATTCAATGCAAGTTCCTTTGACTTTAATGCAAAAATAGGTGTGCGTCAAATTGTCACCTGTGTCAAAATTGTCGCCATCGTTGATTTTGATGCCCACGAAATTTCGTGAATTTCGCTGGAAATTCGTAAATTTTTCGACAAAGCAAAATAGGGCAAATTCGCCCGTCACTAGTGACAGAATATAAGAGCATTATTAGACCTTGTAAAAATGGTATGGTATTTAATGGTACAGGTATGGGATCCTTATCCAGAAACCCGTTATCCAGAAAGCTACAAATCACAGGATGGCCATCTCCTTTAGGCTCCATTTTATTCATATAATCCAGATATTTTAAAATGATTTCCTTTTTCTCTGTAATAAAACAGTAGCTTGTACTTGATTCCAACTAAGATATAATTTATCCTTATTGGAGGCAGAACCAGCCTATTGGGTTTATTTAATGTTTACATGATTTTCTAGTCAACTCAAGGTTTGAAGATACAAATTACGGAAAGATCCGGTATCCGTAAAACCTCATGTCCCGAGCATTCTGCATAACAGGTCCCATATCTGTAAAAGGAATAATTATGTTAAACAGTAACCCTTTAAAGGAGATAAATCAAGCAACTAAATCCATCTTTTTCTCAACAAACCCATAACTCAGAATTATTCGTTTATATGAGTCTTCCACTAGGTGGTGACAACTGACAGCCAAGACTTTTAACTAAAGGCCTTGGAAAATGGCAGTGCTGTAAAAATTCCAGACCAGACAGAAACCAAACTGACTTCCATTATGTTAATTGTAGGCTAAGACTTTCAGAATATAAATATAAATTGCCACAGTCCCTTTAAATCCCAATGAGTTCAGTGTTTCTCAGGGAGGGATATGCATATAGCATGGTGTGGATCAGAATTAAGTATGGCTTGCTGGTACTCATGGAATAGACAAGAAAACAATCAGGGAACATAATAACAAGGTATATAATGTTTTTGTATTGTATATTGTCTCAGAAATGTATATTCGGCCCATAGACTTATAACAGTCCCACATCAAGACCATAATAAAACCATCATAAGTAGTGATGAGCAAATTTTTTTTGCCAGGCATGGATTACTGGCAAGTTTCCCCACTTCTCCATCTGCAAATTGTTTCACAAAACTGCAGCAAGAAAACGTGCGAAAAAATTTGGCCGCAACAAAAAAGTTGGCAAGACAAAATTGTTGCAGAGACAAAAAAGTCACCATAAGAAAAATGCCCATTGACTTTTATGCATTTGGAGTGATAAAAAATTCTTCTGCAAATAAAAAATTTATGCCAATTGACTTCAATGCGTTTTGCATATTTTTCAAAACAACAAGGGTAGAGATAAGCACTTTTTTTATACGCATGGATTAGTGCTGAAATTTCTCACCATTGACGAAAAATTTTGCGGGAAAAAACACCCATTGGCTTTCATTCATTTGGCGTGAGAAGAAACTTGAGCAAAAAATGCTATTGGCTTTAAAGTATTTGGAGTGTGAAAAGTCGTGAGCGTAAAAAAAAAAGTTGAGAGAAAAACACCAGTTGGTTTCAATGCATTTTGTGAAATTTTCGTCGTTTTGAGAATTTTTCAACAGTTCTGGTGAAGTTAAATGGGACAGATTCGCTCATAGTTGCTCATAAGTAAGTCATTATATTGAATATGAATTGATACCCACAGGAACAATAAGGTGCAGAAAGATACAATTAGGGGCCGATTCACGAAGGGTCGAATATCGAGGGTTAATTAACCCTCGATATTCGACTGGGAATTAAAATCGTACGACTTCGAATATCGAAGTCGAACGATTTTGCGCAAATCCTGCGATCGATCGAATCGAACGATTCGAAGGATTTTAATCCAACGATCGAACGAAAATCCTTCAATCAAAAAATCACAGGCAAGCCTATGGGGACCTTCCCCATAGGCTAACATTGACTTCGGTAGCTTTTAGCTGCCGAAGTAGGGGGTCGAAGTTTTTTTTAAAGGGACAGTACTTCGATTATCGAATGGTCGAATAGTCGAACGATTTTTAGTTCGAATCCTTCGATTCGAAGTCGAAGGTCGTAGTCGAAGGTCGAAGTAGTCCATTCGATGGTCGAAGTAGCCCAAAAAAACTTCGAAATTCGAAGTTTTTTTTATTCTAACCCTTCACCCGAATTTAGTGAATCGGCCCCTAAATGTAAGTACGTTAGATGGGCTATGCATATCTCTGGGTACAGTACATATAACTTCGGTGTTGGTGAATTGACATATCCCTGCAACACTATTGTTTGTTTGTATGTACTTTTATAGCACAAAGTTGTTTTAGCACCAACGCTTACCTACATCATGATCTAGATTACAAAACAATATTGTCACCGTCGTAGCCTGTCTGGGATTTACTGTATATTCTATCCTTCCAGTTACTTTGACTAAAGGAAAACTGTTGATATTTAAGATGTTCATTCACCTGTTTTGTGTCTTATGAGCTGTAACGCCCTAGAAAACTTCTACCTTCAAAATGTTGGTGGGAAGTTTACTGTAAACTAAGCAAGGAACACCTTTATGAAATTCAAAGGCTATGGAACAATGGTGTTAGATATACTTCTCGAGAGGATAGACTGAAGATAAAACTCCTAGAGAATATATGCCATAAATTCAGTTTACTCTAGTGCCACAGTTATCAGAGTTTTGGGGTTTAAGTCTCCATTGGTGGACAAACATATGTCCATCCAATTATAAAAAATAAGATAACATTGGTGCATAAACGAATGTGTTGAAATGCAGACATATAAGATGTCAAGTTGTCTGCCTTGTGTCTAATACATTGTGTAGTCCCTAGAAAACATCTACCTTCACAATGTTGGTGGGAAGACAGTCTACTGTTGACTAAGCAAGAAACACCTTTATGGAAGTCAAAAGCCATGGGCAATGGTGTTGACTATACTTCTAAAGAGTACAGTTGAGTGAAGAGAAAATGTCTTGACAATGTAGGACATACAGTTTACTCTAGTGTTGTGGTTCGAGTTTTTGAGTTCAAGCCACCATTGGTGGTCAAGCATACACATCTAATGATGTCATCAAATAAAAGGTGATAATGGTGCACAAGTCTTCCTTCTATGGTTCCAAATGTATCTAGGGCAGCAGATAAATGTTCATCCCCAATTTCACCTCAATTGGTATTCAATTCCAGGAGCAAATTCTCACCCTTTTTTATTTACTAACCACTGCTTTCTAGTCCTCTAGGGCAAAACAAGTTGGGAGTAACAAAAGCATGCACAAGTCCCTGGGGTGCCAAATGTGGTCTGAGATTGACTATTGGTAGACTTACAGCCTACAGGAGGCTACAGGTTTGGCAGTACACACGGTTTTTATGCAAAATCTTGCCTCCAAGCCTGGAATTTAAAAAAAACCTGCTTTGAGGCCACTGGAATCAACATCCATGTCGCTCATGGACCACTGGTTTGGGATTACTGCTCTAGGGTGACCCAGCCTCAATGTTTGTAATCCAATCCTTTACTGTGCATAAATGATGTATCCTTTTTTCTATCCATTGGGGACTGTGCCAATGTTACCTTATAAAGCTGCTTGACAGAGATCATCATCTCAGGGAACAGGTAATGACGGTCTACACAGAGACCCTAATTCCACAAGGAAATAGGTTTAAAACAATGAAAAAGACAAGATAACATCCACAAAACAGCCGAGATGAAGGTAAACATGTTTATATGCTATGAAAGGTGCTGGATATTTCTCACATGGTTATGACTCAGTATCCTGTTGAGCTTTGGAAATGGCCATGTGGGTTATTATTAGACATATCATAAAACAACTTGTTTTGCAGAAAATATTGTATGAATTCTATGTACTTTGTGAAATTTTGTTTTAAGATCTCCAAGGCACAGATACACTTTAGCCGCTATGCTCCTTATCCTTGGGGAAATTAAAAGGGACGTCACTCACAGTGAAAAATGTTCCGGTGACACAAAGATGCTTATTTGTCAGGGAAATATCTCCAATGAGGCATCAAGTTAAGAAAACTATCACTCTGAGATGAATAATTGGGCTACATAAATATATTGTCAAGCAGAAATGATCTTGGATAAACCTGATATTTCTAAGCATGAACTTTGGCTTTCTTTGGTGGCATTATTTTGTAACAGTGGCCATAGGATTATATAAACTCCGTTGTTTATAGACTACTACAAGCTCCCAAAGCTGTATTATAGGAATTATATTTGTGAAATAGGAACTGTGGGATAGGGGCATTTATATGAGGGTTTGTCCATCTTTACTTTATGTAGTCCCCATTAGGGTTAACCCATCATTAGGGTAAGTCTGTTCAGATTTGGGAGGGGAAGATGTTTCACTTTCCAATTTATAGTATTCCTGCCAGTTGCAGGGTGATGGTTAAAGGGTGATATGATAACTATGTATAAATATATAAGGGGATCATATAATAATCTCTCTAATGCTTTATTTACTAGTAGGTCTTTCCAGCTGACACAAGGTCACCCATTCCGATTAGAAGAAAAGAGGTTCCAGCTAAATATTGGGAAGGGGTTTGTTACAGTGAGAGATGTGAAGATGTGGAATTCTCTCCCTGAATCAGTGGTACAGGCTGATACATTAGATATGTATAAGAAGGGGTTGGATGGTGTTTAGCAAGTGAGGGAATACAGGTTTATAGTACAAGTTGATCCAGGGACTGGTCCCATTGCATTTTGGAGTCAGGAAGGAATGCTTCATAGGGGTTTTTTTTTTACCTTCCTCTGGATCAACTAGCAGTTAGTTGGGTTATTTATAGACTTAAAAGGTTGTACTTTATGGACGTGTGGCATTTCCTGTCTAACTCACTATATTACTATTTTATTTGCCAGGGGCATCTCATTGGCCTCCACTTGCTGGAGGGGGTCTATAATGCTGGAGAGCTAGAGAGGTAAGATAAGTTCCAGAAGAGCTAGGATTAGCTGATGTGAGGTTACTGTGTTACTCTGGAGTGAGATATTATCTCAGGGTTGTTAGCAGAGCTGCCAGGAGCATCATTGAAGAAAGAAAAAGGGCTACCCACCAGTGTAAGGACTATATGGGTCAAGCTCAGGAACAGAAAGATTCCTGGAGGAGCCCAACTGTGAGTGACTGGGGAAAAGACATTTGCTACTGAGCACTAATTCTGTCTGGGCCTAACATCATCAAGATAAGTAACAAAAAATAAATGATCATCAATTGCCACATTATAGCTTCATCCCCAATGTCGCTGACCCGCCCACATGACATCACCGTCCACATGACATCACTGCCCACATGACGTCACCGCCCCCTGCCCAGAGTTAGCGACTGGGAAAGGTGTCAATCTTAGTACCCTTCATCTGATGTTACCTTCTAATGTTACCTAAATGGGAGCTGTTTCTTCATTTCCTACTTTATAACATTGAATAGTGAATAAATTCGGCAGGCACAAATTTGCGGCGAATTTCCATGCTTTGCAGCTGACAAATAGATTTGCCTGAGTAAAATCCGGCAACAAAATAATTGTTGCGCGTCAGAAAAGTTGTGTGCATAAAATTGTTGCGAATGAAAATTATTTGGACGTCCATTGACTTCAATTCGTTTACCAAATTTTTCACTCTTTCACAAATTTTTCTGTAAATTTGCAAATTCTTTAGTGAAATGGCTCAGATTCACCCATCACTAGCAGTGAATCCTTCAGCCCAGCAGGAGCTACACAAGCCAAGGCAACAGAAGGCCAATTCATCACAAAAAGGAACTACCAGAACATTCAACCACAATCGACCACATGATCAACATCAACATTCCACTGGGCTGCCAAAGGAGAACTCTTTTTTTCTTATTAAGACTAATGGCAGTGATATTAAAGCGTATATGGTCCCGATTGTTGGCCTAGTTGTACTGTTCCTTGGCTCATGGTACCCTGTGAATAAAGTTGATGTTTCCAACTAACTTATTATGTGTTAAAAAGGAGATGGAAAAAATAGAAATACTGTATATAAAAATATACATTTTACAGGAACAAAGAAGAGAATATGCCTCAATTATCACAAGCGGCAGCATAATTGAAACTTGTGTCAAAGTGACAGTTAATTGGGCTTTGCTTAACGAGGTGCAATGGAAAGGGCACGGGGACACAAGGGAGCCCTGGAATAAGCACCTGCCTTAAAGAGCTGTGACTCACGGGTCTCTATTTGTGTGTTGCACCCACATGACACATGTCAAAGACACGCTAACACACCAATGTACAAACGCAGCTTGTTATCATACACCAACACTTTTTTAAGACACATGCTATTGTGCTGTAACAAACCTGACCATGTAGATGTCACCCATACATCCAGTATAAGATCCGTTGTCCAGAAACCCTTTGTCCAAAAATCTCCACCAGAGAGACTCAATTGATATTGAGGATATTGAGGATATCTTTCACTTTTGTTTTTTGTTAATGGCTGCAGCTCGTAAGTCATTATTTTTGTATTGGATAAAGGAAAAAACTATGGATGCACCGAATCCACTTTTTTGGATTCGGCCGAACCCCCGAATCCTTCACGAAAGATTCGGCCGAATACCGAACCGAATCCGAACCCTAATTTGCATATCGAAATTAGGGGTGGGAAGGGGAAAACATTTTTTACTTCCTTGTTTTCTGACAAAAAGTCACGCAATTTCCCTCCCGCCCCTAATTTGCATATGCAAATTAGGATTCAGGTTCGGCCAGGCAGAAGGATTCGGCCGAATCCGAGTCCTGCTGAAAAAGGCCGAATCCTGGCCGAATCCCGAACCGAATCCTGGATTCGGTGCATCCCTAGAGAAAACACCTACGTTAGAAATCGTTTTGAGTTACCTAAACAGCCTTTGTTTACAAGAGGCAATACGTTGTAGAACGGGAATTATATATATATATATATATATATATATATATATATATATATATATATATATATATAACCTCTAAAACTGTTTAGTACCCAGGTGCAAGGCGTCCTGGGATTGGAGCCAGCAATTTTTTCTTTTTCGTATCTTTACATTATATATATATATATATTCATTATTTAGCTTTGTTTAATTATGAGGTACCACATGTTACTTTATTGAGTTTTTATTTAATTCATATGAATTCAAACTTCATATGGTTATCTGAAATGTGCTAATGTTTTAAACCTTTTGTAACCTGCCATTAACCTGTTGAAAGCAATCAGCTGGTTTTTGGTTAAAATCAACAAAAAAGAATTAAACAAACATCTCCAAATTACAGGAAAGTCAGCGCCCACATTTTAAAGAATTCAAATTTTGAAACAAGATTTCCCTTTTCTCTGTAATAATTATAAAAACTTGTACTTGATCCCAACTAAGATATAATTAATCCAGTCTATTGGGTTTATTTAATGTTTACATGATTTTTAGCAGATTCAAGGTGTTGAGTTTCAAATTATGGAACGTTGCCTGATCCGTAAAAACCCAGGTCCGGAGCATTCTGGATAACAAGTTCCATAACTACTATATACAGTATATACTTAGCATACATATATGTACATAGCAACATCTGTCTGTTAAACTTCATTTATAAATAAATATAATATGATATGATATATATGGAATGAAACGGCACTCACCCTTCACTTAGTTATTCGCCAGGTGCTAACCAAATTTATCAATAATAGTTCAGAGAAAGCACTCACGGCATTGACCATCAGCTGTATATCAAAATGTATTTATTCGTGCAT
Source organism: Xenopus petersii (assembly GCA_038501925.1). Lineage (NCBI taxonomy): Eukaryota > Metazoa > Chordata > Amphibia > Anura > Pipidae > Xenopus > Xenopus petersii. The sequence goes on from CM076675.1 coordinate 165,809,912, forward strand.
GGGGCATCCTGACGACGACCGTATGTGAGCCGAAACGCGTTGATGCCCCATGCACGAATAAATACATTTTGATATACAGCTGATGGTCAATGCCGTGAGTGCTTTCTCTGGAATATATATATATATTTATTTATTTATTTATTTATTTTTCCCCGTATGGTGGCACACCTCTTAAACTGTTTAGTACCCAGGTGCACGGCTAAAAAGTGTATGCAGCATTTAAAAAGACCAGCAACACTGGGAATTTTGGTGAAACAAGTAAAAAATTTGTATTGTTAAGTGCATATACAGCTGCATTTAACAATACAAATTGTTCACTTGTTTCACCAAAATTCCCAGTGCTGCTGGTCTTTTTAAATGATATATATATATATATATACACACATACTGTATATATATATATATATATATATATATATATATATATATATACAGTACAGGTACAGGACCTGTTATCCAGATTGCTCGGGACCTGGGGTATTCCGGATAATGGATCTTTCTGTAATCTGGATCTCTACACCTTAAATCTACTAGAAACTCATTTAAATGTTAAATAAACCCACGAGACTGCATTTTGATTTCAGTGAGGATTAATCATATCTTAGTTGGGATCAAGTACTGTACAAGCTACTGTTTTATTATTACAGAGAAAAAGGGAATCAATTTTAAAAAATTTGGATTATTTGGATATAATGGGAGATAGCCTTTCTGTAATCTGGAGCTTTCTGGATAATGGGTTTGCAGATAACGGATCCCATTCCTGTATATATATATATATATATATATATATATATAGCAACGGATGAAGCTTGCACTCACAGGTCCTAAAAGAAATTAAAAGAAATTTCTTAAAAGAAAGATCTTAAAAGAAATTTTCAAGTGTTTATTGGCTCAAAAACCAACTAACGTTTCGGCTAGCACTCTAGTCTTTCTGTTTTTCTTTGAGTGCTAGCTGAAACGTTAGTTGTTTTTTGAGCCAATAAACACTTGAAAATTTCTTTTAAGACCTGTGAGTGCAAGCTTCATCCATTGCTATATATGTACTTATTGGGCTTTTTGCACCCAGGCAAAATCGACCATGTGATGAGCTATATATATATATACACACATACAGGTAAAGGATCCCTTATCTGGAAACCCGATATCCAGAACGCTCCGAATTACGGATTATCCAAATTATCCAAATAATCCAAATTTTTAAAAATGATTCCCTTTTTCTGTGTAATAGTAAAACAGAAACTCGTACTTAGTCATAATTAATCCTTATTGGAAGCAAAACCAGCCTATTGGGTTTATTTAATGTTTAAATGAATTTCTAGTAGACGTAAGGCATGAAGACCCAAATTACGGAAAGATTAGTTATCCGGAAAACGCAGGTCCTGAGCATTCTGGATAACAGGTCCCATACCTGTATCTGTATAACATTCTGTCTGAGCCTGAGTTTACTAATGTACTGACACTTGCCTTGTCTGACCCCATATTCACAAACAAAATATCAGTGGAGTGACATTGTATCCATAAAAATACTGGTATAAAAAATATGTATTATATTATGATCAATCATACTTCATACTGATCATATTGTATTTTTTAATGTAACTGATCAGTATCTATTTCTATCTGCCATCTATCTGTTATCTATCCTATCTTGTTCCATTCTGTCTTGAGGACCAATCACGTCCCAGAGAATAAACACTGGGGGCCAATACAATCCTTCACATCCAACGTTCTCCTAACGGTGTCACCTGCAATATCTTTCCTGCTTCCTATAAATAAAGCCATTAATTAAAGGCCTATAGGGTTAATGATCTCACAATGATGAAAATCGCTTGCAATTGCAGCCGCTTGCATAAGATTAAGGCTCATATGATGAAATACTAATTGCTGACGGGGCCTCCCGAGGGACCAAAAACAATCAAAAAATGATTTTTTTTTTGGCTGGATGTCAATGGGAGAGGAGAGATTGCAGGAATATGGAGTGTGTTCCATCACACACACACACACACAAACACACACACTCTGGCGGCACCAATAGTGAGAATGTGTGACACGCTGAATCACCAGCAGGCGAGTGCAGGGAAATAGACGATGACCTACTTTCCTGGCCGTTTCTTTGCTTTCCCTTTTTTCCTCTATTTCTCCTCCTGTGTTTGTTATGCAGACGCCCCGCACTCCTCTCTATTTACCCTGCGTTTCTAAGATACCAGATTAGTACAAAAAACTCCCACAGACCAATTAAACGGCAATAGCTAATCTTGTCATTTAATATCCATTTGGAAAAAAAATAAAAAAGAACCTGTTCGACAAAAGCCAGACCTTGGCAGAAACCCCTTAGGGCCACCTGTATTCTTCTGCATTCAGCTTATTGCATTGTCTCATTGGCTGCCTCTTTGCTCCATTCAATTCATGTAACATGAACTTCTCTGTAAGGGCAGTTTATTTCCTTAATCAGATATTTCTTTAGCTTTATTTTTCATTGCTTAATAAAATTGCCAGAAGGAATCACATTGACCCCACTAGGAAATTACTATAAGGGACTCATATCACGTGACCCCACTAGGAAATTACTATAAGGGACTCATATCACATGACCCCACTTAGAAATTACGATAATGGACTCATATCACACGACCCCACTAGGAAATTACTATAATGGACTCTTATATCACATAGACCCCAGTAGGAAATTACTTTAATGGACTCATTTCACATTGACCCCACTAGGAAATTACTTTAATGGACTCTTATATCACATGACCTCACTAGGAAATTACTATAATTGACTCTTATATCACATGACCCCACTAGGAAATTACTATACGGGACTCCTATATCACATTGACCCCACTAGGAAATTACTATAAGGGACTCTTATATCACATGACCCCACTAGGAAATTACTATAATGGACTCTTATATCACATGACCCCACTAGGAAATTACTATAAGGGACTCTTATATCACATGACCCCACTAGGAAATTACTATAAGGGACTCATATCACATGACCCCACTAAGAAATTACTATAATGGACTCTTATATCACATTGACCCCACTAGGAAATTACTTTAATGGACTCTTATATCATATTGACCCCACTAGGAAATTACTATAATTGACTCTTATATCACATGACCCTACTAGGAAATTACTATAATGGACTCATATCATATTGACCTTACTAGGAAATTACTATAATGGACTCTTATATCACATTGACCCCACTTGGAAATTACTATAATGGACTCTTATATCACATTGACCCCACTTGGAAATTACTATAATTGACTCTTATATCACATGACCCCACTAGGAAATTACTATAATGGACTCTTATATCACATTGACCCCACTAGGAAATTACTATAAGGGACTCCTATATCACATTGACCCCACTAGGAAATTACTATAATTGGCTCTTATATCACATTGACCCCACTAGGAAATTACTATAATTGACTCTTATATCACATTGACCCCACTAGGAAATTACTATAAGGGACTCCTATATCACATTGACCCCACTGGGAAATTACTGTAAGGGACTCTTATATCACATTGACCCCACTAGGAAATTACCATAAAGGACTACTATATCACATTGACTCCACTAGGAAATTACTATAATTGACTACATGACCGCACTATAACGGACTCCTATATCACATTGACCCCACTGGGAAATTACTATAATGGACACTTATATCACATTGACCCCACTAGGAAATTACTATAAGGGACTCCTATATCACATTGACCCCACTAGGAAATTACCATATGGAACTCCTGTATCACATTGACCCCACTGGGAAAATATAAAACTTGCACCCTCTGTAAATATTGTAATGCACCTCTGTAGCACCTGCCTTAACACTATACCCATCCCTGGGTAAAGACTTTTATATAATTAGTGTACCGCCCCCCTCCAATAAGCAGCTTGAGGGCAGATGCCACTTAGGAATAAATCTGATCCTTATCTAAAGTCACCTGTCACCTTAGCAAGGAAATACTGGATCCCTGTAAATAAAAACTTCCATCTAATAATAACACAGGACCTTAAACAAACTATGACTGAGACTTCCAAACACCTGACTGGACCTCAGTAGTAGGTCTGGTAACATCAGGTCCCTCTGGTTTTAAACAACCCCTCCACATACCCCTAAAGAAAGTATTCTTGAAACTTGCAACGGCCCTAAAAAGATATTGATACCCAATTTCTCTTTTATCACAAGGTTCTGCAAGTTCTAGAATAGAATTTCTTCACATTTAGGGCCTTATTTATCAAAATCAGAATTCAGAATTCAGTATTTAAATAAAAAAGGTCAGACCCAACAAAAATCCACGATTGGACCTTATTTATTGTTTTAAAAGAAAGCACAATTTAAACTGATTGCGGACAAACTCGATAAAATCATGTTAAACCCCAAATTGTGCGGTTTTTTTTCTAATTTTTTCCCCCGCATTGTTCCATTTTTTGAGCTTTCTACAGAAAAGCCAGATTTTTTAATACCTGAAAAGTTCAAAATAGTCTTTTGATAGATTTAATAGATAGATATTATTAAATTTATATTTATTGATAGATTTTGATAATATATATATATATATATATATATTTATATATTTATTTATTTATTTATTTATTTATATATTAATTGATATAATTTGATAGATTGATAATAGATTTTTTGGGCTAATTTCAGCGTAGCACAGAAACTTCCAAATAGGATAGGGACCTCTCCCACTGACTTGTGTACAACCACGGAAAGGTCTGAGATGCTGGATTTTCAGATTCGAGGGTATAATAAAACTCGAAAAATTCTAGTTTTTTTTTTCCCCACGAAAAGTTCAGATTTTATAGTAAATAAAACAAAATTTTTTGAGTTTTTGGCATTAATTAATTCAGACAGCTTGGGATCTGGAAGCTATTTTTGGAATTTTAAAACACTACCTTGTTGTTGATGTTACCTATGTTGGTGGCAAGAGAAACAAAATGTTTTTTTTTGTTCTTCAGTAGATATGGAGCTCCAGATTACAGAAAGACCTCCATTATCTGGAAGATGTGCGTTCCAGATAATCCCAACTAGGGGGATATATATCATGAATCTAAAACTAAACCTGGAATTTTCAACACTAAGTCCGAATCCCACCTCGAAACCATTAGAAGACTTCCTGACGTTGTCAGGATCACTTACTTTAAGGAAGAGATAAGTAAAGTCCTTGGCCAGGTATTGAGTCAACGACCCCTTTAGTGCATTTGTGTCGCCGCTGTTCCATGACGGCTGAGAGGTTCCTTTAGAAGTGGCTCCTTAGTGACAATCCATACAATCTATTGAACAACAAAAAAAATATCAGAAGGTCCGGACAGAAAAAATAGATTAAAAAAATCCTTGAAGAAAAATAGAATTATCATTATTAATATCAGCAGTTGTGTTTGTGTTGCTGGGCGGATAGAAAGGCTAGAAGTCCGTGCGGTGGAAGGCTACGTGGGCAGATAGAGTTGCTCCTCTGTATCACATTTGCTATCACTGGAAAACGTGTGTAGTGTGATCAAATATTTTAGCAACATTCTCTGCAAAGCAACATGCAATAAGCAGCAAGTCCAATCCTCTGGGGACGGTATGTACAGTGTAGGAGGTGGAGATAAGACAGAGAATCTTCCTTCGCTTCAAAGCACATCTCTGGGGAAGAAGAAAGAGCAGACAGAATACAAGGATTTCTCTACAAACTTAAATGATTCACCCACTCGCTCTAACCTTAAAAATTATTGGAGACACTTACTCAGCTAGATCAGCTCACAGAGATAGAGAGATAGAGACAGAGATAGAGACAGAGATAGAGACAGAGATAGAGACAGAGATAGAGACAGAGATAGAGACAGAGAGAGAGAGGCCTTCTCAGTGTCATGGCGGCAACTTTGTCATTGAATTTTAGCCAAACTATTCAGTCTAAAAGGTAACATTAAATGAATACAGTATTTTCTATGGACAGGTATTAAAATGTGGCAACATTATAGCTTAGTGTGTGTTTATACGGATAAGGGGGAGCTGCCTTATTGTTTCCCATAGACAGTAATGTATCAATAGTTAGCTTATTTTATGTCCAGATCATTCCTTGTATGTATATTTGTATTTATACATATGACTGGGTGTTGCCTTATTTCCCTTAGACAGTACAGTATGAGAGTATAGGTTATTGTGTGCCCAGAACATTCCTTCTCTGTATATTTGTATTTATACATATGGGTGGAAGGAGGTGCCATATTGATTCCCTTAGACAGTACAGTATGAGGCTATAGATTATTGTGTGCCCAGAACATTCCTTCTCTGTATATTTGTATTTATACATATGGGTAGAAGGAGGTGCCATATTGATTCCTTTAGACAGTACAGTATGAGGGTATAGCTTATTGTGTGCCCAGAACATTCCTTCTCAGTATATTTGTATTTATACATATGGGTGGAAGGAGGTGCCATTTTGGTTCCCTTAGACAGTACAGTATGAGGTTATAGCTTATTGTGTGCCCAGAACATTCCTTCTCTGTATATTTGTATTTATACATATGGGTGGAAGGAGGTGCCATATTGATTCCTTTTGAGAGTACAGTATGAGTGTATAGCTTATTGTGTGCCCAGAGCATTCCTTGTATTTATACCTATAAGTCGGAGCTGCCATATTGTTTCCCCTAGACAGACAGTACAGTATGAGGGTATAGCTTACAGTATTCCCAGAGCATTCCTTCTCTCTCTCTCTATATTTGTATTTATACCTATGAGTGGGAGCTGCCATATTGTTTCCTTTAGACAGTATATTATAAGGGTACAGCTTATTCTGTGCCCAGAACATTCTTCTTCCATAGATTTGCATTTATACTTATGAGTGGGAGGTGCCATATTGATTCCCTTAGACGGTACAGTATGAGGGTATAGCTTATTGTGTGCCCAGAACATTCCTTCTCTGTATATTTGTATTTATACATATGGGAGGAAGGAGGTGCCATATTGATTCCCTTAGACGGTACAGTATGAGGGTATAGCTAATTGTGTGCCCAGAACATTCCTTCTCTGTATATTTGTATTTATACATATGGGAGGAAGGAGGTGCCATATTGATTCCTTTAGAAAGTACAGTATGAGAGTATAGCTTATTGTGTGCCCAGAGCATTTCTTGTATTTATACCTATGAGTCGGAGCTGCCATATTGTTTTCCCTAGACAGACAGTACTCCCAGAGCATTCCTTCTCTCTATATTTGTATTTATACCTACGAGTGGGAGCTGCCTAATCATTTCCTTTAGACAGTATATTATAAGGGTATAGCTTATTGTGTGCCCAGAACATTCCTTCTCTGTATATTTGTATTTATACATATGGGTAGGAGGTGCCATATTGCTTTCAATAGACAGTACAGTTTGAGGGTATAGCTTATTGTGTGCCCAGAAAATTCCATCTCTAAGTATTTGCTTTTATACATATAGGTAGGAACTGCCATACAGCGACCACTTATATATACCCCCTACAACAGACTTAAACTGTAACTCTGCAAGCACAATGGCCACTCCCATTCATATGTATATGTGATATAATAATGGGATATTCTATGAGCGGTAATGGTTTTTTAAAAGGGAACTTTTCTGTGCACTTTGCAGCCTGCCTTCCTCTCTCATTATAGACAATAAAGACCTGCAGCTGCTCCCCCCCCCAGTGCTCTCTGTATTCATGAAGGGCAAACTGAGGCTTGTATCCACCATATAGATACCCTTCCCTCAGTCTCTTAACTCTTGCACCCCTTACTGCTCTTACACTTCTGTCTGGGAGCACAGTAAATAACCCTTATTTTCTAACTCACTAGTGTTACTGGGCAAACTCAAGCTCAGACGGAATGTTATACAGATATATATATATATATATATATATATATATATATATATATATATATATATATATATATATACATATACATATACAGGTATGGGATCTGTTATCCAGAAACCCATTATCCAGAAAGCTCCGAATTACGGAAAGACCATCTCCCATAGACTCCATTATAATGAAATAATCCAAATGTTTAAAACTGATTTCCTTTTTCTCTGTAATAATAAAACAGTAGCTTGTACTTGATCCAAACTAAGATATAATTAATCCTTATTGGGTTTATTTAATGTTTACATGATTCTATAGTAGACTTAAGGTCAGAGCCGATTCTAATGAGGAAGCCGCTTGAGGCATCTCCTCAAATGCCGCCCCCCTCGCTGGCAGGAACATCGTATTTCCGGTTTCAAAACCGGAAATTTGGCTCTTAAAGGTACCAGAAGCGGCTTTTTGCCACCCCTGGAAACCTACCTGTTGCTGCCGCCTGAGGCGAGATGCTCAACTCGTCTCATTGGTGGAGCGCCCCTGCCTAAGGTATGAAGATCCAAATTATGGAAAATACATTTTCCAGAAAACTCCAGGTCTCGAGCATTTTTGATAACATGTCTCATACCTGTACTTGACCCCAACTAAGAGATAATTAATCCTTATTGGAAGCAAAACCAGCCTATTGGGTTTATTTAATATTTGAACAGACTTAAGATATGGAAATCCAAATTACGGGAAGTCCCCTTATCCGGGAAACCCAAGGTCCTGAGCATTCTGTATAAAAGGTCCCGTACCTGTACTTTATTTCTTCCCAATGAAGGGCCTTCTGGGAAATAAAAACATCCGCTTCCATTTAAGATGCGGCAATGTTTTTGAGGAGTTGATGAACTTTTTAACTTGTGCCTGTGCTGATTTCAGGTCGCTCCATTCAGGCAGTACGTTATTATGTCTCGGTTCATAACTTAATTATCAGGGTTACAGTAATTTGAGGAACACCTAGTAGACTTATCGCCTGAATTGCTAACCCCCTCTCCTCTCTTGTTGGCCATGTGGTCCCAGAGTTTTGGCCCAGCCGCACGGCTTCTCATTAGGGATGAGCCTGTCGGACTGAATTATATCTCCACTGTTTACACGACAAAGCCAACCAGGACAGGAAAATCCATTAAAGATGGACGGGGTGTCGTTTTTTTGACTTCGATTAACCCTGATCTCTGTGAGAGGAGATTGAAATGCATAGCCTGCCGGTCCCTTGGGTTTTAAGGAGGTCAATGGAATTTCAGTATATGTTTTCCGAGGAATTATTTGAACAATTGGCAGATAGCTGTAAATCTGGCACACGAGCAGTCTGCAGATCAGGGGACTGACTTGTTATAGGCAGAAGTTCATCGACAAGTGAATTCAGTCTTGTTTGCGCACAACATTGTGTTCTACACTGAGCAAGGGGGCCCAGCCTGGAGGCCAGTTAGGGGGAGATTTGGGGTGAGTGATTATTTGTGCCCTGGGTACCCCTGGAACTATAGCAGGGTGACTGTTACCCCCAATGTTTCTATAAATGTTTCTATATATCTGTAACCTTGTTATGAGCTAAGGGGGCCCAGCCTGAAGGTCAGTTAGGGTGAGATTTGGGGTGAGTGCTTATTTGTGACCTGGGTACCCCTGGAACTATAGCAGGGTGACACCCCAATGTTTCTATATATCTGTAACCTTGTTGAGCTAAGGGGGCCCAGTCTGAAGGCCAGTTAGGGGGAGATTTGGGGTGAGTGTTTATTTGTGCCCTGGGTACCCCTGGAACTATAGCAGGGTGACTGTTACCCCAATGTTTCTATATATCTGTAACCTTGTTATGAGCTAAGGGGGCCCAGCCTGAAGGCCAGTTAGGGTGAGATTTGGGGTGAGTGCGTATTTGTGACCTGGGTACCCCTGGAACTATAGCAGGGTGACACCCCAATGTTTCTATATATCTGTAACCTTGTTGAGCTAAGGGGGCCCAGTCTGAAGGCCAGTTAACGGGAGATTTGGGGTGACTGTTTATTTGTGCCCTGGGTACCCCTGGAACTATAGCAGGGTGACATCCCAATGTTTCTATATATCTGTAACCTTGTTATGAGCTAAGGTGCCCAGCCTGAATGCCAGCTATAGTGAGTTATAATTTAGGGTAAGTGCTCATTTTAGTTTATTATGCATTTTCACTGTTTTTGAGTTTCAACTTGAATTTGAATTTTGAAAAATCTCAAAAAGTGGACTTAAAAAAATGCAGCAGCTAAAACATCTGTAAATGTCCAGATTGATATTATTCTCAGGTGATCATTCGTTTTTTTATTTCACTTTTTTGTAAATATAAGTATCGTATATTGTCTAACATATTAAATAGGATTTGTATGGATTGTGCCTTGAATATAACTCCATGGATCACACCACATGTGTGTAGTGCTATAGTAAATTATTTGTTTTGTTACACTACTATTGAGCTTCACTCCCAATAAATGTGCTCTAGATGAGACCTATAATCTTAGGGAGTAAGCCCTCACAGCGTTGTGGAGGCAGGGTGTAGTGCAACTGTACAGGGTATAATAATTGGGTGCCAGTGGTTCTTATAACTTAACCATGAACATATTTATTGAACATATACAATCTTCAATGGAGTATGCAGTAGAGCAGACAGGATTTCACATCAACAGTGGATAGGCACATACTCACATCATCTTTGGTCAGTATTAGTCCCCACAGATAAGAGGACGGGCTCAGCAGCAATGTAGGTACACCCAGCTTTCAGCCTTTTCCCTAAGTGGAACCTAAGGGGAACCTATCAACCCTAGTCCTATACACTTAGTCCCTACTTCTGGGCTATTAGTACCCAGGATCTTAATCCATCTGACTCTCCTCATCGGAGCCTTGAGCTGCTCAGCTAAATAACCTGTTTGTCACTCCTAAAGTGACCTCTTAAGGGTGAGTAGCCTATCCTATACTAGACCTGACCTGTCTAGGTTCCACAGGGCTCTACTTGACTGTTCAGGTTAGAGCCAGCACAAAATGGACACTGAAAGCATGGCTTCAGAGGCTTTTATACTTTAGCACAGTGCCATCTACTGGTCACTGTGAGAACAACAAGGGGCATAGCTTAAAGCAGGAATAGGAAACAGTTTCCCATCCTAACTGTATTTTAGGACCCAGTTAGGTGTCTATAACACTAGTGTACTGCCTGCTAAATAATACAGGGGATGGCTATTTTACACATCCCTACATGTGCAATACGAAAATACAAATAAGGAACAATGGAACACAAGTAGGTACCCAAGGTTTTGTTGATAGCGTTGTTTGCCATAAAATCTTGTCCTATAACCACCTCTTGATAATGATAAAATAGTAAAGATGTTGTATGAACAACTAGTTTTCTTGTTTTCTCCTGTTTTTCTGTCTGTGACATCATCCAGCCCAGTTACAGGCTGGAGAGCCATCCGATTGGCTGGGCGCCCCAGTGCATCCTTGGGAGAGGTGGTGTGCCTGACTTTGGAGCCAAATGTACAGGGTGTTTAACAGAGCTTATAAAGGGATCCCTGCTGCAGCAGTCAGAGAGGTCCAGATCTGTGGAGAGTGACACGGCTGCTTGAAAGGAGTTTCCAGGAAGAAGGAGAAGGAAAGGCTGCATTTTGTTCTACTGGAGAATGTATTTGAGCATTAGGGAGAGCCAGTTTCTATCTCCTGCCTGTGGATACTTTGGCCACTGTATGCTTCCCCAGGGTGAGGACAGGTCTTGCTCGTGTACCTGCCATGTGGGAAGGTACTACTTTCAAAGGGAAAGGTACCTTGGGGCAGGTAGCGCTACCTGGGGACATAAGAGCACTTAGGGAAAAGACATTGAACTGATTCTGCATTTATCCACCTGGTGTGGGACTGTGACAATGAGAGACTGTGCCAGGGGTTGATAGTCCACACAGGTTCCCCAGAGTAAAGTGATATTGTGTGATTTGCATTTACAGTTACTAAATACAGTTTTACATAAAGTGTATATTTGTTTTATTGCAAACTGTGTTTAATTTTTCCTAGTGGAAATCCCCTGATTTGTGCTCCTCTGTGTTTCCTAGGTGGAGGCACTGCACTGTAAATATCAGTTCCCAGTACTTTTTATACACAAAAGGGACTCAGGGCCCTGGATTGCCAAGGGTTAATTGCTATTTAAAGAGACAGTAACCAAATTAGGGTTATATTACTTTTTCAATAGAAACATATCTCATTGCCTGGTGGTTTCCATACCCAACAACTTTTGAACCTTAAATACACTGTAATGTCAGAATTGTACTGGCCCCTGCAATATATGCATGATAAAAATATAGGATCTATTATACAGAATGCTTGGGATTAGGGGTTTTTCAGGTAAGGGGTCTTTCTGTAATTTAGATCTTTGGTCAGAATATTTTGTTTCATTAAACCAAGCTTTAGAAAATAACATGATAAAGGGCTCCATGATTTTCTAGTAGACATAGGGGGTTATCTATTAAAGTCTGAATGTTAAAAATTAGATAAACTGGAGTTTTACTATGAAATTCAAATTTTTGGTGGAAAAATAGAAACTCAAGTTTTTCGAGATGTATTATACCCCGAAGCTGCAAAAAGTCAGAATCTGAAATACTCCATCTTCAACCTGTTGAGGTCCTGTAGAAATCAATGGCAGATGTCCTATTTGCAATGTGAAGATATTATTGTCTGGGTTTCTGGGTTTCATACGTTAATCTGAACATTTCTGGCTGATTTCATGAGAAACTCTGACTTTTCTGGGAGTCAAATCCAATAAATTTGGATTTGCTGTGCTCCAATCAGAAAAAGTTTAATTTTTCGTGCAACAATCAAAAAAGCTGTGGTTTCTGGCGATCCGATCATGATTTTTAAAGATAAATAAGGGTAAATCATGGATTCTAGTTTGGTTGGATTTTTTTTTTTTCTTAATCAGAAAAATTCTGATTTTAGTAAATAACCCCCTTAAGCTATGAAGAACCATGTTATGGAAAGATCTATTACCAGAGAACCCCAGGTCCTGAGCATTCTGGATAACAAGTCCCATACCAGTACATGCAAAACATTCTCTATTCAGTACGATGAGATGAAATCCCTGACGACAGATTGGACAGATGTTCCTGTTCATTAAAACCAGAATTAGTTAAAAGATATATAAAAAAAGACAGAGATAAAAATTAAAATCACAACAATGTTTCTTCCCATGGGATGAAACCTACATGATGAATCAATGAAACAGCATTCCGGTGCACAACTCAATCTCAGCAATAACAATGCACTACAAGGAAGCAGAAGTTTACACCTACTCAGTTGTTCCAGGCATTTGTTTTTTTAAAATTTCATTTCCATTATCGAAAGACGGTGGAATTGAGTATAAGCAAGCAGCAGGCTGCAGTCCGATCTTTTCCAAACACTATGGAGTAGGCCACGTTTTCAGGTGTTTGGCTCCAGTTTCCATTGTTGCTTGACAGTTTTAGAAAACTCTTTAAGGGTTGATACTCATTGTGGTTATTTAAGGGGGACAAAATCAGCTATGTACCAGACTTACTTAGGAGATGTCCCAAGTCAAGTTCAACCAGCTGCACCACTGGGTGTTTATAGCTGTTTTTTTTTTACTTACCTCACTTTTATACATGTGAGTCACAATCAAATATAAAAAGAGTTGGGGAGCACTTTTGCAATGAACACTAATTATTTATTCTTTTTTCATTCAAAGATATTAAAGGATCAACAGCACCACCTGCTGGTCAGTTTCCCACCAGTCTGACCACCAAGTAGTCAAGGAAGTCATCAGGAGAAAGAAAGTGTCTGATCTGATATTATTCTGCTTAGGAAAAATGATAAACCTTTCTCAAATCTTTCCTAAGCAGAAGAACATCAGAGAAACTTCTTTTTCCCCTGTCCTCTCCATGTCAGTACTCACCGGGACTAGCCCCTCCCCTCATGCTCCGTCAGAAGAACCCTCCCACAAACAATAAAGGTGTCACTTACACTCTCGACGGTGTCTTTTTGGTTCTTCTCCTTTGCTCCGCTCCTTTTTAGGAGCTTGTTTTTTCTTTTAGGGGGGATTAGCTGGGACCTGCCCATAAGGCGTCCCTGGAACCGGCCTTTTCCCTGGCGAGTCAGGGTTTTTCGCCCGCCGTCTGCCTCAAGAACTCGGCGTTCCCCTGCTTCCCGGGTTACCGGCCTGCTCATAAAGCGTCCGGCTCCCATGCGACCTATGGCAGCCGCATCAGTTTTGGAACGCAGGCGGGGATGCGGAAGTTAGTGTTCGGCCGCAATCAGAGGAGTTCGTCGGGGTGGTGACGTCATATCCGGAAATCCTTTTCTTCCGGGTTGCGGACAAACAGCGCGCCTTGTTTGAATTGGCGTCCTGGGTCTGTGTCACATCCGCTCTCGGCCTCTGCTATACTCCTCTGGGTAGGCCTTAGTTTAGCGGATTCCAGGGGGTACCTGTAATGATTGGGGCTGATTCAAGGGAATGTTTCCCACCTAACAGCTACCGTATTTTTTCTTTTACTACAGGTCCCTTCCTGGCTGGGTCCAAGCCGCATCCCCCAGAAGTCTAGTCCCCCCCCTGCTGAGGTAGAAAAAAAAAAAAAAAAAAAAAAAAAAAAGATAAATCAAGCCCACGCAAACACTATATCTGTGTAGGACCTGGGCAGATGGGGATATTAATAACTATATGCCTCTCTGTTTTCTCCTAGCACCATGAAACCGGCCGCTAGGCGAAAGGAATCCCCCAGCCCTACGGAGGCCTCAAGCAGTCAATGCCTGGGATGCTCCGAACCAGCGCTAATGGGCAAAAGACTATGCCAGCTCTGTCTCACGGAAGCAGCTGGCACATCGATCCCACCATCAGATATACGGGCCTGGATCAAACAAGCTGTAGCCCAGGAATTGTCAGGTGCCTCAGCTGTCACAACCCGAGCTTCCAAAGAGGCTCATCCACCAGAAGAGGATGCCTGTGGAGACCTATTGCTTGATTCTTCCTCAGAGGAAGATTCGGAAGAGGAACACTCTTCCTTTGACTTTAATCTGATTTCCCCATTGATTAGGGCCATGAGACTGGCCCTAAATCTCCAGGAAAAAGAGGCATCTACTGCCCAGTTCTTACCCTCAGCAAGGAAGAAGGGGCAAGTTTTTCCTCTACACCAAGAGGTGGCAGATCTGATCAAATCAGAATGGGAGGTTTTGTCCAAAAGAAGTCCAACTCAACAGCGATTTACCAAGCTATATCCCTTCAATGAAGAAGATATCAAGGACTTCTGTTCCGTCCCGGTTGTGGATGCCCCAGTACTAAACCTTTCCAGGAATACACTCTTACCCATTGATGATCAAGCCTCACTGCGCGACCCCATGGATAAGAGACTTGAGACAGACCTGAAAAGAGCCTATCTTAATGCAGGAGAATCTCTTAAGCCAGCGGTGGCTAGTCTGGCTGTAGCTAAAGCCATGGAGACTTGGCTAGCCAATATAGAGTCTGCTATCAAAGAAGGCCAGGACAGAAACGACATTCTAGAGGGCCTTACGGAACTAAAATTGGGTTCTTCCTTCCTGATAAACACGTCTGTGGATCAGGTTAGATTAGCCTCAAGATCATTAGCCCTCTCTGTCTCAGCGAGAAGGGCTCTGTGGCTCAGATCATGGGAGGCGGACACTACTTCTAAAATTGCCCTTTGCACCCTCCCCTTCCAGGGGCAGGCATTGTTTGGAAAGAAAATGGAAGATCTAATTTCCAAGGCTTCCGGAGGAAAGAGCCAGCTGCTTCCCCAAAGGAAAAGAAGAAGGTTTCCAGAGAAACAGTCCTCAAAGGGTAAGTTTCCTTCTAAGACTAGACAAACGTCTGGAGAATCATATTCCTTTCGGAGTAAGACCTCTGATGACAAATCATCAAGTTGGCGCGGGGGCCAGTCTGGATTGTTCAGGCGCTACAGAGGAAAATCCTCAGGTCCAGCCCGTCGCCCGTTCTGAAGGTGGTGGTCCCCAGGGTCTCCAGTTGGGGGGAAGACTCCGCCACTTCTGGGACGCCTGGGATCAGTCCACAGACGATGCTTGGGTTCGCAGGGTGATCAAAGAGGGCTACAGTCTAGAGTTTGTCACCATCCTTCCGCGACCAGTCTTTCACCGCTCAGCTGTTCCAAGGAACCCAGAGAAAAGAAAGGCTCTTCTCCAGTGTCTCGATACCTTGACCCAGCAGAATGTCATCATTCCGGTCCCGAGAGAGGAAAAGAAGTCTGGGGTATACTCAGTCTTCTTCCTAGTCAAGAAGGCCTCGGGAACTTGGCGCCCGATCCTAGACTTGAAATCAGTAAACAAGACTTTACGGAAGCAGCATTTCCGAATGGAGTCCTTGTACTCAGTGAAGAAAGCCTTATGTCCAGGCGATTGGATGTGCTCCCTGGATATACGCGACGCGTATCATCATGTTCCGGTCAACATCCGGGATCAACAGTTTCTGCGATTTGCAGTAGGAAAGGCTCACTTCCAATTTCAATGTCTTCCTTTTGGCCTCTCTACAGCCCCGAGGGTCTTCTCCAAGATACTGGTGGTACTGGTAGCCCTTTTACGATGGCAGAAGATCCGAATCTTCCATTACCTGGACGATCTAATCCTCCTTGCAGGCTCCAGGAAACAACTAATAGACCACAGGGAACAGGTGATATCTTTTCTACAGGGGCATGGATGGTATCTGAACTGGCAAAAGAGTCAACTTCTCCCAACTCAGAGAATAGTGTACCTGGGAGCAATCATAGACTCCTGCAGGGGTACCATCAGTCTGTCCGAAGAAAGACAACGAACCTTAGCTCTAGAAGCAAGGGAACTAGGATTACTCTCCAGAGTCCCAGCGATCAGATTGGCGAAGATCTTGGGGATGATGACCTCATCCATAGGATTAGTCCCTTGGGCCCAGTGGAGGATGAGGGGAATCCAATTTCCTTTTCTTCAACAATGGGATGGTTTTTCCCAGGATCAGAGAATCACAATGTTACCTTCAACGTTGAAAGCTCTTTCCTGGTGGCAGGTCCCTCAACATTTGGCCAGGGGAGTCAAACTCTTTCTGAAACCATGGTCTATCCTGACCACAGATGCATCAGGCATAGGCTGGGGTGCAGAATTAGAAAACCAAGTAGCTCAAGGCTCATGGCTAATTCCATCCTCAGACGTGCCCTCAAATGTGCTAGAGATCAGGGCAGTAATCGCAGCCTGTCGATTCTTCAGCGGTCAACTTCACGGCCAAAGGCTAATGGTTCGTTCCGACAACACAACCACAGTAGCCTATATCAGAAAGCAGGGGGGCACAAGAAGCATCTCACTGATGCAAGAAGTAGAGCCTCTCTTTCAAATTGCGGAAGAAACCTTGGAGGATCTCTCAGCGGTCTATATTCCAGGCAGAGAGAACCAAACAGCGGACTTCCTGAGCAGACACACGCTAGAAAGGCACGAATGGGAACTTCATTCCCGGATTTTCAGGATAATTGTCCAACGCTGGGGTCGTCCCACAATAGATTTGATGGCGACTTCAAGGAACTCAAAATGCAAAAGGTTCTACTCAAGAGATCCAGATCACAACGCATTAGCAGTAGACGCCTTCTGTCAGAAGTGGATCCATCCTTTGGCTTATATCTTTCCTCCTCTTCCTCTGATCGGGAAAGTGATTCAGAAGATCAGGGAGGACAGGGCGGAGGTCATATGCATAGCTCCGGCATGGCCGAGACGCCCCTGGTTTCCTCGTTTACTACAAATGACAGTGGATGTCCCATGGAAACTTCCATGTGCAGGACCTCTCCTGGTCCAAGGGACACTCATCCATCCAGACCCGGGTCCATTGGCCCTGACGGCTTGGCGACTGAGCGGCAGAATCTAGAGGCTCATGGTTTGTCGGGAGAAGTCGTAAACACATTACTAAAATCCAGAAAGGATTCTACTAATAGCAGATATGGCAGAACCTGGGAATGTTTCAGGATATGGAGAGAAACTAGAGGCATACCTTCAGCAACCATCAAGGTTGGAGAATTGCTCGAGTTTTTGCAGTCAGGTCTGAGTAAGGGCTTGAGCGTAAGCACCCTGAGGAATCAGGTCTCAGCCTTATCTGCCTTCTCTGAGGTACGCTGGTCCCAGCATCCTTTGGTAGTTCGCTTCTTCAAGGCAGCCGTTAGAATCTTGCCAGCAAAGAGACCTTCTTGCCCGCAATGGGACCTACCTTTGGTACTACAGATGCTGTCCAGACATCCCTTTCATCCTACAGAAGGAATGTCATTATGGTTCCTGACGTTAAAAGCGGTGTTCCTGGTGGCAATCACCTCGGCCAAGAGGGTAGGGGAACTACAGGCTCTTCTATACGACAACACCAGTCCAGTGTTTTTTCAGGATAGAGTAGTCCTGAGATTTGCGGCTTCATTCAAACCCAAGGTGGTATCCCCTTTCCATCTGAAAGACGAGTTATCTTTACCATCCTTTCCAGATGAGGAAGAGGACCAAGATCTTCGAGCATTAGACGTAGCAGTGGTGATAAGATCCTATTGTGAGGCCACATCTCAGATAAGAAATAGTGACCGTCTTTTTATTGTCCCTGCGGGAAAGAATAAGGGGAAAGCAGCCTCTTCCTACACGATCTCCAGTTGGATAAAGCTGGTCATTAAGAAGGCTTACTCGTCTCAAACCACTCAGGACCAAGCAAGCGTTAGGGCTCACTCTACCAGGGGGCAAGCAGCTTCATGGGTGGCTGAAGCGGGGACTCCAATGGAGGTGATTTGCAGAGCGGCTTCATGGTCATCATCTAATACCTTTCTTTCACACTACAAGCTGGATGTATCCTCATCCAGGAACGCTCAGTTTGGCGCCAGTGTTCTCAGATGTGCTTCTGGAAAGCAATAAAATGTTTTTTGCAGTTCAATGTCTGTGGTTATTTATCCCACCCTACGGATCCGGGGAGCTTGCTACATCCCGGTGAGTACTGACATGGAGAGGACAGGGGAAAAGGGAAAATTGCGTCATACTTACCGTGATTTTCCTTTCCTAGGCCTCTCCATGTCAGTACGGCCCTCCCAGACATTTAATTAAGGAGCTTGTTACTAGACACCGTCGAGAGTGTAAGTGACACCTTTATTGTTTGTGGGAGGGTTCTTCTGACGGAGCATGAGGGGAGGGGCTAGTCCCGGTGAGTACTGACATGGAGAGGCCTAGGAAAGGAAAATCACGGTAAGTATGACGCAATTTTCCCTTATTTCTCGTGACAACTTCCTTGACTACTTGGTGGTCTGACTGGTGGGAAACTGACCAGCAGGTGGCGCTGTTGGAACAAAATTCACTCATATTAACAGTACATGTATCCCTTAAAGGGCATGTAAAGGCAAAAAAATAAAATCCAATTTTTACTTTCTTTAATGAAAAAGAAACCTATCTCCAATATACTTTGATTAAAAAAATGTGTACAGTTTTTATAAGAAACCTGACTGTATGCAGTGAAATTCTCCCTTCATTTACTACTGTGGATAGGAATTGGCAGATGGTCCCTAACTGCTGAGCAGTGAAACAATCATACTTATGAACAGCAGGGGGAGCCCCCACCTTACTTCCCAGTCATGCAGAACTCAAGCAGCTTTGTTTATGATGATCCCTAAGCAGCTCAGACCACACTGAGCATGTGCACAGTCTTGGTCTTGCAAAGATGTTTAACAAAGTTACAAGATGGTGACCCCCTGTGGCCAACTTTGAAAGCATAAATTATTTGTTTGATTAGGCTTGTGGTGCAGTAAGTTCATGTTTAGGTTTAGTATACAAAATACAGCATTTCTAGTGTTATTCTATTTTAGACTTTACATGCCCTTTAATATCTTGAAATTAAAGAAAAATAAATAATGAATGTACATTGCAAAAGTGCTTTGATTAGCACCCTCATCAATTTTACATTGACTTATTTTAGAGGTTTACTTATCCTTTAAATTCATAGAAAGAAACACATTTTTTTTCTACCTGAAATATCCTTTGGATTACAATTTTACTGGGTCAATCTTGCATGAAGATCAAGGAATTCAACCTTATCTGAATTTTCGTTTCCTTTGTGAGTAAGCTACTGCTGAAAAGCTATACACAAGTTTTTTTGCTTCAAAATACTTGAAAAATTGAAAATATGGAGTAGCGGCATCATTCAACAAAACAACAAGATGTAATGCTTCATATGAAATGGGGAGGATATAAACAAAAGAACAGTTTGCTAAAGTTATAATATTTCCATAGTATTTGCTGGTCTGGTGTGACAGGTTACTTTGGTTTATTATACAGGTATGGGTCCTGTTATCCAGAATGGTTAGCGCCTGGGTTTTTGCTGATAACAGATCTTTCCTTAATTTGCATCTTCATACCTTAAGTCTACTAGAAAATCATGTAAACGTTAAATAAACCCAATAGGCTGGTTTTGCTTCCAATTAGGATTAATTTCTTTGTTTGGATCAATTACAAGGTACTGTATTATTATTACAGAGAAAAGGGAAATCTTTTTTTTTTTTAAACTTGAATAAAATTGATTCTATGGTAGATGGCCTTTTCGTAATTCCTAGTTTCCGGATAATGGATCCCATACCTGTACTAACATATTGGAATAAAAAGTAATGCTGGGTAATAATGAAAAAAAGCACGGACATTTCCTTTTGGAACTGAGAATTTATGGAAAAATAAAATCAATAAACATGATATTTGTAAGTTGTGCAGAATAACATAATACAATACTATTATGCAATTGTGTTATACTGTACTTCATTGAATAATCACACAATCATGATGGTGTCTTAAGTAATTCTGGGCAAAAACATTTGAATAAGCTCTCAGGGTATTTTAGTTTATGTTTAAATGATGCTTTTCTGTTGTATCTTAAAGATTTTCCTGTAGACCAAAGTGGTCAAAAGTGGTACTGCAAGCGACAAAATTAAGAACACTTTTTATTTCTTTTTTAAATGAAGGGTTCTTTAGAAATGACTGGATATATTGTACACCAAATAAAACTCTGGGGTCCCAACATTCATATAGGAGATCTTATAGAATCATCTATTCTTAATCCTTTTCTTTGTTCTTGCTCTAGCTGTGGATTGAGCGATTGAGTATCCGTGATTATGGATACTGCCATCAGCAGTAAAGCAGTTAATGTACTTGGTTTTTGCCAATAGACACCCCTACTTAAGCTCAACTATCCATTTGAAAAGCTATTTTCCACCCTGCTCATAAGTAATAAAGATAGCAGTGGAAAGAGTCTATCTGCCTGGTCTCCTGTTGCTTTGGCTATTTATAATGTTTATGTTGTTACTCTAATGATCCCAGGATTGATTTATTTCAGAGCTACAAACATTATTTCTCCTTCTGCTCTGATACATTATTGTGTTTCTCTTTCATTGAGTGTATTTGCCTTTGTCGTTTATTCTGCCTGGGTACCTTAGAATATATTGAACAAGAGCCATGCAAAAATATATACCAATGAACCCATCTGGTCTATGAGACGTTTTTTCCATTTCTGTTATTAGTTCTACAGATCACTGACTATTTCATGATTGTCAATAAAGCCTTGAATGTCATCCATATCTCAAAGGCTTTGGATAAGATCACCAGCACCCCCTACACACACACCAAGGAGAAGATTAGGTAACATTATGGACAAATTCTTGAAAAATGTACGGTATTATTTTTTTTATCGGAGAAATAAAATGCAATTTACGATAGTTTTTCCCGCAAACAGTTCTAGCAGTGAAAAAAACATTTAAGGTAGGCATTGATTAGACCCATTTTCACAACCAGTGAAAAAAATTTAGGTGGAAAAATCCATAAGGAATAACAAAAAAACAAAAAAATATAACTGTGAAGGGGATGAGGTAACATCCCTACTCTGAGGAAGTGTAACCTATGCCCTGTGGGAGGGAGGTGTTTCCGATTGGCCCAGGAGTCCTTTGGGAAGCTCCCATTCCCAGCTTTATAAAAGGGGAGGAAACATGTGGTTTTATCTCTTTGGACTTTCCTTCATGGATGGGTTAACTGCTGCTGGCGAGTCTGAGGTAGGAGGCCTAAGTGAAATGACAAGCATTTTATGGAAATCAAGACCTTTGTGACCCAGAGATAATGAAAAATTGAGGCGACATAGTGGAAGGTGTTATAGAATGGTGTATAAGTGTTAGATGGAGCTAGATAGAAGAGCAGTTTAAGCGCCAACAAGGAGATTAGCATAGGGTAGTTCCCCAGGCTATATCCACCAGATTGTAAGGAATCAAGCTGGTAGTGCTCAGGGATAGGGAGTAATTCCCTTGAAGCACACTATGAGGTCATGGTACATTGTGGAAAACATCTGTGGTATTCCTATTGTGAACTTGGTGAATGATGTGTTATTTTGGGGTAGCTCACCAGGCAATAGCCACCAGACTGTATGGAATCAAGCTGGTAGTGCTCAGGGACAGTGAATAATTCCCTTGGAGCACACCAGGCCGGGAACATTGTGGAAGCCACCTAGGGAGTTAAGTATCAAAGTCTGAATTTATCGTAATATTTTCAGAAAAAAACTCTGACCAAATCCGCATAGGTTTTTTGGCCTTATTTATTAATACACTTTCCTGAAAATTTTGTTTGCGGGAAAAATACTGAAAAAAACCCGCGAAAAACACGATTTTAAAATCGGATTTTTCACCCGAAATTTAGAATTTTGCCCAAAAACGCAGAAAACTTCGGGGTATTGCCAAAAACCCAACGCACATCAAAAAATCATTGGGACTTCTCCCATTGACTTATATGTAACCTCGACAGGTCTGAGATGATGGATTTTCTGATTCTGACTTTTCCATCCTTGGGGTTTAATAAATTCCGAAAATTCGTGATTTTTTAAAAGTCAGATTTTATATTAAAAAAATCATGAATTCTTCGTGATTTTTGTAGTAGATTTTAATAAAGAATTAATTGTGCCGGTGTAATATAAATAATGGTTTGTAAATAAATAAATAAATTGTGTGTATAAAAAGAAAAATGTTCTGATGTTGGTTGTTTCTTTGCGTTTGAGTATGACTATATTCATCAGTGATGCTGTGGGTGATCTATTTTGCATGCATAGGTCCACCCTTACCACATGGCTGATATTTTCTGTTGGACTTTTTTGTTTCTTGGAAAGTTTATTTGCCCTCCAATTGATCTCCTTAATACTCCAGAAAACCAATTGCAGTAATATTTGGATGAAGACTTTTCAAAAGGTCCTAGATCCAGAATGACTGATACAGAAATATTTCAATTGGTTTACAAACATGTTATGAGCCGTAGCCCAATGCTAAGCTTTTGTGAGAGGAACCAAAAATCCAACATCCACTGTCTCGTGCACTACCTCATATTTTATTTATATCCACTAATCAAATTGAAATGATACTTCTATGCATCATGTACAGTGTCTAGCAGTGGTAGGTTTTTAGTAACTGGACTAGCCTTTCTGAAGCATTTTACCAATCATCCAATCAGCTTCTTAAAGGGATCCTGTCATCGGAAGACATGTTTTTTTCAAAACACATCAGTTAATAGTGTTACTCCAGCAGAATTCTGCACTGAAATCCATTTCTCAAAAGAACAGATTTTTTTATATTCAATTTTGAAATCTGACATGGGGCTAGACATTTTGTCAATTTCCCAGCTGCCCCCAGTCATGTGACTTGTGCCTGCACTTTAGGAGAGAAATGCTTTCTGGCAGGCTGCTGTTTTTCCTTCTCAATGTAACTGAATGTGTCTCAGTGGGACATGGGTTTTTACTATTGAGTGTTGTTCTTAGATCTACCAGGCAGCTGTTGTCTTGTAGGTATCCTAAAAGAAAGGTAGGCCCAAGGTTCAATTGTGTCCACAAATCCCAGCTGGCTCCCACTTGTATCCCTCCAAGTCCGCAAATTTGTCACTGAAATAAAAAAGCCAGCGCCAAAGACTCGGGAAACAGACAAACAGGCCAATAGGGTAATATTGTTTTACGATGTTGCCACCTCTTGTGTGAGAAACAGACCAATTGTTTCACCATATGTGTATTACCCTCATTTGCTATTGACCTCCACCAAAGAGTTAAAAAACTTTCCTTAAAAACTTGTTTAGGTGGGTACTCACAAACAGGGAATATCAACTTGCACGTAAAATCATGAAGCGCTTCTCCTTGCGTTTCGTCTTGCGACTTCTTCAGAGGCCAAGAGACCAAGCCTCTGAAGAAGTCGCAAGACGAAACGCGTAAGGCAGGTGACGTCACTGGAAGGCGCCCAGCATCGCACACGCGGAACGAATGCAAAGAACCGCTTCCACATCCACAAAGTTATTTTTGACCCTCTTGGGACTTTCTTTGTGCGGACGGGTACATACAGGGGGAGCCTCCAGGAGGACGGTGCATAGATATGCTTTCTATAAACTTTTGCCATGTGAGTGCATTTTAAGTTTTGTTTTTAAGAATATTAAAAAGGTATTTTTACACTATTTGCTGCTGCATGTTGATTCACAGTTAACACAAGCAGAAGCTCTTCATGATTTTACGTGCAAGCTGATATTCCTTGTTTGTGAGTACCCACCTAAACAAGTTTTTAAGGAAAGTTTTTTAGCTGTTATCTTGTGTTAGGGAGCTGCGTTCTGGTTACCTTCCCATTGTTCTGTTGTTTGGCTGCTGGGGGGAAAAAGGGAGGGGGTGATATCACTCTAACTTGCAGTACAGCAGTAAAGAGTGATTGAAGTTTATCAGAGCACAAGTCACATGACTTGGGGCATCTGGGAAATTGACAATATGTCTAGCCCCATGTCAGATTTCAAAATTGAATATAAAAAATCTGTTTGCTCTTTTGAGAAATGGATTTCAGTGAAGAATTCTGCTGGAGCAGCACTATTAACTGATTCATTTTGAAAAAAAATGTTTTTCCCATGACAGTATCCCTTTATAGTTCAGCAGTGGGTTGCTTAAGACTTAGCACTAGATACTTTCCTATCTTTGACTACTTTATTCATGACCTGGGCAAATGAAAACTTCATAAACATATTGTATATTATTCTCTGCCTGGTTTTCATTGCTTATAAAGAGCTTGTGGCCATTCTTACTATTTGACTATTCCCAAACAAATTGTATAATAATACTGTTACCCTAGGAATGCAAAATCAGCTAAACTTTTTCCTCATTTGCACAAAAAACATAATTTCCAGAATTTTAGTTCATCACTAGAAATGATAAATAGCCTGTGCTCTAATGTATATCCCCAAGGTCCTCTTTTATGTGCCATTTTCTCAATGGTCCTATTTAAGTCAGTTATATCTAATGATTAGCGCTCTCCATAGCTTTCAAGCAGGCTCTCATTGCCCTAGTTTAGCAGTATAAAAAAGGTATTTTCTATACATAACTGTAAATATACTACAGACTATACAATGTGTCTCCAAATATGGGGCTCAGCCCCAACCCCTATATAGTTACTGAATGATGACTTAAATCATTCTCTGCAGAAAATCCAATGAATGAGAAATAAATTATTTGGGGTCAACGCAAAGTTGTCAACACAAAAAAATAACAGCTGTATATGTCTTTATCTTGTGGAGGAAAGCAAGAGTACTCCTACTGTATGTCAGAGATAGTTATAATACAAATATAATATTTGGTAAAGCCAATCAAGCATTCCACCATAATGTGATATAATAGGATCATTATGTCAATAAGGGAGTCTATACATTATATTTATTTAAACCATAGAACAAGCAGTATGACAGCTCCAGTAGTTTATGTATTCTGTAGGTGACACAATCTTTAGTGTAACTCCTACTAGTTGTTTTCTTGAATATTTATAGAAAAATAACATCAACCTGTATCTCATATTTACCTTGACATCTAAGCCCAAAAACAAGTGTTTTCCAGGTGACATGTACCAACTCTTTCCAAAAAAAAGAGAAGAATACACTTTCACGTACTGTTCAGTACAAGTTTGCATTTCAGTCTACCTTTATTCACCCCAGATCTGAACAGATAAAATCTATTTTGATAATAAAAGGCATTAGATGATGTGATGATGAAAAAAAAACGTTTTGCTTAAGGGATATTACAGTTCTAACATTTCCTGTTATAGAATATTTCTCTGCTTTACAGACTTAGCTTTCATATCAAAAGTAAGATTAGATGGTACTTGTAGTAGGGGGGATAATAGTTTCTGGGAAGGGAGTGTGGCTGTGGGATAGCAGGTATAGTAGGGAGAGATGGTGTCTATAATAACAGTGGGATAATAGTCTCTGGGAAGGGAGTGTGACTGTGGGATAGCAGGTATAGTAGGGAGAGATGGTGTCTATAGTAACAGTGGATAATAGTCTCTGGGAAGGGAATGTGACTGTGGGATAGCAGGTATAGTAGGGAGAGATGGTGCCTATAGTAACAGTGTATAATAGTCTCTGGGAAGGGAGTGTGACTGTGGGATAGCAAGTATAGTAGGGAGAGATGGTGTCTATAGTAACAGTGGATAATAGT
Source organism: Xenopus petersii (assembly GCA_038501925.1). Taxonomy (NCBI): domain Eukaryota; kingdom Metazoa; phylum Chordata; class Amphibia; order Anura; family Pipidae; genus Xenopus; species Xenopus petersii. The sequence goes on from CM076675.1 coordinate 165,836,243, forward strand.
CTCTGGGAAGGGAGTGTGACTGTGGGATAGCAGGTATAGTAGGGAGAGATGGTGCCTATAGTAACAGTGGGATAATAGTCTCTGGGAAGGGAGTGTGACTGTGGGATAGCAAGTATAGTAGGGAGAGATGGTGTCTATAGTAACAGTGGATAATAGTCTCTGGGAAGGGAGTGTGACTGTGGGATAGCAAGTATAATAGGGAGAGATGGTGTCTATAGTAACAGTGGATAATAGTCTCTGGGAAGGGAGTGTGACTGTGGGATAGCAGGTATAGTAGGGAGAGATGGTGTCTATAGTAACAGTGGATAATAGTCTCTGGGAAGGGAGTGTGACTGTGGGATAGCAGGTATAGTAGGGAGAGATGGTGTCTATAGTAACAGTGGATAATAGTCTCTGGGAAGGGAGTGTGACTGTGGGATAGCAGGTATAGTAGGGAGAGATGGTGCCTATAGTAACAGTGGATAATAGTCTCTGGGAAGGGAGTGTGACTGTGGGATAGCAAGTATAGTAGGGAGAGATGGTGTCTATAGTAACAGTGGATAATAGTCTCTGGGAAGGGAGTGTGACTGTGGGATAGCAGGTATAGTAGGGAGAGATGGTGTCTATAGTAACAGTGGGATAATAGTCTCTGGGAAGGGAGTGTGACTGTGGGATAGCAGGTATAGTAGGGAGAGATGTTGTCTATAGTAACAGTGGATAATAGTCTCTGGGAAGGGAGTGTGACTGTGGGATAGCAGGTATAGTAGGGAGAGATGGTGTCTATAGTAACAGTGGGATAATAGTCTCTGGGAAGGGAGTGTGACTGTGGGATAGCAGGTATAGTAGGGAGAGATGTTGTCTATAGTAACAGTGGATAATAGTCTCTGGGAAGGGAGTGGGACTGTGGGATAGCAGGTATAGTAGGAAGAGATGGTGCCTATAGTAACAGTGGGATACTAGTCTCTGGGAAGGGAGTGTGACTGTGGGATAGCAGGTATAGTAGGGAGAGATGGTGTCTATAGTAACAGTGGATAATAGTCTCTGGGAAGGGAGTGTGACTGTGGGATAGCAGGTATAGTAGGGAGAGATGGTGCCTATAGTAACAGTGGGATAATAGTCTCTGGGAAGGGAGTGTGACTGTGGGATAGCAAGTATAGTAGGGAGAGATGGTGTCTATAGTAACAGTGGATAATAGTCTCTGGGAAGGGAGTGTGACTGTGGGATAGCAGGTATAGTAGGGAGAGATGGTGCCTATAGTAACAGTGGGATAATAGTCTCTGGGAAGGGAGTGTGACTGTGGGATAGCAAGTATAGTAGGGAGAGATGGTGCCTATAGTAACAGTGGGATAATAGTCTCTGGGAAGGGAGTGTGACTGTGGGATAGCAAGTATAGTAGGGAGAGATGGTGTCTATAGTAACAGTGGATAATAGTCTCTGGGAAGGGAGTGTGACTGTGGGATAGCAGGTATAGTAGGGAGAGATGGTGTCTATAGTAACAGTGGATAATAGTCTCTGGGAAGGGAGTGTGACTGTGGGATAGCAAGTATAATAGGGAGAGATGGTGTCTATAGTAACAGTGGATAATAGTCTCTGGGAAGGGAGTGTGACTGTGGGATAGTCATGGGGGATAATAGTCCCACTGAGGGACAATTAAAGTTACTTATAATATTTATCACACATTCTGTGGCTTTTCAGTTCTTTTGGAAGTATTATTCCCAGCACCCACACACAAATGAGGCCTTTTAGAGTTGGCAGAACTTTTTTGAAATTCCTACATTATATATAATTACAGTTATTATATAAATAACTAAAGGCAGACTTGCATTACACTTGGACTTAGAACAATATCACTTATTTGCAAAACCATCAGAATAACAATCAGATCCAAACAAGCCCCGGATCCTTAGAGAATACAGTACATAGGTACATACACATGCCATTACAGGTTTTATAAGGTTTCTTTAAACAGTGCTGTTGCTGATGGGATCTGCAGTCTCATTTGCACACAAGTGGTTATATAGAATAAATACATTTAGAGAGTGTGAGGGACCCCAGGTGAAGGGCTACGTGACACCAAGCCAAGTGTTCATTTGTAAATCCATTCAGTTCACATAGAACCGGATCAAAGGAAATTGCTGGTTTTCGCCTATCGTTAAGTGATTGGCTTTCTGCCTTCATTAAAAATGTCCGTCACTGCCTCAGACATATAACATTGTTCTACAACATAAATAGGAACAATTCCTCCTAAATCCCCATAAGGGAGATACAGAAGGGGCGGGGGAGGGGGTTCAGGGCAGACTCTTGAATAAAAATAAGCTGTAACTAGTGACGGGCGAATTTGTAGGGTTTCGCCGAAAATTTTGTGCCGAATTCCTGCGATTCGCAAAACCGCCACAAAAATTTTGCAGACGAATGTGCGCCGGCGTCTTAAAAACAAGCGCCAGCATCAAAAAAATGGACGTTTTTCTGTTTCGGCAATTTTTCGCCGTTTCACGAATTTCGCAGGAAATTTGCAAAACGTCCATTTTTTTGACGCCAGCGCCCGTTTTTCGGACGCCAGCACACATTCGTCGCTGAATTTTTGCGGCGGTTTCGTGAATCGCAGGAATTCGCCCATCATTAGCTGTAACCACCGCTTTATCAAACAGGAATAATTATTTTATTTCAAAGTAGAATATATCCCTTGATAATAGATCATAGAGACCTACATGTTTGAATATCTTATTGTAGGTACATACCAGTCCATAGGGATTCATTTCTAAGTAGGTCTAATGAGCCACTTTGTTATGTTCCCTTTGCATTAACCTACTGTACATACGGTTGCATTTTCTATAGAACTGTTTCCAATAGGTCTAGTAACCCATAGCAACCAATCTGCAGGCAGCTGTGGTGCTTTATGTTCACATTTTTATTTATAATTATAATTTACAGTATATAATTTTATAATTGGACATGTTCACAGTTCTTTGGGGCGAAGGTTGTAAGTAACTGATTTACAGCCCTATCAATAACATGAGGACCAAATAAAAGGAGAAGACTCTCACAATCCATCTTTGCCAACAAACTGGTTAATTAGTAGGATGACCTGCAGATCCCTCCTTCCCTTCTAGCTAATTAGCACAAATCTCATTATATAATGACTGTAGGGTTTTATATGTAAATAAATCAATAATGTGTTCCATGTTCTGCATCATGGACCTAGTCCTTGTTGTCTTCTCCTTACTACCCCATTTGCCATGTCTTTACGTTTTGTGATAAAAATCCATCAAGAGGTGCAAACTGCAGAGTCGGTGGATAATGGGCCACTTTGCGGCCTGTGCAAGTTAGGAGATGGGTGGGGTGAGAAGGAAAACAGGCCTTAAGAAATGCACTTTTGCCCTGTGTTAAAGTAATTGACCCTTAAAGTCCACCACATGGTTTTGTATTTGTTCAAGGCTAGGGTTGGATTAAAAATAAAGGTAGCAAGAATTTTCTTGGTGTGACCTGTTTTACTCCAGGTAGCAGCAGGTATTTGTGCTCCAAAATGGAGAGCAGAGACCTGGAGCAATTTTTCAAGGAGGAAGGCAGAATGCAAAGTGAAAAAATGGCACTTGTGCTCATGTTTTGTTCTAAGGTCTTGAGTGTCTTAGGATCCAACAAAGAAACTGATGTTATATACAGGTATATGTAAGGACCCATAGGGTTAATGTGCCCCTATGGCTTTAATTCCCTACACTTCCTGATCTCCCTAGTTGCTGGGCCCATGTAACTAGATGTAACTTGCATGGTTGTATTATTGGCCAGGAGGCGCTGCGACCATGTCCTGTCACACTTTGTTATAGTGAGAAGGGGAGGATCTTCCTCTTTGGCTGCTGGATGCTGATCCAGCTGGGTGTACCCAGTGGGGCCTGGGTACAGCAAGGCCCAGAAAAGCCATGTGCCTAGAGGGACCGGTACCTCTAGAGAGATAAGTTGGGGAGCAGGGACCTTTTGAATGAGGCTAGTAAATGGCAGGAATATAATGTTATAGGAGAGTAAGACAGTGAGGGAAGAGAGAACAAGCAGCTTTGTGCTCCATCAAGGAGTTGTAGCAGGGAGTAGCTTCACAGGCTGTAAGATTTGCCTACAGTGAAGGGTCACAGTGGATCGGATGTCAGGCTTTAGCTTCTCCTCCCTGACCCCTCCACTGGGTGAGATCCAGACCATGTGTGAGGTATTTCTGCCTGGAGGTTAGTTGTACTGCCTTGACTACATCCTCAGAGAATGCACCTGCATCTACCTCTGAAGCTCTGTGTGAGTTGTGTGCCTATATATATATATATATTCTGCCTCTACCTCTGAGCTCTTTGTGAACCTGCCAGCTCTGTGTGAGTTGTGTTGTGTGTGTGTGCCTATAAATATTCTGTCTCTACCTCTGTAGCTCTGTGTGAGCGGGGTGCGCATATATATATTCTGCAAATGCCTCTGTACTGATGTAAGTACAACCCTATGGATCATTTGTCTCTGACAAATAAAAGTTTATTCTGTTTGACTGCAAGAACCTCCTGACACCCATTATTTCCTGTTTTATTGCACAGCAGCGTGTGGTAGTTGTAGTTCCACTACACCACACCTGAAATCTTCCACTTAGCGAAGGCCCTAGCCTGAAGTGTTAGAGTCACATGTGACCCATGCTCTAAGCACTAGCTGGACATTAACCCTGTAGCGTTACATATATATTAAGTTTTAAATTGTATGGGAGCTGTAGAGGCCTCATCCTACACATTCAGATCTGTTGGCACTCTTCCATAAATAAATCAATGCAGAATAAAACGCAACTTGAAATACAGATTATTTTTCTTATTTAATGAACACAACATCTAGTGACAAAGACAGTGAGTAAAGGTCACCAATGTGCTTGAACAAGGCATTATAGGAGATTGAAGCCTGGAGTTGGCATTGTATTGGCTAATAAGCACCCTGTGTTACAATGGCTAGGATGCCAGCTACAGTATGTGATAGTGACCTTGCCTTTTTCTTTCATGTTTGCAGGATGATGCTACACACACAATTAATTAATAAGAAGACAGAATGGATGAGGGATTTGTGCCCTTAACTGGGTGTTGAACTTTTTCTGGTGCAGTTGTGCTCTACTCATCAAGGCCTAGTATGACTTAGCATTGTCACCAATTTAATAATCTTTATTCATATATCATTGTATGCACATAAATATATTACAGTATTAATGGAGTTGTCATGGGAACAACAATTAAATAAATAAATACACATATCCAATTAGAAAGACACACGTTTTCAAAGGAAGCAGGAGCAAGGTACCACAGAACTTACAATCTAACTTGCAAATAGAAGAATAATAAATTCAGCCATTTATCATGGATTGAACCCTAGCCCACAAATGACACACAATGAATTCTTACAGAAGGGATAGAACAGCAAGAAATAAAGGTTTAAACTGGGAGATGGCAGTGGGTGGTGTGACAAAAGATGGCAGTTGATGTGGGTGGCTCTGAAAGAAACAGAAAGAGAAATCCAGGAATAAATGGAGTAGTGAGATGTAGAGTGGCACGGTGGAAAGAGTTGCAAAGAATTTCTCATTATTATATTTTAGCAAGTCAGTTACCTGTAATTCTAATAAAAGCTTGAATGACAAAGGTCTGCAAAGGGTTCAAATAAAAAATGCATAACTAGAAACATCTGTATGAGTTAATATCTTATTACAAAAATGCTAACGATGACATTTTAGGTTACTAACCACAAATTGGGGGACAAGTCAGCGCTGTAGACTACACTTTTGGTACTGTAGGAATATGTAGACTCTATGTCACGGTCGGCACCCAATACCAGAACAAATGCCAAGGACCCTGGTCTCGGCTCGGCTTCACCAGTAGTGTGACCACCTTTGGGCTTCGGGAGGAGCCCTCAGCTTAATTGGGTGCCACCTGGACTTAACAAGGGGTACAAGGCGAGGTGTTCTGGCTGGCAAAGGGGCACGACCGGATAGCAAGAGTCTTTGAGCAGAAGGTCAAGGACAAGGCGTCTGGTGGAAACGGAAACAGACCGGATCAGGACAGGCAGATAACAGAATCGTCAGGCAAGCAAGGGGTCAAAACCAGATAATCAGACAGACTGGATAAGGCAGAAGGATGGTCGGACAGGCTGGATCGAGGCAGGTGGATATCAGAATCGTCAGGCAGGCAAGGGTCAAACCGGGTAGTCAATCAAGGGGTTAACCAGGAAGAGTTGTTGTAGGCAGGCAAGGGTCAGGATACACAATGCAGAATAGTCAGGAACAGGCAGGGTCAAACATGGATAATCAGTCAGGATAGCAAATTCAGGAACAGGTAGCACAAAGCTCAGGAAACCACAGGATATGATCCTATAACGGGCACTGGCTACAGGTCTGAATGGGCCTTAAATAGGGTACCAATTTGCGCCAAAACGTGCGCAATTTTGCAAAAGCGCCTTTAAGAGACGCACCTAGGGATCCAAGATGGCGCCGGCAAGGGGACAACAGGAGCGGCGCAGCAGGCGTCCACGCCAAGGATGCGGCGTGGACCCTGCTGCCCACTAGACCACCAGGGTAGGTTTCTTACACTCTTGCATTGTTAAACATCAGTAGAATAGCAAGCAAACCTCAAACACTGATCTACTGGCCAGTCTCAAGGGCAAGAACTCTGTATTTGGATGAATGATGTACAAGGTTGCTGACATATGTCCCATTTTGGATGTGGTGCAGTTCATTTATAAAGTACCAACACCTTAATACAAGTTTCAAAGTAGAACAACAATAAAAATGAAGAATTTTATTTCTATAAACGTATGATTAGAAAAAATTCAACCTGAGCTGAGATAAAAGTAAAACACCAGATACAAGCTGATTTTCTTCCATTACTTGGAGATGGACTTTACCTTGAGGGCAATCTCAAGAGCAAGTAGAGAAAAAAAACTGCCAGTTGAAGAAGCCCTGGGACCTGCAGGAAGTCTATTCCCTCAAGTCCATAACTGATGTTATTTCTGCTGTCCCAGCTCTGGGCTTTAGTTACTTTCAGTGTGTAACACCCAGAAGGACTTAGAAATAGGACCATTAATCAAACATTTGTCTGGTCTATCAAATGAAAAAAAAAAATTCTAGAATTTGCTGAACATTTTTAATTAAATTGATAACAACAAGTTAAACATCACTTGAGGAACAGGGGGGGAAAAATCCAAAAATCACAATCATAATAAATATTAATAAAATTTTGCAATAATCAGACTCCAGCTGTGGATCTTGTACACGGATATTATATAGCACGGGTGAATTTCACTGAAATAGAATAGTGTGTATATGTTGGATATTATCCACCCACACATCCATTATCCAGGGGTCAACATGGAGATCAAGGAAAAATGTATTAACATCACTTTAAAAGGAGAATCTCATTCAGACATAAAAGCCATCGGTTCGGTGACCTTTGATTTATATGTATGTGCGTGTGTAGAGTTTATTAGGGCCCTCGTGAAATATTGCTTTCATGGTTTGAAACAAAATGTTTCCAACAAAAATTTGTTTACCAGTAGAAAAATTTAGCTTGTGGTGAGTGACCATTGGGGTCATTGCTCCATTAATAACTATTCAAGGTGGAGCACTAATTTCAAATTTCTTGTTTTGGTGACTAGGGCCACCATTAGGGCCCATGCTACAAAGTTAGTAGGACCCTACCAGCAGGACCTCACATTATTAGCCCATTGGTCACCAGGGCCACCTGTATGGAGGGCCTTGCACCAAGTAGAATGGAGCCTCAATAAAATAAAAATGGTCCATACACACAGGATTATACACTAATTCACCACAGTCACATTCCATTATAATGAAACCCAAGCCACAATCCAGACAAACTCTACCATTCCCTCACAAGCCTTTGCCCTTTGAGACTTATTTTGCATCTCTTTGGGCCCCCTTTGCCACTGACTTTGCTCCTGACTAGAGCACCCTCCTGTACCCCTCTCTGATGGAGGCCCTGCTGATTACATCAAACAGTTTACTACTCCCTCCAGTGACATCATCAGAGAACTACAGTATCAATGACATCACCAGAAAGGCACAGGTGGGTGACAGTTGTAATACACAATACAAATGCCAGTTTTGGATTTGAAGGTAAACACCATTGATAAACACCATTCTGCCATCTTCGCCGTGTTTAAGTGGCACTCCATATATCTTTATCACATTTCTACATGTGTTGATACATTTAAACACATTCTTTATAGCACCTTCCAACTCCAGGTAAATATAATTATGAAATTAAGCAATTATTTTAATTAGCCAGTCTAATAGACTCATGTACTGTATGTTAAGTATAAATTCATTTATAATTTGCTGTTGCCATTTTTCCCCTTAGGTGTTATCTTGTGATATGATTTTCAAGCCTGGATGTAAAAAAACAAATTGAAAAGGTGAAGATGTTGTTTTAGGCAAGAAAACTACAAACCAGATAAGACCTTTACTAAAGGAATATTAACACCACAACTGAAAGTGTCTTTAAAGAATGACAATATAATGTTGTGTAGCACTGCACTGGTAAAACTGGTGTGTTTGCTTCAGGAACTCAAATATAGTTTAAATAAACAAGCTGCTGTGTAGCCATGGGGGCAGCCATTCAAGCACAGGATACACAGTAGATAACAGATAAGTACTACTATAGTTTAAATAAACAAGCTGCTGTGTAGCCATGGGGGCAGCCATTCAAGCACAGGATACACAGTAGATAACAGATAAGTACTACTATAGTTTATATAAACAAGCTGCTGTGTAGCCATAGGGGCAGCCATTCAAGCACAGGATACACAGTAGATAACAGATAAGTACTACTATAGTTTATATAAACAAGCTGCTGTGTAGCCATGGGGGCAGCCATTCAAGCACAGGATACACAGTAGATAACAGATAGGTACTACTATAGTTTAAATAAACAAGCTGCTGTGTAGCCATGGGGGCAGCCATTCAAGCACAGGATACACAGTAGATAACAGATAAGTACTACTATAGTTTATATAAACAAGCTGCTGTGTAGCCATAGGGGCAGCCATTCAAGCACAGGATACACAGTAGATAACAGATAAGTACTACTATAGTTTAAATAAACAAGCTGCTGTGTAGCCATGGGGGCAGCCATTCAAGCACAGAATACACAGTAGATAACAGATAAGTACTACTATAGTTTATATAAACAAGCTGCTGTGTAGCCATGGGGGCAGCCATTCAAGCACAGGATACACCGTAGATAACAGATAAGTACTACTATAGTTTATATAAACAAACTGCTGTGTAGCCATGGGGGCAGCCATTCAAGCACAGGATACACAGTAGATAACAGATAAGTACTACTATAGTTTATATAAACAAGCTGCTGTGTAGCCATGGGGGCAGCCATTCAAGCACAGGATACACAGTAGATAACAGATAAGTACTACTATAGTTTATATAAACAAGCTGCTGTGTAGCCATGGGGGCAGCCATTCAAGCACAGGATACACAGTAGATAACAGATAAGTACTACTATAGTTTATATAAACAGCCCAGACCCATTCCCTGACCAAGTTCAGTGATTCTGTCCCCAACCTCGTGGCAAAAAAAATCATGTGTGAGCATGGCGGGCGAAGGGGGGTTGCGCTGGGGCAGTGGGCCTGGAGTTCAACCCAGCAATCACCTGGACCTTGGTGGTGTACTTGTAAGGTGAACTTTATAACTTATGTGCACAGGGGCGTAACTACAGAGGAAGCAGACCCTGCAGCCGTAGGGGGGCCCAGGGGTATAGGGGCCCCATGAGGCCCTAATTAATGAGCAATTTCAATATATATATTGATAAAACAAAAAACCTCTGGATATTTGGGGGGGGCTAACATTATTTTGCTGTGGGGCCGTATAACATCTTGTTACACCACTGTATGTGCATCCTATGCAGCAAGATGCAAACAGGGATTAAACAACAAAAACAACAAATTACGAGCAAAATGAACACTTTTTAAGCTCCTTGTTGCTGAAGTACAGCTAATTGTGCATTCTATGCAAAGATATGTGCGAGGTGATCAATACATGACAGGTAACATTATACAAGAAGATTGTACATAATTGCGCCCATCAGCTTACTGCTTTGTGTTGTATTTTTTCGAGATCTTGCTAAATTGAGCTCCTGGATTTTCAACTCGCTTCTTAACCTATTAATTCGATCCTCGCAGTTTAAAATTGCTTCTCAACATCTATAAACAATGCGACATGCAGCACGCCATCTCTTACCAGTACACTCAGCTGTTTCCAACAGATTTCCTCATGAAAAGATCCAAATGATATTTGTGTTTCCTTCAGCATAAACTGTGCCGCGGCACATCAAGAGCACGACAAAAAGAGAATCATGAATCCATCTTGGGATAAATAATAGATGAAGGCCACTTTGGATATGACGTAAATGAGGAGCAAGTTTAGAACTAAATACAGAATATTTAAGAGATTTTTGCTTTTTAGCAAAAGGAGAAAGCCTGTTGGGTATATATTAAAGAACTGAGGTTATCCTTCCCTTAGTAATTTCTTGAATTCGGGGTTCAATTTGGTGAACAGTGTAGAGGTAGATGTAAAAATTTCAATGGAATTTTTGTAATAAAATTTGCATAAAGGAGAATCAAAATTTGCATTCTGGGATTAAATGTTCTTTAGATCAACTTAAAGACAGGTAGATCTTTAGGAAGAAAAAAAAAAACAAGTGATAACAAAACAAATGATAAATACATGCACGTCACTAAATACGTTTGTATGTCCCTATCCGATTTTTCCTAATAAGTGAAGAATAAGAGACTCCAATGGGTGCAAATTTTGAGCCGATAGACTTCAATTCCTTTGGCAAAATTTTTGCCACTTCGCAAATTTTCGGCGAAGCAAAATTCGCTCATTACTATCGCCCATCACAGTGTAGAATACGGAAAGTCAAATCAAACTTCTAATGTAAATATACAGGTATGGGACGTGTTATCCAGAATGCTCAGGACCTGGGGGGTTTCCCGATAATGGGCAATGAAAATCTGCATAATTTTTCAAATTGCGCGCCATTGTGCACTGACATCTTCACACCAGCGCACATGCGCCAATATATACAAAAGAGACGCGCCGCGCGCATCCTAGCACACTGCTCGTTCTGGGCATCCCAGCTGAGGGGGCAGCAGGCGTCCCTGCCTTCTCATCAAAAAATAAAGCCAAAAAAAGTTGCAGTTTATTTCCAGCTACTTTTTCGGATCCTTAGGGGAAAATTTACTTATAGTCTAATATTGAGGGTTAATTTACCCTCGATATTCGACTGCCGAATTTAAATCCTTCGACTTCGAATATCGAAGTCGAATGATTTAGCTCAAATCGTTCAATCGAACGATTAAATCCTTCAAATAGGCTAACATTGACTTCGGTAGGTTTTATTTGGCAAACTAGGGGGTCAAAGTTTTTTTTTAAAGAGACAGTACTTCGACTATCGAATGGTCGAATAGTCGAACGATTTTTGTTCGAATCATTCGATTCTAAGTCGTAGTTGAAGGTCGAAGTAGCCAATTCGATGGTCGAAGTAGCCAAAAAAATCATTCGAAATTCAAAGGTTTTTTTTATTCTATTCCTTCACTCGAGCTAAGTAAATGGGCCCCTTAGTGTCAAAAAGCCTTATCTGAAAAAGTCTCGGCTTAATAAATCAGCCCCATAGAGTTCACATAGATATTTGTGCTCATATATTTTGGAGATTTCATGGATAATGAGTTTGTAGATTTTTGATCCTATACTGTGAATAATTGTTTTGGTTTTATATTTACTAAGAGGTACAGTATAAGTGAACCCAATCCATTCTCCAGTCTCTGGCATGTGTCTCAGGTTTACAGTTAAAGAGGAGTTCTCTATACAGGGGTTTTACAAATAATTTAAGTGCTACATCACTCTCACACAAATGTTGGAATCAAGTGTTAATCAAAGTTGCTTTAATTTCACTGCAATATTTAGTGCAACAAATATCTACACAAAAATTACAATTTTTAATTATAATATATTAGAATATATAATATAATTTACCACATAGCACCTTGGCGATCTTCATATAGATAAGCACAGGCACTTTAGAGGTTTTTAATTAATTATTGGCAGCAGTGTAAACTCTTTTAAGTGATTCTAGAACACAAAGACATTTGGGGTTTACTTTTCTTTTCTCTTTTTAAATTAATACATTTTTTAATTAAAACAAAAGGCAACATACAATTTATATGTTCTATTGACAGTGCACTGGTAGAAAGCATTACAACGGCTATTTTCAATATTACAAAGTCTTTAAAATGCTCTTTTCTCTCTTGTTCTGTCTCCCGGCTATTAAACTCTGTAGAATAATTGAAAATCAGCTATTTGGATGGCAACCATGCACCAATAACTGTGCTTGCAGGAATTTATGAAGATAAATGATTAGAAATCAGCGGCTAAAAGAATAAGACAAAATTCCATCTTGCTTACCTACAGTATGGTATATAATCATAGCAAATAACATCCCTATGTGTTTAATGGATTGTAATATATTGATTCATAGTAATATAGTAAGATAGGTTGAAAAAAAGACACATGTCCAAGTTCAACCTTGAAGGGATACTGTCATGGGAAAAAAAATTTTGTTTCAAAATGAATCAGTTAATAGTGCTGCTCCAGCAGAATTCTGCACTGAAATCCATTTCTCAAAAGAGCAAACAGCTTTTTTCATATTCAATTTTGAAATCTGACATGGGGCTAGACATATTGTCAATTTCCCAGCTGCCCCAAGTCATGTGACTTGTGCTCTGATAAACTTCAATCACTCTTTACTGCTGTACTGCAAGTTGGAGTGATATCACCCCCTCCATTTCCCCCCCCCAGCAGCCAAATAAAAGAACAATGGGAAGGTAACCAGATAGCAGCTCCCTAACACAAGATAATAGCTGCCTGGTAGATCTAAGAACAACACTCAATAGTAAAAACCCATGTCTCACTGAGACACATTCAGTTACATTGAGAAGGAAAAACACCAGCCTGCCAGAAAGCATTTCTCTCCTAAAGTGCAGGCACAAGTCACATGACCAGGGGCATCTGGGAAATTGACAAAATATCTAGCCCCATGTCAGATTTCAAAATTGAATATAAAAAAATCTGTTTGCTCTTTTGAGAAATGGATTTCAGTGCAGAATTCTGCTGGAGTAGCACTATTAACTGATTCATTTTGAAAAAAACATGTTTTCCGATGACAGGATCCCTTTAAGTCTATATATAACCTGCCTAACTGCCAGTTGATCCAGAGAAAGGCAAAAAAAAAAAAACATTTGAAACCTCTCAAATTTGCCTCAGAGGGGGAAAAAATCCTTCCTGACTCCAAGATGCAATGGGACCAGTCCCTGGATCAACTTGTACTATGAGCTATCTCCCATATCCCTGTATTCCCTCACTTGCTAAAAAGCCTTCCAACCTCTTCTTTGACCTACAGTACATACTGTATGTTGCCCTGGTGCAACAAAACCAGCCTTCGTTATCTCTGAGACTTGCATAAATCTATTTACAGATTACTTTTGTGTTGTCTCATCTGCAAACACTGATACATTACTAACAATACCAATTCATTAATGAACAACTTACATAATAGTGGATCCAATACAGAGCCCTGTGGGACCTCACTTACTCTATACCTTATTCCAAGTAGACAATGTACCATTAAAAGCCTCTAACTGCGTTAGTTTAGAAAGCAGTCATTTGTGGGGCACTGCCAAGGCCAATGGACACTACTACATTCTCTTCTTCTGTCTGTTATTGATGCAGAGACCATTCAGCTCTAAAACACATTCTCTTTGCATCTGTGATCAAGCTGCTGGTTCTCTTCCTACCTTTCTAACCACTCTTTCTCTGTTGCTTTTACTAATTAATCCTCTTCCCTTGTTCAGCTTAGTGTGGTGGTTCCCCAGCAAGCTCTGTACTTGGAGCTTTGCTGTTCTCTTTTCCTTGGTATTCAGTAATATTACATAATTCTTTCACAAGCTACTGCTGAAATACTAATCCATGTCCTAATACTATCCTGCTTAGACTATTGTAACCTCTTATTAACAGGTTTCCCAGACTCCCACATTTCTTCCTTGCAATCAATTTTAATCTATTTTAAATGTAATCTCTGCTACTAGAATCCTTCTGCTCTCTCCTAAAAGGGAGAGAACCCCTGGTTAAACCTTTGTCATGGCTGCCTGTTAACATTCAAATTCAGTAGCCTCCCTACAATTCCTCATTTGTCTCCCAGAAATTTCCCAGGTGCCTCCACCATCCACACCCACTTCCATCTCTCATCTTAATCCTTTCTATCTTGCGGCTCTCTCCCTCTGGAATTCTATTTCTGAATTTCTCTACAAGGAACCCTTCAAAAACAAACTCTTACATACATTTGAAGATACATACATAAGAAGATTAATATACTGTATATTGTATAATGAACCTCAGGATCCAAAAGACAACTAGAAGAAAGGTAGAGTTATATTAGTTAGCTTGGCCAACGTTAAGAACGTACTTGTTCCTCCTTTTTTTTTCACATTTATCAACTCGACACACACTTTTACAATAATACAAATCTTATTTTGAAATCCTTCCATCCTTGACATTTCTGCTTTATGTCATGTTTCAGTCACTGTGACTTTACAAGGCAAATTGTTGTTTAATTTTTTACTGATACTTAAACTTATGGGAAAAAAAAAGTCGTCTTGACATTTGATTCTTTTTGGATCAATTTCTGAAAACTGCGGCGCATCAGTATATCTCTGCAGATGTTGTTAGGGCTGATTGTGTTGTGCCCCGGGGGATTTATTAAAGGAAGATGATGTAAAGACCAGTAAGAAGACGGGTTGGTTTAATGGAAAACTAACTAGATACATTGCCACATGATTGTTTACATTACTGCAGAGTACCAAGTTCATAATGAGGTTGTATCTCCGATTAAAGCAAAGGTCATTTGTGGAATATGCTTCATTGCAAAGTATAGGAGCACAGGAGGCCTCACCACTTCAACATGAATAGTAAAAAGATATTATACGCACAGAATTAGCCGAGTCTTCCCTCTAACTTTTCTCATAGCCTGTACAAAAACATACAAAAACAAACATGCTAGTAAAGTTAGGGGACCTGTTTTCCAGAATGCTTGTGAGCTAGGGTTTTCTTAGGGTTGCCACCTTTCTGTGGGCTACGATCAGGGCAGGGGGCGGGATGGTGACATCACAGGGGCACGTCTGTGATGCAACGGGCAGAATGGTGATGTTGCAGGTAGGGCAAGAGACATCACAGGGCGGGCTGTGATGTGCCAATCAGTGATTGGCTGATTGCCATGTCAATCAGAGGGGATCCTGTCCTGTTCTCCTTATTTTGGACAAAACCAGATGGGTAGCAACCCTAGATTTTACAGATATTGGATCCTTTCATAATCTCCATACATCACATCTACTAAAAAAATATTTTAAACCAATATTTCACCAATTTACATTTATATTTAAACCCAAGATCAATTATATTTTAGTTGGAATCAAGTACAAGCTACAGTTTGCTACTACAGGGAAATCACGGAAATTATTTTTTAAATATTTGAATAATTTGATGAAAATGGAGTCTATGGGAGATGTCCTTCCCATACTTTGGAACTTTATGGAACCACTCCCTCCTATTAAGCACTAAGCATTGTGGCCCCGAAAAGGGAAATTTATGAAGATGCTATAAATTAATATTTATTAACAAATCCAAAGAATTGAGCCTCCTTCGATAAAAAAATTTTAAAACTTCACCTTTTAAAATAATAATAATAAATTCGCCTATCACTAGGGCGCAGATTTATCAAGGGTCGAATTTCGAAAAATACCGCAGATTTATCAAGGGTCGAATTTCGAAAAATACTTCAAAAATTCGACCATCGAATTACAATACTTTGACTATGAATATTGAACTCAAAGTTTTTTCAGCAAATTTGGGTATCCTGCGTTCGAAGTAAACGACTCGAAGGATTTCAGCAATCAATTGAACGATTTTTCTTCGACTTAAAAAAACTTAGAAAACTGCTCTAGAAGGTCCCCATAGGTTAACATAGCACTTCGGCAGGTTTCATTTGGCAAAATATTGAAGTTTTTTTTAAAAAGACAGTACTTCGATTATCGAATGGTCGAATACTTAAACTATTTTACTTCGAATCAAATTCAAAGTCGAAGTCGTAGTATCCTATTCGATGGTCGAAGTATCCAAAAAATTACTTTGAATTTCGAATTTTTTTACTTCGAAAATTCCCTCAAATTCACTTCGACCCTTGATGTGTCATACGTAAGTTGACAAACAAACTCCGTTTTTAAGCAATTTTAATGCCCAACTACCCCTTCTCAAAAAAAATCATTAAGAGGCACAGTAGCAATTCAAATTGAAATGTGAACACAATCATAATACACATATATAATAGTATGGATGCACTGGAAACAGAATCAGCTCATCACTCATGCCAGAAAAGGGGTTAATATCCAAGGCACGTTGCTAATAATCTTGTCTGTCACCCGGGCGGTTACTCTCCTGGGAGCGATAAAGTGTATCCAAGACTTACGTAACCTACTTGCCTAATTATGGGAAATCGGAGGAATCATAAGACACCTACAACCTCCTCACAGGGTAGTGGCCCCGTTTATAAAGTATTGAAATACAAATGAATTCTATTTTAATAGCCTCGGTAGCTGGTCGGGGAAAGAGAATCGGCTATTTATGAACCCCTGAGGAAAAGAGAAATTGTTGTCGGTATCTGAGCAGAAAGGACAACAAATAGGAAACTATTATTAAAATATCATTAATTATTACTCATACTCCACATTTAAGATGTTGATAACACATCAGCGGGAATTTTTTGAGTTTAAAAGATACTGACAAATGAACTACAGGCATCCGGAAACCAGTCCCTATTGCAAGCAAAACCAGCCCATTGGGTTTATTTCATTTGTACATGATTTTCTAGTAGACTTAAGCTATAAGGATCCAAATTATAGAGATCTGTTATGTGGAAAACCCCAGGTCCTGAGCACTCTGGATAACAGGCCCCATACCTGTACTTAACATATTTCCTAGCATTAATGGCCTACATTAGGCATCAGTATATACACATACGTATCTTTCTTTCTTTCTTTCTTTCTTTCTTTCTTTCTTTCTTTCTTTCTTTCTTTCTTTCTTTCTTTCTTTCTTTCTTTCTTTCTTTCTTTCTTTCTTTCTTTCTTCTATCTATCTATCTAAAGTCATTAAATACCTGCACTCTGATGCATGTATTATCGGGGTGCACGGTCAATATTGGTTACAAGGAAAAAGGTCCCAAAGAGGACCGAAACGTCAGATTTGTTTTTATGTATGTAAAATAAAAAGACAACATGAAGGGCAGTGCTGGTCCAGGAATCATTTATTCCAAACAGAAAAAAAAAAAAATATATATATATATATATATATATATATATATATATATATATATATATATATATATATATATATATATAGCCATACATCTATGAATACATACACTAGTGATGTGCTGGTCGAGAAAAATTGGACCCAGACCCGGACCCGCACACCCAGATCTACACATGTCTGCAGTTGACTTCTGCCTTCCTTTATAGACCCACGTGCACCTATAAAACTGGTGGTCTGAAGCCAGCAGTGTAAGGCATAAGAACTCAACCCGAACCTCTCCATGACGCACAAATGAGGCAGCAAGGTCAGCCAAAACTTGCTTAACCCACAGGTATCGGGCCAGCCCACACATCACTAACATACAGATACATATAAGGGTTCATTTGTGAATGGCCCTTGATATTTTCATGTCCAAAAAGACATCCAACCCCCCTTAAAGGCATTAAAAAAAAAAACCTGAAATCGCTATATCACTAGGCAAAACATTCCAAAGCCCCCCAACCTCACAGCGAAACTGCTGAAAAAATTGCAAAAGGCAGCAACTTTTTTTATGGCGAAAAAAATTGCTCATCACTAATCATTGACATTGCTTACTTTTTCCTCCAGTCTTTGCCCAATGGTATATGGGTATTTTGTAGCTTTTAGTTGCCTTTGTCCTATTATTATGTCTGTCACTGCTATTGATTGCCCAGGGGATTCTACATCATTGGAAAATAAGTTCCATGTGCCTAACCCTTATGTCTACAATTCATCTCCTCTGTTCATTTCACTCATCTCCCTTCTCCACAACCCTGTCTTTGATAGTGGATCTGCCCTTTCCTGTTGCTACTTCAATTTGCACTTTTAGTAATACTCTTCCTATGGTTTAATTCTGAAATTGGACTACATACTCAAACTGAGTTAAATATGTAATACAATGATCAACAATCAATGGAACTGATTATTTAATATGCATATTTATCAAAGGATGAGAAAGCAACAAAATTCTTCAAGAGTTCTCCTGTACAAGGAAACATTGTTTTTGAGCGATCCATCAGAGCATTTTTGTGGTGAATGCTTCTTTTCATACTTCCACCCAATGGGGTCCATTTACTAACAATCGAATTGAGATTTTGAGTGTTTTCTATATTTCTTAAAAGCTCTAAAAATGTGATACTTAGGGGCCAATTCATTAACTTCGAGTGAAGGAATAGAAGAAAAAATATGTTGAATTATGAAGTGTTTTTTTGGCTACTTCGACCATCGAATGGGCTACTTCGACCTTCGACTTCAAGAAAAAACTTCTTTAAGAAAAAACTTCAACCCCCTAGTTCGCCACCTAAAAGCTACCGAACCCAATGTTAGCCTATGGGGAAGGTCCCCATAGGCTTGGTTAAGTTTTTTTGGTTGAGCGATAATCCTTCGATCGTTGGATTAAAATCCTTTGAATCGTTCGATTCGAAGGATTTAATCGCTTGATCGAATGATTATTCCTTCGATCGTTCGATTGAAGTATTTGTGCAAAATCCTTCGACTTCGATATTCGAAGTCAAAGGATTTTCATTCCCAGTCGAATTTTGAGGGTTAATTAACCCTCGATATTCAACCCTTGATGAATTTGCCCCCTTAGTGAAAAAACTGAGAAAATGTTCAATACAAAAATGTGTCAAGCAAAAGTTGTTACCGTCCTATAGAAGTCAATGGGTGCAGTGCAGATCTTATTGGACCATAATTAATCAATTTGGACTTTTAGAGGTTTTGGATTTTTTTGTCAGAAAAACTCAAATTTTTAGAGCTTTTTGAGGTATTCGTATTTTTAGCACATCGTTTTGCATTTTTTGTTCATACTTTTTATATTCAGATCTTCTAATAAATTCCATGACAATTGTTATTTTAGAGAAAGTGAGATTAGTCATGGTCTCCAGAACCTCTAAAACCACAAAAATCTGACTTTTAATAAATAAGCTTCACTGTGTCAAAAAAAACACAAATTCTTAATAATTTGATAACATTGTTTAACATTGTTCTTTGGAAGAACAAAGATGACATATATTTTTGTTGAAAATATCCTGATATATATATAATCAAATGCTGCCAATTTCTAAATAGTAGCATCTTTAAAATATATTGAAAATTAATACTTCTGAGTAAAGAATTGATTGAGCATTCCAAAGAAGATTTTTTTTATATACATCTAGGTGCCGATTCACTAAATTCGGGTGAAGGGTTAGAATAAAAAAAACTTCGAATTTCGAAGTTTTTTTGGGCTACTTCGACCATCGAATGGGCTACTTCGACCTTCGACTTCAAATCGAACAATTCGAACTAAAAATCGTTCGACTATTCGACCATTCGATAGTCGAAGTACTGTCCCTTTAAAAAAAACTTCGACCCCCTACTTCGGCAGATAAAACCTACCGAAGTCAATGTTAGCCTATGGGGAAGGTCCCCATAGGCTTGCTAAGCTTTTTTTGATCGAAGGATTTTCCTTCGATCGTTGGATTAAAATCCTTCGAATCGTTCGATTCGAAGGATTTAATTGTTCGATCGAACGAAAAATCCTTCGATCGTTCGATCGAACGTTTCGATATTCGAAGTCGAAGGATTTCAATTCGAGGGTCGAATTTCGAAGTATTTTTAACTTCGAAATTCGACCCTTAGTGAATCTGCCCCCTATTCTTAAATTGGAGTTAAATATGTAATACAATGATCATCAATCAATGGAACTGATTATTTAATATGCATATTTATCAAAGGATGAGAAAGCAACAAAATTCTCAAGAGTTCTCCTGTACAAGGAAACATAGTTTTTGAGCGATCCATCAAGCATTCGATTCTATTCTAAATCCAATTAAAAAAAAAAAAAAAATTGCCCTGGAGAGGATGAAATAATTTCAATGTTTATAAAATGTTTATATATTTTTAGTGCTTATTGCTAATATTGTAAACTACATCAGAGTCTTCTTTAATGTACCAGATTTTACCAGCGTTTCAGTCTATTTAAAAAAAAACAGCAACAAAATTTTACCCTGGAGAGGGAAATTACCTAGTGAAAAACAACGTCAATGTTTTTAACTGTATTATATATTTTCAGTGCTTGTTTGAAGTATTCTATGATTTGCTACAGCTTCACAGAATGTTTCCTATTTTGATCCTGTTGTATGCGACTAAATGAGATAGATCTTATTAATATGAATGTCTCTAAAATATGCTGCACATGAAACACTTCTTGTAATAAAAAATAACAAACAGTCAATATTTAAAAATAATATTTAAAATTTTACCAATATTTTTATTTACATCTATTTTAAGTAAATAATTTTGCCCTGGAGAGGTTTAATACCTAGCAAGCAATCATTTTGATGTTTATGATATTTTTTTCAGCACATGCTGCAAATATAAGAAAGTAAATCTGTCTGTTTGGAGTTTTCTATCATTTGTTACAGCTTCAATAAACTGTAGTAATATAGCAATATGAATAATATATTCTGGACACGATACACATTCAGTGTAAATAAAATAAAACAAAAATAACAATAAATGATCATAAAAAATTAACAGTTTTTACTAATACAGGTATAGAATACCTTATCCGGAAATCAAATATCCAGAAAACTCCTATAGACTCCATTTTATGCAATTAATCCAATTTTTTTTAAATTGTTTCCTTTTTCTCTGTAATAATATAACATTAGCTTGTACATGAGCCAAACTAAGATATACTTAATCCTTATTGGAACCCAAACCAGCCTATTGGTCTTATTTAATGTTTAAATGATTTCTAGTAGACTTAAGGCATGAAGACCCAATTTACGGAAAGATCCGTTATCCGAAAAACCCCAGGTCCCGCGCATTCTGGATAACAGGTCCCATACCTGTATTCCAATTTCAAAATTTTAAGAACAAATTTCGGCCCTAGAGAGTGACATTACATTAACATTAACAAATAATTTAAATGGTGTTATATTAATTAGTTTTAGTGCTTGTAATAAAGTTCTTTTTACCTATTTTGTTTTTCTATTTTTATTCAGACACCATTAAAGACAAAGCAAAGGAAAATTCTAGGTTGAAGTATGAAACAGAAAGCACTGAGTGATGATGAAACACAGCAGTAACAGCCTGTTCCTAAGCACCATACTTCCCTGCCATACTTGCAGTATATTTCTTATTGTCAGGTTACGCTTTAATGATCTATTATCTCAGATTTTCAAACAAATTGAACTTGTAAAGCAAAATACTTCATAAGCACCTTGAGAGAATTGGCTAATTCACATCTGCAGCCAGTATAAATCATTAACTTACATCCTACTGCTACTAAGAATTCAGAAGGCACCTTCGGTGAGTTTAGAAAACATCACAACTAATTACTGCTGATTCCATGTTTGATACGAGGAGGAAGGAATCTTTGGAAAAGTTCAAGGTGGCGTATTGGTACTTAAATATTACCACTGGGAATACTGGATGAAAAAGCACTGTGATTTAGAAAGAACTCAAGCTCTTTCTTGCAATTAAGTCCGCCTGCCTTCAGGATAATAATAACATTCCCAGAAGATCTGCATAGTCATGGACGATGGCGGGGTTGGGATGCAGGAATTAAAATGAATAGGTGACTGCAAAACAGACCAACTTTTGTTGCTGGGTATTTAATAATTTGCCCCCTTTTAACTTTTCTAAATTTCTTAATTTTACTATTTGAGATTTGTCAGCAAGATATACAACAACAGAAGGACAAGTGATATAGTCACTAGCGACATGGACTCAATTTGATTCTTTCCTTTACCACAATGACTAGATACAATAATTTTCTGCCGGCATGGTTCATAGCTGAAGCTATATATGCAAACCCCAGAATTAAAAAAATTCTATGAGGCTGACATATCAAAGATCAAACCTGGGCATTTACCGCCATTCCGTTTTTTTTTTTTGCTCTAAAACTCACAATCTCGAAACATAACTTTAAATCAAATACAGTATTTACGGAGCCAAAAAAACTCAAAAAACGTAAATGTAAAACTTCGACATCTAAAGGCTTGAGAGGTCATGAAGAAGTCAATCGCAGCTGTCCTAGGCAAAATTGCAATTATTTATTAAATTCAGGTGTTTCTTTTACTTTTTTTTTTGAATGTTCAAGAATTATTTAAGGTTTTTTTTAGCTTATAAACTCACAAATTTCTGGTATTCAAGTTTTTTTTCAATGATTTTAATCTGAGTTTTTTTTATATTCAGATTTTTTAATACATAGGCAAACATTGAAGATTATTTTTTAACTGTATTTGAAGTAGAATAAATCTCAAAAATGACACATCCTTTTTGAAGACAAAAGCACCTAAATATAATAATTTCTTCTTTACAATTTTTACTCTTTAACTGCACTGTATGTTACTTTTTAGTTCAGAAAAATATTGCCATTGAATTCACACACATAATTAACAGAAAATTCCAACAACCTAATATTTATAAATTAGATCGGCTTTCTTTTTTTCTTCGGAATAGTTTATAATTTTCTAATATAGAATTTGAGTCAGGGTATAAATATATGCATTCACTACAGTATATATTGTTACTCCCTGCTGATCACAAACCTCATTAACTCCATTTAATAACAAACAAGCAGAATGTGTGTTATAGCAAATTAATCTGTGTGATTAATGTGGAATGGAGTACAGTTAAATTAGAGAAGGCAGGTAATAGACCAGCTCCTGGAAATACTATTAAAAGAGGCAATTTTAATGGGGAAAACAAAAATAAAGACCTGTATGAGTTTTTGCTGGTCAAGTCTTTTTTTTTTTTGCTGAATAGAACTTATATTTTTCATGTTGTACATAGTCATATAGCTAATCTGCTTTTTAAATGCTTTAAGTTGAGACCAACTTAGATGTCTACTAAGGTTTTGCCTGATGTTTCTGCCTCTAGTGCAGGGTTAACTACTTATTTATCAAATGTCGAATTTTAGAGAATTTGATTTTTTTTATGAACGCTACTAAATTTGGTTTTATTCATTTGAATTTGATAAAATTCAATGGAATAGTCATAACCCGAAAACTTGAATCAAATTCAAATCGAATCCAAATTGAGCTTTTTTTTGACATGCAACATTTTTTTTTCTCCCATTGGAGTCTATGTCATTTTCGAAGCAAAACTTTGGCTCATCACTACTATTAACATCTACAAATAGTTCAAGGGACCTCTGCCATTGACTTTGAACTTAACAGGTTTTAGGTGGAGAATAGTCAAATTAGAACTTTTTCCAGGGTCAAGGTGTGATAAATCTCACATTTGAATTCAAATTCGAGTTGGTGGTTTTAAATTCCAATTTCTGAGTTTTAACCAAAAAAAAATTTGAAAATTCAAATTTACCATTCATGTCATAGTAAATTCCATGTAAGCTTGGAATTTGACTTTTGGAAGGTTGGGAAGTGTGCAAGTGCTTGTGACACTACTGCTTGCAGTGCTGTAACTACCTATACAACAGACCCCACAGTTGCAGGGGGGTTCTGGCAAAATAGGGCCCCTGACCACAGAATCTGCTGCATCATAACTGCCCCTCCCTAGTCCATTTTGTAGCTTTAAAATAGAGGCATGGTGAGAGTCAGCAGGTACAGTGCAAGTGGGCCAGAGTGGGCCTGGGGAGGAGGAACTCCCCAACTGTTTTGAGGGGAAGCACCCAAGTTATTCCACTGCTTGCAGAACTGGAAGACTGGATGCTATTCTATGTACCCTGATGCATTCTGTAGTTCTTAACACTGGTGATACAATAAAAATAGGCAGCCATCTAGCTAGCAATGGAGGAGTGTCACCATGCAAACACTGTCTCAAACTTTCCCTTAAAAAGACACCTTAAAATATATAAAAAAATAGACAAACAACATTCTGAACATTGCAATATTCTCTGTTACACTACCATTGACAAGTAGTTTGGGAAAGTGAATTTGTAAAGCACGAAACAATAATAGTATCAACCATCTATATTGTTCTGCGGTCTCTGGCATGATGAAGAGAGCTGCACATATCAGTTTTGGCAAATTGTAACCATGTTGGAGCTTCCAAATTGGTAGGGTAAGTGAATGCCCTAGAGTGTTAATGAGTTCTGATCAAATAATGTTTATAAAGCTGCGTTCCATCCACGAAACAGTCATTAGTAAGTTTTATTTTGTTGTGTGTTGGAAAACAAAAAAACACGTTCCATAGTGATAAAAGGGGCAGAATTGAATCCATCCCTAGCCTGCTACTTGACAAACCACATCTAACTGTAACATAGGGTATCCCAAAACCCAGAAATAACCCCAAGGTCCCAGTCACGGCTTACAATTCTGCCTTTAAAACAGACACCTTTCGCTTCGGGAGGAGTCCTCCACTACTCAGATGTTGCCAGGTCTTAAAGTAAGCGGACCAAGGAGAGAGTTCTGGGCAGACAAGTGAACCAAACATGTACTGTAAGGACGGGAACAGGAAATGCAGTCATGGAACAGGAAAGCTCGGTACCAGAGAGGCAGTGTAGTGCAAAGTCAGGGACCAGAAGCAAAGTCAGGGACACAGGCCAAGGTCAATACCAAACAGACAGTGTGGTACAAAATCAGGAACCAAAAATGTAGTTAGGATAAACAGGCCAGAGCCAAACCAATCAGTAACGCTGTAAAAAATCGAGATCAAGAAAAGTGTTCATTAACAGGCGAGAGTTGGCTCAGACAGCAATGCAGCAAGGGACATGGACAAAAATCAGGCTTATACAAACACACCCAGGAACTATGAAAATAGACCTACTTTGGGCAATGAGTGCTTGGTCGAGGCCCTTCAGTGCCAAGTTTAACAAGGACACGTGCATCAAAGCCCTGAACCTCTGATGACTCATTTATGGGTGGGCTCAGCCACCATCGAAAAAGTGTCAGCACAGTTTCATCACAAAAGGGGAGGGACCTGTCTTGAAGTTTGACCCGCTACCCATCTGAACCTGCACTTGGAACTCACTTTTTGTTTGCAGTTTGCAGGTTTCAGGTCATGACTAGCCCCCCCATCCCTAGTCATAATGCATTGTAATTGTACTAATTTCCATAAGTCTTGGTGTAACCTTCATTTGGTTTGTGCTTATTTAAGTTTTCAGTTACTATAAGACACTTTTACATTTCCCAATCAAGTAGGGTTTTATTAACATTGTACTGCAGTACATAGGAATTCTAGGACACATTTAGATTTCCCTAATATAAGTAATAGAGAGAAGAGGATACAGCAAATAAAAAAAAAATGATGGGAGGGGAGGGAATACAGCATAAAATAGCTATAGGAAAGTCAGTAACATAAGGAGACACACGTCCAGAATGACCCCTTAACTGTTGACCAGGATTCTTTACTAATTCTATAATAAATGCTTTTGATATGACATGATTTCACTTTAAAAATAAAACACTGTGCTGCACATTAATGGGGAAAGTCAGTGCAATTTGGGTCCATAGTGTGTAGCATTTTTGTTACATTCTTTTTATTTAGATTTATAAATCAGAAATCTTAGCACTTCAGCCTGGCTTAAGAATATAATGCAGTTTTGATTAATGATACATTTGTTTGCTGGACCAGAGCTGTGCTTAGAATGCCTCAGGGTTCTGTCTTTGGTCCACTTCATTTTAATATATTCATTAATGACTTTGTAATTGCCATTGAAATTTCAATGTTTCTGCAGACAACACAGTTTTACGTAATGCAAGAAGCTCTGACCAGGATGTTACTCCTTGTGACAATTTGTATTTCTTTTGTGTGTGTTTAAAGGGGGGGGGGTTAGACATTGTAGGCTTTGTACAGGTTTATTATCTCCTACTCTTTTATGGTTCTTTGCTGCAAACGGTCCCTCTGTCTCTACCTTTGTCCCACTATCACCCCAAGGGGTGTTGCTGTATCCACGAGGGAGCCATTTTTCCTATGTTCTCCGAGGGCTTTTTGGGTTTTGGCTCAACTTCAGAAAGCTAAGGCTACTGGCTGATGGGCCAAACTGTCCTAGTATAGCCCCATCTGAGTGGCTCAGGAATTAGTCAGTCATCCTTGGGGAGGTATCCATGTATTTTGGAAAGCCCTTTGCAGCCTTGCCCGAGTTAGTCTCTGTAGAGGAAGCAACCCAGTCAACAAGTTGTTCAAAGGCTCGCTGGGTTTCCAAAATCAGGATTAAACTTAACCTCTATAGTCCTCTTTTTACTTTTTGCATACTTAACACACCTGTTGGACAGAACTACCTTCATTTTCTTCACACTACTCTAAAGAGATATTTAAAGAAAATATATATATTAGAATACTGAACATACTTTCTGAGTGGATGTATCTCTTAGAGGAATTAATCATCTGGCAATGTTTCTTTTCCGTTTCCCCAAATTTTTCGCAGTTTTGCGAAATAGGACTTAATCACTCATCACTACAAATATGCATTTGCCTCAAAACTTAACTTTCCTTCAGGCGACTGGTCACTTAGAGTCGTGTACGGAACCAATTTCTAAGACCCGGCCGGACCCTCGACCTGCAGCCCGCAACCCGTACTGCAACCCGCGTATTTACCCACTTTGATCCACTACCCGACCTGGACCCTCAACTGCCTTATGTGCAACCAGACCCACAACCCGCCTACCACCATCAAGCAGGAAGTGATGTTGCTGCAAACCAGAAGTGACGTCATCAAAAGTGAGCAGGGACAGAAACAAGTTTTGAAATTTTTAAAAGGAGTAAAATATCGACAATATAACATAAGTTGAGAAATTTAGACCCACAACCCGACCTGCAACCCGCAGACCCGTGACCCGCAGACCGGCATTGATACCCACAACTGAAAATCCTACCCTCATTCCGCAGCGTACATACATTTTTGCGGGTAACCGGCGTGTACCCGACCCACTGCAGGACCCTTACTTTTAGTAATTGGGCCACAAATTTTGGTCATTTTGTAATCTCTGTGGTGCATTCTTTAGCTAGGGATTCATTTACATGCATATATATATATTTCTTCAACCAAACTCTCTTTGTAATGTTGTGTTATCTTTTTTTTTATGCATTAGTTATCATTACTGTTGCTTGTCTGCAGAGATCCGGGTGAAGCAATCAGCAAATGCCTAATTTAGCAATACACAGAAACCACCAATGGCATGCTATGTACAATAAAATCCTGATGCACTCTGGGCAGGTAGAAATAGTTTGTGTAATTGAATTTCTTGAGCATCAATGCACATTCTAAATATAAAATCCTGCATCTTGCACATTTAGATGTCCTAACAGATATTTATATAATTAGCTACTTTCCTAGTAGCTGCATCGAGAGCATGGTCATAAGGTAGACAGGTATCACAGCCTAGAATAGACAGCTCCTGCTCCTCTAGAATCATTAGTCCTCTAATTCTTGACTGTTTTCTGACATCTACTGAGATACAGGAGAAAACAGCCCGAGAAAACCAACTCAGCAGACAGAAAGAGCAACACATGCAATCGCATTGCTTTTTTTTCAATAACAACCTGCAATAATGGGGTCAGAGGGATTGTAGAAATTATACAAGTTAACATATTCAAGTAACGAGAAACAGATCATCACAATACACTTTATCACATACACACATAAAGTTGTTAGAGGATTGGCAGCTTCTCAGCCCATGAAGTCAGATAATTAAATTCAAGGTCAAAGCTTGCCAAGCTCGAAATAGATGCGCCTAGAGAGACACTGTGTGGGACATCTTTGCTCTCTTTTGACAAGTTTTTCGCCATTATTTTTCACAATCTGTAAATTTAAGACAGAACAAAAAAAATAAATAAAAACAAATAAAAAAAGGGAAGGCGATAAAGAAAATCCAGAAATACAATATTCTGTTTGATAAGCAGAACAGATGTACACCTATGTGAAGATGTGACATGATGTATTTATTTAGTTAATGATCAAGTTTTGTTGCCATTGATTGCTTTCAAGAGGCAACACATTTATTTTAATTAATTATCTGTCTTTTCAACCCTTTAATTTTTCTCATCAGTTCAAACCATCAAACATGTAATTTTAACATGACTTATTAAAATACAATAAATGAATAAACAAATAAATACAAAAATAGAAATAAAATATTGAAATGTGTAGTTGCACAGGGTTTAGATCACTAGATTCTGAAGACCCCTAAAGCTCATGAAATCTACAATTTAAAAATGACCCACTTTATTAATAAAATCCAAAAAAGATTAAAAGAACAAAAATAAGTGTAGTTGTACAATATGACCATTTCTTTATCAACCAAACATGACCAAACTCACCGCTCACCATTTCATATTATTTTACAAAATACAAAACAATATAATATTTATTAATATATATATATATATATATATATATATATATATATATATATATATATATATATATATATATATATAATATTAAATGAATACTGTCATGGGAAAAAAACATTTTTTCAAAATTAATCAGTTAATCAGTTAATAGTGCTGCTCCAGCAGAATTCTGCACTGAAATCCATTTCTCAAAAGAGCAAACAGATTTTTTTTATATTGAATTTTGAAATATGACATGGGGCTAGACATATTGTCAATTTCCCATCTGCCCCAAGTCATGTGACTTGTGCTCTGATAAACTTCAATCACTCTTTACTGCTGTACTGCAAGTTGGAGTGATATTGCCCCCCTCCCTCCCCCCCCCAGCAGACAAACAAAAGAACAATGGGAAGGTAACCAGATAACCGCTCCCTAACACAAGATAACAGCTGCCTGGTAGATCTAAGAACAACACTCAATAGTAAAAACCCATGTCCCACTGAGACACATTCAGTTACATTGAGAAGGAAAAACAGCAGCCTGCCAGAAAGCATTTCTCTCCTAAAGTGCAGGCAGAATTCACATGACCAGGGGCAGCTGGGAAATTGACAAAATGTCTAGCCCCATGTCAAATTTCAAAATTGAATATAAAAAAATCTGTTTGCTCTTTTGAGAAATGGATTTCAGGGCAGAATTCTGCTGGAGCAGCACTATTAACGGACTCATTTTGAATTTTTTTTTTCCCCCATGACAGTATCCCTTTAAAGAAACTGTTGATGAAGGGCATTGTTGAAGGGCATTGTTTAGGTAGATGAAATTGAGTTGTTTGGGAAGAACTTTTTTTTTTCACACTACATTTCCTGTTCAGCAGATGAAGAAGCTACATTTCACCTCCAATTATAAGGCCATAATGGAACACAAGTGTGTGCTACTATGAAGCGCAGTGAACAAAATTTTGGTAACTCATAACATGTATCAGATATTTCTTGTATCATTTGTCTAACATTTTCTAGAACAGTAAAAAGCTAACTGCTGACACAGATGGAGCAAATATTATCTGGACATTTTGTCAACTATAGCCCACCATGTAGGTCTCCCACCATGTCTCTCCACTAAAATATATTATTATTATAACCACAAGATTATCATATTTGTTGATATTTGTCATTGAAATGATTGATTTGATGTACAGTATGCTTTTTGAGGTCATGCAATGCTAATCGAAAGGTTGCTCCATATGTACATCACTGGACCTGCCTCTATGGGGCACATTTACTAAGGGTCGAATATCGAGGGTTAACAAACCCTCAAATTCGACCCTCGAATTTAAATTCTTCGAATTCGAATATCGAATTCGAAGGATTTAGTGCAAATCCTGCGATTGATCAATTGAAATAAAAAAAAATCGTACGATTCGAACGATTTCAATCGACCGATAGAAGGATTTTTCTTTGATAAAAAAAAGCTTAGAAAAGTGATGGGGAAGGTCCCCATAGGCTAACATTGTACCTCGGTAGGTTTAAACTGCCAAAGTATGTAGTCGAAGTTTTTTTTAAAGAGACAGTACTTCGACTATCAAATAGTCGAACAATTTTTAGTTCGAATAGTTTGAACCGAATTCGAAGGTCGTAGTAGCCTATTCAATGGTCGAAGTACCCAAAAAAATACTTTGAAGTTTTTTTTCATTCGAATCCTTCACTTGAGCTTAGTAAATGTGCCCCTATGTGTTTTACTTAAATCACTCTTAAAGGGGAACTATTGCAAAAATGAAAATTTTATATAAGCTTCAGCATACTGAAATAAGAATCTTTCATACTAAAATAAGAATCTTTCTAAGAATACTGTCTCTCTACATGCATAATTTGTGCAAAAGGCAGTTATTTTGTTAGATTTTGTTTGTACTGGAATCAGTTATTTGAGTGAGCTCTAATACATCTTGTAGGCAAAAGGAGCCCCCCTATATGATATATTGGATCTAACTGTCCATGATTATCTGATGAAGACAGAATGAAGAGAAACATATTCTTATATGTGAAGATAAACTTGATTATTTCAGAAATGATGCAGATTATGCAATTGATTGTAGTTACAAAGTTTCTTATTTCAGTATGCTGAAGCTTATATTAAATTTTCCTTTTCGTGATAGTTCCCCTTTAAGTTACCAGAAGGGATGAACAAAGTTAATTAGTGAAACACATGTTTAAATCAGTGGCAAAGATTTTCATGAATCTGAGCTAGAATTTTACCATGTGTTTGTTGAATATGGGGAAAAAAAACCTATTGACCCCAAAGCATTTGGCAAGAGAAAAAAACACAAGAAAATACAGCCATTGATTCCAATGGATTTGACACATGAAAAAATGCCCATTGACTCCAATGCATTTGGTGCAAGAAAAAATTGCAGGAGAAAAAATGCCCAATGCAATGCAATAATGCATAACGTGGCAAAAAAACCATTGGCTCAAATTTTTGGCAAAATGTTGCCATTTAGAGATTTGTTCTGTGGTTTTGCAATTTTTTGGCAAAGCAAAATAGGGTAGTTTACTCATCACCAGTTACCAGACCAAATCCAAATCAAATCTTAGGAGTTTAACCACTTGCTGAGCACCTGATCTAAATTCACCTGATCTAAATTCTGCTGAGAATATAGAAATACATGCAGAGTAAAGGGTTTGAAAACTTTATAATATTTAATATCTCTATCACCAAACTTTTAATACAAGCATAATGCATTTTATGGTTTAATTCTTCGCCTACTCTGAGGAGGAACAATCAAGGTTAAGTCAAGTGTGAGCAAGTTAAAGCATCGTATTTGCACACAATACTTAAATACTCAATGTCAATCTCATTTGATAATGTGAAATCAAGGCCACCGACATTGTACCTTTTTTATCATATTTAATACTACTCCATTTCCATTTTTCTGCTGTCACCTTTCTATAATTTTATGTAAAATTGACTGATTAAAAGACTTGATTCAAATTTTAAGAGCCAAAAACTTGATGGGCAATTTTCCTCCAAAGAAAAGTATTTTATCTATTTTTTTTTTTTTTTTGAAACTTGATGTTGTTTCATTGTATAAAATAAAATCCCAGTAGATTTAAGAGTTTAAAAAGTAAAAAGTAATTTATGGTATTACTCTTCTCACTTTAAATAGTGTTCACATTCATGTAGAACATCATCCCTGAGTGTACATATGCTGTTCAGAAACACCTGCAATGCTCTGATGTTGTAAGGCCAAAACTGGTCTGTAGTTGGATCTGATCAGCAATAGTGATGGGCGAATTTATTCGCCAGGCGCGAATTCGCGAAAAATTTCCGCGATTCGCCAACAGCGAATAAATTCGCGAAAATGTGCCTGAAAAAAATCGCTGGCGTCAAAAATGGGCGCCGGCATCAAAAACGAGACGCCGGCGCCGTTTCGTCAATTTTTCGCCGTTTCGCGAATTTCACGCTAATTTCACACATTTTCCGGCGAAGCTAAATGGCGCAAATTCGCCCATCACTAATCAGCAAATAACTTGGCTTTATGTTAAAACACAATGGGCTTTAAACTATAGGGTATTGAAAGTTTCAAGAATGGGTTTCTTGCTAGGTTTCCTTCTGCTTTGCATATGTAGGGGGCTCATGGTTTTGTTGTCCTTTGTTGCAGGCTGTCCCCCAAAGGTTTTGCAACATAAGTGTGACCATAATTTACAGTTGGGAGGGAAAGCTGTTTCCCTATCCTGGGTTAAAGTATTTTCCTGGCAGTCCAGTAGCTGGACAAGATGTGTCATAGTGTTGGTCTTTAAAAGGAGAAGACAACATGTGTTCAGCATCTTTGGATCACACCTCTTGGAAGTGGATGGAATTCAGAGCCTGGGTGTAGGTAGGCCCATTATTATTATTAACATGTATTTATAGAATGCCAACATATTGTGCAATGCTGGTAGGTGACAAAACTATGAGGATATCTTTATAAAAACTCACTCTAAAATGAAAATTAGGGTTGGGTTAGCTATTGAGCAGCCTAATGATATAGCCAGAAAAATAGAAAGATTAGTCGCCTTGGGTGTCACCCAGCAGAGTAGGAACTTAAGTGAACAAACCTAGGGGGGTAGAGGAATTCCCACAGAGGTTCCACCTGGAGGACCTGTACTTGGGACTACATTGTGTCATATGTGACTATTCTACATACCTGTTTTAAGAACATTGGTGCCCTACTGATAAATTCTACATTAGCAACACCCTTCATCCACTAACACTTGAAGGACACATCCTAAGATCTAGAATTGCATGTAAGTTTGTCTGCAGGGAGTTGCTGAAGCACGTAGCACCCCATTTAGGCTTACACATCCAAATGAGAAAACGGTTACTTACGCTATATGCCATACAGTATGTAATAAAGATGCCAACATTCAAAGAGCCTTGTTGATTTGAAACCAATCTGTCAATTTGAGATAAGGAACATGATTGAAAACGGTTTACAATGCTCCTTCTTGTAAGCTGAAGACTGAATAATGTTGGAAGTTGTATGTTGTGTTTCATTGTGGAGTGCCCAGGATCTGACACACATTTTTTGAATATTTTATGCTTACTTTCAAATCCCAAAACTGTAGCTTGCTGGAGTAATTTAAAATGCAGTGCATTTCTTACAGTGGATTATTATAAGAGGTCATGGTGGATCTGAAATAAGCTCCGTTTAGCACACAATGTTGTTGCTTGATGTCGAATATTGTATATTGCTTAGAATGTCCATTCTGTGATTGCATTGGTTAAACATTGTACAGGTATGTAACATGCTATCCAGAATATACAGGACCTGACGTTTTCCAGATAAGGGATATTTCCATAATTTGGATCTCCCTGCCTGCTAGGGATGTAGCGAACCGCCGCCGATGTGTTCGCGAACGCCGTTCGCGAACACCGGCAAAATTTGCGAACAGTTCGCGAACTGTTCGCGAACTTCGAACATCCGAAAATCGTTCGATTCGAACGATCGAAGGATTGAAATCGTTCGATCGAAGGATTTTCGTTCGTATCGAACGATCGAAGCCATTCGATCGAATGATTTCATTCGATCGAATGCTTCGATCGTTCGATTCGAACGAAAATCCTTCGATTTTAGCGGTCGAATGGTCGAACGATCGAACGATTTTGACGCGAACGCCTATTGGCGAACGTCGCGCGAAGTTCGCGAACTTGCGGCGGACGCGAACAGTCGAAGTTCGCGCGAACTAGTTCGCCGGCGAACAGTTCGCTACATCCCTACTGCCTGCCACTATCTTTCACTCCTAGAACAACTACTGTATAAAAATAACTCTTTCCCCTAAATAAACTTTCCATAAATTGGGCCCTGATACTGTCCAGACCCACTCCTGTATCCACCTCCCCTCATGGTGGAATCCAGTAAGAGAACCATGAGCACATGTGTTCTCCCTTTCAAACTCTTAAACACCTACTGGACAAATTTTGAACTACAATAGTGAATCCAAGAACCATTTAGTTGTTGAAACCAAGGTGAAAATGCCTGAATAAAACAGACCTAACCTCAGAGTCTCGACATTAGCTCTTCTATGGTTGCCTAGGAATAGGACGTACTGACCTAACAATGGTTGGTAAAAAAGACACAGTGGACCAAGAACAGTGGACTCCAACATTATAGCTATAGGACTGCTGAACCCATAGACTTGCACAGCATAAATTGAATATGCTATTATATATATGTATGGGACAAATGTCAATTAAGATCCAACAAGCTGCAGTGTTGGACTGGCCCACAGGGATACCAGAAAAAGTCCCGGTGGGCCCAGGTGTCAGTGGCCCCTCATGCTGCTAAACTGTTGGCCCATTTCATGGCCATTCCCTATTTCTCACAAAGAGGCTAAATAGGTGGAATAATAGATTATAGTATGTAAAGAAAAGAGACTAGGAGAATAGAGGTTGATTGAGGAGAGGAAGAAAATAGTACTGAGGGTGGGCCCCTGGTCTAAAAACTTTTGGTGGGCCCCTGGTCTAAGGTTTTTTGGTGGGCCCCTGGTCTAAGGTTTTTTGGTGGGCCCCTGGTCTAAGGTTTTTTGGTGGGCCCCTGGTCTAAGGTTTTTTGGTGGGCCCCTGGTGTCCCAGTCCGACACTGACAAGCTGTAATCACATCTGAATTTTGCATTGAAAGAAAGAACTTCTCCAGTACTATAGTTCTGGACAAGGAGACACATTTCACAGTCCTGAAACAGCCACTGTACCTCTTTATCAAGAGGCCCTGTGTTACTATACGTTACAGCTACAATGCAAGGACTCAGAGAAAAGAAACAAAGGCTGCCAATAAATGGTTCAAACATGCTGTAGTGTGATTCATACAAGGTGAGTATGTGGGCTTGCTTGCACATGTTCTCCTGTATTTTTAGCAAATAAATGCAGATTCAGCCAACCTTTTTTTTCCAGATCCAGATTTACTGTGCAGAAGAAGAAAACACCTGCTGTTTAATATATTCTTCTTTTTATGGTTTTAACAACTGTTATGAAAGAGAAATGTAGTGTTTGTTAAGCCTCAGAAACATTATAGATATGCTAGGAAACATGTAAATGCCACTAAATTGCCCAGTTTGTTTATACTCACAATTGTATAGTCAAAAGTATAAAGCAGAATGACTCAGAAACCTGCTAGAGTGCTATTTTTTGTCTCTGGAGAATAACATAAAAGGTGGAAGGCTTCTAATGGACAGATGTCATGATCAGGGTCCTCTGGTGGCGAGGCCCAGGATGCAGCAAATGCCTTGGTTATATGTAGTTTATGAAGAACAATGAGTAGTAAGAGATACCAATATAATGCTATTCAACCGAGTACACCAGGCAGAAACCCAAGGGAATATGACTTAATTCAACAAGAATTTGTGATTTCTCCAAGATGACCTAAAATAAATCAAGATTGTTTCTCAGATGTTTATAAATGCATCCCTAATTGTCATATTATTGTAGTACTGTAGCATAATTTTAATTTCTAAATAGATATTTTTTTTATTCAAAACAATTATTCACAGGACAAATACTAACACCGAAGCAGATTCTTTACTTGTCAAAACCTCTCCAACTCTCAAAAACTACTTGAAGCAACACATACTGGAACATCTATGTCATATGGGATGGAGATACTTTTAGACTGTCACAGATTTTAACTTTCAGCAACTTCAGTACATCGGGTCCGGTACCCTCGGAATACCTGCAAAGTGGAAGGGTTTTGGGCAAAAAAGTCCCTGTTTCCTTGGCCCTGCAGGCAGTCCATGGGTAACGTGACTGGGTACCCAACAAAGGTGCCAGCTTGATCCCTCCCATCTTTCCTTGTGGTTCTGACGTTTTTTTGTCACTTATGGTGAAATGTGACGCCGGTTTCATGTGTCGGAAGGTTAGTTGACCTATTGTGGGTCGGGTAGCGGAGCAGCGGGGAAGAAGTGTGTTTGCAGGTCTGGGTTGAGGGGTATGGGTTAGGTGCAGGACTCTACCTTCAGTTTACTAACTCCCCCATAAATGGGACAAAGAACTTGAAATCCCTTTCATAATGGATCAATGAGAAGGCCATAAAGACACGTATCATGTAGAATGATATACAATAATTACTATATAGATGGTACATATGAAAAAAGCCCACCATATTCCATCATCTAACGGAGAGGATGTGGTCAACATGGTACAACATTACATATATGGTGGAAGTCTCATAGAAGTTATATTCCAAGTTATTAAAGACGAGTTTCAATGTGACAGTATTATTACTGATTGTTCCAAATCATATCACCAAATTCAGGGGAAAAAAACGATTTCATTTTTTTCAAAGGACCATGATGACAATGAGCAAACACGTGGACTAAGGGCTGTAATAGAAAAAAAAATGGCAGCAGGAAACAACAACTGAACTAGAACCTTGAAGGGGCTAATACTCAACTTACATAGCAAGTACCATAAAAAAGTCTAATTGCATTTAGACAAAGCTGTGAATCTATGGTATCTCTTCCATAAAAGAAAACATACATTACATTATAGCATGGAGGATCCGACTATTATCCCATAAAGTCTCAAGCTGTTGCAAGATGATATTTTGTTTGACAGAAAGTCTCATGTTGTTCAGCCCTGTAATAATCAAGCCCTCAGATTCCATTGCTACTGATTCTCTGATCCAACGAAATAATGTCCAGTGCAATATATCGTCTTCAACGAAGCATTGTTGTACAAAAAGCCTACGAGTTTATACATATTAATGTTTCAATTGATGCAAAGTGAAGGTTTTTAGACGTGTTGTCTTTTCTACTTGAATATGCTGAAGATTAAAACACGACAGAAGATATCGATTGCAAATATCAATTATGTGTCTAAACGGTCTGATAAATTTGTCTGCAAACATTCCCACTGAGTCCACCAACACTTTAGATAGGGAAAGAAATGACCTTCATTAATAATCCTCTCAATGGGAAATTACACAGCGTCTTTTTAAAAATGTCACAATTATGGGAATGTGTTTAAAAGCAGAACAAAGAGATGTATAAATGGAGAACGAGACCAGCGCAGGCAGAACCGTACCATCGCTAATTTGTATAATCGCTGAAGCATGGCAGGAATATTTAGAGATATAGAGGTCATTACTGGATACATGTTGGTGCATTCAGATGTCAATTCAGATGTCAGTATATTTTCCTTCTGGCTTGCATGTTTTATCACTAAGTTGATATATTATCTTTAAATATGTCTCCTGACTGTAGGATGGTAGATATGTTTGATGTATGCACTGACTTTTAGCCGTGTAAAAACTGCTACAATGTCATTTCTTTACTCAGGTCATGTCCCATGGGAGTTTTTCCAATTGAAACTAATCTAGACAGGCTTCCATGTCTTCCAAATGGGAGCAATAGCCTCAATAGGTAGATGAGGAATTGTCAACCAAAAAAACCAACATTTCTATAAGGGAATTTAGAATTAGCTCTGCATTTTTTGGGGCAGTTGGTTTATAAAAGAGCTATAGCTTTGTTTATCTTTCTTTCTAGTCTTAACTTATTTGGGATGTCCTGAAGTCTGTTTTCTAAAAAGAAAACCTCAGAAACCATAGCCTTACAAGAGATTTCCCCCTGTAGGTGTTGGGATGACAATTTTGACAAAAAGAAATGGCTTGGTGTCCTCTGATGTTTCTATCATATACTATGTTATGTTCTATCCATCTGTAAAATCTAATGCCTAGCAACCGACATAATCTGTTGTTAAAATTGGAAACCAGCATAATCTTTTGATGACTATACATTATTTATACTTAAAGACCCCATTGCATATGAGGTCTGAAATTGAGAAAAGGGACTGGAGGCAAAGTTGTACACTTGGGCTCAAAATATACTGTAGGGATCCAGAGGGTAAATTCACCTCTGGTCCTTAATAAAAGTACCACATAGTGGGAAAATCCTCTGACTGTCCAGCTACGGGTTGTACCTTGAGTGAAGGGAGGGAGCCCTTGTCCCTGTGCAGTGTGTCTGGCAGATAGCAGGGGATAGAGGGTGTCACAAGATGTCGCTGCTGTGCAACTAATTTGATATAGGAGAGACATGTGCTCACACTGCCATTGTTAGTTTCAATTTCAATGAAGACAGAGTGAACAGAAACTGCTGCAAAGATGTGAAGCCTTTGGAAAGGTTTGGGGACATGGGACCCCAAGCCTGGGAGCTAGACCAGGAGGGTCTTGAGCGCCAACGCAAAGGAGGAATTTCATGTGCTCACACTATGGAGAGTGCTGGGAGCTGTAGTTCAGCAGAGAAGAACTTTTGTGTGCTCACACTATAGAGTGCTGGGAGCTGTGTCGTGAGGAGTAAAGAGGGTTTGCCATGCTCACACTGTTGATAGTGTTGGGAGCATTACCCTGAAGATTTAAAGCAAACTGTATGTACTTGGCTGAAGGATTTAATCGCTGTGGATGCCTGTTTGCTTTTATGGTGGCACATTAGCATTTCCTAACAATTCTAATTCTAAAATGGCAAGCCAAATGCTAATTATTTATTGCAACCAGGCAATAATAGAGACTATACCCAACGCTGATGGCTGAGTCAAGTGGTTGGGTGTGTGGTGCTTTATTATGATGCTAAAATAAGTGTATCATAAGCAAAACTATTCCCAGTGCAACCATTGAGGTAGCATAGAGCTCTAGAAGCATTAGTGGGCTTTCTGAGTTTGAATGCTAGTTAGTTATAACATTTTGCAATAAATTAAGAAAGGAGGAGCCCAAACCATTGTTGAGTACTCTGGCCCCAAGTTCTTGTTCAACCACTGTAGGACTTTCTCTTTTTTAGGTGGCGACTGCTCAGCACTTCTCGGAGGTGATTAACCATGTTTTTGCCTACAAATCACTTTCCACAAGTTCTAAGCCAAGTAGACGCCTACACATCACTTCTCTCGGGTGTTAAGTAAAGTGGCCAAGCAGCTTCAGCCCATCTTTTCATGCAAACAAGAGTTTTACTATCCTTCTTACGCTGTTTCTATTCAAACACTAGATTTCAGCTGCACCTGTTGTTTCCATCAGTCTTTTTAATCAGCTGGTTTTTAAAGTTTACATAGCGCTCTTGACTTTCACTGGCAGCGTGGTAATACAATTACACACAATAATAGTGTGCCAGTGTGTACAGCTCAGCGAATAATGAGAATAAATCTTTGAATCTTTCAGAATCAAATCTGCAATTTCCACGTGGGCGATGTTTTTTTTTTTTAATATACGGTAATGTTTACAATGGATGGAGAATATTGGAGTCCTTGGAGATGGAGAAATAAATATTTTTGGCTAAAGCAAGCACATGCTGTTAATGAACAGGCAGAAGTGATTTGCATAAGGACAGTTTTCTAAATGGCACATTAGATGTTAGCAAATTGGCTGGCTGAAATGTTAAGTGTATTTTCATTTTTTAAAAATGGTTTTGTATATTGCTTGAAATAAAAGCTGGTTTGGAAACTTGCAGCACTTTTTACTCATCTCTCAAATGATTTATTCATATTAAATACATTATAGGCATCATTTGTTACGACTGGTAAAACAAGTGCAAGGGATGTAAGAGTGTGCCCCTTAATGTGGCCATACATGGATAGATCCGCTCGTTTGGCGATGTCGCCAAACGAGCGGATCCCCCTCCGATATGCCCACCTTGAGGTGGGCAATATCGGGCAGATCTGATCATGGGCCCTAGGGATCGGATCCTAGCATTCGCAAACGGGCGGTCAGATCGCGGGACCGCATCAACGAACAGATGCGGCCGCGATCCGACGGGATTTTTAAACCCATCCGATCGAGATCTGGCCAACTTTTGGCCAGATCTCGATCAGGGAAGCCCGTCGGGGGCCCCCATACACGGGCCAATAAGCTGTGTCTGTCGGCAGCTTTTATCGGCCCGTGTATGGCCACCTTTAGTCAGAACTTCTTTTCCCATTCTAGGAGCAATCTGCATCTCTAAAGAAAAAAATTGGTATAGACTCCCAAAGACCAGGGTCCCATTTTGGACTGCAGTTCCCTAGATTATGTGTCCAATAGTGATGGGTGAATTTGTCCCATTTAGATTTGCCACGAATTTCCCGCGAAACACGGATTATAGTCAATGGGCATCCGGTAATCGTCGCCGGAGTCTAAATTGACACCAATGTCGATTCCATCGCCAACATCAAAAAAAAACTGATTTTCTCTGCAAATTTATTCACCAGCGGCGAAATGAGGAAATTTGGCCCGAATTTGCGCCTGGTGAATAAATTCGCCCATCACTGGTGTCCAAATGACATTCAATAAACTGACGGAGAAAGGGTTGGACAGCGGGGAACAAACATGCCTCTCCTTGTCTACCTCCATGAACACAATGCTGCTAAATGCAGGATGCGTCACATTCATGGGGATCTCCATCCATCTGGATTTCCAACATCTCATTGCAGAACCAAGAACATAAATGTGAAGTTGCTCCTACGTTTGCTGATACAACAGCCATTATTTCTGGAAAATGTTCCCACTAGATGTTGGAATATTGTTGGTGAGATTTGCTGAAATTCTTGATGGGCACTGATGTTGGGGATCAGTTCTGGCTTGGATTAGTGTTCTTTTCAACCCATGAGTTGAAGACGTGGCTAATTCACAATGTCATATCAGCTTCAATATGAACTAGCATTTTTATTTGCAACTCTGCAACCCTCATATTTAACACATCACCTCATCATTCCATGAAACACAGAAAGAAATTGCCAGCACTCAGTCTAACCCATCCTGTGGGTCATCATTCCATGGCTGTCTTTACATTCAGCTTCTAAAGAAGTAAAAGTCTCCCAAGTAAATAATCTATTTCTTCTTTAAAACCTGCAAAATCTGCATTTTGGAGATGCAGATTCCATAGATGGTGGATGTTCTCCCTGCCTGCATGGTGCTCTGAAAGTAAACATGGCTGTGAATGTTTACATTACAATATTTAGAAAGGTGATTAGCGAATTTGTCCCATTTTGGGCCAAGAAATTTGCAAAACGGTGAAAATTCATGAAACGTATTGAAGTCAATGGGGATGAAAACAATTTTGACGTCCGTAACAAATGTTATACGTGCGCCTGTATTGGGAAACTGCATTTAAGTCAATGGACGTTCAAATAATTTTGTAGCGTGACAATGTTTATGAGCACAACTATTCTGACGCACACCCAAATGGTTTCGATGTGGCAGATGTTTGCGCCGATTAATTTTCGTTACAGTTTTGTGAATTAATTCACCAGCGCCAAAACACGCAAATTTGCCGCAAATTCACTCTTGGCGAATATATTCGTCCATCACTAACGCCTGTCACAGTCTCACTCTTATCAAAGTTCAGAGGGGGGTGTTTATTACCCACTGCTTAATCATTTAACTGAAGTGAGGCCTGTGCACACAAAGACATATAGTTATAAACTATCATTGGCACGTGTGTGTGTGTGTGTGTGCTTGCGTGCGTGCGTGCGTGCGCGCGCGCGTTTGGCCTCTGCTCCTCCTTCTTCTGTCTTTAATTGCTCGTTAAATGTCACTGCATTCCCACGTAATTAGTTGTATACTATTTATTATTGTTCATAATGTAACATTTATGTACCAGGACGGGGAGTATAATGAGTGCCACTGTTGGGCTTATAAATAGTGATGGGTGAATTTATTCACCAGGTCACAAATTCTTGGCGAATTTCCGAATTTCACCCCTGTCGAATAAATTCTGAGATTTTTGACGCCGGCGACAATTCCGATGCCGGTGACAATTTAACGCACGCCCACTGACTTTAGTGCAATTGTACAAAATTGACGCAACATCAAAATTTGTGTTCCGATATTTTTTTCTCCGTTTCTGGAATTTCGCAGGAAATTTGAGAATTTGAAGGTGAAGCAAAACTGAATAAGTTCGCCCATCCCTACTTATATAAGGTGAGCAATAATATTTATCATGGTGTAATTTACATGTTGAGGTAATATTGGTATATTTAATACATATTTTATTTAGAATACTTCCCAGAACACCTTTCAAGATAAATGGCTGTTTAATATATAATAACACAGAACAGCTGACAGTGTAAATACAGTATCCGTTTCATGTATAATAACTCTACCTTTAAAGCCACTTTTATGTATATGAAATAGATAGGTTGAGCAGCAGGCAAAATCTGACAATTGACAATCAGTCTGGGACAATTTTCCATGATATAGAATAGTATTAATGTAACTGTATGCTTGATAAAAGACAACAAGGCTGTACATGGTGGGGGGGGGCATTGTGAGCCATCTGAGCAAAATATCTTCATCTGTACTCTGCTCAGGGTCGAACTGGCGGGTCCATGCAGTATCGGACTGGGATGCCAAGGACCCACCAGAAAATCTTAGGTTGAGGGCCCACTTTCCAAACTATTATACCGCCTCTCCTCACTCAACCTCTTTATTCTCCTAGTCTCTTTTCTCTAAATACTATACTCTATTCTAATATTATTAAGCCTCTTTGTTCCCATAAAGAAATGGGGTATGACCATGAAATAGGCCAAATGATTAGAAGCAAGAGGCCCACTGAAACTTGGGCCCACCAGGAGTTTTCCTGGTATCCCGGTGGGCCAGTCCGACACTGGATCCATGGTCCACCGGGGCTGATGCCCCCACACACCCCCACTGCCCAAGAGGCCCCTGCCATGCCCAACAACCCCCTACAGGGGCCGCCGCCACCGCCCTACCCTCATCAGTGGCCTGGGGGAGCGCCAGTGGGGATTGGGTCTGGCCTGGCAGAGCCCACAGGGTATCCAGCTGGCCCAATGCTCCCCTAAAAAAAACCTTTGGAGCAGGCACACAATGAAGGCAAACTTTCACCAGGCTGATAAATTCAGAGTGAAGAGTTTACTGTGTCCACAAACTGTGTGACTCTGTTTTCTATGAAAAACTAAAGGGGAACATATATGGGCTGACCCACACCATACTATGACCAGTTGCCCCCAGGATAGACAGACAGATACTGTTTAAGAGGCCATAGACAAATATGGACATCTTTGTATTGTTCCAGTTGGACTGATTGCCTGAACTATGGGAACAGGAGGAGATGATTTTCCTCAAGGACCAATAATACTCAATTTACAAGGAGGAGGCAGGATTGTCAGTCTAAATTACCTTGCCTTGCATGCCTAGATGGTTGGACATTATGAGTGAATTGGCCAAACTGCATGACCAAATGTGGATAAGTATGGCCAGTTTAACGGACATATAACGCCTACATTTTCCTACCATGTATTTAAGTTGGGCACATCTCCAAACCTAAATATTATTTGTAATATGTATTTTGTAAAACAAATAGCAGCTTTCATCTGGGGGCCATTTTCCCTCATTAATGACACATCATTAGTGCATTTATATCTGCAAACGGCACATATGCGATGTAAAGTTCATGCAATTAAAGAATGCAGGCTAACACAGACAGGCAGAATTGACTATGATGAAAAGTCCTGCTTGGATTAAGCACTGTAATGGTTAAGCTGAGCTCAGGAGAGGACGTTAGGAATTAAAAATAGGTGCGGGTGATTAGAGCAGAGTTTCTATGGGAACCAGCAATGCTATCTCTTCATTGTCTTCTGGACTGGAAGGTGTATTTATTAATCTGAATTGAGAAGAACTGTGGATGCTTATGGACCAACAGCCAAAGGAAATTCCAGAGGGAGGGGGCTGAGTGGGTTAGAGGAGCAGAAGGAATGCTAAGTCACATAGTTAGTTAAATCGATTTGAGCAAAGACAAGGTCCATCAAGTTCAACCCCTCCAAATTAAAACCCAGCATCCATACTCACACCCCTCCCTACTTTCACATAAATTCTATATACCCATACCTATACTAACTATAGAGTTTAGTATTACAATAGCCTTTGGTATTATGTCTGTCCAAGAATTCACCCAAGTCCCTCTTATGGTCATTAACTGAATCAGCATCACAACATCACCCGGCAGTGCATTCCCCAACCTCACTGTCCTCACTGGAAGGAACCCCCTACGTTGCTTCTTTTCTTCTTTTCTTCTATAAGTGATTAAGGGGATGATGCAGCCTTACTATTAACCTTTGAACAACCAGAGTGGAAGGTATTTAAAAAATTTGGAGGCTCTTCAGTAAATTTTTGCGTAGGGGAGTTTTACATATCCTTATAATACCTGCATAAGACAAAATTTAGGAGCTAATTTAGCAATGTTTGAATTGATATACTATAATTGATTATAGTCTCTCTCCTTTTCATATTCCAATCTCTTCTTCAAATCAATGTATGGTTGCTAGGGGAATTTGAACTAGGAACCAGATGGCTGAAATTACAAACTGGAGAGCTGCTGAATAAAAAGCTAAATAACTCAAAAACTACAAATAATAAAAACCAAATGCAAATTGTCTCAGAATATAATTTCCTATATCTAATTAAAAGTAAACTCAAAGGTGAACTTTAAAGTCCATGGGCATCAATTTTGCGTTGAAACGTGGCAAAAATTTCACTATCACTAAAAAAATGTCACTAAAAAAAAAAACACTAATCATTCATAACACAGAAACATTGAGGCAACCCAACAAGTAATATTGTTATATTTTACTGTATATTTAGTTTAAGACTAAAATAATCATAGCAGAGCCAATGTTTATTGATAAAATAACAGTTCAAGTCTTACCAGTTTATAGATATACATATATCCCCTCAGTTCCATAATGCTGAATGTTCTGCAAGACTTTGATGTCCAATAGCCACAACTTCAGACGTCATTCACCATACCTGTAAAGAGAAGAACACTCAGTATAAGCAACATTTCTAGTTACAGCATGTGTATTTGGCCCTAGCGTGGCTGCCT
Source organism: Xenopus petersii (assembly GCA_038501925.1). Taxonomy (NCBI): domain Eukaryota; kingdom Metazoa; phylum Chordata; class Amphibia; order Anura; family Pipidae; genus Xenopus; species Xenopus petersii. The sequence goes on from CM076675.1 coordinate 165,881,219, forward strand.
GTTAAGCAAAGGATAACATATAAAACCCTTCTATTAACATTCAAAGCCCTTCACTCCTCTGCTCCTCACTATATTTCTTCTCTTATCTCACTGAACATTCCTGGTTGTCTTCTCCGTTCCTCTCAGAGTCCCTTCTCTTCACACCATTCATATCCACTGCCACCTCTTGTCTCAAACCTTCTATCTTGCTGCTAATCTGGAATTATATCCCTGAATTCCTCCATAAGGAATCCTCTCTCAATTTCTTCAAGATAAAACTAAGAGTCTACCTTTTGGTGCACTAGAACATTAGTCTAGTCCTGTACCTATTGGACAATGCCTTCACCTCATGCATTTTTTCATCTCTAATTTGTGCCTGTATGTTAGCCTCTGATCTACTTAGACTGTAAGCTCTTAGACCCCCTTCCCACTGTGGCTCGTACCACATAGAATTTCAGCTCTGTATCCTTATATGAGCTCTGTGTATATTCATTGTGTCATTTGTCTTCCACATGTAACCAAAGGTGGAGAAAATACATTCATTAGGAAGTGATCAGCTGAAAGGAGTTATAAGAAAATACAGGCATTGCTGAGGCAACATTAACCAAATTACCCAAAGGCAGCCTGTGGAGAGAGAGGACAGCAAACTATAGCAGCATAGGCATTTCTCTATACTTCATAATTCAGCAGGAACAGTCCCTAAGTTTGCTCATAGTCTGTGCAGAGAGATCCCATTAAACTATGACAGCATAGGTATTCCCCTGTACTAAGCACAATTCAGCAGGAACAGTCCCTAAGTTTGCTCATAGTCTGTACAGAGAGATCCCATAAAACTATGGCAGCATAGGTATTCCCTGTACTAAGCACAATTCAGCAGGATCAGTCCCCTAAGTTTGCTCATAGTCTGTACAGAGAGATACCATAACACTATGGCAGAATAGGTATTCTTCTGTACTAAGCACAATTCAGCAGGAACAGCCCCTAAGTTTGCTCATAGTCTGTACAGAGAGATCCCATAAAACTATGGCAGCATAGATATTCCCTGTACTAAGCACAATTAGGCAGGAACAGTCCCCTAAGTTTGCTCATAGTCTGTACAGAGAGATCCCATAAAACTATGGCAGCATAGGTATCCCCTGTACTATACAGAACTAAAATCTAACATTTTGTTTCAGTATTTTACATTTGTAAGATTCTACAGAACTCACAGTATATGAATATAAGCTTAACAATTTTCGGTTTTATGACCCTGTCCTGGGATGCTGGGGTTGTTTTTTCCAGTGAAGCAACCACCATGTTGTTGCGCCTACAAAAGGCTCTACAATGCAACTAAAAGCAAATTTCTACTTCTATTAAGTACAAGGTAAAATGAGGCTATATTTAGCAGCAACTACTTTCCCCAAATCCTAAAGAAATATGTTTCCATGGACAACAGAAAGTACAACTAACCTTTAAGAGGTTCTATTGTGGACTCTTTTTTTTCTAAAGCTTTTAAACTAAAAGCTGATTCATTATGGTTTCTCTAGTTCACATACAATCTCAAGGGAAAAGGTTATTTTTTTTTTCCTAAAGCCATTTCCCTATTTTTTAAACTTTAGAAACACACCTTTGAGGTTTAACTAAATGGCTTTACAGGCATTTTTTTTATCTCTCTTCAAATATATCTTTGCCTCGATGGAACAGCTTGCGCATATCATTGAAGGTTTAATTTGATTTCCCAACAGGGAACGAGTCGCACTTTCTTTATCACATGCTCTTCAAATAGCAATATTTCCAGTAAAACTGTGTCCAGATCTGCTGCACTTAATGCATCTTTACAAAGAGTCAGAGACATTGGGTCTTGTGTATTCGGCAGGATCCTTACAAACTGGTACAAGGGCAGCAGAGGAGAGAAGCCACCCAAGGTTTACTGCAGGTAGGAGAAGATTGACAGGACAGAATTTTATAGGTATTGTAAATCATTAGTAAATTTATGCACAAAAGTTGACATTCATGAGCCGCGTAAGAGTCATAGGACTTACATAGTAACATAGTAATTTAGGTTGAACAAAGACACACATCCATCAAGTTCAACCTTTTAACTCTATTTAACCTGCCTAACTGCCAGTTGATCCAGAGGAAGGCAAAAAACCCCATTTGAAGCCACTCCAAAAATTCCATCGGACTAGTCCCTGGATCAACTTGTACTATGAGCTATCTCCCATATCCCTGAATTCCCTCACTTGCTAAACACCATCCAACCCCTTCTTATACCTATCTAATGTATCAGCCTGTACCACTGATTCAGGGAGACAATTCCACATCTTCACAGCTCTCACTGTAAAAAAAACACTTTCCGAAATATTTAGACGGAACCTCCTTTCTTCTAATCAGAATGGGTGACCTTGAGTCAGCTGGAAAGATCTACTGGTACAGTAAATAGGAACAAAGGAACAAAATAATTTTTAAAAACCTTAGCAGGAAGTTATGATTCATGCAGAATTTAAGTAAAATTTTTAAATTTTATACAAAATTGTGCATAATTAATAAGGTTTTGTTGTACAACTTGTACACAAACAAAATCATTGACAGTACTGGTAGTAAACATGGAGTGGGTAGAGAGATAAAACTAAAGAGCAACTAAAACCTTGGTTTTAATATTTATGGTGATTAAGCAAGAAACTCGGAGTAAAGCTGAACACCATGCATAAGCTCATGTGACCAATGGGGTGGGATCTTTGGGAGAATCAATTATACAGAATATAATCAGTATTACACTGGTGTCTAGTGATAAGCAAATCTGTCCCATTAAGTCTGCCAATAAATTTGTGAAACTACTAAAAGAATTTGCGAATTGGTGAAAATGTTTTTGTGTCCACAATATATTCTCACTCCATGAGTCTTGATGACTTTTTTTGTCTCAGCAACTTTTTTGTCCAAATGCATTAAAATCAATGGGCGTTTTTTTTTATTATGGCAATTTTGTTGCGGCAAAATGTTTCGCTGCAGATTTTTGCCCCAGTTTTCTGAAATAATATGTAAATGGTGAAGTGCAAAATTTTGCTGGGAATCCATGCCTGGAGAAAAAATTCAATCATCACTTCTGGTGTCATCATGTCGTTGATAGATGATCCATTTCATCTATACATGTGAGTATTAGTCAACTGTTGTGGTATGCTCCATCCGGCCATTTGCTTAACCATCAGATCTGAGTGCGTTTTCCAAAATGACTACTTATCAGATTAAACATACAATAGTATTTAAAGAATGCATTGTCTGCTTAAGTCTTGAGAGTCTTCAGACCTTTGAAGAGTGATTTTAAATAATTCAATATTTTTCCCACAATTCTCCCGTGCGAAATGTTGAGGAGTTTTTCTTGACTGTTTTCTATCTCACTTAGCAGATTTATTAAAAACTGAATGAAAAAAAAAACTTTTAAAAAATCCTATGGCATAAAAAACACTTGAATGCAGTGAAATCACATCAATCCCTTATTTATAACGAGTCAAAAGTTTGAATCAGTCTCAAAACTTGAATTAAAAAATAGCTGGAATTCTGCTAATACAACTCCCAGTGACTTGAACTCACTACTTTTTAGATGTCAATTTTTTATATTAAACTTACATTTAGGGGCCGATTCACGAAGGGTCGAATATCGAGGGTTAATTAACCCTCGATATTCGACTAGGAACTAAAATCGTTCGACTTCGAATATCGAAGTCAAACGATTTTGCGCAAATCCTGCGATCAATCGAAGGATTTTTCATTCAATCGAACGATTAAATACTTCGAATCGAACGATTCGAAGGATTTTAATCCAACGATCGAAGGAAAAATCGATCAAAAAATCCCAGGCAAGCCTATGGGGACCTTCCCCATAGGCTAACATTGACTTTGGTAGCTTTTAGCTGCCGAAGTAGGGGGTCGAAGTTTTTCTTAAAGAGAAAGTACTTCGACTATCGAATGGTCGAATAGTCGAACGATTTTTAGTTCGAATCGTTCGATTTTCGTAGTCGAAGGTCGAAGTAGCCCATTCGATGGTCGAAGTAGCCCCAAAAAACTTCGAAATTCGAATTTTTTTTCATTCGAACCCTTCACTCGAATTTAGTGAATCGGCCCCTTAATATATTTTTAAAGTTCAAGTTCTGGAAATGCGAATTCAAAGTTTTAAATTTTGCTACAAAATATTTGCAATAAAAAGTCTAATTCAAATGTTGGTTAAATCTGCCCCTGTGGATCTATCATTTGCCAGATTTTTTTTTTTTTTCATTGTGAATTCTTGATAACTCTTGAAATTTATCGAGTAAGGGGAATGGTAGAACATTTTATTAAAAGAGATTATGTAGCCAGTAAGAAGGTACAAGAATATATTCTAAATAGAAAGAAATTTTAATCTGAGGGAGAAAAGTGATTTTTTTTTTTACATGAAGATAAATAATCCCCTGTTTTACAGTCATTATGCCATTTGTAAAGTTTGCAGACTTTAGAACAGAAATAAGGAAACAACTGCACGACAATTAAAAATGTTTCCAATCAAAAAGTGATTGGTCCTTAATCGAATCACATGAAAGCACTTTCAGCCAATTTTTATGCAGGCAGTAGAGGACACATTTTGACCATTGTCCTTAAAGGAGATGCAAATAGTGATGGGCAAGTAAGTTCACCAGGCGCAAATTCATGAAACTGAGGCAAAAATTTGCAGATGAAAAATCTGCTGCATCAAAAAAATTATGGGTCTGTGTCAGAATAGTCATGTGCATAAAAATTGACATGCGTCAAAATTATGCGGATGCCCATTGACTTTAATGCATTTGGACAAAATAGCTGTGTTTATAACACATAACTTATAGCAATTTTGACTCTCTTTGACTTCAATGCGGGAATTTTTTGACGTTTCGCAAATTTTGCGGGAAATTCGATAATTGAAGCGGGACAAATTCGTCCCATCACTAAACGTGAATGTTTCTTCCTAATCTACAGGAGCTAAACCATCAATCAATTTCCATATTAATTTACTTGGTTGCTTCATTTTTTTTTTTAAAACTCAAAGAAAGCTGTTGTCTTTGCTTAAAGAATAAGTAAACCTTTAAAATAAGTAAATGTTAATTTGATAAGGGTGCCATTCTAAAAACTTTTGCAATAAATATTAATTATTTATTCTTTTTTTCATTCCAAGATATTAAGAGATACATGTACTGTTAAAATGAATGAATTTTGTTCCAACAGCGCCACCTGCTGGTCAGTTTCCCACCAGTCTGACCACCAAGTAGTCAAGGAAGTTGTCAGGAGAAAGAAAGAGGCTGCTCTGATGTTCTTCTGCTTAGGAATAAAATTATAAACCTTTCTCAAATCTTTCCTAAGCAGAAGAACATCAGAGCAGCCTCTTTCTTTCTCCTGACAACTTTCTTGACTACTTGGTGGTCAGACTGGTGGGAAACTGACCAGCAGGTAGCGCTGTTGTAACAAAATGCATTCATATTAACAGTACATGTATCCCTTAATATCTTGGAATGAAAAAAAGAATAAATAATGAATATTTATCAAACATTATAATCAATTGATCTTAACACAGGAAATGATTTGTATCCATGTGATAAGTTCCCTGTAGTGTAAGACTGCACTGAATCTATGCAGTGCTTGTTCTTTTGCAGTTTTCTTTATTAATTAAACCTGAAAGAAAAAAAAGGACTGCTTCAAGTAATCAAATTAATTTTCAGATACAACCAGGAGAACCTAATGACTATGATAACTATGGATGCACATTGTCAAGTATTTGGTTTTCGTTTTGGACAAATTGCATTTCTTTTTTGCAGGTCTCAACAATCTTAAGGTTTGAATCTGGCTCTGTAGAACCCTTAAAATTATGACTTTGAATGCTACAATTTTTGTTCATAGATGAACTTTTAGTTTCCAGATTTGAATATGTAAATTGAGGTCTTATTCTGTTCAGTATTCAGCCAAATCTTTTGGGAAGGATTCGGTATTCAGGCCATTCCAGAACTGACGGATACAGTACATCTCTAATGATAACATTTGAACTGCTCCATCAGGAATCCACAATGCAATTTCTTTTCCTTAAAAAAAAAAAAAATGAACCTAATTTTAGCCATTTGAACAAATTACCCTTGGGAATTCAGTTTAGAAAATCTTACTACCTGGGATAACCAGATCTATCATTCAGGATAGCCATTTCTCCATCTGTGTGTCTGTAATATAATTCTTAGAGATCTATTTATAAAGGTGTGTTTAATGTATTTTAAGATCAAAAATGGTTTTAATATTGGTATCAAATCAAATGCTTCAGCCAACTACATGTCTCCCAAAAATAACCCATTCGAAAGAGCCAATGACAGATTCCACATTAATGCCACCTAAATTCCTAAATTACATTTAATATCATTATATGTCTGTTATAAACCATTGAACAGATTCGGATATTAAAGATTTTTGGCATAAAACCTTTTGCAAAATGCTGTGTCCTGAATGGTTATTTATAAGAAACATTTTTTTAGACACAATTTAGTGTATTTACTTTTTATTTATGTTTTGTGTCAACTGTCAACGATGAGCTAATTTTTTCACCAGGTTTCATCGCAAAAAATACCCCCACAGACTCCATTGGGTGAGAAAAATTAAAGTGAGTAAAAAAATTATTGCACGTCAAAACAAATTTGTTGCCCTATCTTCAATGCATTTGACGAATCTGTTGCCATCTTGAGAATTTTTGACAAAGGGAAATCACTACCCAAAAATCATTTAGGAACACATGAATTGTTCACCAAAAATGTCTTACAAGAGCACCTGAGATACCAGTTGGATATTCTTCCAAAATCTCATGCTAGCTGACTTTCAGGCTAGGCCTCACTGGTCTTCAGGTTCCATTCTCCTTAAATTTACCCCATGAGTCTTGGAAGACTTAAAAATGCACCCCTTATCCAGAGCTCTGAACTACAGCATGGTTGTCTCCCATAGACTCCTTTTTATACAAATGATCCAAATTTTTAAAATTCATTTCCTTTTTCTCAGTAATAATTAAACAGAGCTTGTACTTGATCCAAACTAAAATATAACGACTCCCTATTGGATGCAAAACCAGCCTAATTGGTTAATTTAATGTTTAAATGATTTTCAAGTAGACTTAAGGTATGAAAGTCCCATGCCTGTGCTAGATAAGAACTGATTTCCAAAAATATAGCAAGCTTGATTATACTGTAACTGGTAACGAAGCTTTATATTTAACTCATACCACAATATTTGGTTTGATAGCTCTGTATAATATTTGAGATCAGTAATATTGTCCTTAAAGGCTGTTCTTACATTATGAAGTCTTGATGCCTAGAAATGATTGCATTCAAAAACATCATCCATGCTCTTTTTGACTTCTTTATGGATTATTAGTTTACAAAGGGAATATTACATTAAGAATAAAACATGTCATCTGGGGAGACACTGATATCATCAAACTAGTCCAATTTTACTGATATCATCAAACTAAAGTCCAATTTTAATATATTTAAATGAACCAGAACCAGAAAGAACCAGAACAAGAACCAGAAAGCTTCTATGAAGAAATATACTGCAGTCTCGAATATAAAAACTCACTTGATCGATTCCTTTTATCTTAGTATGGTTGTTTAGAACTGTAAGGCAGCGCAGGTTGGCAAACATCCAATTAACGAGTAGAACAAATATTAAGATATAAATTGAAAGCAAAAAATGAAGATAGTAGAGATCAATAGCCCCTCTCCGTTTTGGAGATAACGATCTGCATTCGGTCTCTGGTATATGATATAACGGTATGTCCTGTTCATTTATCTGCATTGTTTCATCTATCTTCTTGGTTCTTAATTGCGCTCGCAGTAATTAGACTTCACTAACTGCAGCTCATTCCTCAGACATTGTATTTTTGTGATTGGAATTCAGATCTCACTCAGGCGTCCATTTATCCTTTTAACTTTCAATATTGTGTCTCATTTATTTTTCTAGTCCGAGCTGAACCTGATATTTCCTCCTATTTGCATTCATCCACCCATTATTATCGTTTTCCCTGCTATAATCCTACATTAGTATCAATTATTTTACATCTTAATACCAATAGATTTTTCTTTTAATTAATTAAAATGTGATTTCAGTTTATTTAAATGCTGATTTATGTGTATAGCATCCCTTGGTATCAATTTTGTTCCAGCTAGATCATGATGTTACTTAATTACTTGTAGTTTTGTCTTTTCAAGCTAATGCTAATTAAAATTGTCTTATGATGGCGAGGTATGAAAGATTAACCCGTCTCCTTTTATTCCATTCAAAATGAAACACACACAGCAAGGAATTAGACTTGTAGGTGGTTCATTAATTAAAGGACTACTTGTAGGTGCCAATTTGAGAATGTTGGAGCCTTCGAGCATTTGGGTTCAAAAACCACACAGGAGTTGAGGAACTCTTGCATAGTTTTTGGACCCTAATTCTCAATCACATACATTCAAGCAGTATGGTAGCCTGCCTAGTAAACTCTGTAATTTGTATTCATAGTGCTGAGGACAGTCTGTACAAGAGGACAGTCTATTAATTTAGGATGAAAAAAGACTCTAGAGTAATCTCTAGAAAAAATCTAGAGTAATTCCAAACTGTACCGTCTTTTCCTGAATTGCTCAATTTCTTCGGGATTCTTATTGAAAAGGCCACATTTTTTGGATTTGGATTTGGATTTTCAGGCTAATTTAATGCAGACCACAGAAAATTCCAAATAGGATAGGGACCTCTCCCATTGACTTATATACAACGGTAGTTCTGAGATGCCAAATTTTTTGATTCAGACTTTTTCCATCCTAGGGGTATAATACAGCTTGAAAAATTCAAGTATTCTTCCACTAAAAAGTCATATTTTATAGTAAATAGACAATTTTTTTTTGGCATTTGGAATTTAATAAATAACCCCCTTAGTCTCTATATGAAGCTTGAGAGCTAAGCTCATCTTATCTTCTGTAATGCCTTGCTAATCATTTGTAGATTATATATTGTATAATTCATGAGCTCTCATTAGCCACCTATGTATAATCCAGTGTAAAGAACTGCTACATAATCAGCCAGTTCACACTAGCCATTTATAGACTGGGATTTGTGCACAATGCCTTTGTACTTACCTTATACCCGACCATGTTTAAAGAGGAATAAAAGGCTACGAACTAAGTACGTTTATTTCCATTCATCTGTGCTAATGTGCTATGTAATAACTCTTCACAAACCCAGCTTTATATATATATTAACCGAATTGCTGGAGTAAGGCAAATATTTTTGTGCTGAGTCATGACTCATGGCCTTCTTTTTCCATGAACTCTCCCTTATGCATAAAATATTGGTGAAAAAATTGGCGAAGCTGCTAAAAAATTTGCAACAAGTAAAAAAAAATGTCAAAATGCATTGAAGTCAATAGATGACAAAACATTTTTTTTATACGAAACAATTTTTTCTCACTCCAAATGCATTAAAGTCAATGGGCTTTTTTTTCTTGTAGCGACCTTTAGGGAAATTTTTTGGCTCTGCGTCTTTTTTGTCTCTGCAGCTTTTTTGTCTCTGCAGCTTTTTGTCCAAATGCAAAAAAAGTCAATGGCCAATTTGTATTATGGTGACTTTTTTGGGACTTGGAAAAAATGTCATCTTTTTTTTAGACCATCCCTATCTACTCAATTGCACTTCGCCTGGTCTGAGGTGGCGAAGTAAAGTCTTGCGCAAGAGCATTCATGAAAATCTGCAACATAATGAGTTAGCGTAGTTACGTCCCTTTGCCAGAGCGCAACTTCACCTGGAGTAAGTAGTGCTAGAGTAGGTCCACTTCGCTTGCGAATTTACGCCAGCACCCGTTAGTAAATCGGCGAAATGGCAAAATGACGTCACACTGGCAAATTTTCACTAGCGTTAGCCCCTTTAGTAAATTTGCCCCCTAGTATTTTGAGTACAAGTACTTTAACAGATATCAGTGCCACAACTAGATGTTACAGCAAATTAAATATTGGGGCCCTATTTTCCTATTCTACCAAGATATATTACAATTGCTTGTTATTGGGGCCTTACTGGGTCCTTTACACTCCTGGATGCCCCTGCAAGGTCTGCTTCCTCTATAGTTACACCCCTGACATAAATACCTGTACACAAGGCCACCACATTAAGTCACCTGGACAATGTGCCATAATAAGATACAAGCACCACTAGTCAGGCAGGGATATCTGTAAACTCCACAAGTCACACTAGGATAATTGCTTAATCAATATAGTGCTAGCCATACCTGCATACGCCACTACCCACACTAGGATAATGCACAGTGGTAGTCATCCTGCATTTAATGAATATAAACACTGTAATAAATGTTGTAAATCAGCAATCCGGAAGGCTAAGGAAAGAAATGAAGAGTTAATTGCGGTGGAGGTGAAAACTAACCCTAAAAAGTTTTTTAAATATATTAATAGTAAAAAGATGCAGGTTGAGAGTGTTGCTCCATTAAATAATGGTACCAGTATGGTTGTAACAGATACAGATAAGGCAAATGTGTTAAATCAGTTCTTTTCTTCAGTGTATACAATAGAGGAGTCTGGGTTCACAGGCTCACTTAATAACTGCACGAATGGTTCAGCTCAATCTAGTCAGTGGCTGACTCAGGATATGATTCAAAAAGCTTTAATACAAATTAATGTAAACAAGGGTCCAGGGCCTGATGGCATACACCCCCGGGTTCTAAGAGAGCTTTGTTCAGTTTTAGATCAGCCCTTATTTCTGATTTTCTCAGATTCACTGTCATCTGGTATGGTGCCTATGGATTGGAGAAAAGCTAATGTTATTCCAATATTTAAAAAGGGATTACGATCTCAGCCTGGCAATTATAGGCCAGTAAGCTTGACATCTGTGGTGGGCAAATTATTTGAAGGCTTGTTAAGGGATCACATTCAAAATGTTGTCCTAATAAATGGCATTATGAGCAACAATCAGCATGGCTTTATGAAGGATAGGTCATGATTGCATTTTATGATGAGGTAAGTAAGATTCTGGACAGTGGGGGGGGGCAGTAGATGTAATCTATTTGGATTTTGTCAAAGCTTTTGATACTGTGCCCCACAAACGACTGCTTTATAAACTAAGGTCTATTGGGCTTAATGAAGTCGTTTGCACGTGGATAGGAAACTGGCTACAGGATCAGGTACAGAGGGTGCTTGTTAATGGGACATTCTCTACTTGGAGTAAGGTTCTTAGTGGGGTCCCCCAGGGCTCAGTATTGGGTCCACTTTTATTTAACTTGTTCATTAATGACTTAGGGGAGGGTGTTGTAAGTAATGTATCAGTGTTTGCAGATGACACAAAATTATCCAGCCCAATTAATTCCATCCAGGATGTGGCACTTGCAACAGGATCTTGACAAACTGGCAATCTGGGCAGCTAAGTGGCAAATGAGATTCAATGTTGATAAATGTAAAGTCATGCACCTGGGATGTAAAAATATCCAAGCCACTTATACCCTTAATGGGACTGCACTAGGCAAATCCATTATGGAAAAGGACCTTGGAGTCCTTGTAGATGATAAACTTGGCTGTAGCAAGCAATGCCAGTCAGCAGCATCAAGGGCAAATAAGGTCTTGAGCTGTATTAAAAGGGGCATAGAGTCAAGGGAGGAGGGGGTCATTCTTCCACTGTATAGAGCACTTGTAAGGCCCCATCTAGAATATGCCGTACAGTTTTGGTCTCCATCACTCAAACAGGACATTATTGTATTAGAGAGGGTACAGAGAAGGGCAACTAAGCTGGTAAAAGGTATTGAAAATCTTAGCAATGAGGAAAGACTGGCCAAATTGGGGATGTTCACGCTGGAGAAGAGGCGCTTAAGGGGTGATATGATAACTATGTATAAATATATAAGGGGATCATATAATAATCTCTCTAATGCTTTATTTACCAGTAAGTCTTTCCAGCTGACACGAGGTCACTGATTCCGATTAGAAGAAAAGAGGTTCCGCCTAAATATTCGGAAGGGGTTTTTTACAGTGAGAGCTGTGAAGATGTGGAATTCTCTCCCTGGATCAGTTGTACAAGCTGATACATTAGATAGCTTTAAGAAGGGGTTGGATAGCTTTTTAGCAAGTGAGGGAATACAGGGTTATGGGAAATGGCTCATAGTCCAAGTTGATCCAGGGACTGGTCCGATTGCCATTTTGGAGTCAGGAAGAAATTTTTCCCCCTCTGAGGCAAATTGGAGAGGCTTCAGAAGGGTTTTTTGCCTTCCTCTGGATCAACTGGCAGATAGGTAGTTAAGAAAAAAAAAAAAAAAGGTTGAACTCGATGGACATGTGTCTTTTTTCAACCTTACTTACTATGTTACTATGTTACTATGTATGTCCAGCTAATTACAATAGAGCACAGGTTACACTAGAAGAAGGGTGCCAGGAGGTTCTTGCAGCAAACAAACAGAAATGGTTTTTGGTTTATAAAATCCAATAAGTCAAAGTAGCACAAGATGTTAAATGTCAGGACAATGTGACACCACATTTAGAACTGTAAGGGTCGTCCCTAGGGTTTCAATGCCCCATGTGGTCCAGATCCCATACAGTGAAATGGATCAGGGAGAAGATTATGCCTGAATCCCTCTTCAATACTGTGGTCCATTCACTTAGGCAAAGCAGAGGCTAGAGGAGAGCCACTCCAAACTACCAATCTATGTATGCGCACAGGCTGCTCATTCTATATAATCTCTCTATCTCACTTTCCTAGAAAGTGCTATTACACAAAATAACCTGTCGCTGACTAAAGCCTTGGACTGGCCCACCGGGATACCAGGAAAACTCCCGGTGGGCCCTGATGTCAGTGGGCCCTCATGCTGCTAAACATTTGGCCTATTTCATGGTCATTCTCTATTTCAATGAGAACAAAGAGGCTAAATAGTTGGAATAATAGATTATAGTATGTAAAGAAAAGAGACTAGGAGAATAGAGGTTGAGTGAGACGAGGAAGAATAATAGCAGTGAGAGTGGGCCCCTGGTCTAAGATTACTTGGTGGGCCCATGGTCAAAGTTTTTTTGGGTGGGCCCCTGGTCCGACACTGCATTCACGGGGTCCCTGCTCCTCGACTTTCAATAGAGGCTGGGTCCCTCTAGGGCAGCACATCTTTGCAGGGGCTTTGTTGAACCCAGGCTCCCTGGAGCACATCCAGCTGGCTCAGCAACTAAAAGCCAAAGAGGAAGATCGACCCCTTGCTAAATACTATATTAAATTGGGATGAACTGGTCATAATCCTAAAGGACAATGATGTCAAATATGTAAATGAATAAATGGATGAGGTCCATTTAACTAAGATAATAAAGAAGTATAGGGTAGAGAACATATGGGTCCCTACGCTACTTCTGGATAAGCATCACTGGCCAGACTATGATACCTGCACAGAAGAGCACTAGCCCTGCAAGCACACATGATCATAGTGCTAGCCATACATACAGTACACCTGTCACTTTGCTAAATATAAATTTACAAGCCAGCAAAAACTAATCTTAATTTAATGTTCATCTGAAAAACTATCAGAATTTTGATATACCAGCTGGAGCCTGTAGACCCTCCAAGGCAAACCAGAATTTTCAATCACTTAGGTGCCATGGAGACGTCCATCAGAGTGTAACAGGCTATAAATGCATCTTGGTTATTAATATCTGCATCACAAACCCTATCTAGTTCCCTGTTGAAAACCGATGTGAAAGTCAATAAATCAGAAAATATGAAATGCACATTGAAACTCTGATAAGATATTTGGAGATAGGAGCTGTTTTTCTGTGTTTTTTAAGTGTTTGTGTTTCTTGGTACATAAAAGTGCCCAGCAGGTCTTCTACTAGTAACCAGGCAACCAAAGTTCCCTTTTACTCCTGCTCTAAATTTATCAGGCCTCACCCAGTGCTCCCTACTAAAATTAGATATGAGAAGGGTCTTTAAGTGAATTTATATTTAGCATGGGACCCACGAGGAGCGGAGGGTTTTCAAAGAGAAAATTGGTGAGATGTGTTCCGGCGGATGGAAATTGAATTTAAGGAGAACGTAATGGCCATGAGTTTATTATAACCAAATACTTAACGTAATGGGATTTAACACCATTAGTACAGAAACAAAATAAGCAGTGAAATATATACATAGCAGCTGGGTTTTCAGAGTGGAGATATTAGGATGGACATATATTTGTCATGCTGAAAAAAGGGACACAGTAACATTGTAACATAGTAAGTTAGGTTGAAAAAAGACACCCATCCATCAAGTTCAACCTTTTAACTTTTTTTAACCTGCTTAACTGCCAATTTGCCTCAGAGGGGGGGAAAAATACCTTCCTGAATCCAAAAATGGCAATCGGACTAGTCCCTGGATCAACTTGTACTATGAGCTATCTCCCATAATCCTGTATTCCCTCACTTGCTAAACACCATCCAACCCCTTCTTTTACCTATCTAATGTATCAGCCTGTACCACTGATTCAGGGAGACAATTCCACTAGTGATGGGCGAATTTGTGCAGTTTCGCTTCGCCGAAATATTCGCGAATTTCGCGTGAAATTCGTGAAACGGCGAAAAATTCGCGAAACGGCACCAGCGTCTCGTTTTTGACGCCGGCGCCCGTTTTTGACGCCGGCGCCCGTTTTTTCGACGCCGGCGTCCGTTTTTGGCGCCGGCGTCCGTTTTTTCGAAAAAAAATTTTTGACGCCGGCGAATTTTTGACGCGAATTTTTGCGGCCGTTTCGCGAATTTATTCGCCGACGGCGAATCGCGCAAATTTGCCGCGAATTCGCGCCTGGCGAATAAATTCGCCCATCACTAAATTCCACATCTTCACAGCTCTCACTGTAACAAACCCCTTCCCAATATTTAGGCAGAACCTCTTTTCTTCTAAATGAAATGAGTGACCTTGTGTCAGCTGGAAAGACCTACTGGTAAAGCATTAGAGAAATTATTATATGATCCCCTTATATATTTATACATAGTTATCATATCACCCCTTAAACGCCTCTTCACCAGTGTGAACAACCCCAATTGGCCAGTCTTTCCTCACAGCTAAGATTTTCCCTTTACCAGCTTAGTTGCCCTTCTCTGTACCCTCTCTAATACAATAATGTCCTGTTTGAGTGATGGAGACCAAAACTGTATGGCATATTCTAGATGGGGCCTTACCAGTGCTCTATACAGTGGAAGAATGACCCCCTCCTCCCGTGACTCTATGCCCCATTTAATACAACTCAAGACCTTATTTGCCCTTGATGCTGCTGACTGGCATTGCATGCTACAGACAAGTGTATCATCTACAAGGACTCCAAGGTCCCTTTCCATAATGTATTTGCCTAGTGCAGTCCCATTAAGGGTATAAGTGGCCTGGATAGTTTTACATCCCAGGTGCATGACTTTACATTTATCAACATTAAATCTCATTTGCCACTTAGCTGCCCAGATTGCCAGTTTGTCAAGTTCCTGTTGCAAGTGCCACAACCTGGATGGAATTAATTGGGCTGGATATTTTTGTGTCATCTGCAAACACTGATACATTACTTACAATACCCTTCCCTAAGTCATTAATAAACAAGTTAAATACCGAGCCCTGAGGGACTCCACTAAGAACCTTACTACAAGTAGAGAATGTACCATTAACAACCACCCTCTCTACCCAATCCTGTGGACAGTTTCCTATTCATGGGGTAATGACTTCATTAAACAGACCTTAGTTTAGAAAGCAGTCGTTTGTGAGGCACGGTATCAAATGATTTGGCAAAATCCAAGTAGATCACATCTGCCACCCACTGTCCAGCATCTTACTTACCTCATCATAAAAAGCAACCAAATTTGTCTGACATGACCTATCCTTCATAAAGCCATGCTGATTGCTGCTCACATTGTCATTCACTAGGACAACATTTTAATTGTTATCCCTTAACAAGCCTTCAAATAATTTGCCCACCACAGATGTCAAATGTACTGGCCTATAATTGCCAGACTGAGATAGTAATCCCTTTTAAAAATTGGAATGACATCAGCTTTTCTCCAATCCATAGCTACCATATCAGATCTGAGAAAATAAATAGGGGCTGGTCTAAAATGGAACTAAGATCTCTTATAACCCAGGGGTGTATGCCATCAGGCCCTGCAGCCTTGTTTACATTCATTTTTAACTAAAGCTTTATGAGTCATATCTAGAGTCAGCCACTGACTAGATTGACCTGAACCATCAGTGCAGCTATGAAGTGAGCCTGGGAACTCATACTCCTTTATTGTATACACTGAAGAAAAGAACTGATTTAGCACATTTGCCTTTTCTGTATCTGTTACAACCATACTGGTACCATTATTTAATGGAGCAACACTCTCAACCTGCATCATTTTACTATTAATATATTTAAAAACATTTTGGGGTTAGTCTTAGCCTCTGCCGCAATGCACGCTTCATTTCCTTTCTTTGCCTTCCAGATTGCTGATTTACACATTTATTATAATGTTTATATTCATCATTAAACGCAGCTTCTGTCCCAACAGACTTGTAGTTTTTAAATGCCTTTCTCTTCTTTCCTATTAACTTCTTTACTGCTATATTAAGCCACATAGGGTGATTCTTAGAGCTTCTACATTTAATCCTTAAGGGAATAAATTGAGAACAGTAATAATTTAATATCATTTTAAATGACAACCATTTCTGTTCTGTGTTTTTAGATGAAAACCTTATGCTCTGAAGGGCAGCCCTCAATGCACTAAAATTAGCTTTCCTGAAATTCATGGTTTTTGTTGCCCCAGTATATATTTGTTTTTTGCACCAGACATTAAATGATATAACATTATGATCACTATTACTCAGGGGTTGAATGACTTGTACATTTGCTATAAGTTCTGGGTCATTTGAGATCACTAGATCCAGTATAGCATTTTGTCTGGTAGGTTCCTCAACAACCTGTGCCATAAAATTGTCATGCAACAAGTTTATAAATTTACTCCCATTAATTGATCTGGCACTACTGTTGCTCCAGTCAATATCTGGGTAATTAAAATTCCCCATTATCATTATTTTACCCAAACTAGCAGCCTTTTCTATTTGCATCAGGAGCTTAGCCTCCTCCTCTTCACTTACAGTAGGGGGTCTATAGCATACGCCTACAATTAATTTGCTGGACTCTTTACAATTGGTGAAGAACTCTACCCATAAGACTTATGTCCCCTCATTTTTTAACATAACCTCCTCCTTTATATAAGTTTTTAAATCCTGCCTAACATACAGACATACCCCTCCTCCTTTTCTATTGCCTCTGTCCCTCCGAAACAAAGTATAGCCACTGATATTTACTGCCCAGTCATGTGACTCATTCAGCCATGTTTCGGCCACACCAATCTCATCATATTTTCCCTCCAGCACCAACAGCTCTAGCTCTCCCATTTTACCAGTCAGACTCCTTGCATTTGCAAACATACATTTAATACTGGTACCATATTGAACAAATGACATGTGGTCCTCCCTATCCCTAACAGTACCCCCAACCAAATCTCCTCCCCCATTTTCTCTTGCTTTGTCCACTATCTCATGTAACCTGTCCAGTCAGTATTTCTAATATATAATGAAAGACTGCCACAATCTGGACCACTCTCCAAAGTTAATGCGGTTAAAAAGTATTTATTTTAGAAAAAAGACATCTCGGCAAAGCTATACGCGTTTCATGCCTTTCGGGCACTTAGTCATAGGCCCACAAGGCACAAAACGTAAGGCTTTGCTGATGTTTTTTTGCTGAAACAAATATTTTTTAACTGCGTTAACTTATGGAGAGTGGTCCAGTTTGTGGCAGCCTATCATTATATATTTGCACATTGTTTGCCTCCCCAAGCTGAAAATCTGGGACTTGAGAGGTAAGTTAACCCCTTTTCCAAACACACTTGACACTAGAATTTTTCCTAGAATTTATCAGTCAGTATTTCATCTTCTTTAGCTAATTTCTGTCCGAAGAACTGAATACTTTTTTTGCCACAATTGGAAGTCTTTTTATAAACATGTTAATGTGTGTAATTAAAGAGGTTTATTTGGACTTCAAACTCATATTTATATATAAAAACCAAGGGATAAAATCAAGGAAAAACTTCACTTCCTTGAATTCATATTTCACTCGTCATTGACATCAAAAAAAAAAAATTGTCAAAACTCAAATTGAATAAATAGTTTACATTTTGGCTGGAACAGCCCCTATTGCCAAAGTTTTACATTTGATTTTTTCATGTTTTTTATTTTTTTTGCTTATTAAATATCATTGTTCAAATTTAGGATTTTGAGTGGAAATTGTGGTGGAGAAAATATAAACTTTGTTTTGATTGTTGAAGTCAATCAAGCAAACAGAATTCCCCTATTCCCAGTTTCACCTATTTTTGGGATTTTTGCCAAAATATGTTTTTTTGTTACACTATGTGAATAGTTTTTGAGCACATAAACGGATTCTTTGCAGATATTTATACCAAAACACAGGGGCAAATTTATTGATATTGGAGACAAACATCACCGGCGATGTTGCCCATAGCAACCAATCATATCTTTGCTTTTGTTTTTTAACTTGGAGGTGACTGTTCAAATCGAATTGCCGATCAGTTGCTATGGGCAACATCACTGGTGATATCTACAGTGTTAATAAATATACCCCCCACACACATTTTTGTTGTATTTTAATTTCACATGTCTGCAACTGAAATTCAGTAGCCCACTTAATAAACCTATTTTTGCCCCCACCCCGCAATTTGTAGAATTGAACCAACTTCCATGTACACTCCTTGGATACCCAGCAGAGGAAAGTTTCTCTTTTGATACGTCATGGTATACTAGTGTAGAAATTTGGGGACCTTTAAGAGTAACCATATCAGCTGGACATAACATACAGATGGAGCAAATCTTGTTTGACGTATATGTCTCATCATTCCCTTCCACATCCTTCCAATTCACATGCAGAACTTTGTACGTCTGCATATCTGTACTAATTGCTAATGCACCTGCCCAGTCCGCTCAGATACAACATGTGCAGGTGTGCCTATTGACATGTTGGGGTTGGTTGCAATTTCAAGGTTCCCTCTGCAGACTGCAGAGTGTCAATAGGTTCACCAGGCTTGCACCTAAATAATTCCATGCAAGTATCATGTAAATATGGATTGACCTTGACAATTTCGACTGAAACTTGCGCTGGGTTTGAAAAAAAAATGGAAATGTACAACTGTACACATTGCGATGCATCAGATACAACTGCAACTGGAGCAAATCCATACACATCTGCAATTACACTGAAATTATGGGAAATTGTGGTGAATTGTGTCAGAAAAGACACTTTTTCCAGGCTAAAAGGAATGTTTTGTTAAACTGAATTTTAGGAGATTTGTTCATCTCTAAAGAGCCCACATACCTAGTCTAGATCGTACTTGCAACAAGCACTCAGCTGTAGAGAGTCAGCTAAGCCAATCAATATACAAAGTTCTTGATCTTAGACAATTATTTTACTTAGAAACCTGGGCAAGTATGGAACTGGCATCCAGCATAGCTGGATCACTGACAAACTGAAGCAAAGTTGACACCTGACGAGGACTTCGGGAGCAGGAACATCTGCGGTCCTGAACATCAAACAAGCTGCACTGAAGGGTCATGGTTAAACATCTCTGAGGATCCAAGTTGGGTATAAGCTTCACACAAACATCATGAGAACATAGTGGTACATTTACTTGAAAATACATCAAGTCTCCTAAGGGTAGAAGAAAGGTAGGCAGTCCCATCCCTAGCTCAGATCCAACCAAAGCAAATTGAACCATTGCTGGGTGATGTTAGAGATGACACATTTCTTGAATATAACAAACAATTAAAGGGATCCTGTCATCGGAAAACATGTTTTTTTTCAAAACACTTCAGTTAATAGTGCTACTCCAGCAGAATTCTGCACTGAAATCCATTTCTCAAAAGAGCAAACAGATTTTTTTATATTTAATTTTGAAATCTGACATGGGGCTAGACATTTTGTCAATTTCCCAGCTGCCCCTGGTCATGTGACTTGTGCCTGCACTTTAGGAGAGAAATGCTTTCTGGTAGGCTGCTGTTTTTCCTTCTCAATGTAACTGAATGTGTCTCAGTGGGACATGGATTTTTACTATTGAGTGCTGATCTTAGATCTACCAGGCAGCTATCTTGTGTTAGGGAGCTGCTATCTGGTTACGTTCCCATTGTTCTTTTGTTTGGCTGTTGGGGGGGAAAAGGGAGGGGGTGATATCACTCCAACTTGCAGTACAGCAGTAAAGAGTGATTGAAGTTTATCAGAGCACAAGTCACATGACTTGGGGCAGCTGGGAAATTGACAATATGTCTAGCCCCATGTCAGATTTCAAAATTAAATATAAAAAAATCTGTTTGCTCTTTTGAGAAATGGATTTCAGTGCAGCATTCTGCTGAAACAACACTATTAACTGATTCATTTTGAATTTTTTTTTTTTCCAATGACAGTATCCCTTTAAATAAGAATACTTGTTCTTCCTGTGGATACACTCTAGGAATCCGAAAGATTATATTTTTTCTGTGATCCTACATTCTCTCTGTTGGCTGCTTATTTTCTACCTATGAAATCCTCCTAATGCAGCCGAGCATCAACCTCTTACAAATTGATTCCATACGTCAATGTAACCATGAGCCAAAGTGCAGAACAAATGGGCTATTACCACCAAGCATAATGCAAATGAACGCACAGGAGAGAAGAAAACTATTTACACGCTCTCGACAGACATTGATGAATACGTCCAATAATACGGTGATATGGTTTCTGCAGGTGGCCACATTTACACTGCGAGTCTTGAGTGTACGTCCCTGTCAATCCGGGAACATAAATAACAGGATTTATGGTTCCCCATCATGTACAGTGACAAATGATGGCTGCTGTGATGATCTTAATTAAAATAAGGGGGTAACGTATTCTTAGAGCATTGTCTGATGAATAGTCTGGTTTGTCTGCATGCCATAAATAGAAATGAATCACTGTTCAATTGGCATTGTACATGGCTCTGAAGACATATTGCAGCCCTACTTGACTTGCGTTCTCTAGACTGATATGTTCAGACAAACATTTATACATTAGCACAGATACAATGGTATGCGGTTATACATTGCATTTGTCAGTGTAATATAGTGAATTATTAAATAATATGGACATGTTCTGCATAGGTACTGGTACAGATGGAGTCATCAGGATTTCACATTTTCTCACTTTGGGGAAGATTTACTAAAGCTAACTCTAGTGACTTTCACCAGAAATCTCATCCGCAGGGACATCGCCAATCCACTAATAAACGCAGACGTCAATTCGCTAGCAAAACAGACAGTAGCTAGCATTCATTCTCACTCTATCGCCAGGTGACTTTTCAATCTGGCAAATGGTCGTTGCTCCGCAAATTCACTGTGTTTTAGTGCTCAATCCTTCCTCTATAGTGCTAGAGTATATTGTTTTCATTGCTTCTGATGGACTAAGGCCATTGCTCTCTAGCATCATCTAGAGGCAGAACTGAGCACTAAAACATGGTGGCTGGACATAGTGCGACAAAATGTGAAATCCCGATGGCTTCATCTGTACCAGTACCTATTCAGAACATGTCCATATTATTTAATAAGGCAACATATTACTTTGAGAATACCTTGTGGTCCAGTGGTGGTCACCTTGCATGCGGTTCTGTAATGGTGCACGCTAGCGCTGATTCCGGGTTTGATGAGGAAGTAGGGATGCACCGAATCCAGGATTCGGTTCGGGATTCGGCCAAGATTCGGCTTTTTTGAGCAGGATTCGAATTCGGCTGAATCCTTGTGCCTGGCCGAACCGAATCCGAATCCTAATTTGCATATGCAAATTGTGGGGAGGGCAGGATTTTGTGTGACTTTTTGTTACAAAACAAGGAAGCAAACCAGATTTTTTTCCACTTTGGATATGCAAATTAGGATTCGGATTCAGTTCGGTATTCGGCCGAATCTTCCAAAATGGATTCGGGGATTCAGCCGAATCCAAAATAGTGGATTCGGTGCATCCCTAGAAACAAGCGATGTATCTGACGTCATTGTGCTTGGCATGAAATTCAAATATCTAAAGGGGTCTATGACAATTATTCCCTGCCCAACGTAGGTCTATTTTCAATAGTTCCTGGGTGCAGTTTATAGTCTATGTTGACTTTTCCTGACCTAGCCTGTCCTTCACCAATCCTAGTTTGTTGCCTGGCCTGACCGCTGCATTTATTGACTGTTCTCTTGGATCCTATTTCTGTACTGCAATACTGTTGGTTTCGACTCGGCCTGTGACCTGGGACCTTCTTGATTTTCTACTTTGCCTGATTGGTATTGACTTGTCCCTCGACCACGCTCCTTGTTCCCTGTTCCTCTAGTTTACGTTTGGTTCCCTAGCCTGCCCAGAACACTCTCCTTGGTCCTCTCACTATAAAGGTGGCCATACACAGGGAGATCCTCTCGTTTGGCGATGTCGGATCGCGGGACTGAATCAACGAAAAGATGCGGCCGCATTATTCTGCCCGATCGGCATCTGCTCGACTTTCGGCAACATATCGCTCAGGGGCGCCCTACGGATGGCTCCACACACGGTCAATATGCTGCCTACTTTTCTGTCGGCAGCTTTTATCGGCCCATGTATGGGGTCCTTAAGACCTGGCGGCATCTGAGTAGCGGAGGGCTCCTTTTGAAGTGAAAGTTGGTTGTTATAGGTGGAAGCGTCAGTTGAGGCTAGGTCTTAGGGGTTTGTTCTGGGTTTGGGACACCTCACATAAGCAACTTCACTGAAACCATAAAAGGGCTGCATTTGAAGCAGGCAATCAATTTTTAGATGGGTATCAACTTAAGTGGTCTCACCATGGTCACTCAAAACAAACTGTTAATCGTGGGAGGGAGCACAATATAGAGCCACATTAATAAAGGGGGCTGAACTGTATGGACCTATCTTAAATAAAATGGTCAATTCCCTCAAACAATTTGTTCAGTGGTCTTTTGGAATAGACAGTGCAGTCAACTAGATGCAAACTTTCATTTCAAGACACCATGGGTAAGTGTGTATTAAGGTTGCCCTAACCTTGTACCCCTTGGCAACCAGATGCAGAAGAACCAAGGCAGAAGTCAATATTGAGTAGGTTTAACTGAATCATCTGGCCACACTCTTCCCTTCCACCTCCAATAAAAGAAATGGAGTGCTAGGTACAGTATATGGACCAAATGCGTCTGCTCCATCCTTATCATTTCCTTAAAGGTTTCAGCTTTCTCATGTAGGAATGTGTCAACCAGGTTAACTACCTCACACGTTAGGAATTTAAATGGAGAAGCTGGAAGCAAGGACTGAGTATGTTTCCCGACTGTCAATTTATTCAGTGTTAAATCCTTTCATTACACCAAACTTAAAAAAGAAAACACAGCAAAGTTGACAATTCAATGTTGTCGGCTTTAAATTTCTTTTAATCAGTTCGCAAGAAATACTTGAATAAACCAACATACTATGTGCTTTTTATTAAAGTAATGGTGGCTCTTGTTATTTGTCATCGGGGGCCCCAAAGTTTGAAATTGTCACCTTCTGTCACCTTCTGGTCAAACCTGGATTCTCTAGGTAGGTGCTGATACAGGTGCACAACGGAGGGATTAATGTTTCATCCTTGGTTCCTCATGGGTGCAGTGTTTGCTAAAGGTCTAGTATCCCATAGCAACCAGTCAACGGGTAGCATTTACTAATCTGCTGTTTAAAAGCATCTGTGTAGCTGCTATGGGTAACTAGAACTGGACAGATACTTTATTATGATACCCCGTAAAGGGGTTTCCCTGTTAAAAGGGTTGGGTCACTTTTAAAGGATAAATAAACCTTTAAAATTAGTGAATGTAAAATTGATAAGAATGCTATTCTAAAAACTTGGGTAGTTTACATTCATTATTAATTATTATTTATATATTAAGATATTAAGGGATACATGTGCTGTTAATATGAATGAATTTAGTTACAACATAGTTTTTAATTTTATTCCTAAACAGAAGAACATCAGCCTCTTTCTTTCTCCTGACAACTTCCTTGACTACTTGCTGGTCAGACTGGTGGGAAACTGACCAGCAGGTGGCGCTGTTGGAACAAAATTCATTCATATTAATGGTAAAGATTTCCCTTAGTATATTGTAATGACAAAAGAATAAATAATAAAATGTACATTGCAAATGTGCTTACAATAGCACCCTCATCAATTTTACACTGACTTATTTTAAAGATTTACTTATCCTTTAAGTTAACTTTTCGTATGTCATAGAATGGCTTATTCCAAACAACTTTTCAATTGGTCTTCATTATTTATGTTTTATAGTTTTTTAATTATTTGCATTCTTCTTCTGACTCTTTCCAGCTTTTCATTTGGAGTCACTGACCCCATCTAAAAAAACAGTTGCGCTGTAAGGCTATAAATGTATTGTTGTTGCTACTTTTTATTATCTTTCTTTCTATCTTTCTATTCAGGCCTCTCCTATTCATATTTCAGTCTCTTATTCAAATCAGTGCGTGGTTGTTAGGGGAATTTGGACTATTTTATTGGACTTGAGCTATTGGGGTCTGGGTATTGGGGCTTGGGCTATTGGGGTCTGGGTATTGGGGCTTGGGCTATTGGGGTCTGGGTATTGGGGCTTGTGCTATTGAGTTCTGGGTATTGGGGTTTGTGCTATTGAGGTCTGGGTATTGGGGCTTGGGCTATTGGGGTCTGGGTATTGGGGTTTGGGCTATTGGGGTCTGGGTATTGGGGCTTGGGCTATTGGGGTCTGGGTATTGGGGCTTCGGGTATTGGGGTCTGGGTATTGGGGTTTGGGCTATTGGGGTCTGGGTATTGGGGTTTGGGCTGCACGAAAGAGAACATTTCTCATGAATATTAGCAAACGCAGCTTTGTCAGAGAGAAGATATATGCTCCATTTTTAGCCTATAAACTAACTTAGAAAAAAGGCATTTGGAACCCCGTGAGTAGGCAGTTTATCAAGCATTAACTGGCTGTCAGCATTAGGTACAGTGGCTTTGCAGCGGCATGCTGTTTAATCCCAGCCGTCTCACATGCGCTCTTTTTAATATTTTCCTTTCGTGTTCAGATGGGGAAAACACATTGAGAGCACAATATGGGAGACATTAAGGCAAGTGACACATATAAACAGCCTGTGCTGTACAAAAGTGACACCTGCCTCGGCAACGAGGGACATTGTTTATTTCTGGCGAAATTGGCACCAAAGTGACACGGAATGATAGGCACGTCGTACAGTGAGGCGGAGGATTTCTGGGTAAGAATTTGTCACATTTTGTTAATAAAACAATGGTTGGGGTTCTGTAGAAGTAGAGGCCTCACATATTTATATTCCAGTCTCTTATTCAAATCAATGCATGGTTGCTAGGGTAATTTGGACCCTAGCATCGTGAAATTGCAAGAACAATCTGTCTGGAAATGCTGTATTTGATATACTGATTGTATTGTAATAGCTCAGAGGCTCAGATGCCATAAAACATTAATGATCCTATTGTCCCCAGCAGCTCACCATCTTGTATCTCGTTAGGCATCTTGTGTGTCAGCGGCACTGCACATACTCAGTGTGTTCTGCAGTTCTTGAAGTACTTTCCTATTGCCCTCTAGTTTCTATGAAGGTGTCACTGTTTTGTCTTGTAGTTTTAGCCTTGCTTAAAGGGGTTGTTCACCTTTGAGTTAACTTTCAGTATGATGTAGAGAGGGATATTCTGAGACCATTTGCAATTAGTTTTCATTATTTGTGGTTTTTGAGTTATATTGCTTTTTATTCAGCAGCTCTCAAGTTTGCAATTTCAGCAATCTGGTAGCCAGGGTCCAAATTATCCTAGCAACCATGCATTGATTTGAATAGGAGACTGGAATATGAATAGTAGAGGGACTGAATAGAAAGATGAGTAATAAAAACCAACAATAAACATAAATATGTAGCCTCACAGAGCATTTGCTTTTAAGACGGGGTCAGTGACCCCTGTTTGAAAGCTGGAAAGATTAAGAAGAAGGCAAATAATTAAAAAACAATAAAAAATAAATAATGACGACCAATTGAAAAGTTGTTTATATTTTTATACAGTCTATAACATAGTAAAAATTAATTTCAAGGTAGTGATGGGCAAATTTCTTCCGTTTCCTTCACAAATCGTGAAATTGGAAAGTTCACAAAAGAAACCGTGAAATTATAATGTTTTCAAGAAAAAATCCGACCAATTTCCGGAAAAAAAATGACCAATTCTAATGTTTTCACTAAAATCTAGCAATTTGAATGCTTTCACAAAAAAATCGAGCAATTCGAACGTATTCACCAAAAAAATTGTGAAAATCGGAATTTTCGCCAGCGAATTTTCGCAAGAGATTTGCAAATTTATTTGCCGGTGGCGATGCAGAAATTCGCCATGAATTTGTGGCAGTCAAATTTATTTGCCCCCATAACTACTTAAAGGTGAACCACCCCTTTAAGCTGCCACTGGACATTTCATCTCCTCCCCTACTGTTTTATTTTCTGTAAATAAGTGCATAGCACCATATTTACTGAATCTAGGGAGAAACAAGCCAGAAGGGAGACAAAGAATCACATGCTAACATGTTTATTATAGGAATAAAAGAGTGAAAATGACATTAAGAGATTGCAAGGTACTGTATAGTAGGAGTTTAAAAGTGAACTAACATATCTCTGGATATGGCTAGAGATACAATATATTGTATACTGAACTTACGCCTAGAGGTCCAGCATCTCTAGAACAGAAATGATTAAGGTTTCACAGGTGATCTCCATATTCAGTTTTACTTGGAGTGTCAGTGGCACTGCACATGCTCAGTGTGCTCAGGCCTGCTGTCGAGAAACTACGCCTATGGGTCATCACAAATCCTCAGGAAAAAAATGAGGATCATAAATCATAGAAGCCGATGCTCAAGGGTTGATTTTTAGGCATTCAGTAAATCCCTATTTTTGCGATTTGGCGGAATCAGAATCCTTATTTGCATATTGCAGATTAAGGAATGGATCAGCACCCCTGCTGAGATTAAATTCTAATGCTAATTACACTGGTTTTGGAGCTGCCATATAATGAGAATCTGAACTAATTGTACAGGTGTTAGATCTTTTATCTGGAAACGCATTATCCAGAAAGCTCAAAAGTATGGGAAGGCCATCTCCCAAAGGGCTAGATTCACTAATATGCAAATTTTCATCAGCATCAGCTTCGCACCACTTCACCAGTCACAAATTTGATACCACTGTGCCAATTCACTAATATGCAAAGTTTCTTCCTGGGCGCCACACGCTGGCGACTTTTCACTAGCGTTACTTCGCCAGTGTGAGCATTTCAAAGCGAAGATGCGCTAGCGTTCGTTTGTGACTAGCGAAAATTCCCTAGTGATCTTGCACTTAGGTCAATTTGCATAGGGCGGGTAAATTTATTATAAATGTTGGTGCAAATGCCTGAAGTTACCACTTTTTATTACAAATGTCCAGGGAACCTTAATAAAGACAAGAGAGTTAATACTAGAGAGGTACATTTCCTGAAGAAAATGTGAGTGGTGCTTGCCGTGGCAAAACTCAGGCCCCCCATATATGTTGGGTGTCTTGCCCAGTCGCCCCTGGTGCCTAGAGAGTACACAAAGTCGGTACACAAAGTCGGTAGAATCCGGATTAAACCGGTGAAATTTAAAGCCAACCAAATTTTACCATTGAAATCAATCCAAACAAACTGGCTATTTTTGGCTCCGCCCACTTTTAAAAATTTGCAACCCAGTCACCAAATGGACCAAGTTTGAGCACTCTTACATTAACAGTGTAAGAATGACAGGAATTTAAATATTCCCATTGAATAGTGTTAGGTAAAATTTGATTGGCTGTCTTAAGCTCCGCCCATTTTTCTGAATTTTAACCCCAGTTACCTAGTCATGGTCAGTGCCAAGTTAGGGGCCTCTGGTTTTAAAACGGTGAGAACGGCGGTAATACAAAATTTTACATTAAAGTCAAGAGGTGAAAACTGATTGGCTGTTTTTGGCTCCACCCACTTGTCCTAAATTTTGACCACGGTCACCCAGTGAGTAATTGAGCCAAGTTTGGTACACCTAGCATTTAAACTGTGATAATAGCAGCAGTTTATCATTTTTCATTAAGGTCAATGGCTGAAATCTGATTGGCTGTTTGCGGCTCCGCCCACTTTTCCTAAATTTTGACCACAGTCACCCAGTGACGCACGGTGCCAAGTTTGGGAGTTCTGGCTTTGATACTGTGAGAATTACAGCTGTTTACATTTTATCATTGAAGTCAATAGGGAACATCTGATTGGCTGTTCTTGGCTCCACCCACTTTTCCTAAATTTTGACCGCAGTTACCCAGTGAGTAATTGAGCCGAGTTTGGTACACCTAGCATTTAAACTGTGATAATAGCAGCAGTTTATCATTTTTCATTAAGGTCAATGGCTGAAATCTCATTGGCTGTTGTTGCCCCGCCCCTTTTTCTCCTAATTGTGAACCACAGTCACTCAATGACTAACATTCCAAAGTTTGGGAATGCTGTCATTTAATGTCTAAAAATGGCAGCATTTTTATTTTTTTCTATTGAAAATCAATCAATGAAATTCGATTGGTTGTTGGTGGCTCCGCCCACTTTTTCTAAACTTGAAGTGGAAACCCCCAGCGACCACATTTGTGATATTCAAGGTCCCTGACATCAATACTGAGAGAATGGCAGCCTTCTTAATTGTTCCCATTAAAATCAATCAAAGAAATCTGATTGGTTGGTTTTGGCCCCGCCCACATTTCCAAACTTTAATCCCAGTCCCCCGGTGACCAACTGTGCCAACTTTGAGGACCCTGCCATTAACCGTCTAAGAGCGGCAGCAGTTTAAAATTTTCCTATTTAATTGAATGGCTGAAATTTGATTGGCTGTTGTAGACTCCGCCCACTTTTTGTAAATTTTGGCTGCAGTCACCCAGTGACCCACGGTGCCAAGTTTGGGAGCTCTGGCTTTATTACTGTGAGAATTACAGCTGTTTACATTTTCTCATTGAAGTCAATAGGGAAAATCTGATTGGTTGTTTGCGGCTCCGCTCACTTTTTTGGGTCCCCAAAATAGGACAGAAAAGTCACAACACCCCTTTCCCGAATAAGCTGAACGGTTTGACACCTCATTCATGGGTCTGAGACAAACTAATTATTCGATAAATTCCCCATTATAAGTCAATGGGGCAAATTTGGGGACCTCTCCTGCCCCGGGGGTAAAACTTATACCCTCGTGTGGGGTATCATCTGACACAGGTCGCAAACCTCTTCAAATGTGGTAAATTTAACGTTTCTACAAGATTCCCTCTCTGCGCTAGAATCCGTCAAAAGTTGGCCTCAATGTTAATCTATGGGACTTTTTGGGGTGGTTAATTGCCCCCGCAAGGGGCAATTAACCACCCACCCCTTAGAAAAGTCATACCACCCCATTCCCGATTAAGCCGCACGATTTGACACCTCATTCATGGGTCTAGGACAAACGGTGCGGGACTAGTTACGCGCCAAACTTTCATACGGAAGAAGAATAAAAATAAGTTTGCAAGATAACAGTAGTGATGCTTTGCTTCGCAACCACCACTAATAATGCCCTACACATGAGCCCACTGTAAAATGAATGTTCCATATGTTATAAAATGTCTGGAGAAAACGGGTTCCCCAAAAAAGCTCAAGTCAGAACTATCGCAGGCAATCCCGCTTAAAAAAAAAAGGAAAAGTCGCCAGCGTTTTTTGAACTTTAATGCATTTTCAGCTCACAGGATATGATGTAAGTGACAGAAGATTGAGGAAGATCCAGCTGCTTTATAGCACTTCAGAACAAGGCAAAGGTTGACTGGGTGCTAAGATACTCTCTTGGCTCTCTATCTCAGTAAGACAAACCCGCTCAAAGGTGTATGGCAGTTTTTGTGAATAAATCACCTAGCAGTAAATCTGCCTTGAGTGCTTTCTCTCAGTGCTTTATAGCACTTCAACTGGTCTGAGGTGGCGAAGTCAACTCTGGCGAAAGAGGTAACGTTCAGTAAAATCCGCACTTTACTGAATTAGCAGAGTAACGACCTGGCAATAGAGTGCGAACGAACAATATTGACGGTCTCTTTCACTAGCAAATTGGTGCCTGTTAGTGAATTGGCGAAGTCCCTGCGGATGGTAGCGATGGCGAATTGGCGCTAGCGTTAGCCACTTTGTCCTTTAGTGAATTTGACCCATAGACTCCATTTTAATAAATATAATTAATCCTTATTGGGGGCAAAACAGTTCTATTGGGTTTATTTATTGGTTACATTAGTTTTAGCAGACTTCCAAATTATGGAAAAATCCCTTATTTGGAAAACACCAGGCCCAGAGTATTCTGTATAACCTGTATTGTGACATTTCTATTCTATGTGTACTGTATATTGTGAGTGGGTCCCTAAGCTCAGTAAGTGACAGCAGCACAGAGCATGTGCAGAGAATCAGCAGAAAAGAAGATGGGGAGCTACTGGGGCATCTTTGGAGATACAGATCTTTACTGCTAAAGGGATGTGGTTGCCTTGGGCTGGTACAGAAGCACAAAATACAATCTTTACAAACATCTCTTTTAAATATCCGACTGCACAAAAAGACTCCAAACACCTTACTGGGTATTGTTATATAAAAGCCTGAAATTAATAATTTCTTGGCCACGGAAATAGCCACCAACGCTATCCCAGATGGAGAACGTTGGCAGAAACATCAGCAAACAACAAAAGACAGGAGTGTTTTTTTTTTGTAATTTTCTAAATGACAGAAGGAATAACGAATTCCATAATAATTATAATATGAGGGTGTATGAGAGTTTAGCTCCATCTCGCAGTCACACAGCAAGCTTATACTAACAGTATATCTCTAGACATACAGCGGTGACAGATATTGTCATATATCACACATTGAAGCTATTCTTAGGTCTTTTTATTGTAAGAAAAGGCAACTGTAATTGACACCTTTAGGGAAAATAAACTTTATATGTGTAATACTGTATATTCCACTGACAAAAAACCGGTGGGACAGCTGTTCTGCTACAAATAATCCCAGTGACACCCTCCTCCCCACCCGCAGGTGCCAGAGTAAGTGCACGCCCAAGGTTATTATACATAAACCACTTCCCTTACAAGTAGATTTTTTGGTTTTGTAGCAATTTGATCAATTCTAATTGTGTGTTTACCAAAATGATAGTCTGGTGGTCTTTTGAGACCAATGTCATGTACTAGTAACCATGCATCTCTTTTTATTGAAAGGTTGCCAACTTTTTGATT
Organism: Xenopus petersii; assembly: GCA_038501925.1. Lineage (NCBI taxonomy): Eukaryota > Metazoa > Chordata > Amphibia > Anura > Pipidae > Xenopus > Xenopus petersii. The sequence continues at coordinate 165,912,498 of CM076675.1, forward strand.
TTGAACCAGACAGTTGGGGTTACTACACATGCTATCAGGTTTAAACCTGCCTGTCCACTTTTCAAAAAGTCAATTCCTGACATTTTGTCTTGGCTTAACTTTTTTTCACTGGGAAAAGCCTCGGGGACAAATACAACAGGTAAATACTGTAGATTTCACTCTTTTGTTCCTGACTCCCTCAAGATAATGGGGAGAAAGAATGAGGTTTTCTTGATGCAGAGATAATGGGATAACATAAGGTAATGCAGATGCTAAATAAGGTGCCTTGGGGTAAAAACATGCTTCATTCCCATAGAACCTTTAGAGCAGTGATCCCAAACCAGTGGCATGTGAGTAACACGTTGCTCACTAACCTCTTGGATGTTGTTCCGAGTGACTTATTTTTGAATTCCAAGTTTTAGCTGCATAAAAACAAGAGTTACTGCCAAATAGACCTTCCTGTAGGCTGCCAGTCTACATACGAGCTACCAGTTAAATCTGAATGTGGCTCACAGGTAAAAAAGTTTGGGGACCTCTGCTTTAGAGTAAAGGTGGCCATACAGCTGCTAATTCAGCCCCTGCTGATTATCTGTCTGCCCTGTATAAATGTGATGGTTTGAAAATCCTGTCAGGCAAGGAGTGCATCAGTTGTTGATGCAATATTCATCTGATCATTGACTCAATATAACTTGGCCCAGCATGTGGGTGGTCACATCAGACCAAAAAACAGTTGTTTGGCAACCTTGGCAAATGAGCAGATCTGACCATGTTTGCCCACCATAAGAGCCCATCTCTTTAGTTGCCCACCAATGGAGTGGCAGTGGTAGGTTAACGTTAGAGTCTGGGTATGGTTTGGGCTCACAACAAGATATCTCTTCTCTTGAGGAGCTTTAGTAGCAGGAGAAAGATGGTTTTTAGCACCAAGGATCCTCAGAGTCAATACTCCCAAGGTTCTTCACAATTACAGGAGCACCCTAGGTGGATTGAGATAGAGACAGTTGGAGATAAAACCATAACAAAAAGGACATGGAGCTAATGTACATATCTGTGTGAAGGACATGGAATAAATAACTAATGGGGACAACTGGAGGTATAAGACATAGTAAAAAAATACAAGTCGGTGATGGCCAAAAAGGGTATATTATCCTAATATTCTTTTTATGCTGTTAATTAGCAGGTTTTTTCTTCCATACCTCTCTGGTGGGATTTAGATCTAAAAAAAAACATGTGTGTGTTGAACATTTCTAGGTCAGGATTAAGGAAATTTTCCCCAATCAGAATAATGACATAAATCTCAGTTACAGGTATTTTATCATCTATTGATTGTTCATCCTACATGTTTATACCCCACCTACCTGTTCAATAAAACAGCTAAACCCCCATTAAGCCTTTTGATGAATCTGTGCCTGAAAGCAGTTTGAACATACAAATGGAGATCCAGCTATCCCAAGAATAATGATGAGTTGGGAGAAGGAAGGGGATGTAAGTACAAAAATCCAGAATATGAAGGATGGTTATGAGGGAAGAAAGAAAGCACAAAGTCATCCTGATCCGGACAAGAGCAATTAAAAAAGAAGAAAGAAGCAAAATTTTGACATTCCAATCATCTAGATGTAATTTGCTCTTACTAATTCAGTGATCAAATGTAGTTGCCTATAGCAACCAATCAACTATTAGATTCTAGTAAAAGCTAGAAAATGACGATACAGACCCGACTGTTGCTTTTGGCAACTGCTTTTGAGCAATTTAGCACCTATGTTTGTAAATCAGTCCTACTGTCATCACATAATTACCACTTTATATTTTTTATTCAATTTAACGCAAATGTAAATCCTCAAAACAAATGAAGGTACAATTCCTCAGAGAGAACTTCTAAGAACTTATTATATTGAGTTTTCAAGCTATTAGCTATTGAATCAACAGCACCGCCTGATGGTCAATTTACTACTGAAAATAAATTCCCTGAGAAAAGGACAATCTTGTGATACTGACCTGCTTTTAAAGGAAAACTATACCCCCAAAATGAACACTTAAGCAACAGATAGTTCATATCATATTAAGTGGCATATTAAAGAATCTTACCAAACTGGAATATATATTTAAGTAAATCTTGCCCTTTTACATCTCTTGCCTTGAGCCACCATTTCGTGATGGTCTGTGTGCTGCCTCAGAGATCACCTGACCAGAAATACTGCAGCTCTAACTGTAACAGGAAGAAGTGTGGAAGCAAAAGACACAACTCTGTCTGTTAATTGGCTCATGTGACCTAACAAGTATGGTTTGTTTGTGTGCACCGTGAATCGTAGGATCCCAGGGGGCGGCCCTTATTTTTTTAAATGGCAATTTTCTATTTATGATTACCCAATGGCACATACTACTAAAAAAGTGTATTATTAGGAAAATGGTTTATTTACATGAAGCAGGGTTTTACATATGAGCTGTTTTATGCAATATCTTTTTATAGAGACCGACATTGTTTGGGGGGTATAGTTTTCCTTTAAGTGGCCAAAGATATGTCAAGTGATCCTTCTCTGCCCACTAACTTTATTTTCAATGTATTTTCAAAGAATTTTGAGCCGATGAGCCAAAATGCCCAGCAGATGGCACGGTTGATTCAAAGTCATTATATTAGCAGTTTAAAAATGACTAATATCTCAAAAAATGTAAATAACTAATGTCAACGGCACAAGTGCTTAGAAGAGTGCTTTCTTAATTGGAGTTGAGAGTTTACATTTCCTCTAAAATTGTTTTACCCATATATTAATAGTAATGTTTCAGTGTATGCCAACTAAGAGCTTTGAATTTTATTCGAATTTATATAATGGAACGTTGAATGCCTCTATTTACTCTTCCTTTCAGTCTCATTGTTAAATAAATATCTCCAAGCAGTAATGTAGTAAATGTTAGTGAACCTTTCAGCTAAAGGACAAATGACCAGGGTCAGCTTATCATACCAGAGTACCAGATGATCTCCTGATGGCTCCCAGCCCTTATAGACAACCACCTTTATTTAAAGGGATCCTGTCATCGGAAAACATGTTTTATTCAAAACGCATCAGTTAATAGTGCTACTCCAGCAGAATTCTGCACTGAAATCCATTTCTCAAAAGAGCAAACAGTTTTTTTTTATATTAAATTTTGAAATCTGACATGGGGCTAGACATTTTGTCAATTTCCCAGCTGCCCCTGGTAATGTGACTTGTGCCTGCACTTTAGGAGAGGAATGCTTTCTGGCAGGCTGCTGTTTTTCCTTCTCAATATAACTGAATGTGTCTCAGTGGGACATGGGTTTTTACTATTGAGTGTTGTTCTTATATCTACCAGGCAGCTGTTATCTTGTGTTAGGGAGCTGTTATCTGGTTACCTTCCCATTGTTCTGTTGTTTGGCTGCTGGGGCGAAAGGGAGGGGGTGATATCCCTCCAACTTGCAGTACAGCAGTAAAGAGTGATTGACGTTTATCAGAGCAAAAGTCACATGACTTGGGGCAGCTGGGAAATTGACAAAATGTCTAGCCCCAGATTTCAAAATTGAATATAACAAAATCTGTTTGCTCTTTTGAGAAATGGATTTCAGTGCAGAATTCTGCTGGAGCAGCTCTATTAACTGATTCATTTTGAAAAAAAAACATTTTCCCCATGACAGTTTCCCTTTAAGCCATCGGTCTATACAACACTTATTCTACTCTAAATCAAAATTGTGAGAGTGGGCTCTCTGGTGGACTCTAGCAGACCCAGGTCAACAGCCACCCTTGGTCTGATATCAAGCCTACTTCTGGAATCAGCAAGACCATATTTGCTGCAATGCTCCTGTCCAGATTCCTGTTCATCATTTCTAATCAAGTCACATGTCTGTCCTTCATAAAGCCAAGATACCAACCTTTAAAATTTACAACAATGTGTACATACGCATGATAGATAAAGTATTTTCTGTTTACCCTATTCTTTTAAAACATGATATAGCCTTATCCATTTTCTTCCTGGTCATGTTTGTCCTCCAATTAGTGACTGCAGTTATGTCATTCATTTAGTCGCCATTAACTTAAGCCCGTCCACTGATTCACTGTCCGCTCATGTCACCTTAGGTTCTGACTTCTGGTCCTCCTTATCGTCTTTGCTAATTCCCCCATCCTCCCTGCCACCATTTCTCCCATAAAATGTGTCCTCATCTAACATATCAATCCCAGTATCAAGTCTTCTCCAGCCTTTTGCTCCCCAAACAGCTGGACCTCCTAGCCATGTTTCTTCTCCAGCATTGTAGCCACGTCCAGACGCGAGTACTGTATTACATATAACAGAAATGAAGACAGATAAGGAATAATGCAAGATTGTTTGTGCTTGTACGGAAGATTAAAATGCCCAGGCTAACAATAGAATATGGAAACAGAGCAGAAAAAGAAATAACCCAAGTTTCTCCATGTTAAATCAGCCTGTCAGAAGCTGGGCTTTACGCACCACAGCATGAAATTTAATTCTGTTGTTATTGTAAACATAGTTGCTTCATGTGTAAAAGAAATGCTAATTTTATTCTAAAAAGGGCAAGCACACTGTATGCTATTTTGCAATCTCTGCATTCCAATTCATTTTAAACTTGCAATCTTAAAGGAAAAGAATACTTCATTTTATCAGTTCATTAAATAAATATCCAAACAAGAATGTTAGACTGATAAAATACGAGGGTCTGACATTTTTTGGAGTTTTGAAGTTTTGCTAAAATTTCAGTGTAGACTTCAGAATGGTCATTTACGACCGCAAATAGATGATCAGACCAACGCAATTATTCACATGTGTTGTAGCCAATCTGATGGAAATTGCAGCCATCTTCACTTATGCTGCAAGTTTGCTGTTGATGCAACCCTCTGTGGGAACCCTGGAATTACAACCTTGTTCAATGTGGTTGTAGCTTAATGGTCCCCACAAGGCCAATAAATTCGCTTAGGGTCGGATTGGGGTGTACTAGACCCAGCGGGGATGTTACCTCAGGCCCCCCTAACCCCTCTAAGGTGACCTCCACCCACTGCCAGCCCCACCCCCTGTACATGTGCCGTCCTTACACTCATGTTTGACACAATTTGAGGAGGATCAACAGTAGGGTAGTGATGGGGCAGGTGCATAACTACAGAGGTGGTATAGGGGTGGTATAGGGGGCACCATGAGTCTCTAATTAACAAGCAATATTAATATTGCTGTACATGTTGGGGGTCCTAAATGTAATTTGGTGTAGGGCCCCATATCCAGGGCCGCCATCAGGGGGGCACAGGGGGTACAACTGTACCGTGCCCGGGCTTGAAGGGGGCCCAGCTGTGCTGCACTTTTTGAAAGAGCCAGCCCCCCTTGACAGCACCAAAGCCCTGCCACCGTTCCGAAGTCCCGATCCAATGAAAAGCCGAACAATCGAAGTCCTGAAGCAGCGAAAAGACCCAAAGTCACGAAAACAGCCGAAATTGAAGTCCTGAAGTGGTGAAATGACTTATTTTTTTAATTTGTAGGGGGGCCCTGACCACCAATTTTTTAAAAAAAATGTTTATGGTAGGCCCTGAAAGTTTTGTATGGGGCCCTGTGATTTCTAATGGCGGCCCTGCCCATATCTAGTTACGCCATTGTGGTAGGGCAGGATTGAGCCTGGATCAGGGGAAGGAGGGCAGCAGAAGAGTGTAGGGGAAGCAACAGGGGAAGGGCAGGATTGGGTCTAGGTCAGGGGGGCCCATGAGGGCTGGGGCCCACTTGATTTTTTTCCCCAGTGTGCCATTATTTAAAACTTGATTGCCTGCTGACGATATCACTTTAAGTTTTGCGCAACATACGGGATTATTTGCCGTTTCTCGCATATTTTCTTCAGATTCGGAGTAAAGAACAATTAAAAACTCTCGCAGAGTCACTAATCATTGACATGCTTTCCAAAATACAAGTGGCAATATGTCAGCGGCACAAAGCACATTCAGATGTTGCCAGCAATAATGGGAATTTAAGTATGTTTCTGTATTAATTGCTCTATAATGTGTTCAAAATATTGCACGCTTCCGTGAAACCCTCTTTCTTCATTCCTCTGTTCTTAAGTCTGACGGTGACGCCAGCGCTGCTTGTTCATCTGCTGCCTGCAAACTGGAAGATTCAACATTCTCCTTAGAGCATTCCAACTGGCACGGGACAGGGCCTATTACACATGACGGAGCTGTTCTTCTTTTCTTGAAGTTGCTTGAAATTCTACAAAATGATTAGAGCTATGGGGCTGTTAGATGTGGCTCCAAACCTTTGGCATTATGTATATTTTACGGATTCTCTATAATTCCATGTAATAGGAATGTATAATCATCTCTTATGGCAAATTTAATGGCTCCTTATTTAAATGCATGGTTATTAGTGATGGGCGAATTTCTCCCGTTTTGCATCGCGGAAAAATTAGTGAATTTCCTGCGAAAATCGCGAAAAGGCGAAAAATTTGTGAAACTTGAAAATTGATGCCCGCGTCATTCGAAAAAGTCACTCGCGTCAATTTTGATGGCGGCATTAAAGGGTGTCCGAATAGTGTTGATGTGCGACGATTTTGACGTGAGCGTCTTTTCGGATGCGTGCCCAAAATGTGATTCGCCAGTGAATTTTGACTGGAGTTTTGTGAATTCATTTGCCGGCGGCGAAATGCGGACATTCACAGCGAATTTACGAATTTATTCACCCATCACTAATGGTAATTTTTTCCTTAACAGTGGCATGTTGTTGGGTGCACCCTACATAATCACAGAGGTATCCCCCCTCCCCCTACCCATCCCTTAACTTGCACATCATTCAGTCTTAAAGGATAGGAAGCATCCATGGCAGGGGTAAGAACAAGACTCCAACCCTATGATCTGCACCTGAAACCAGATTTTTTTTATCTGGGTTGAGATGCAGAGACATTGGATAAAAGTGAATTCTAATCTGAAGGAACACTAAGGGGCATCCTTTTGCACCTCTTAGTGCTCATGTACTTGGGTATGGTGTCTTTAACATGGAACATGGAAGCATTGATACAAGATATGAGGGGTCATTTCCAAAGCTGTACCCATTTACACCCAGTCTACTAACAGGGACATATAATTAGACCTCTTTACTACTCTATGTACCCTTTGCATGGCTCTAGTACGAGGGTCCCCAACCTTGTTTAACCTGTGAAACACATTTAAATGTAAAAATAATTTGAAGAGCACCATAAGCATGGAAGAAGTTTCTAGGGGTGCCAAAAATTGGCTACATGTTTGTCAGTGCACGTGGTTTTTATGTCACTAAAGCTATTTTGAGGCCACTGGGAGCAACATCCAAGGGGTTGGAGAGCAACATGAAGCTTCCAAGCAAATGGTTGTGGATCACTGCTCTAGTATACCGAGTTTGGCCAGTTTATTTTTTTGTATTTTCCCATTTGGTTTGTGGGTTTACAGTAATTCACTTACTCCAGATCTCAATATAACACTACCAGGTCAGCTGACCACTCTAAAAGCCTGGCATCACTATAATGTGCCAATATTCTGACAGCTGAATTCTGAGTCATTGAGAGTAGTCAGTACAAACTCTACTCAAATAATGAACTTCAGGACTGTTATTGACTTTGAAAATCTTAATAATAAAGCCTCTCAGTAACAGAATTTGTTAACCAGATCTAGAAAGCGGTCCTTGGAAATCCATGTAAGTGTTTCGAACCCACACAGAAAAAAAAAAGAAAAAATTGATTCTGAGCCTGAAAAATGTAGAACCTCAGAGAAACAGTTATTACCTATTAATAAGCTGTGACTTTGTAGTGAATGGGAGGCTGGATGGGCAAGGAAATGGTTTGTGGTTTTTTTTAGCTGCCCATTCCTTGAGTTAGTTGGCTGAGGTCTCCATCCGCAATATATTTAGTACAAATTCAAGCTGCTGTTTGAAGCCTTGCTCAATACTACAGGGACTAGGTATATTTTTCTATCAAGGCAAAGAAAAGTAGATATGGCCTTTGTGCTAGAGGTTCTGATATAAAGTGTAAATAATGAAACAATATTTTTAAATTTAGACCTAAAATTTCACATCATCTTAAGCAATGGGTTTCAACCCATCTTTGAGGTCCAACAACTGACCAGGAACTGCTTTTGATTATAACAAAGTCACAGGTGTGGGGAACAAGTCATTCATCTATAATTCCAAAAACATGATTGACATTCACCTTCTTAATCAATGGGTTTGACACTTTTTCAAGCCCCCCTTTGAGGTCCAGCATCTGACCAGGACCAATTTTTAGTGATGGGCAAATTAATTCGTCCGGCACGAAATTTGCTACAAATTTCTTTGTTTTGCCACCAAAGAAATTTGCAAAACTTCGTCAAAAATCCTCCGGTGAAAAACCCGCCGTGACAAAAAAATATTGTCGTACATCAGAATAGTCGCGCGCATAAAATTGTCACGCGTCAAAATTATTCGGAGGCCCATTGACTTTAATGCATTTAGACAAAATATATATATATATATATTGTCACTCGCGTTAAAATTGTTGCACGTCAAAATTATTTTGACGCCCATTGACTTCAATTCATTTTTTTTAATTTCACAAATTTTTTGGTGAATCGAAACGACAGAGAGTCACCCAATAACTATCCATTTTAGCTCTAAACAAGGTCACAGATAAAGGAACACATTGGTACTGTATGTCAAAAAATATTACTCTATTAGACCTCCAGGCTGAGAACCCAGTACAGAAAATAATCTAACTGGCCTTCAGGTTGGCACCTCTACAAGGTATAATACAGATATTGATCTCTACTATACTGTTTACAAGGGACCACTCTCCAAAAATATTTTTTTCTTTCGTTTTGCTTATACGTCTAGGCAAGAGTTACTCTATATAGTCAAGAGGAATAATTTTTCAATTTAATTGGGTCCTAAACACACATTTTTAAATGTAATGAATATTGTGCCAAGTACCATTCTATCCTTTACCATTCTCTTTGTTACTGGTTTTTGCAACATCTACCAATAAAACAATGTAGCTGTAAAGCGTTGATTGGGCAGCCATACTATGTTCCTCATGGGACCCTTGTTCCTGGATGCCAAAAGTCACCATTACCACCCTTGGACATAAAACTGGGGAATAGGCCCACCACCAGTGGAAAATATTCATCCTCAAGCTTTGACAGTGATGCCCAGAAAATAACCAACCACTAACTGTTTTATATTAACCCTTCGATAAGAAAAAAGTGCAAGGTTGGGCTGGATGTACCACCAGAATAAGAAGAGGCTCTCCTTCCTGCTGACCACGCTTAACTTATCCCCTAGTACTCCGCTCCTTCAAACGTTCCTCCTAAACAAAAACCCAATCGAGTAATTTGGCTTCCCACTATGCTTCATAACCAGCACCCCTCCACAAATCTTGTCTTGCCTGAACATTTCTAGACTCTCTCCCCCCTTATGCTAGGTTGATCCCCCAAATGCTGGTTTCAAAAGAAAACACATTTACAAATATAGAAAATGTTTAATGAAGGTATATTGGAACGTTGTTAAGGATGAAAATGTCTTAGGTACACAAAAACATTTTTGAGTGTAGTTATCCTTTAAAGGAGAACTAAACCCTAAAAATGAAGATGGCTAAAAATTCCATATTTTATATAGTGAACTTATTGCACGAGGCTAAAGTTTGAGCTTGTCAATAGCAGCAATGATCCAGGACTTCAAACTTGTCACAGGGGGTCACCATCTTGGAAAGTGTCTGTGACACTCACATGCTCAGTGGGCTCTGATTGGCTGTTGAGAAGCTAAGCTTAGGGCTCGTCACTAATTATCCAGCAGAAAATGAGGCTGGTCTGTAATATAAGCTGATGCTACAGGGCTGATTATTAAATTCTGATGCTAATTGCACTGGTTTCTGTGCTGCCATGTAGTAATTATCTGTATTAATTACTAATCAGCCTTATAGTGTGACATTTCTATTCTATGTGTACTGTATATTGTGAGTGGCTCCCTAAGCTCAGTAAGTGACAGCAGCACAGAGCATGTGCAGTGAATCAGCAGAAAAGAAGATGGGAAGCTACTGGGGCATCTTTGAAGACACCGATCTTTACTGCTAAAGGGATGTGGTTGCCTTGGGCTGGTACAGAAGCACAAAACATAATGTACAACATTTCTACCTACTTCTTTAGTTACACTTTAGTTCTCCCTTAAAGAGAAATAATAGAAGAAATGCAGAATTAAGTATCAAGCTAATTTAGCCTACTAAAGGGCAAATGGAAAATTGGGTTATTAATTCAAACACTGGTGGAGATTTTATCACCTGCTTGCCGTCCTTATAAAAAACATTCCAATAAGGGATTCCCAGAACAGAAAAAAAATCATCTGATTGCCTTGAATCCTGTTTATAAGGGCAGATGTCTGTTTATACACAATATCGACACAACAAGGCTTAAAACCTCGACCACAGAAACCATCAACCTCCTGTTTTTTTTTTTTTTTTTACTCCGCCACTACTTAATGCAGCGCTAACTAAATATTATCTTTTAATAAGGATTCCAAATGTATTCAAACTTTACAACAATATGAGCCAACAAAAAGCGTTATTTTATAGACAAGCTCCGGCCAAGGAGCACAGCTGAGCAGATTAGTGCAGCAAATATTTGAGCTTGTGAAAATGTAAAAAGATAAGAATCGTTCCAATTTTAAAAATTAATAAAAAAAAAAAGCTTTAGTGGAATAACTGTAAAACAAGGACGTGACCCTCCCAGGGAGATTTCAACTAAAGGACATTCCCTTCTGGTTACAGAATAGTAATAAGTATATTGTTCTAAGGAAAATCATTTCATTTAATCTAAGGCCAATATACAGTGAAAACATGCAATGCAGTGAAATCTCAATTCTGCATCTACTAATTTTAAGTTTTCCCTTGCTTTACATTTTTTTTTTTGCATAGTACATTTCCTTGATCCCTATGTGATTTCCTACATTATCCTGGATTTTCCACTATTTATTTTTCTGGTCCCCTTAAAAACATAAAATCGGGGTTTCTTCTTAATCATGATATATCTATACATGGTACAGACTATGAGCAAACTTAGGGGACTGTTCCTGCTGAATTGTGCTTAGTATAAGGGAATACCTATGCTGCCATAGTTTTATGGGATCTCTCTGTACAGACTATGAGCAAACTTAGGGGGCTGTTCCTGCTGAATTGTGCTTAGTACAGGGGAATACCTATGCTGCATAGTTTTATGGGATCTCTCTGTACAGACTATGAGCAAACTTAGGGGACTGTTCCTGCTGAATTGTACTTAGTACAGGGGAATACCTATGCTGCATAGTTTTATGGGATCTCTCTGTACAGACTATGAGCAAACTTAGGGGACTGTTCCTGCTGAATTGTGCTTAGTACAGGGGAATACCTATGCTGCCATAGTTTTATGGGATCTCTCTGTACAGACTATGAGCAAACTTAGGGGGCTGTTCCTGCTGAATTGTGCTTAGTACAGGGAATACCTATCCTGCTATAGTTTTATGGGATTTCTCTGTACAGACTATGAGCAAACTTAGGGGACTGTTCCTGCTGAATTGTGCTTAGTACAGGGGAATACCTATGCTGCATAGTTTTATGGGATCTCTCTGTACAGACTATGAGCAAACTTAGGGACTGTTCCTGCTGAATTGTGCTTAGTACAGGGAATACCTATCCTGCTATAGTTTTATGGGATTTCTCTGTACAGACTATGAGCAAACTTAGGGACTGTTCCTGCTGAATTGTGCTTAGTACAGGGGAATACCTATGCTGCCATAGTTTTATGGGATCTCTCTGTACAGACTATGAGCAGACTTAGGGACTGTTCCTGCTGAATTGTGCTTAGTACAGGGAATACCTATCCTGCTATAGTTTTATGGGATTTCTCTGTACAGACTATGAGCAAACTTAGGGACTGTTCCTGCTGAATTGTGCTTAGTACAGGGGAATACCTATGCTGCCATAGTTTTATGGGATCTCTCTGTACAGACTATGAGCAGACTTAGGGACTGTTCCTGCTGAATTGTGCTTAGTACAGGGAATACCTATCCTGCTATAGTTTTATGGGATTTCTCTGTACAGACTATGAGCAAACTTAGGGACTGTTCCTGCTGAATTGTGCTTAGTACAGGGGAATACCTATGCTGCCATAGTTTTATGGGATCTCTCTGTACAGACTATGAGCAGACTTAGGGACTGTTCCTGCTGAATTGTGCTTAGTACAGGGAATACCTATCCTGCTATAGTTTTATGGGATTTCTCTGTACAGACTATGAGCAAACTTAGGGACTGTTCCTGCTGAATTGTGCTTAGTACAGGGGAATACCTATGCTGCCATAGTTTTATGGGATCTCTCTGTACAGACTATGAGCAGACTTAGGGACTGTTCCTGCTGAATTGTGCTTAGTACAGGGAATACCTATCCTGCTATAGTTTTATGGGATTTCTCTGTACAGACTATGAGCAAACTTAGGGACTGTTCCTGCTGAATTGTGCTTAGTACAGAGAATACCTATGCTGCCATAGTTTTATAGGATCTCTCTGTACAGACTATGAGCAAATTTAGGGACTGTTCCTGCTGTAATACACACAGGCAGGTTGATTGGCACCTGATATTGTGTGACTGCTAAGTAGTTTAGATTGTGGGCATGGTGGATAATCTATGTAAATCACTTTAAAATATGCTGACGCTTAATATTAAAAAAAAGGGTTTCTGCAGATCCTTCTTGTTTTACTTTGTCAGAGAAATTTTTTTTGCTCTGAAAACTTCCATTTCTGTTGTAAAGAGATGTAAGAGCAAAACCTCAGGCCTGGTGTTTTTATATGTAACGAGAAACACGTGTAGGCTCTGCTTTAGTTAGAGATTTGACTTCTTGGGCAAGGGACCTTTCTAAGCAGTCTCTGTTATTACAGGATAATTTTAACCTTTTTTAAATGGGAAATTTAAAAACACTCATTTAAGTAGGAACCCATACCTCCCAAATGTCCCGTTTTTCGTGGGACAGTCACGATTTTGACAGCTCAACCCGCAGTACCAGATTATTACTAGAATTTTCCCAACTTTTTCTATGATTGCCTGTACTGAACAAAAATGAAAAGTATGACGATCCATTATTAAAGCTCCAAGTCCCAAGCATTCTGGATAACAGGTCCCATACCGGTTTGTGTGTATGTATGGGACCTGTTATCCAGAATGCTCAAGACCTGGGGTTTTCTAGATTACGATCTTTCCATAATTTGGATCTTCATACCTTAAGTCTACTAGAAAATCATGTAAACATGAAATAAACCCAATAGGCTGGTTTTGCCTCCAATAAGGATTAATTATATCTTAGTTGGGATCAAGTACAAGCGACTGTTTTATTATTACACAGAAAAAGGAAATAGTTTTTAAAATTATGGATTATTTGGATAAAATGAAGTCTATGGGAGATAGCATTCCCATAATTTGGAGCTTTCTGGATAACAGATCCCATATATATATATATATATATATATATATATATATATATATATATATATATATAAAACTATTTACATGTAACTAAATATATAATGTAATATAATATATACTATTTCTATTAAATATATAAAACATGTATAATTATATTTAATCAATACACATACAGTATATATATATATCCAAATTATGGAATCTATTTCCTTCCCTGCTTAATTTCTTTCTGTTTAATGAGCCATGGGTTTACACATACAAGGAACAATTACATATATATATATATTTATTTCGTGTTGGGGGAAAAAATGTAATTATTGAAATGTAAAGATTACTTACCCGCTAGCAAATTTACTTAGGGTCAGCACTTCTGTTATTCCTTCAAATTTATCTCACCATTTGCTGACAAAATAATTTACATGCCCCTTAACGTTGAAAAAAAAAAAATCATCATTCTGCTCAGGGGGGAAAAAAATTCTATTATTTTATGCCGTCTGGGCAAATATTGTGATTGTGTCATTTTACATATTCATCAATGTATCCGTGTTCACAATTTATAGAATTTTCATTTAAAAATAAGTTAGAATCTGCCTTGTATTTTGTGAAGCAGAAAGGGAAAAAGAAGAATATTTGGGAAAAGTTTTAAACCTAATGGATTTTATAATGCCAACATTAACAGGGCTTTGCTATTTTGTAAAAGTTAAGATTTTTTTTCTCAATGAACTTTTATTGATTTTAATTCAAAGAATAATTTAACAAATTTTAAATTCGAAGGACCTGATTTTATGTAACTCATACGGAATGGAATACAATGGAATGCATTGTGATATATGAAATCAAAATAAAAATATAATTACATCCTCATTATCAATCTCCACTGTGTCCGAGCCATCAGTCCATTCAGTAGGCATGAGTTTCCTTTAAATATCCTTGAAATGACAAGTATATCTTCTATTCTTTTCTTCACCCACATTTCCTATTCAAGGGTTATTAGTAAACATTCAACAATTTATTACCTTTTTGATTCCATCTAAAGAAACCCCTAATAGATGTTTTAATTTCTTCCCTGTGGACACATACATATATGGGATCCATTCTCTGGAAACCTGTTATCCTGAAAGCTCCAAATTACGAACAGTTTGTCTCCCGTAGACTCCATTTTATCCAAATAATCCACATTTTGCGAAATTATTTCATTTTTCTCTGTAATAATAAAACAGTATCTTGTACTTAATCCCAGCTAAGATATCATTAATCCTTACTCGAAGCAAAACCAGCCTATTGGGTTTATTTAAAGGATAAGTTAACCTTTGAACAAAGTCAGTATAACATTGATGAGGGGGCTATTGTAAGAACTTTTGCAGTGTACATTTATTATTTATTATTTTTTCATTCCAATGTATTAAGAAAAATCTGTACCGTTAATATGAATAAATTTTGTTACAACAGCGCCACTTGCTGGTCAGTTTCCCACCAGTCTGACCACAAAGTAGTCAAGGAAGTTGTCAGTAGAAAAAAAGTATAGAATAGAAACCTTTCTCACATCTTTCCTAAGCAGAAGAACATCAGAGCAGCCTCTTTCTCTCTCCTGACAACTTCCTTGACTACTTGGTGGTCAGACTGGTGGGAAACTGACCAGCAGGTGGCGCTGTTGGAACGCAATTCATTCATATTAATAGTACAGATTTATGTTAATATCTTGGAATGAAAAAAGAATAAATAATAATTGTACATTGCAAAAGTGCTTAGAATAGCCCCCTCATCAATTTTACATTCACTTATTTTAAAGGTTTACTTATCCTTTAAGACGTCTCGTGTTTCTGTTTTCTCTTGGCTGCTCGCAAGATCTTGGCAGCTGTCTGTGTTAGTCCCCACGAGCTTCGGTGGGGCTTCCGGTCCTCCGTTTAATCCTTGCGGTGATTCCTGTTCCTTGGAAACTTTCTGTGTTTATTAATCAGGGTATCGGTCTGACTTGAAAGGCTCATACACTTATGTATTAACAATTTCTATGGACTAGTGATGGGCAAATTTCTATTAGCGAATTTTCTGAGAAATTCTCAAAACAAAAAAAAACTTTGCAAAATGCGAATTTTGATGCAGGCATCAATTTGTGGGCGTCAAAATTGACACCGCCAATTCCAACACACATTAAAGTCAATGGGTGCATTTAATTGTCGCCGCCATCAGAATTGTCACCGGTGTCAAAAAAATGTTGACGCAGGCAAAAATTCTACACTGAACACATTGACTGGCCTAAAGAGAAATGGCGCAACATTGTGGGGTCTGATGAAGGCAAGACCATCGACCATTGTTCTTTTTGGGTCTAGGAGCCGCAGACAGTTCATCGGATGACCCCCACTGAACACTGAATTGAAGCCACAGTGCAGAGTGAAACCAGTGAAGCCGATGGCACAAACATCATGATATGGGAATGTTTCTCATACTATGGTGTTGGGCCTATTTTACACGTACCAGTAGTGATGGGCGAATAAATTCACCAGGCGCAAATTTACGGCAGATATCCACGTTTCACCACCGACGAATACATTTTCGATAATTCGCCAGCATCAAAAATTTTTGGACGTGTGTAGGAAAAGTCGCTCGCGTCAAAACCACCTTGCGTCAATATTATTCGGACGACCATTCGCAAATTTTTCTCAGTTTCGCGAATTTCACAAGAAATTCACCCAACACTGCTTACCAGGGATCATGGATCAGTTTCAATACCAAAATACTTAAAAAGGTTGTGTTGCCTTATGCCGAAGAGGAAATGCTCTTCGAAATGGGGGTTTCAACAAGACAACGACCCCAAACACACCAGTAAATGAGCAACATCTTGGTTCCACACCAACAAGATTGATGTTATGGAGTGGCCCAATCCCCAGACCTTAATCCAATAGAAAACTTGAGGGGTGACATCAAAAATGGTGTTTGTGAGGCAAAAGTTAGAAATGCAGAAGAATTGTGGAATGTAACAGGTTGTTGGAAGTTGGTGGAGTCCATACAACACAGATGTGCAGCAGAAACACTGATTATACAACTCAATATTAGTTCAGTCGTTCAAAGGAAAACAACAGCTTGAAACATACAGGGACTGCTATTTTTTGGAACAGCCTGAAAAGGAATTCCACAAATTTGTAAATTTGGGCTCCCTTTCCTAGCAGATGAATTAGAGGTCACTCAAATAACTGATTCCAGTACAAACAAAATCTAACAAAATAACTGCCTTTTGCAGAAATCCTGCATGTAGAGAGACATAATGTCTGGTGATTTAATAGAGTGAGCTCTAATACATCTTCTAGGCAAAAGGACCCCCCTATAAGTGAATCAGTGAATATTTGACACCCAACTGCTGCATGAAGACAGAATGAAGGGAAACAGATGCTGAGACAGGAATAATGAAGATAAACGTGATTATTTCAGAAATGGTACATCATTTTTAATTGACTGTATTTAGAAAGTTTCTTATTTCAGTATGCTAAAGCTAATATTCAATTTCATTTTTACGATAGTTCCCCTTTAAATAAAATCTATTATAAGGATTTATAACACACTGCTACTATTCTAAACACAACTGTACTTCAATCCCTGGAGAGAATTAACAAAGCTAAATTAAAGTTTATTTAGAAGGTGTAACTCACAGAATCCAATCAGAATATTGCTTTCATTCATCTTACTGCAGTTGACAGATGTGAACTAATTGCTGATTGGTTGCTATGGGTTACTACTCCTGAGTAAGATTAATCCAGGTCTGTGAATTCCTCCCTTGGAATCAGCAACCTTCAACCGTTCAAGGATGTTTAGAATTGGAGATTGTCAGACAACAAGAGCGTTAGGAATCTACACAACAGATATTTTGCATTTCTTATACAAGCCTAGTTTTGATTTGCTAAAATGCGACACACAAAATAAAAACAATTTGCATTTCATTCCCTTGCAAGCCATAGTCCTTCTTTACGTATACGAGAGAGAATAATCAGTCACTGTTGTAGAATAACGTTTTGTGCTAAACCATCAGGGAAACAAAATGTATTATGTGCTACAGACAACTAAAGAAAATATAGACACCCAAGGGACTTCATGAATAAAACACAGTACTGATTTTCCGTGTCCATTTCATTATTCCAAGGCAACTATTAGTTTGTCTATTGGGGAGTAGTAATGGGCGAATAAATTCGCCAGGCGCAAATTCACAGCTAATTTCCACGTTTCGCCGCCGGCAAATACATTTGCAAAACTGCCACGAACACGCATCGGAAAGTCGCTCCCATCAAAATTGACGCATGTCAACATTATTCAGATGCCCATTGACTTTAATGCCGGCGTCAAAATTTATGAGATCGTCAAAATTCAAGTTTTGAGAATTTTTAGTCTTTTTTTTCGGCCTTTGAAAGATACTTATAACTTTGCCATAAAGTATTTGCCCAGTGCTTTTACATTACCTGTCTGATCCCCCATGTTCCTGTATGAGGGGGCTGCCATATTTGTGCAGCAGGAGTCCATTAGCATTAGTTTTTTAGTGTCAGTATCACTTTAAGGCATGGCCCCAGAAGGCAACAGAAACATTTCTAAGTATGATGCCTGAATAAACCAACATCTATACCAGGGTCAGGGCTGTATTTATATTTAGGCCCCCGAGGGCCTGAGCCTAGAGCGGCACAGTTTTGGGGTGCTTATTTTTTATTTTATTTTTTTAAAACCCTCCGCCATGGATTTACATAGGAAATCTGGTGATGGAAATGAGGGGTAGGTGGACTGAGGAAGACTGCGGAAGTGACATCACATGCATAGCAGCGATGAGTGAACTTTTTGCAAAGTTTCACCTTGAAATTGACGTCCATAGATTCTAATGGGTGAAAAAAAATTGCCAGGCATCAAAAACGTGTCACATGATTTGCCGTGTGCCAAAAACAGTTTTGTCACCCACAGACACAGATTTTCATCGTTTCGAGAAATTTTGGCAGATATTACTTTTATGGCGGAAACTCTGAACATGTAGAAGTTTAGCTACTGTAGGACTTTCCAATGGTAACTTTATAAAGACAAAATTGCTAGAATATTACCAGAAATGAATGCATCTGGATTGTTATGCTGGGACCTCAAATTTCAATTAAATTGTTTTTAGTAGTGACTGTGTCACATTCCCCTTTTGTATATCGAACAAACAGTTCAGTTTAACGGTTCTACGCAAGTATAATAAAATTACCTGCGCGGCGGGGTCACCCGCGTGTTTCCTAGGCGCCATATTGGTTCTTAGGGCGCGCCTCTTAAAAAGTACAGGCGCACTGGCGTGATTGCGCCAGCATGCATTGGCGCATGTTTTGGAGCGAACTTTGACGGTATTTCAGGCCCATTCCAACCCCCAGCCAGTGCCCGTGATAGAATCTTGATTTTAGTGGTTCCTGAAGCCTTGTGCTGTCTGTTCCTGTAAGCTTTATCTGTTATTTCAGGTTTTGATCCCTGCCTGTTCCTGACAATTCTGATATCCGAACTCTGACCTTTGCCTGCATCTCGACTACTCTTTTTGCCTGATCCCATCTGTTTGATTACCCGGTTTTGACAATTGCCTGCCTGACGATTCTTGATATCTGCCTGCCTCGACCCAGCCTGTCTGACGTTTCTCTTGCCTGCTCCATTTGTACCGTGACCTTCGGCCCAAAAGACTCTGCTATCAGCCGTGCCCCTTCGCCAGCCAGAACACCTCGCCTTGTACCCCTCGTTAAGTCCAGGTGGCACCCAAGTAAGCTGAGGGCTCCTCCCGAAGCCCAACGGTGGTCACACTACTGGTGAAGCCGAGCCGAGACCAGGGTGCTTGGCACTTGTTCTGGTATTGGGTGCCGGTCGTGACAGCAAGGATCTGTGCCCCCAGTAAAACCACAATCTTTAAGCAGTTGGTTGAACAACATGATCGCTGTGTTCAGTCTGTACAGAACGTTGGTCCAATCATCTGACCAAAATACATGTACAAAGTTTTCAACCAGATTCGATTTAATGCTAATTCAGTTCATAATATCAAGCCATTTTGGTTTCCTTAAGGGACTGCTGCTTGGTTGTATCCAGCTTTTTTAGTGTAGAGCAGGAGTGCATATACTTTACTAATGCAAGTCTACTTTTAGTGATGTTGTCCAAGTATAATAATCTACATTAAATATTATATTGATTTATGAGAGCACTTATATTGCCATATTTGATAAATGACTATTTCTTATGTAACCATAACAGAATAAATATCTGAATGAATCAGGAGGGTAATTTAGTCAAGCTGTTTGTTGACAGTGTCTTGAGATCTACTGATCACCTGCTAAAGGTCTACTGGTAGATTCCAATCTACCTTTTAGATACCCCTGGTTTAGAGTCAATTGACCTGTTGCGCAGGCTGGAGGCCATAAAATTCTTTTGGAAGTCCAAATCTAACCCCTAGGCCTATACTAGGAAAGATTTAATCTATCATACTATAGCAGTTATGGGAAAAGCTGTACTATGCAGTGACTGGAAGGCCACATTGACACTAAACTCCACATCAGTTACCTAGAACAGAAGAAATGCAACAATAGAATGAAGAATTGCAATTAGAACTTTTTGCTGGTAGAGTGATGCTGAGGGTTGTAGGTCAAAAAAGGATCTCAGAATAGACCTGAATGATGCATTTGGTGCACAACTTTCATTTTAGTTGAGAAATAGGCCTGGCTGTGCCTGCTTCAGATAATCTTGAAGTCTAATGAAGGCAGTTGATCGTGCATGACAAAGGACAGAGGCAACTGGAACTTATTGCCGCTATAAGCAGCTCTTTCATTCCCACCTCACACTCCAATTCCAATATCTCAAAAATAAATTACCCTTTAAAGCAGTTTAGTTTTCGCTGGAGAAATGAAACCTGTGTAAGCCCAATCTATGTTTACACAACAGCCGGCATTCACAATAGCGCCGTCAATAGCATCCATTACAAAATATGACTTTAATATTAGCAAGCAGGATATTAATAGCAATAATGAGCCATCATTTACCATTGACTCGTTTGGCGATACAGCAATCCCGTACATATTTTGTTCGCTAAACAATTACTTAATGGCACTATGTTTCCACTATGGGGAGAGAATGAATGTATTTAATCTAATGTTCCTGCCACTGAAAGCAAAAATCTGGTGGAAACAAATTGACAACAAAGGTTCCCAAGAAAAATGTAATTTAAGAGAATAAACTATTACATTGTGTTAATACATATAATTCTGTGGGCAGTTTCGCTACACAAAAGACTGTCAGAGTTGCCACACAGTAAATGAAATAACTGTATTTTAGTTTATTTCCTCTTCTATGTTGTTTTTTTTTTTTTTATAAAGCAGAAATGTAGGCGTTGAGGCCTTAATATAATTCCATGTCAATGTTACGAGATGTATGTGCGGCAGATGCTGTATCGCAATGTTTCAATTGAATTAAAATGAAATTGCATACCTGGTGAGAATAATTACCAAGGAACTATTATTCCGTAGGTCTGGCAATTTAACAGGTGAATGAATAGGGAGCATCTGTAAGAGATCTTGCGAGGAGGGGAAAATGAAAGCCACCGTCTGTCTCAGTAAAGCAGATTAAAGAGAGGCTTTGTAGACCCCACAATAAGTAATTACGAAGTACAACATCTACTACAGTTCCTGGAACACAGTACTATAGACACATTATCATGGGCATAGTATTTTAGGAGTGAACCTCTAAACACTGTATTTCAGGTACAAAATCATGAATATTCATTAACAGGCCCTATAATGAAGATAGTACTATAATCTTCCTTGCATTAACAAAGTAATATAGACTATCATCTCATGGTGATGATCCCAGGAACATAATACTCTAAACATCAATCCATAATCATAGTATTAAAGACACCACCCCATGAGCATTATAGTATAGCAACAAGTCCATTAACTTGGTACTATAAGCACCACACCATAAACATACTATGAGCATAGTACAGCGAGCATGAACTTGGCATTATAGTCACCAATCCATGGAAAGGGTATTATTGACCAATCATGAACACATGACTAACAACAAAAAGTCATTTGATATCTGGACAAGCAAGATATTTGGGTTCATGCTACTAGACCATGAACCCAGGACACTAATCACTGTCCTATGAATATAGTATTATTTACAGCAATCCATAAACTTTGTATATGAAAATTATATTAAAGGCCACACACCATGACCACATGAACATGGTAGTGGAAATCATGACTGCATGCAAGTAGTTTTAAAGCCACAAATCAGTGAAGATGGTGCTATAAATACCACTCCCCAAAGATAATACTGTAAGAATTACTCCCTAAAGATGGTACTGTAAGAATTACTCCCCAATGATGGCACTGTAAGAATAACTCCATGAAGATGATAGTATAAGCACAACTCCGCAAAGACGGTTCTGTAAGAATGACTCCATGAAGATGGAACTATAAGAATTACTCCCCAAAGATGACACTATAAGCACCACTCCCCAAAGATGGCACTGTAAGAATTACTCCATGAAGATGATAATGTAAGCCCACTCCCCAATGATGGCACTGTAAGAATTACTCCATGAAGATGGTAGTGTAAGCATGACTCCCCAAAGACGGTTCTGAAAGAATGACTCTACGAAGATGGTACTATAAAAGTTACTCCCCAAAGATGGCACTGTAAGCCCCACTCCCCAAAGATGGACTTTAAGAATTACTCCATGAACATGGTACTGTAAGCACCACTCCACAAAGATGGTACTGTAAGAATTACTCCCAAAAATGGTACTGTAAGAATTACTCTCCAAAGATGATACTGTAAGCACCACTACCCAATGATGGCACTATAAGAATTACTCAATAATGATGGTATTGTAAGCACCACTCCCCAAAGACGGTTCTGTAAGAATTACTGCATGAAGATGGCACTGTTAGCATCACTCCCAAAAGATAGTACAGTTATGGGACCTTTTATCCAGAATGCTCTGGACCTGGGAGTTTCCAGATAATGGAGCTTTCTGTAATTTGAATCTTTTACTGTGACTTTACTGTGCGAATTAGCGTAGTGGTAGCGAATTGGTGCCTGGCGAAGTAGCACCAAATGTGGTGAAGCCTTTGCCCTTTAGTGAATTTGCCTCATTGGCTTCAGTAGTATTATGCACAACACAACAGGAATATTATAGGCACCATCCTTTATTGAAGTGACTATACTGTAAACAGAGTACTACCAAGGCTAAATTGTTCCGAATCCATTTATACATTGTACCTTGTAAACTTTAAACAGGTTTGGGTGACTGGTTTGTGAATTCCTGCCAATACTTAAAGTACATGTGTTTATCTTACAACGTTGGGCTTAATGTGCTCTCTCCCCTCTCTGTCTGTGCCACGAAGGACAAACACAGACCTTGAATCGGCATAGAGAGATGATTTAACTCAGGTGTCCTTCACAGAGCACCCTTAAGGTTCCATAAAAGCCGACTGATAATGTAATTAAAAGCGTGGTCAATATTTAGAGCATCCGAAAGCTACGATGAGCTATGTTTCCTATTTCAGAGCAGAACAAGTGGAATGATGTAAATGGATGCGGCAGCAGAGTAAGAGATGAGTATATAGAAAATGTCCAACCTGCAATCTTTAATAATGAAAATGGTACCACCAGGTCTTATCAAGAGAGGACCAGGGAGAGAGTTCTGGACAGGCAATGGAAACAAATGTAGTACTTGAACGGAGAACAAGAAGCGTGGTCGAGAGACAGGCTGGGTTGATACCAATCAGGAGAACCAGTTCAGATTCAAGAGATGAGAGAGCAGTCAAGATCACAGGCCCATTCAAACCAATAACAAAGTAAAAGGCAGAATCCACGAGAGTCGTAAATACACGGCAAGGGTCAGGACAGGCAGCGAACTAGAGACAAGGTCAGGGACAGACAGGGTCAGGAACAGATCAGGAACACTCAGAAATGCGCCCAGGAACTATAGAAATAGACCTAAAATATTTGAATTTTGCGCCAACTATGATGATGGCAAACGCGGCGCTCACCTCAAACCTGAAAGCGGGATTCCCACTGTTCAGCCACACAACTTCCCCTCTGGCCTGGGAGTGTATTAAGAGACTTGGTACAAATCTGCTGACAAAATGTTTTGAATTTTTTGATCAGGGCAGTAGTCAGGCCCAGATTTGTGACAAATCCACAAAGGGCCGGGCCTAGGGTGGCAGAAATTCAGGGGCGGCATGCTGCCCAGACGTATTCAAGTAAGTTGCGCATATGCTCATATTTAAGGTGTGTGCATTCGCATATATACGTGCAGGCACAAGTGGACGTGAAGGGGAGGTTGACACGGATGGGAAGGGAAGAGAGACACTGATGGGGAAGGCGGAAAGTGGAGGGGAGGCAGAAGGGAATGGGACATGGACAGACAGG
Source organism: Xenopus petersii (assembly GCA_038501925.1). Classification (NCBI taxonomy): domain Eukaryota; kingdom Metazoa; phylum Chordata; class Amphibia; order Anura; family Pipidae; genus Xenopus; species Xenopus petersii. The sequence goes on from CM076675.1 coordinate 165,936,311, forward strand.
GGGAGGCATACAGGGGACGGTAAGCGTAGACAACCTAGGGGCACCCCATCTGTAAATCCTGGCCTGGTGGTAGTGGTGTGCAGATCGTGATTTTGCCGACCTGCACCCGCCCGCCACCTGACCCCCCTCCACCCAAGCCTGACTTCCGGGTTCCTTTTATAGATCCGCACCCCCGCCCGACTATGACATCAGAAAAGGAAGGGGGTGCGTCTATAAATGTTCAACCCCGAAGTTGCAAGCCGGTACATAGTTTGAAATGTGAATTTCCTGCCTTTCTATACAGTTCGGGTGTTTTTAGTAACATTATGAATGACCTGCTACATAGAGTAAATATACAGTATTTATAACGATAACTCACAATGAGCTGAAAAGGCAATAGTGATGCAATCAACAAGCAATAACATTGGCCATGTCTCAGCGCTCTAATTCCTAGTACAATGGTGTCAAGTCGCTCAGCAGACATACAGTATACACAGGGAATCCAATGAAAAAGTGCAGCAAACAGGGTCCAACTAGTGTATCTCACTTATTCAACTGACTGAGTAATAGAAACTGAATATTTAATTTGAATTAGGCATGGCAATTAATTATTGTTCACACTTATCTCAATAATCCCATGTTAAGGTATGGAGAATAGCCTTCAGCTGTGATGTTGCAGTTTGTATTTGGGCTATGAAAACAATTTTTATGTGTTGGTAAATACCTGCTAATTACAGTACACAACTATGGAAAAAAGACAAGGAGTAATGATAATGCATATTAGAGCCTAATGTAATATTGTCCTTATTCTTGTATAGATCTTTATTGCTAATTGCTAGGGATATAAGGGCTCTTATATATGAAGGCATGGTTAAGAAGTGTAGGAGAATTAAGGGGTACAAGAGTGTATAATTCCAGGTAAGGTGAGATCCATCTCTAAGTAAAGCAGTTTTGACGAGTTAAAAAGACTTTATTAGGACATACATAAGCCTAACACGTTTTGTGCCTATGAGTAAGTGCCCACACAGGCACGAAATGCGTCTAGCTTATATATGTCCTAATAAAGTCTTATAACTCGTCAAAACTATAGCTACTGATTTACTTGGAGATGGATCTCACCATACCTGGATTAAAAATTGATTGGCAACCCTTGGACTGGGGGTTGTCCTGGTGAGAAACCATTTCACAAACTTTTACTTTTTTCACTTTTTGGACCTTTAACTATGTAATTAAATAATTTTGTTTTGAGACAGAGCCACACACCATTATTTGCATATTTGGTACAAGAGTGCACCCCTTAGTGTTCATTCAGGAGGTATTTCTTTCCTGAGTCTGGCTGGGCTCTGCACTCCGCAAGATTTATTTTTAGGTGCCGAGTATAACGTTGGTGGTTGCAGGACAGTACTGTCCTTACTGCCTGCCATATGGCAGCTTATAGTGTATCAAAGTTATATAACTTAGATTGTTATTCTATAGCAAAGAGCTTTACTTTATAGGGGTTACAATCAACTATTTGCATACTGTCCTGTTGCCTTATGCCGAAGTGGAAATGCCCTTGAAATGGATTTTTCATCAAGACAACGACCCTAAACACCAGTAAATGAGTTGAGTTTGGAAAGAACAATGCAGACACTTCCTTTTCTTCACTTTCTGCAAAGGAATAACACAAATTTGATACATTTTTCTTCATGTTTTAATTTGGAATAGAGTGTGTAGTGTCCCCATTACATTTGCGTGTATGGAAATACTGTTCAGTACTGTTCAAGATATTATCAGTTGTTAAAACTGTCACATAAATGAATTTGATAAAACAGTTGGCTGAAAATACATTTTTTGACATATTGGGGCACATTTACTAAGCTCGAGTGAAAGATTCAAATGAAAAACACTTCGAATTTCAAAGTATTTTTTTTGGGTACTTTGACCATCGAATAGGCTACTACGGCCTTCGACTTCAATTCGCACTAAAAATCGTTCGACTATTCGACCGTTCGATAGTCGAAGCACTGTCTCTTTAAAAAAAACTTCGACTTCATACTTCACCACTTTAAACCTACCGAGCTGCAATGTTAGCCTATGGAGACCTTCCCCAGCACTTTTCTAAGCTTTTTTTGATCAAAGAAAAATCCTTCGATCGATCGCTTAAAATAGTTTGAATCGTTCGATTCGAAGGATTTTATCGTTTGATCTAACTATTTTTATTCGATCGTTCGATAGTAGGATTTGCGCTAAAATCCTTCGAATTCGATATTCAAAGGATTTTACTTTGAGGGTCAAATTGGAGGGTTTATTAGCCCTCGATATTCGACCCTTAGTAAATGTGCCCCATTGTCTTGTGCTGTTCTGCTTAAAACAGACCAGAGATGTCAGATGATTCTGCTTTGCTCACTTCATATTCTAAGCAGAGTAGTCAAACTAAATAACCAGCAGGTGGCACTGGTTCATTGTTTTAGCAGTTTAAACTGCCAATATCTTGGAAGCTAGAAAAAAATCATTAAAGGGACATTGTCATGGGAAAAAAACATTTTTTCAAAATGAATCAGTTAATAGTGCTGCTCCAGCAGAATTCTGCACTTAAATTCATTTCTCAAAAGAGCAAACAGATTTCTTTATATTCAATTTTGAAATCTGACATGGGGCTCGACATTTTGTCAATTGCCCAGCTGCCCCTGGTCATGTGACTTGTGCCTGCACTTTAGGAGAGAAATGCTTTCTGGCAGGCTGCTGTTTTTCATTCTCAATGTAATTGAATGTGTCTCAGTGGGACATGGGTTTTTACTATTGAGTGTTGTTCTTAGATCTACCAGGCAGCTGTTATCTTGTGTTAGGGAGCTGTTATCTGGTTACCTTCACATTGTTCCGTTGTTTGGCTGCTGGGGGGAAAAAGGGAGGGGGTGATATCATTCCAACTTGCAGTACAGCAGTAAAGAGTGATTGAAGTTTATCAGAGCACAAGTCACATGACTTGGGGCAGCTGGGAAATTGACAATATGTCTAGCCCCATGTCAGATTTCAAAATTGAATATAAAAAAATCTGTTTGCACTTTTGAGAAATGGATTTCAGTGCAGGATTCTGCTGGAGCAACACTATTAACTGATTCATTTTGAAAAAATTTTTTTTACCCATGACAGTATCCCTTTAATGTAAATTGTGCAAATGCTTAAAAGTGGGCTCTGAACAATTTTAGATGAATTTGTTTTGAGGGTTTACATTTCCTTTAAAGTGTGCGTTTCACCTAGAACTCCACAGGATCTTTAATTCTGCAAGTTAACGGATATAAAACATTGGTAAAACATTATTCCTGTTATAGTTATAAGAATATTTAGGACTGCAGGTAAGTGATCACCCCAAGCCATGGCCATCTGGGCACCATATGGTTTTAATTTAGATTTCACTGACCTTCAAATTGTTCACCTACCTGCTCTACAGCTTAATCCTTCCCACAATTTAGGAACCTATGACTTGGTTCCTTTCAGTCCAACTGTTTCCGTATAGGGGGCTGATTATTTGTTATATTATATTACCATACATGTTGGGTGGGTGGATTATAACGATGATGCTGTCATCTAAATGTAATAGGTGATAGGCCACATCTTGGTCCATGGATCTCCAGATGAACAAGCCTGACTTAGTTGGTCATTACAAATGGCTGTTTGATAAACCCGCTGCACAATGACACAATGAATTTGCTGTTAAACACATGGACATTTTTATATTTAATTTAGGGCAAATATAACCATTTCTCATTTGTTTATATAATGGGCTGAATCATGTCTATTTGCAAAGTATGACTTTTGCCGGTGCTGCATATTTATTATGTTGCAACAGTCTAGAAGTAAACGGCTTATAAAATATGTATTGTTATTATCATTGATTAATTATTTACCGGGGCGTTTGGCAGCGATGTGTTACAGGATCGCAAACAAATTGCCAGATGCTGTCTGCCAAGCTCCCTTCACAGATGAGACTTTAAGGAGAGTGAGGGGGTCACACATATAAATACATGGCATCTGCTGTATTAATGCACTGAAACTCTATGACTTCCAAACTTACAAGTACAGTGTGTTATGATTATACCTACACAGTAATATGTCACAGGAACAGTGTACAGTCCCCTCACAACCATAAATAAAGTGTGGTGTCCACTTAAAACCTCCAACCTGCAGCCTTTCTGCTCTTCTAAAAGGAGAACCAAAAACTTTATATTAAAATTCTCTACCCCCCTACCCTACATAGACTCCCCTCCCTGATCCCCCCAGTCTAGTTACCCTAGGAAATGCCCCCTAACTCTTTACTTACTCCTTATTGCAGATTCAGGTCATCTTCTTCTCTTCGATAATCTTCGGGAAGAGAGCGGGGCATGCTCGGTTGGAGCAATCTGCCAGTCCTGAACAACTGCGCATGCGCCGAAAGCCAAGGAAATTGCTGAAGCAATGGAAGAAGACCCGAAGGTTACCAAAGAGAAGAAGATGCCGCCCATGAACTCTGAAGCCCTGAATCGGCAATGAGGGGTAAGAGTTAGGTGCATTTACCCAGGGTAACACCTAAGTTTGGGGGAGAGCAGGGAGGGGTCTATGTAGGGTATTGGGGTAGGGGATTTTAATAAAAAGGGTTTGGTTCTCATTTAAATAATGACCCACCAGCATTCCTCCAACAGCCTTCAGCTGGGAGCTACAGAATAACACCTGAAGTTCTGTAGACTGAACATACGTAAGTGTTCACCCATTCAAGGGTTGGGCTTGTTTCACATTTAGGAGGGGGGCTGTGGAAAAGAAAGTCAACCTGTGGTTCTGATTCTTCAGACCTCACTTGCTGGAGTGGGTGGTCAGTGCTGGAGAGCTTGAGATAGGAGGCCTTAGTGGAAGGACATCCTTGATGTACAATTATTGAGAGATTGAGTTTCAAGGATGCTATTAAGAGATCTGTTCTATATAGACTTTAGATTATAGATTTAGGCTATAGATTTTTTTAAAAATTCCCTTTTCTCTGTAATAATAAAACAGTAGCTTGTACTTGATTAAAACTAAGACATAATTATTCCTTATTGGACAATAATCAGCCTATGGGGTTTATTTAATGTCCAAAAAACCCAGGTCCCGATCATTCTGGATAACAGGTCCCATATAAAAGAAAAATTAAAAAAAAAAATATATATATATGTCTGGCACGAAAACCACTCTACCTTACCAGGACTGAGGTAGGGGTACAGCCCCGGAGATCCCAGGACCTCCCAGTCCAAAACTGGCTGCAATAACCATTGATTTAATTTAGTTAGAGTTAAGGAAGAGCAATGATTTGCAAAAGGACATACTAGAGTTGAACCTATGTAGCATTGATATATACATCCCAATACAAATTAAATTGCAACAACCAGCCAAAAACAGCTTTTCCTGAGATGCAATTTGGCATAAACATATTATACTTCATATTTACCCGTAATACATTGGTCTGTAAAATAGGGCACAGATGTTTGTTTGCATGCACACAGACATTATTTACAGGTTTATATTTAGATAAACTCATAAGTGAAATACCAAAAGTACCAGATTTTTGTTAATTTTTTTTTCGAATTTAGTTAAAAATAAATGTGAGGAAAGTCTAGTTGGGATACTGTAACATTTATAGAGTGCGTGTGAGAAATTCTAGAACGTTATGAATTATTTTTACAAGATAATAAATAAATAACATAGCTAGAATAGCTTATTTTGGAAAAGCATGCAGTGATATTGGGCTGAAAGTCTTCTTCCGCATGGTTCTCTTTCCGAAATGGTTCTCTTTCCTCCAACTAACACCAGTAGCATCCCAGAAGTATCCATCATAGTTAACAATTCCACTATCACCCCCTCTCCCCAGGCCCGGTGCCTTGGGGTTATCCTAGATTCTGCCCTGTCATTCACTCCTCATATCCAGTCACTTATTAAATCATGTCACTTCCACCTAAGGAACATATCCAAAATACGATCATTTATCACCCAAAACGCTGCCAAAATTCTTATTCACTCTCTCATCATATCGCGTCTAGACTACTGTAACTCTCTTTTAATTGGCCTCCCCCTCCAGAGACTGTCACCTCTCCAGTCCATAGTGAACACTGCTGCGAGGCTCATACACCTCAGCAACCGCTCCTCCTCTGCCTCGCCATTCTGTCAATCCCTGCACTGGCTTCCATTACCTTTCAGAATCAAATTCAAATTAATGACACTGACTTTCAAAGCACTTCATAACTCTGCCCCACCCTACATCTCTGAACTCATCTATATACTGTATACTCACCCACTCGCTTACTACGCTCCTCTACTGACCTACTACTCAACTCTTCTCTCATTACCTCTTCATATGCTCGCATTCAAGACTTTGCAAGGGCTGCACCCCTCCTCTGGAACGCTCTCCCATGGTCTGTCCGACTTTCTCCCAACCTTTCTGCTTTCAAAAAATCTCTGAAAACGCACTTCTTTCTAGAAGCCTACCCTCACTCTGCTTAACTACCAAACGCAACACCACATACAGTACCACATTTCTCACCCACTTCATTCGATCTTGCCCACTCCCACACCTTATGTATTACTCCCTTCCCTTAAGACTGTATGCCTATGCATAGGGCCTTCCTCACCTTTTTGTACCTGTATTGATTGTGATGTTTGTTACTCCATATATTCTATGTATGTAATTCATGTGATGTAGTTGTATAATCACATTTAATTTACAGTGCTACGCAATATGTTGGCGCTATATAAATACATGTTAATAATAAAATAATAATAGTTGGGAGGAGTAGGCAAGCAGGTCACACTCTCCCTAATAGACAGATTTAGTTTGTTTTCAGTCTTGCAAAGCAAAAATTTTTGCCTAAAGGATCTGGTACAAATGTCATGTTGATACCAAACACTGGAAATGGCACAACCAGACATATATTGTTTTCTTTTTTAGCCTGATTCATGCTTTGATTTATACAGAGAATTAACTTCTCTTCTGCAAACAGTAGAAACACATAGATGTTAGACACAAATGCAGAAAGTTAAAATGGTTACTAAACTCAAATTTGTTCGTTTTGGCAAACATTTAGATATGAATGTTGATAAATCAACACAAAAATGCTTCTTTAATGACAATTTGTATTTGATAAAACAGGTGTGGGACCTGTTAATTAGAGCTCAGGACCTGGAGTTTTTCAGATAACCAATCTTTCTATAATTTGGCCCTACATACCTGAAAAAATCAGATAAACATTATTTTAACGTATTAAAATTGTTTTGCCTTTAATAAGGATAAAGACCTTTTTGTAATGTGGATCTTCATACCATAAGTCTATTAGAAAATAATTTCAACATTAAAGAAAACCGATGGACTGCTTGTGCTTCTAGTAAGGATTAATAATATCTAAATTGGGATCAAGTACAAGGTATTGTTTTATTATTACAGAGAAAATATGGATTATTTCTTTATAATGGGTTCTATGGGAGGTGGCCTTTCCTAAATCTGAGCTTTCTGGATGAGTTTCCGGATCCCACACATGTTCCCAAAAAATGTTACGCCTCCGTTTTAAATTGCCCCAGTAGAAACATTTTTTTAGCCAAGACTTCTCCAATTTCCAATCTGAAATTGGATAAGTTTTGTCTAATTGTGAACTTCAGGTTGGAACCACTGTGACATCTCTTGTATATAATAATTAGATGAGTTGGCATGGAAAACATAAATCTTTGTTTGACAACTTAAAGCTTCCCGAGTTCTTAAAGAAGTTCATGAAGAGTTTTTTGTAAACTCACAAATTCAAATTTTCAGAGTTTTGTGATCTGGTAAACTCACAAATTTTAATTTTTAATTTTTTTTTCCATTTTTATATTTTTTTTAATAAATAAACTTTCTAGTTTTTTTTTAAACCTGAGCTTATTTGAGGTAGAAAATAAACTCGAAAACCTCACAAATTCGATTTTTGATAAATAAGCCCATACAAATCTAATTCTGGAGTTATTAAATTTGTTAATTTGAAGGGTCTTAACTACTCTGTTTCTGCTTTTTTGTTTTCATAAATCTATTTTCCTTTCAAAGTGGGCCATCCTTTCCCATCATGCTTTATTCAATGAACCCATTGGCTCAAATCAGCAATAATGCATCTGAAGTGGCTAGAACATGAACAAAGGAATGTTCCAAAATGAAGAATAGAAACCAAATAGTTGCAAAACTAAAAGCCTATGCTCCAGAAAGCATTCATTCTGCTGAACAGACATCTTCATGTGTGTCTGGCTGTGCAGAGTAGAGGATGAAATCAGCCTGTATAATTTTTTTTTTTGCATCTGCAGGTTCACATTGGAACATTTAATTTCTTCGTAAAAATTATGTGCTTTCAGAATCTCCTGAGATGGATGAATAGGTACAAATCAGTGAAGAAGGTCAGAGGTGCTTCCTTCAATAGAGAAACCACTCATGCTCTAAGATGTATAGTCAAAGAAAGCATGATGTATAAGAGAGGGCTTCTTGTTACCTCGGTGTCTGATGGCCTTGGATACTTTTAAAGCTCCTTTTAGGGTACAAAACACCCAACAGTCTGTTGTATTTTTAACTCACCCAATAGTGAACCATTGTTTTGCAGACCTGACATGTTTTCAGTTGGTTCTTCTATACAAAGTATCTCCAAGAATTTGGAGGATATTTAATAGCCACTCTACCTTCATGTTATTGATGGTGGACTCATTTTCTCTTTTTTCTTTTCGTTTTGGAGGAAATTCACTAGAAATGACAGCATTATCTAAGCTGATCAATTACTGAAGTTTTTGCACAAAAACAAAGGCCATTTGTTCACATAGGTTTAAACTTAAGCCCTTGGTGTGTATGTTCTAGCTCATATATTTTCTTCATATTTCACTCATTTCTCAAGCTTGCATCTAGATGTTTTGACCCAACTTGCAGTTTCTCATTTGTTGCTATTATTCTCTCTCTCAAACTCTTTCGCCATCTGTCAAACTCCTTTTTTGGCATCATAAATAAGTAAAAGTGCTGAGGGCTTGACCAGTCTTAAATGTAACATAATTGTGTTCCACAGGAACTCCATTTATTTTTGCTTGTAGAGAAAGTATCCATAAAACTGTATCAGATACTGGTTCATAATACAGCAATACACAGCTTACAACTTAGCCTCTATAGTCCAAATCAGTTGAAACAATGCAATAAAAACAACAATCTACCCTACTAATATTTAGGTGGGAATTGGAACAAAATCTATTGACCAGACTTGAAAATACCATTGGTCAAGGACCACATTAATATGGTTATCTTTGACAGGTCTATGCCTACAATATATTGAAATGTGGCAAACCATCAAAACATGATTGGATCTGTTCCTGTAAGGGCATTTCTTCTCTTGAAAACTGCCATCTTGCATAGGTAAATGCTTGCATCTGTAGTTGCACCTTGTAGGTTCCCATTAACTGGTATATTTTTATTGTCTTCCAATTCTATAATACTTATTTTACTCTTAGATAGACATGAGACTGTAGAGCAATGGATGTCTAGAAGTTACTTCAGTGTAGGAGCTTCCCATAGCACAAGGAACATTTGCCTTTATGACAATTTTCTATACTGTTGAACTCAATAGAAAAAGTCCCAGCCAAAGAAAGCAATGTTACAGCTAGTGATGGGTGAATAAAATCACCAGGCACAAATTCAAGGCAAATTTTCTGTGTTTTGCCACCAGCGAATACATTTGCGAAACTGAGGTGAAAAATCTTTTGGTGCAAGTCAGATAAGTCACAAGCATAAATATTGTCGCGCGTCAAAATTATTCGGATGCCCATTGAATTTAATGCATTTGGACAAAACAGGCGTCAAAATTTTTTTGGCGAATCAGGACAGTTTCGCCCATCACTATTCGTAACTCCTACTCCCTTAAAAAAAACTTTAAAAAGTCTATGTTATAGGGCAGATTTCCTTTAACAATGAAACAAGGAATTCACGAAGAAGTGGACAATTAAACAGTAAAAATGGCTCGGACAATATATTTCTGTTTTAGCCCAATACAAATTGCAGTAGTGATCTTCAAAAGCTGAAATGGCTTCTGTTTGAATGGAAAAATAAGAAGAACAGTTTGTATGAAGAACGCCAAATTGAATTGTAGCATTTCTAGGTTAATTTAATGACAAGGCCCTTGGGCCTGAGTTACAGGTGAGACTTCCAGCATTTTGATTTCCCAAACACCTGCCACTACATTTGTTTAATGGCGGTCAGTCGAATTGTTGTGCCAAAAATGACAATAATGCGCATCTGTTTTGCTATTTCTGCCACATTTAATTGCCAATTTAAAAAACATACACGTGTTTACAGTGAATTAATTATTTTTTCTAATTAGCTAATAAATAAGTTGCTACTCAGTAGAAATTAAAATTGAAAACTTGTATTTATGGTTTTAAAAAAACTACTGTATTCATTTCAGAATTTTGGGCACATTTACTAAGGGTCGAATATTGAGGGTTAATAAACCCTTGAATTTGACCCTCGGATTTAAATCCTTTGAATTTGAATATCGAATTCGAAGGATTTAGTGCAACTCCTACGATCGGTCGAAGAAAAAATAGTTTGATCGAACGATAAAATCCTTCGATCGAACGATTCAAACGATTTTAAGCGATCGATCGAACGATTTTTCTTCGATCAAAAAAAGCTTAGAAAAGTGATGGGGAAGGTCCCCATAGGCTAACATTGTACCTCGGTACGTTTAAACTGCCGAAATATGTAGTCAAAGTTTTTTTTAAAGAGACAGTTCGAATAGTCGAACGATTTTTAGTTCGAATCATTCGAATCGAAGTCGAAGTTGAAGGTCGTAGTAGCCTATTCAATGGTCGAAGTACCCAATAAAATACTTCGAAGTTTTTTTTCATTCGAATCCTTCACTCGAGCTTAGGGATTGGCAAATTTTTTCGCCTTGTTTCGCCGAAAAATGATGCTTGTATACTTGTATGGAGTCATGCATCAAAATAAAAAGACATGCGTCAAAAAATTTTCGCCAAACGACAAAAATTTTTTGATGCCCATAGACTATAATGGGTGTCTACAACATTTTGCCAGCGGCAAATTTTTGGCAAAACGGGTAGTGATGGGCGAATTTATTTGCCAGGTGCGAATTCGTGGCGAATTTGCGCGATTCGCCAGAAGCGAATAAATTTGCAAAACGCCCGCGAAGATTCGCGGCAAAAATTCACCGGTGTCAAAAATGGCCGCCGGCATAAAAAACGAGACGCCGGCGCCGTTTCGTGAATTTTTCGCCAATTCGGGAATTACGCACGAAATTCACGAATTTTCCCGCAAAACGGCGCAAATTCGACCAATCGCTAAAAACGGGTCCAATTTGCCCATAACCAGAGCTTAGTAAACGTGCCCCTTAATAATACAGTATTTCTAATCCATTTTCTAATTCAGTAGAAATCTTTTTCACAAGTGGTAATTAGCAAAAAAAAACAAAATAATAAAAATACTCCAAAGCCCTACCTGCTTTGCCTGACACTGCCCTTCTGTCTCATCATTCTTCTATTCGCAGGGTAAAAGACCTTGCCTTGTTGCTGGCTCAGATTCAAGTAGTGTCCTTTGACTTTGGACAAATTTCATCATATTTCATGTATCTGTCTTGGTTTCCTCTATTTCTTTAAATTAATGTAAAATACTTGGAGTCTCATCAATATCATGGAATAGAATTACTATATAAATATTTCCTTTTCCCTACTATATCCATCATATATACATGACTATTAATATCTGCTTTATCGGAGGAAATGATTTCTAACACTTGTTGCAGTTAAATTTTTGCACTTATCCTTTGCCCAGAGCAAAGTATACAGAAAGGCAGAGAGGGCAAGAGATCCTCTAATCTCAGAGAGTCCCTTTGGCCATAAAACGTCCTTGAAAAAAGAATAAATTACATATTATGACTTTTAGTTTAAAAAAAATTAATACATTTGAATTGCTTTAACTGTTTGTTCTTCAAAGGTTTATGAATTTCGACCATCTTCCTGACTCCTTAGTTGTTAGTGAAGCCTTGTTTTATATTGTCACATTTCACTTTCAGATTATTTCATTTTATATTTATGTATTTTTAAGGTTCAGTTACTTTTTCGTCAAAATGTTTTTATTAAAGTTAATCTTAAAACATGCACACATTTTTAGAAATATCTTAAGCAGACAAAAATAAAGCTCAGTTTGGTAAAGAACAAAGTGAATAGAGATGAAGGTTCAGTTACTTATTTGCTTTTCTACTCTCGTCTTAAGCATACTTGACATTTTACCTGCAAGTCTGACAATACTTGTTACTATCCCTCAAGTCGTGGCAATGCCAAGACTGACCAGCTGTTTGTAGATGGTCTAGAGTCAATGGATAAATGGTGTCAAAAGTAGCTTGTTACAGTGGCAAGAAGTAGAAACCACTTATAGTAGTGAATATGGATGATGCAGAGTCCAGTAAATTGGCCAGGAGTTTGGGCAGGCATCAATAAGAGTCAAGTAAACGGGCCATTGGTCAGGGCAAGCTGCAAACAGAGGTAGAGTCAAGTAAATAGACCGTCAGTCAAGGCAGGGAGGAGATCCAGAGGAATCGGCAAGATACAGGAGCACAAGAACAAAGCAGGGAACATAGGAACCATGCAGGGACTCAGAAATAAGGCAGGAACTGGACAGAGACTCAGGAACAGGACAGGGAATACCTGGAGTTTAGCAGAACAACATTCTGGATCAAGCTGGAGACCTTTAGTGATCAAGCTCAGCACATAGTCCAATGCTAAAATGCATCCAGATCCTGGCAGGTGATCAATACTCCAAGTATGCCATAGCCATTACAGCTAAATTACAGACAATGTCCTACCAGGACTCAATTGAACTAAATATAAACTAGAATCCCTTGTATGAGTAAAAACATATTATTCTTTTGACAGTATCTCTTTAGAAACAGCTTCAGGTTAAATTTTCTTGATCAAAAACAATTAAAAAAATAATGAGAAAAATAAAGAGGCATGCAAATCTTTTGCTAGTGTTTATGAAATGGCAAGCATTATAGTTTGAACTGTTAGTGCATTTTTCTTCCATATGAGGAGCTTCTAATTGGTTAGGCTCTTTTGCATATCAATAAATGGAATTCTTTGTATGTGGCATCTTGTAAATAATATAAATGAGCTTCAATGGCATTAAATATGTGTTAATCCTGATTCTGAGCAGCATGCAATAGCACATTACTTGTAATTTGTGACAAATTGGTTACTGTTTTACAACAGCAAAGAAATCTCGTTTAAATTAATGCATGACAATTATTGCGCTCTACAGTGATTCAGGTAAATTAAACATTTTATTTCATTACTCAGAAAACATCCCTGTGTTTTTGCTTTCTTTTGTTAATAATAAACGCTCACCTAAGAAACGGATTTGGCTAAACAGTTCTACAACACATGCCTTTTTTTTTTATATATGTCTTTATTGAAATTTTTTATAACAAATAAAATAAACAAATACAAAGGAATTTGGAATCACGAAAAGAAAAGAATGACGGACAAATCCATCGTTAATACATTTCAAATGTACACACGCAATGGCCAGAGCATTAGTCTCCTCTTAGCTGTCATTGTGAAACATACTAAGGTAGTATAATACACAACAGTAATTTCCTCATATATAACATTGAAAGAGAAAAGAAAAACAATCAAGAATACCTCGTTCTCAATATCTGATTTATGTGGTGGCTCCTGGGGGGCGTTCTTGACGGATGTTCCTGGGAGCATAGGAGATTTTGAATATACCGGTCTGTGTCTTGGACATTAGTATTATTGAGTAATAGTTCCGTATCATACCACGTAGTGTATCTAAATGCATATATCGTTAGATGTCTAGTATGGGGTGGGAGCGTTTGAATGTAACCCATCCAAGTCGAGAAAAAATTGTCAGTAAATTGTTCTTTGTTTGTAGTGGATTCCACCCAATCCATGTGAAATATATGGTGTAGCTTTTGTTTGACCAGAGATAGGGGGGGGGTGCAGATGGGGAGAGCCAATGGTGCAATATGGTTTTCCGAGTGGCAGCCATTAACCTTTCTGCCAGCTGCCTTTCAGAGCGGGAACGTTTCAGGTGAGGAGGAGGTATCCCAAAAATAGCCCGTTAGCGTAAAAACGTTTGCCTGTTGAGTCAGAGACTTCCAGTATATCTGAACTTCCCCCCATAATTGTTGAATGATAGGGCACAGCCAAAGACAGTGCACAAGGTCAGCCCGGGGTTGATGACATCTCAGACAATTATCCGAATTTAGAGTACCCATATGATGCCTCCTAAAAGGAGTGAGATAAGAGCCATGTAAAACCTGTAAAGCCATTTCTTGATATTTGCTAATAGGGATGTAGCGAACTGTTCGCCGGCGAACTAGTTCGCGCGAACTTCGACTGTTCGCGTCCGCCGAATGTTCGCGAACGTCACGCGACGTTCGCCAATACAAGTTCGCGTTCGATTCGAACAAAAATCGTTCGACCATTCGATCATTCGATTCCTTCGACCGCTAAAATCGAAGGATTTTCGTTCGAATCGAACGATCGAAGCCATTCGATTGAATGAAATCATTCGATCGAATGGCTTCGATCGTTCGATTCGAACGAAAATCCTTCGATCGAACGATTAAAATCCTTCGATCGTTCGAATCGAATGATTTTGCGGATGTTCGAAGTTCGCGAACTGTTCGCATTTTTGCCGGTGTTCGCGAACGGCGTTCGCGAACACATAAACGGCAGTTCGCTACATCCCTATTTGCTAACAGAAATAGCTTGCATTGTTTTTGCATGATACTGAAGTATTTAGGAGGCATCCATTTGTGGGATCATAGAAGTCCATCTGAGTAAAGATCTGTCCTGTGCTTCAGTCGACAGAGCGGTCCTAATAAAGCGGTAAATCTGGGAAATAGTTCTGACTGTGTTATATCTGGGCCATAGCAGATTTATTGGATTATCTTTATCTGTCGTGGAAAGATGCCTCAACATTTTCGTGGCATAGTGGACAATTTGGTTCAGTAACAGATAGTCATTCGCCAGGAATGGGAATTTCTGGAGAAGCTTGTCTTTGGGTAATACAGTGAAAGTGTCATTGACAATATCTTTGACAATTTTCAGGTTTCAGTTATGCCAGTCCACTAGAGTATTATTGTTTTTCCCCATCGGAAATGTTGAATTATCGAGCCAGGACAGATAAATAGAATAACAAGGTGTCAATTTAAACCTGCGCCTCACTGAATTCCATGTTCTATAAGTGTCTATAAATAAGGGGTGTTCACGCATATCCTGTGGAATATCCCTTAATGGAGTATGCAAAAGAAAGTTAAGGGAGAGACCTCCTGTCAGGAGCTGGTCAAGCTCCGTTGAGGCATATGTGTTTCTATTATACATCCAGTCCCCAGCGAAACGTAGTAATGCTGCCTCCAACACATGCCTTTTAAGATTTACGTGAGGTGTAGAATTTCATTGTTTTAAATATGTTTTTTTGTATTAAATCATTGAGCTTCAACATTGCACCATCAGCCTTCAGAATCCCAAAGAGAAGGACAATGAAGTGTAGAGTATGAACCTACTGGCAGGCATTAAATACACATAAAATATGCATATCTACAAAAAAATACACTGCATACATGTAATAAACTGCAAGATTAATAAGTAATAAATACAGATATGTCCCTATCTCTTACTAATTAAGCTAGATACATGTATGGAACCTGTTATCAAGAATGTTCGGGAACTGAGATTTTACATAATTTTCACCACCATACCGAATGTCCGCTAAAAATGTATTTAAAAATGAAATCATTGTTTTGCCTGCAAATGTATTAATTATATGTTAGTTGGGATCAAGTACAAGAGACAAAGAAGTCACTTAAAAAAATTTAATTATAGTATTTGATGAAAATGGAGTCCCTAGGGAGATGGCCTTCCCATAATTCATGGTTTTCAGTATAATGGGTTTCTGGATAATGAATCCCATGATTGTTATGTATTCTGGTCCAAGATAGGGTTAAATAAAACATATGAGATGGCTGCTTTCTCTAATTTTATGTTCAAGTTTTGGTTGATGCACAGATGGTCACTTTAAATAAAAGGGGTAAGCTCCCCACCTGCAACATACATGGTGTTGTGCTATTCTCTTAAATCTTCTACAAGTTTTGGTTGAGGCCACATCTAGCTCTTGACTCTGATACAATTTCGCCTTCATTTGCAAATCAAGCAACTTACATATTTATCATTTTAATTATGGTGTTCAATTCAATAGCATGTAGGTGGAAGACAGTACACATACATTCATTGTCTGGTTATTCAGGTTTTCCTGTTTAAATATTCTTCACACTCATATAAAATTACTGTAACTATCATATATTTTAATCCCAAACAACTAGTAAAAACCCACTTAAAGCTTGAGTCAACCCCACCAAAACATCTCAAGAGGTTGAAAACATATGTAGGGACCCATAAGTCTAATGACCCTTATGGCTCCCTACTAGTGCCTCATTTCCTTGTTGCTGGATTAAAACCTGTGTTATCATTTCTACTTATTTATATACCCATTTAATTGGCCCATAAATTGACCCTATCCTGCATCACTGTAACAAAGTGCTTTGCAGTGGGAAGTCCTTTCTCTTTGGCCTGCAGCAGTTGATCTGGGTAGATGTTCCATTGAGCCTGGAGTCAACAAGGCCCTAGAAGTAAGAAGAAGAAGACAACCCCTTTAGAGAAGTTGACGGTATAGGAACCCCTTGAAAGAGGTTAGCTAGTGTGCAGGATAGCCACTGTTATAGCAATCTTTAGGAGAGTGAGTCAGTGAGCCTTAGTTATCAAGAACAGCTTTTCAGCTCCACCAAGGAGGATAGAAGGGAGTAGCTCTCCCGAAGGCTATGCTTGCCTGAAGTACCAACTAGGGAATTAGGTTATTGTTCTATCCCTCTTCCATGTCTGCTATAGGGGATCCGGTCCACATGAGGTACTGACAACCTGGAAGGTATATACGTCAAATCCCCCTGCTGTTCCTTCATTCTGTGCTGTGTCTGCTCTTGATGATCAAGCCTGTGGCACTTTATAATTGAATAAAGCCTGTGTTATTGTTTTGCAAAGAACCCCATGCATACTTTTTTTATTATTTTACACTGTTGGCAGCATAGAGGTGTAACAATACCCTCACATTCTCTTTCCCTATAGCGAAAGCCCATCCTGTTGAAAGAGGATCCAGTGTAGCCCATGCTCTAACCCTCTAGTTGGTATTAGCCTTTTTAACTCATATTAGGGTTACACACTTATTAGTATGTTGTATGTTACTTTTCCCATCAGTGTTGTAATTTTGTTTTCACTTTGGCTTATTAACAAAGGGACTATTCAGATTATAAATGGAATTAGACTCCAAGATTTCCAGACAATGGTCTTCCTGAGTTTGTCTTAACATACAAAGTTGAGGGTGCATCAACCTCTGAGGCAACAGGAACCATGGCCTTGATGCTTTCTTAATGCTAAGTACGAAATTATCAAAATGATGGTGAATGATGCCCAACTGTTTATTATTTTTATTGGGGTAATGCAGTGGAGTGGCAAACAAAGCCCACTCAATACTCCTGCACATTAGTCTAAAAGGACTTTGTGGCGTTTTCACTCCCTGACTTACCTCTTAAACCAT
Source organism: Xenopus petersii (assembly GCA_038501925.1). Classification (NCBI taxonomy): domain Eukaryota; kingdom Metazoa; phylum Chordata; class Amphibia; order Anura; family Pipidae; genus Xenopus; species Xenopus petersii. Next base: position 165,953,940 of record CM076675.1, read on the forward strand.
TCATTTATGTGGAGGTCTCCAAGTCTTCCCTGACAGGTTTTGTTCTATGTCTTGATTTCTACATTAGACATCAGAGGCAATCGAGCACCTGCCAATATGTACGTTAAGGTTAAGACCTTGTAACTGCAATTAGATTTCACATGCACAGCACCTTTTTTTCTTTTTGTGCAAAAACAATCTTTAAAAAGAGACAGAATGCTTCTGCAGTTCCTTTTTAGCTTTTAAAGGGGTTATCGTTTGAAATCCTGCATTCTAATCATTAAACGTTTTTACGCAGGCTGATGTTCATGAGCTCATGCGATCAGTAAAATGATGTTGTAGTCACTTCTTTATAAAGATTCTTAGAAAAGGTCTAATCAGCAAACCTTTCAGATATTGCAACTTTTTTAATTAATTGTGTTTTCTACACCTTATTTAGAGTAGAAACTTAACACAATATGTACCAACGTGTTCAAAGGGGTGCAGATAAACAGATTCATTTATTAAAAGAAAAAACGTTTAGAAAAAAGCCTTTTCACATTTCATGCATATACACAGGCCTATGACTAAGTGCCCTCTTGGCACAAAAAGTGTAAGGCTTGTTCTATTTTGAAATTTTTTTCTTTAATTAAATTATTATTTTATCTGCTCCACTTTGAACATGTCTGTGCAGTTTTTTCCTGCTCTTCTTTGGACCCTTTAAAGTGAAGAGAACTGAAGAGCCTTCCAGTGTGAATAAATGTTTTTATTGGAGCACAACACGTTTCGGACCACAGAGGTCCTTCCTCTGGTGCAAATTACAAACATTCTTAACAAAGTGACCTTTTTAAACAATTGCTTACCCATAAGCCCCAAATTAATCCAGCTCCATCTAGTGGCCAGAGGACCAATTACATCAGCAATTATTATCAACAATTGGATACTATCATATATTCTATCCAAAAAACACACCAAGTCATTTTTAGTAGTGTTTAAAGTCAGTAGTTTATTAAGCAAAACAAGTAAGCTGTATAATAATATTAATCTCTTGACCTTTCTAATACAATAATGTCCTGTTTGAGCGCTGGAGACCAAAACTGTACGGCATATTCCAGATGGGGCTTTACCAGTGCTCTGTATAGTCAAGAATGACCCCTTCCTCCCATGAATCTATGCCCCTTTTAATACAGCTAATTAAATGGAAATTATAGTCTACACCTGTCCTGCGGGGGAATATCTATGATGGTATATTATATGGTATCAATTCAACCGATGAGTAACTTTGGGCACCAGCTAATGGTTTTCCATAATCAGTTATTGTCATTCATCATGGACTCCAACAACAGCAGCTCATGCCCCTTTCCAATACCGCACCTTTACCGGGTTTCTTAAACAGGCATAGAGAAGGCATGTTGAAGTTACAGAGAAATAGAACGTCTAAGTTTTATATAAAGGTGGCCATACATACTACAAGTACGATCCTTCCCAAGACCATTGGCCATACGAAAGATCTTTTGTCCACTTTACTAACATTAAGAGCTGAATCGTCAGTTAGACAGGTAAAAACAAAAATAATTCTTTAGCTCTATCTGATAATTCAGCATTAACATTATAATGTTTGATGTCCTTCAAAGGTGCCAATCAAAATTTTCAGTCCTGCCCAATCGAAGAGATGACCGCTATCCAAGGATTTTTACCTATATTGGCTGCCTTATCCCCCACCACAAACAAAAGATCTTTCGTATGATAATATGGGTGCATCTATGGCCACCTTAAGACTGTTGCTTTTGCAAGTAGATTAAGTCACACCTTCCTGAAAGATAGAGAAACAACGGAACACCAGACATATACTAATAAAAAATAGAAAAGAAGGTATAGGAACCCCTTTAAACAAAGAACTGCAGGCTCGGAAGGTTTATATAGCCGTTAGTTTCTTGTGTATTGGAAGTTATGAAGAACACTAACCTTGATGTACTCGTTAGAAGGTTTTAATAATAAATATACTCTATATAGAAGATATAAAATAAACCGTGGCCTATACCCATTGTGGATAGTTACTTTTTATTTGCTGTCTTATTAACATTGCTAGATATACACGCTGTATTTCAAGCTGAAATCCCAAGATAATATTTCCGAGCATAAAACAATCATTTCTTCAGACATATTTCTCTGTTTTATCAACTTAAAAAACGAGCTGCCAAGAAGTATATTTTTAAAATGTTATTGCAAAACCAAGAGAGAGAGAGGGAAAAAAAATACATTAACATTTCTGAAAACCTATGACTGAGTTGGCACAATAAATTCCCTTCGAGTCAAGATAATGTATTTCCAAAAATAGGTCAGGCCTATAATAATAATTGGCATTTTAAATATCAGAACAGAAAATTCTGAATTTACTGACTTAAAGAGTCTTTTAGAGACATCCAACTGAATCCCCCGAATGCTGCATGGACTGGAAAAACGGAGCAGAATATAAGGTATAAAAGGCAGCCTGTATATGCAATAACTTTGCTCCTATATGTTTTGCCTAGGTTTGCCACCTATTCGGTTTTTCTAAGGCCTGTTTGGGTCTCAACTTTCTGTGAAACCCGAACAATTATCTGGCCAATAAATAAAAACATTTAAATACTAAGATACTTGCCTCATCATGGCTTAGCTATAATCAAGTGCATTTAATTTCTTATTATTGCATAAACAAAAAAAGCAAATCATTCAAAAATAAAAACAGTCCCCCCCCCCCCAAAACAATAACATTCTGGATAACTGATTTTAAAGGATTATACCTGTAATTTAAGGATTGGGATTATGCATCAGGCTGAATATAAATAGCAATAAGGTTGCTAGCCACATGGTTTTGAGTTGGACATCTCATGGCTACTCAAAACTATTCAAAACTTTCCACCAATATCTTTGTGTCCGCCTCTGATGTTATCATATCCGCACCAACATCACTTTCCCACCCCAATGTTTTGTGCCCCACCTCATTTATTTGGGTTTAGCCCCCGGCATTGGTGGAAACTTTATTTGTACCTAACCTCTGTAGCACAAGTAGGAACATATGAAATAGAAAAAGAGTCTGAAACCAAAAGGAGAAACAAATCAACTTGATGATCCCTCATCTAAAGAAAATAAATTCTGCCCTGCCCATATAGTTGGGAGTAGGGATGGGCGAACTTTTTTTTTCCAAAAAAATGACGCCCATAGACTTGTATGGAGGCGTGCGTCAAAAAAAAGACGCGCGACAAAATAATTTCGCCGTGCAACAAATTTTTTTTGACGCCCATAGACTTTAATGGGTGTCTGCGACATCTCGCCGGTGGCGAATTTTTGGCGAAACGAAACGGGTCAAATTCACCCATCACTGGTTGGGAGCAGTGGCATAACTACCTGGGGAGCAGTGGGTGCAACTGCACCCAGGTCTGCCCCCCCCACTAGGGCCTTCCAGAACCATCATATGTGCATCCACCTTCTGGAGTCACAGTGCATGTGCACCTAAGTGCAAATGTAGATGCGAGCAGTCCATTTACCCTTGGGAAGGGGGCAGATGGGGAGACCCAGGTCCAGTTCTTACACTAGGACCTGTGGTCCTCTAATTACACCACTGGTTTGGAGTAAATTTACTGGGCACCCATTAAAAGGTTGGTATTTTTAAAGAATTGCCTATATCTTGTTCTTAATTTTCTAACCGTAGGTTCCATCACATGAAGAAGCTATAGGCAGGGTAGATTAGTAGCAGTTTTACTGTATACTGACCCAAACCATATATAGTCTATTGGTACAATACCAAATAGTAAGTAGAAAGATTTGTTTTATAAAAGGAATGTTGAAAACACTGCCTATCTTTTGTTCTTAAAATCTTGCTAAAGGCAGTGTAGGTTTGTAGCAATTTTATTTCAAGCAGTATTATTTTAAGTCAAACCATATATAGTCCATTGGCATCACACGGAGTACAGAGAAACAAAGAAGGTACCACTCAAATGAACCCTACAGAGACAACAACTGAGGACATATTTCGCTAGACTGAGATCCTAAATGCTTAGTGCCCAAGCAGAACCTTTTCTCCTTCCCTTGTGAATGTCAAGCTAATTGTCTACCTTCAATAACATTATGCTACCTGACCATCACAAACATGAATCTATCCAAAATGTAGTGATCCCTCATTCACTAGGGCTTCCAGCTCCAGGCTGGTGTCTTATTTTGGAGGTGTGGGAAAATGTACAAAAAGATCGATTCCTTCTCAGTTTATTCTTCTTCGGCCATCAACAACCCCAAAATAGAAACAACAACGAACAAAGGGGAAGCATGGGAAATGCTATGTGTTGAACAATAGCTCCAGCACATACTGTAAGCTCTCTAGGAGTAATAATAAAGAGGTTAGACAATGTGTATGAAAAATATTGATGTCAACCTGCAATCTTCTACCACTTGAGATGTCAGGACTGTCAACTGCTGCTTGATTAAACATAAAAAATGAAATCTCCTATAAAAGGCTATACATAGAAAACTATCCAATAGCTTACAACAGTTGATGTATGTGAAGGATAAGCTGCTTTTAATAACAATATTTAACAAGTATCTCTTTGAAATATTATATTATTTCTGAATCCCTTTCTCCACCATCACAACCATCCCCCACCAAACATCTATTTGGACGCTGCAGCAATGAGGCCAAGAGCATGTGTTATTGACGGCTTGTGAAATATTTCTCAATATTTCTGCCAGGAAATAAAACAGACAGCCATTTTGCTAAAGAAATAATTAATTCAAGATGGAAAACACACTCTGATAATGACCTTCAAGCGCTTGTCTAACTCTGTGAGCTCTTTGCTTAAATATTGACTGCGGTTTACATTCAATTCCTTTTGGAGGAACGTGTTAAAAAAAGATAGGTGAGTTAACATGATGCAAAAAAAAAAAAATAAATAACTGAAAGCAAAGTAATCAGCTCTATGGAAAAATAGGCAGCTCCAAGCCCTAATAACTATAGCACTTATAATCTAGCCGCATCTTTCTACTTGATTGCATCACTAGTGGGCTAACAATTTCACTGAGTAATATGAGTTAAGAGGATGCTAATACCGTGTATTTCAATGGGTATAATTTAATGCTTCAATTATGAAAGACCTGATGAATCTCTATGAATCTCTAAAGTACGGAGAGCTTTCCCAAGTAGCACTTTCAGCCGAGAAATAATTGATGCAGAATCTCTAACAAAATTATCAAACCTGTCCCCACTATAATTAAAGACTAGATAATTATGCAGAGTGACCAGAGTGCTTATTTCTTTAACCCTCCGGAGATGCCGACAATGTATCGGATTTCAAACACTGTCTGAATTTTTTTTCCAGTCAGCATTAAGGTGACAACTTTATCAAAGGTCGACATGTTCTCAATTAGCTTGATCTCAACTATAAAAAAAGATTGAGGGCTTTCTGTGATTTCTATTGCATATTGTATATGTTATATAACATATGTATATGTTGTATATTGTATTGTACACCACAAATGTAAGTAGTGCTTCTCTGGTCATAAACACAAACAGAGGTATAATTATAATAAATTTAGACAATGAGAATAAAAAAGTTCTAGGAGTTTCAATATATGACCCAAAGAGCTGTAAGAGCTTTCTCTGTATATCTGGTGCAATGTAGTAGAGCATTCCAGAGGCATGGTGCATCAGTGAAAAGACTTTATGGACAACTCAGCTCTTGTGGTGAACTGTATTGGCAATAGAATGTCCCAGGGTGAGGACAGGGTTTAGGAGGGAGAGCATGAGGAAATCCTGGAAGATATAGAGAGGAGCAGAAGAATGCAGGGTTCTGAAGGACAGGACATGAAACTTGAACTTAATGTGCTACTTGACCAGGAGCCAGAAGACTTTATCAGTGAAGCAGTGGAAACAAATTTAGATGCAGGTGAGATGATGTTGACAGCAGCGGTAAGGATGGAATGCAGTAGGTCAAGACAAGATTCTGGGAGACAAGCTAGTAATATTTTGCAGTAATCTATCCTGGAGAGTACTAGAGCCTAGATCAATGTTTTAGAAGTAAATAGGGATGGGCAAATTTTTTCGCCTTGTTTTGCCGCAAAAATGACGCCCATAGACTTGTATGGCGGAATGCGTCAAAAAAAATCCACTGTGCAACAAATTTTTTTTGACACCCATAGACTTTAATGGGCATCGGCGACATTTCACTGGCGGAGAATTTTTGGCGAAATGGGTAAAAATCGACAATCCCTAGAAGTAAAGGTAGAGAGGAAAGATGTATTTTTGCAATGTTCCTTAGAAAGATGTGGAATCACCTGGCCAGGGATCCAATGTAGGCTAAGAAACTGAGGGAGATGTTTAAAGGACCAGTAACATCAATTTTTTTAAAAAAAAATTGTTAGTATACATTGAAAAAAAACTCCAAGACAAATGAAACTTTCAAATTATTAAAATTATTAATAAATAACTTACATAAACTCTGATTGTGCTCCCCTTCAGAAAGCGATCGGGTCATCCGTCATGTGGTGCTCGAATTCTCCTCCCTGCCTTCCTTATATGAGATAGCAAAGGAGGAGAAATCGAGCTCCGCACGATGGATCGTCGCCGTGTCGCCTTTTCTTAAGAGAAGCACAATCGGAGTAGTAATAAAACAGTAGTTTGGACTTGATCCCAACTAAGATATAATTAATCCTTATTGGAGGCAAAACCAGCCTATTGGGTTTATTTAATGTTTACATGATTTTCTAGTAGACTTAAGGGATAGTATGAAGATCAAAATTAAGGAAAGTTCCATTATCTGGAAGAGCAGAGGTCCCAAGCTTCCTGGATAACTGGTCCAATACCTGTAGATACATGACATTAGTTCATCACAGTTTAGTCCATTGCTGTTTGACTTCAGAAAGAGAAAAACTGCCTGTTTAGTTGTGAGTAAATATGCCATATATGTGTAGGGATGTGTAAAATAGCCACCCCTAGTGAAGCAAGCAGGCTTCTAGACACCTAAATGGGTCCTAATGGAGGCTTGTGTCAATGCTCTGCTTTATGCCATGCCCCTGAGATTCTCAATAGTGACCAGTAGATGACACTGTGCTAAAGTATAAAACCCTTTGTAGCCATGCTCTCAGGGTCCATCTTGTGCTGACTCTAGCCTGAGCAGGCAGGCAGAGCTCGAGTGGAACCTAGACAGATCAGATCTAAAAAGGATAGGCTACTCATCTTAAAGAGATTGCTCTAGGAGTGACAGATAGACAGGCTCCGCTGAGGAGAGTCAGAGGGATTAAGATCCTGGGTACTAATTGCCCAGAAGTAGGGACTAAGTGCATAGACTTAGGGATGAATAATTCTCCTGGGGTTCACTTAGGGAAAAGGCTGAAAGCTGAGTGTCTCAGTGCTGCTGTGTATGTTCTTTTCCCTGTGAGGACTAATACTGACCAAAGGTGCTGTGAGTATATGCCTATCCACTGTTCTGTATGATTCTATTTTTCTATTATGTACTGTACACTCCACTGATTGTTCATGGTTAAGTTATAAGAACCACTGGTACCCAATTATTATACCCTGTATCCAGTTACAGTTACACTACACCCTGCCTCCACACCGTTTGCAAGGGCTTACTCCCTAAGATTTAAGGTCTCATCCAGAGCACAGTATTGGGAGTGGGGCTCAGAAAAAGAGAACAGTGCACTCATTTTACTATAGCGCTACATATGTATTAATTCTACATCATGAGCGTTTTCTTGTTCAACACATTTCCATACGTTATGCCTGTCAGTTTGGAACCGACTCGACATTTGCGAAAACCTCACACTGCAACTGCATCAATTACAGGCAAACTCTGAGCAAACTCAAGGGCAAATGCTAAATCCTGGCATTAATTCTTATTACAAAAGCAAAGCAGATAAAATCCCTTGAATTCAAATGGCCATGTCCAATGCAGTAAACAAAAGTGATGCATTTTCAACATTTCTTTTCATTAAAACAAGGGTTACTTAAGTGTTACTCTGTTGAAGTGCCACACACACTCTCTATTAACAACTCAGAAAGAGGGATGTTTTCCAGACAACGTACACTTTCAACATTAAGCTAATTTCATGAAGGAGTAAATAAGAGAACTTTAGTCAAGAGATGCAAAGTCATACAGCCAACGAAATGTCTGTTGGGCAGATAATGAGCAAATGAAATGGCCAACTGTTCAATTCGTCACCTGCAACAGAGAGTCTACACTTTTAATTCACATTTCATTTTAATGAATGGAAAAACATGATGTGGTTAAATGGGTTAAAAATGATTTACTTTAACATTAATTTAATAGTTTTCCTAAGACAAAGGTTTTCAGACTTTGGGATTGTGTTATTTCTTTGAACTCCAACATAATTCACTTTGGGCCCAACACCAAGTGCCTACTGGGCACAAAATGCGTAGGCGAGAGATGTTTATATATTTTTTTTGTTCTATATAAAAATGTTTTTTCTTCCATATCTGAGGCCCTGTGGATCTCCTGTTGGGAGACCCACTTCTGTATAGATAATGGTTTACTGCTCCACGAGTTGAGGGTCTGAGGCTGGTGTACCACTGGTGAGTAATTTACCTTGGTTACCCATAGCACCTTTTTTTATTCTCCTTGCCCAACAACAAAAATTCCACAGACTTTGTTATTCTGCCCTGCTATTTTTCCCAAAATCATGGTATCCAGAAATTATGCAATAAAGCCATATAGATCCCTGTTTTTATTGGTATTTTCTAAAACATCCAATAGGCAATACAGTAGTTTTTTAAATGTCTTTATTAAGGCTTAAGCACTAATTGGAATCTGCTATTCCAAGGTCCATCGGTATTTAAGAAAATAATAAAATCAAAGAAAAGATATGTGGGTTTGCTGGCCAAGTCCACTGATCAGGGGTAGTGATGGGCGAATTTGTCCCGCCAAAATCAATTGTAAATTTACAGTGAAATTTGCGAAACGGCGAAGAATTCACTTAACGCTTTGAAGTCAATGGGAGTCAAAATTATTGACGCACATCAATTTTGATGTCCGCAAAAATTTTGATACGTGCTCCTATTTTGTCCAAATGCATTAAAGTCAACGGATGTCCGAATAACGCAAAAACACAGAAATTTGCCGCAAATTTACACCTGCCAAATTTATTCACCCATCGCTAATCCACCTCAGGGTTGTGAAGACCCCAGAAATGCCCCTGCCTCTGATTACAAGATACACATTTAAGAACACAACAGTATCATGCACATAAAACAGATTAGGTTCACCACAGCACTAATTTATTTACATAGGTGCCAAATTGCACAAATAAAATTGCCCATAACAACCAGATATTTGGGGGTTATTTATTTGTCTGACTTTTTCTGATCAGAGTTTTAAAGGGGAATACATCATTTTTTTTTGTGATTTATTAAACCCTGATGCTGTGAAAAGTCTGAATAAAAAAGTAATCCATCTCAAACCTGCCGAGGTCATGTAGAAGTCAATGGCAGATGTCTCGTTTATAGTGATGGGCGAATTTGTTCAGCGGCATGGATTTGCGGCAAATTTCCGTGTTTCGCCGCCTGTGAATGTTTTCTCAAAACTGTGATGAAAATTCGCAGTTGAAAAATTTGTGTATAAAAATTGTCGCTCGCATCAAAATTGTCACACGTCGATATTATTACGCCTTGCAATTCATTTTGCAAATTTTCTGCTGTTTCGCAGATTTTTCAGCGAAATGGGACTGATTCGCCCTTCACTGCTTTTTTACACTTGGAAGACATACTGATCTGCTCTGGGTTTTGCTCAATAATTCAAAGAATTTGTTGTTTACGGGAGATAATCTGAAAAAAAAGTCATTTCCTGCACCAGATTTTATGTGAAATTGTGCTAAATTTTTGTGACTTTATTGATAAATACGGTAAAAATGTGGATGGGCGTTTGGTCGAAGTGGTTTTAAGAAAATAGTAAGAAATTTTTGGATTTTAGTAGATAACCCCTTACTGTCATTTTTTTTAATTTGTAGAAGACCACAACAACAAAATTCTTATTGATTGCAATGACTGCAATGTATCACCTATTTTAATGTCTCTACCCCTATATACATAGAGATCTGTAAATCCCCTGCCATTAACTGCATTAACTTTTGTGCATTTTCCTCACATTCTTGCAGGGTTTTTTTCTTGCTCTGTGGCCCAATAAAACAGAAAATAACATTCTAGCAATATTTCAAGCCTTTGCCTATATTCTCTAAAGTCATGTTCTTGCTCTTTCCAACATTTTCTTTGTTTCTTTTAGCAATTTCACATGGCCAGCCAAAATTATAATTGCACTTTGCAGTGCTGTGTATTGACTGTTTCGATTTGCTTGTAAGAGATGATCTGTTAGGCTAAGGTGTGCAATTCTTTTGCTAGAAGAGAGACTTTTAGTGAATATGTACATACAGTAGGTGCTTAAAGGGATTCTGTCATGGGAAAACACAACAGTTAATTGTGCTGCTCCAGCAGAAATCTGGGCTGAAATCAGTTTTTAAAAAGGCCAAACATATTAGTTTTTCAGATAATTACTAGTGGGGAAAAATCAGAGATCCTATAGAAGTCTAAACTGATTAAAAATGTGCAATAGTAGTTTTCCATTGTTTTTACACTTAAATATAGAATTTTTAGAGAAATAATAAAAAACATTGATTTTTAAAGAAAAATGTGATTCATGAAAAAAACAAATTCAAATTGTAGCAGAAAAGATTTTTTTTTTGTTTGCCACTGCTATCAGTCTTGATGCCCAGATGTGTGGCATTTGGGCACTGGATATGACCCTACTGTTTCAATCAGGATATATCAATGAGCCTTGAATTGGGAAGTCAATACCATTTTCAATCAATTAAACTCTATTTCAAAATGTTGTCAATGCAATGTATCCTTTGCATCACTTCCCACCCTTTTAGCTCATTCCTTCCCTCCATGTACTTTCACCTCATTCTAAAGAAGAACCTTTCCATTTCTAGAGCATAAAGATAAGTGACCCAGACTGAAAGACGTAACCTCTGAAACTAAGAGACCATGAGATGATTACATTCTAAGCCCAATAATCCTGCAGTTCAAAATGCTACACATTGTGATGTTTTGACTACAGGGAACTATTCACAAATGCATCGCATGAAAGAGTTTTTTTCCCCATCATTTCACAAGCTTTAATTCCCAAAAACAATATGGAACAGCGTTTTGAAAAGTTTTCATAGAAATGTGCCGAAGCTCTTGGCAGGTTTCACACTTTGGTGGTTTGTTGCCAGAGAAAACATTTTACAAATGATCATTTTAAAACATGTTTTTGCAAAAGATTTCAACATTCCACAAAAAAAAACACTTGTGGGATGGGGGATGTGGGGATCATTCACATTGTATCAGATTTAAATAAACATTCTTCTTCATTATAGCTATTTTCCTTAATGTGCTTCTGAGGGACCTAAGGGCAATATGGTTTAAAGCAGTGATCCCCAACCAGTAGCTCGTGAGCAACATGTTGCTCTCCAACCCCTTGGATGTTGCTCCCAGTGTCCTCAAATCAGGAGCTTATTTTTTAAATTCGAGGCTTGGAGGCAAGTTTTGGTTGTATAAAAACCAGGTGTACTGCCAAACAGAGCCTCAGTGTAGGTTGACAATCCACATAGGGGCTACCAAATGACCAATCACAGCCCTTATTTGGCACCCCAAGAATATTTTTCGTGCTTGTGTTGCTCCCCAACTCGTTTTAATTCTGAATTTTGCTCAGGGGTTCAAAAGGTTGGGGATCCCTGGTTTAAAGTAAAAGGGTGGAATATAAGGTAAGATGAAGGAGCAAGAGACCAAAAAGAAAGTGTTGAGGGTTCTGCCACCTCAGCTTCCATTTCTCCTACAGGAATAGGTGTTACTAAAACTAAATACTGTAGGTACCCCAATATATAGGCTTGGGACCTGGTATCCAGAATGCTCATGGCCTGGGATTTTCCAGATAACAGATCTTTCCATAATTTGGATCTTAAAACCCTAAGTCTACTAGGAAATAATGTAAACATTAAATAAAGCCAATAAACTGGTTTTGATTCCAAAAGGATTAGTTATATTTTAGTTTGGGTCAAGTACGATATACTGTATTGTTACTACAGAGAAAAGGGAGATCATTTGTCAAAATTTGAGTTATTTGATTATAATAGACTATTCAGGGCATTCTGGATAACAGGTTTCCAGATAACGGATCTCATACCTATAAAGAGAGACAGAGACAAGGGATCTGTGTTCATTAGTGAAGGCTGAATAAATTCACCAGACATGAATTTGCTGTGAATTTCCATGTTTTGCCGCAAGTGAATGAATTCACGGTGACACTAAAACCTACCGCGTCAAAAAAAACTGACGCTTCAAAATTATTCAGACACCTATTGACTTTAGTGCATTTGGACCAAATAGTCGCGCTTATAAAAACATCGCTCAGATTAAAATTATTTCAATGTGAGCGATGTGACAAGTGGCTATGTGATTTGTGTCTGATTATCGGTTCCTGACCTTTGCCTGTTTTGTCCTTGCTGTATCACTGCCTGAACCGACCCTTGCCTCTTCACTCTTCTGGATCCCAAAACTGTACTGTATTACCGACTGGTTTGACTTGGCCTGTTTATCCTGACTATGCTCCTGGTTCCTGATCCTGTACTGCACTGATTGGTACTGACCCAGTCTGTTCCATGACTATGCTCTCTGTTCCCCATCCTTCCTGAATACGTCATGGTTGCCTGCCCAGAACTTCCCCCTTGGTCCTCTCACTTTAAGTCCTGGTGTCATCTTAGTAGTGGAGGACTCGCCCCCAGAAATGAAAGGTACTTGTTAGAGGCAGAAGCGTGAGCCAAGAACGGGACCTTGGGGGCGTTCTGTGTTTTGGGATACCATACAACAAGTCAGTTTAAGCCCATCAGAAAGCCCAATGTAAAACCTGCCCAGTTGGTATCTGACCAGACACAGGCCAATACACTGATGCCTCAGTCTGAATGGTCCTAGTTAGTGTCAGCCCTTCTATAAAGTCTTACAGTAAAACGTTACATTTGTCTAAATACAACAAGATGAAAAATTTCTACATTTAGAATATTTTGCTTTGATGGGGCCTTCTATATGGCCATACATGCATTTAAACATATATGTTAATTTGTTAAACATAGATTTTGTATTTGTTTTATCTGAGTATAAGAAAACACTCCTAGTTCAGCTTCACTGTAGATGAATTGAAGCCTAAACGTTTTAATTTGCAGTTAGGGTATTGGATTGCTGTTTATTTCCTTTGAATGTACACAACCTGAGTTGATAAGTATATCGGCGTTAGCTACCTTGCAATCTTTAGTAAAGCCTTAAAGACAACATTGCTTTCCTGCTGTGTCACTTGTGGTTAGTAGGGGTTCTTTATTCACTGCAAGACAGGGTTCATTGTTCTTGGCTGAGAATCAACGAGTGCTGAGGAAACTCCAGAAAAAAAACTATTTCCTCAAATCTTCATTTCTTCAACAAAGCCTTATTTCAAATTATTTGTTTTTCTTATAGGGACATTAAAGTTTAATGTTATTTTTTGAAGCTCAAACACTTTCTGCTCATTTGTTTTAAATGTGCTAGAATTGTACTTTCTCTCTATAGTCTATAATCTGTTAATAAAAGAATAATATTTTTCTCAAAGAAGCCTCCACATTAACATTGCCTGCTACTACTACATTTGTTAGTCTCTAATAATTATATATATATATATATATATATATATATATATATATATATATATATCATGACGGAATGATAAGCAAGATGGGGGTACACTTCTTGACATAAATATGTTTAATAAGGTTTTTAGAGGCCAAAAGATTGAGAGAAAGTCTTATGGAAAGTAAAAGGGAGTTTAAAAGAAGGGGTGCAGCTCTACCAGAGTCTTGAATGCAAATGAGTGAAGAGGTAAAGAGTGAGGTAAAGATAATACAGACATATAGTGGGGTAGATTAGATTTGTGTAAATGCTGTTTTGTGTTGACCTCTATATTGCCGATATGCACTTAGGGGCAGATTTATCAAGGGTCGAAGTGAATTCAAGGGAATTTTTGAAGTAAAAAAATTCAAAATTCGAAGTAATTTTTTGGATACTTCAACCATCGAATAGGATACTAAGACTTTCAATTTACTTTGACTTCGATCCGAAGTAAAAATCGCTAGACTATTCGACCATTTGAAGTACTGTCTCTTTAAAAAAACTTTGACTTCAATACTTCGCCAACTTAAACCTGCCGAAGTGCTGTTTAGCCTATGGGGACCTTCCAGAGCATATTTCTAAGTTTTTTGTATTCGAAGAAAAATCGTACGATCGTACGATAAAATCATACTACGATCAGAATACGATCATACGATGTATAAAATCCTCCGACTTCGAATGTCGGAGGATTCTATTCGATGGTCGAATTTCGAAGTTTTTTCTAGTTCGAAATTCGACCCTTGATAAATCTGCCCCCCAGTAATAGAAATTGAATATATTTGGAAAAAATATATGATAATTCTACCTTACTCTGATTTTATACATTATACGACTGCAACTAGTATTTTCAAAGTTTCAATATACTGTTACCTGCTTTATCTTCAAATCAAATACAGCAAGTACAACTTTAATACATCATATGATATGAATGCAAAGTAGCCTTTAGGACATCTGACCATCTTGGCCAACATTTTTTCGTTCAAAATTACCCAGATTTCAATTATGAAACTAAAAATGTGAATCTTTAAATATTTAATTGGCCATCACTACTCAGATAAAAGCCGTCATCTATTTCTTCACAGGGCTTCTACACAGTGTGGTGGAGAATTGTGTTCTGGTTACAGTTCAATAATAATCAGTTCATCCTCGGGCAACGGAAGAATGCACAGATGGAGCGCTAGCTATTCTTTGGATATGCCAAACAGTTAGATTTGAAAAGTTGGATCCCCAGAAGTTAATTAACATGGCTGAAGATAATATGAACTCATTGGGGATATATAGTCCAAAATATTCTCACATATGTCGAGCCATACCAATTACGTTATCCCCCAGGTTAATATACGAAGAAAGAACTTCATCTATATATATATATATATCAAATCCACAGTTGTAAGCAGCGCACACCAGAATTTTAAAAAACAGTCATGTCTTTATTTATCAGAAAATTAAAGTCATAGTCGTAAGGATCGACATTTTGGTCTGGATCTAAGACCGTTATCAAGATCCAGACGGAAATGTCGATCCTTACGACTATGATTTTAATTTTCTGATATATATATATATTTACAGAGAGAGAGAGAGAGACTAATCAATATTTTATATTGTATTATTAAAATATTGTATTATTATTGTATTATTATTATTATTTTTAATAAGACAAGGCATTTAATTTTACTGAGATGTCTTATATTTTGACAACCCAAGAGACATAAGCTTTCCATTAAGTCAGGTCTTCAGTTTGCAAATACAAAATCACCATAAAGCTCTACCTCACTGAAAATGTTAACATTGCTTTAGATGGATTTACTCCTATCCAGCCTTTGGTCTAGACAACCCTAACCTCTGAACAAATTTATAAAAACATCTTCATAACAGAAAATTAATTGAAATTTGTGAAATTTGTTACCAGGTTTCACGTGAAAAAGAGGCCCATAGATTTCAAGGGGTGAAAAACTTGTTGCATAGCAAAAAAGATTGTCACCAATAGACCAATGCATTTGCCATTTTTTTCTCTTCTTTGCGAATTTTCAGTAAATGGAAAGGGGTCAGATTCCTCAATTCTAGTATCTACAACAACAATGAAAATAAAGACAAGCATTCACCATAAAATGTCATTCCAATTCCAAAATCAGGTCAAATAGAAACTTTAATGGTCGATCCTCCCCCAGCCATTACTTTCAGCCCCCCTAGAGGGGGCAAGTCCTACAATTAGGGGCAGATTTATCAAGGGTCAAATTTCGAAATAAAAAATACTTTAAAATTCGACTACAAAAAACCTAGAAAAATGCATTCGAAGGTCCCCATAGGCTAACATAGCACTTCGGCAGGTTTAATTTGGCGAAGTATTGAAGTCGAAGTTTTTTTAAAGAGACAGTACTTCGATTATCGAATGGTCGAATATTTGAACGATGTTACTTCGAAACAAAGTCGAAGTAAATTCGAAGTCGTAGCATCCTATTCGATGGTTGAAGTATCCAAAAAATTACTTCAAATTTCAAATTTTTTTACTTCGAAAATTCCCTCGAATTCACTTCGACCTTTGATAAATCTGCCCCTAAGTGAGCATGATACCAACATGCTTGAAAGACACAAATGATCTACTCAACAGATTGTCTAAAATATGAGATCTCCCTAGTAACACACTAGTAGCAAGTATAGACATTCAAAGCCTATATATTATTATTATTATTATTAACATGTATTTATATAGCGCCAACATATTGCGCAGCACTGTAAAGTAAATGTGATTATACAACTACATCACACAAATTACAAATATAGAATATATGGAGTAACAGACATCACAATCAATACAGGTACAAAAAGGTGAGGAAGGCCCTATGCATAGGCATACAGTCTAAAGGGGAGGGAGTAATACACAAGGTGTGGGAGTGGGCAAGATCGAAGTAAGTGGGTGAGAAATGTGGTATTGTATGTGGTGTTGCGTTTGGTAGTTAAGCGGAGTGAGGGTAGGCTTCTCGAAAGAAGTGCGTTTTCAGAGATTTTTTGAAAGTAGAAAGGGTGGGAGAAAGTCGGACAGACCGTGGGAGAGCGTTCCAGAGGAGGGGTGCAGCCCTTGCAAAGTCTTGAATGCGAGCATGTGAGGAGGTAATGAGAGAAGAGTTGAGTAGGAGGTCAGTAGAGGAGCGTAGTAAGCGAGTGGGTGAGTATATAGAGATGAGTTCAGAGATGTAGGGTGGAGCAGAGTTGTGAAGTGCTTTGAAAGTCAGTGTCATTAATTTGAATTTGATTCTGAAAGGTAACGGAAGCCAGTGCAGGGATTGACAGAATGGCGAGGCAGAGGAGGAGCGGTTGCTGAGGTGTATGAGCCTCGCAGCAGTGTTCATTATGGACTGGAGAGGTGACAGTCTCTGGAGGGGGAGGCCAATTAAAAGCGAGTTACAGTAGTCTAGATGCGATATGATTAGAGAGTGAATAAGAATTTTGGCAGCGTCTTGGGTGATAAATGATCGTATTTTGGATATGTTCTTTAGGTGGAAGTGACATGATTTGATAAGTGACTGGATATGAGGAGTGAATGACAGGGCAGAATCTAGGATAACCCCAAGGCACCGGGCCTGGGGAGAGGGGGTGATAGTGGAATTGTTAACTATGATGGATACTTCGGGGATGCTACTGGTGTTATTTGGAGGAAAGAGAACCATTTCAGTTTTGGAGAGGTTTAATTTAAGGTAGCGTTGCGACATCCAGGTAGAGATAGCGGACAGGCAGGAGGGAATTAGGTTTAAGAGGCCATGTTAAATACAAATATTGACAATCAACTAATTTATTTTTTGCTAGATTGTTTAACAGTGGTTTTACAAAAAAAAAACTATTTTAGGTTCGAAAATGAATTCTTTTGGCAAAAACGAGTGCCTCGCTTGCGCCATCTTTTGCAAATATATTCGTCCACAAATTAGAAGAAAAACTATTTCTGAAACAAAGGTTAAGTGAACATATCATCTTATACTTAAAATTTGTGGACGACATATTACTGTTATGGAACGGCACCCAAGAGTCGTTATTAGAAATGGTCAACGAGGCTAATTCATGTCACAAAACAGTTACGTTTACAGTTGAAGTATCTGATACTGAAATTTATTTTTTGGATGTAAACTTAGTGATTAATGAAGGTAAAATCCTCACTATGTTATATAGGAAAGAAACAGAGAGGAATAGTAAACTACATGCCAACAGTTTTCATAACCCGAGTACAATTAGAGCTATCCTGAAAGGACAATTTCTATGAGCAAAACAAATTACTACTCTAGATACTGATTATGAATGTTCAAGCCAGGTCATGTTTTCACGGTTTGTGTAAAGAGGTTGTTCCCCCTCTGATTTGAGGTATACCACGGAAGAGGTGGCTTCTTTAAGAAGAAAGGATTTACTACAGGGCAAGGTTAAAGCGAAAAAGAGCAATACTCGGATCCCATTTGTTTCACAATATGTTAAACACAGTAAGGAAATAGAAAAAGTGGTAAAAAAATATTGGCCAATTATACAAGGTAACAGTCAGTTTGGGAAATTATTCTTGGAACCAATTCTTTTTGCCACATGTGACTCCAAAGTCATGATATACATGCTTAAATGTCCCTGTGGTCTAGTCTATGTAGGACAGACGATAAGGAGTATTAAAACTAGAATTAAGGAACATAAAGGGGATATCCGTAATTTTAAACAGGATAAAGCAGTATCCAGGCATTTTCATACAGCAAGGCATACACATGGGCAATTAAAATGGGCAGTACTGGAGGTAGTCCAACCTTTGAACAGAGGTGGCAATTTTAAACAAAAGATGCTACAGAGAGAAGCAAATTGGATTCTAAACCTTAACTTGATAGCCCCCAAAGGTTTAAATGAATCGTGGAGCATAAAATGTTTCCTGTGACTGGCAGTAAAATATTCTTCTTCCCTTTGCAGATATACAGTATGTGATACCGGCTCTCATATCCTACAAAACTAATTGATCAAAAGTTTGGGCACGGCAAGGTGTGCTTTTTATTGTTATTTCTGGTTAACATGCCTTCTAACTAATATATAATATGGTTACTAATAATAAAGTTAAAATGTCCTTACTTGAAATGGTAATAAATATGTAATGCAGTTATTTATAGTAAAGGTAATTTCCTTTTTTGAAATGTACATGTGCATTGATCAAAATTGGTTAGGTAGACTCTATTCAGAGTAGTACCTATTTGTGTATATGTAACACAATGTTGATAAAAAAATTTTAATCACTTTTCAACAGTTATGCCTATTAGATAACTGTGATGTTTTAATGTTATAATGTTTAGGGGCACCTTTACTAAGGGTCGAATTTCGAAGTGCTAAAACTTCGAAATTCGAGCATCTGATTGAAAAAATTCTATAGTCAAAGTCTTTTTGTTTTGTTTGAATTCAGGTGTTTTCGATCGAATTAAAATAGATTGTAGAAATCGTTTGAATCGAACAATTTAATCGATCAATGGAACGATTTTCAAAAAAAAAAACTTAAACTTCTAAAAACTTCTAAAAATATTGGCTTTAGGTTCTAGGAGGTCCCCATAGGCTAACATAGCAATTCGGCAGGTTTAAGGTGGCGAAGTGTAGAATTTGAAGTTTTTTAAAGAGACAGTACTTCGATTTTCGAATGGCCGAATATTCAAAATTTTTTCAATTCGAATTGAATTTTGGCCTATTCAAATTCACTTCAACCCTTAGTAAATGTGCCCCTTAAAGTATTGGGGATGCACATTAATTTGATATATAATTGTAACATACAGTGGATACAATTGGTTTTATCATGCATAACACTTGTTATTTTGAAATAACATCAAGGGGCAGATTTATCAAGGGTCGAAGTGAATTCAAAAAAAATGAAATTCAAAGTAATTTTTTGGATACTTCGACCATCGAATAGGAAACTACGACTTTGAATTTACTTCGAATTTGATTTGAAGTAAAATAGTTAGAATATTCGAATATTCTATTGGACATAAAATTGTAAAGAAGGGTTTACTTGTCTGCATGGAAGATTGACAACGATTTAATGCATTGGGGGTGGAGTCATTACGGAGTGTTTTTTTAAAAGGGTGTGTTTGGTTTTTTGCATTTTCACTTGAAAAGGGATCCATGTCGATCTGAAACATGTTGTGGTCCGAATAAAATTTATTGCAGCAGAGTCTGCCTACTGTGTGCTCCATCCTATACTATTTTGAGTGACTACAATTAGTGAATGACCATTCTAGATTGAAAATTTCTCTTACAAGGTATGTCTGTGCATCTGTTAAACTACCGTGGTCATTTCACAGGAATCCAGTCAGAAGTGCAAGAGCACTAAGGGGTGCAAGAGCACAACCCATAATGATCATCCACTTCTGCTCTTGGTATGTACCTTGCATTGGATGAAAAAAGTCTGGCATGAGGTGCATAGGTGGCACAGGACAGCCCTGGACTTACTGCCTGTCATAGGGTCAGCAGCTATTCCCTTAACTTGCATGTCTGCATGAGATGCAAGTTAGGGGGTGGGTTGGGGCAAGGAATTGGAAATCTACATGCGCCACCCTTCCCCCTCATGAATACAGTGCTGCCTAATGCAGACAGCACTGTATTCATTGAGCAGACACAAATCTCTGCTTTAATTCATCAAGGATGGAAAGTACAAAAAAAAGTTGTGCACCCAACCTTCTAGTTGGTAAATGGCCCTAATACTAATTTATTTCTAATATATCACTTTTTATTTTTCAGCTTCCATATTTCCATTCTGTAGAACACAATTATGTTGTCACTTTGAAAGGAAAATTATTGTGATGATAATAACAGACTTGAGGCTGATGAAAAAAAAATGCACAAAATATATGCAAGAACATTTTTTAGACATTTGTGGTATCTGTTCCATTAATGTTGTGTAGGGGCCACCACGCTTAACCTACAGCTACAATATCTAAAAATGTATTCAGATATTATATGGCTACAGTAAGATGATCCTGGAAATCACTGAGAAAAAAATGAGTGTAATTAAAAGTAGAATAAGATAAGCTGCAGTAAATGAGGTGCAAATTGTGTTTCAACTTAGCAGTGTAATATGTTTTGTTTATTTAATATACAAAAAAATATTTACATTTTTTTTCAAAAACAATATCTACAGAATTTTTTTGAAAATATTGATGCATAAAATAAGTTTATCAATTTTTACTTTTTACTGCTGTAATGAGCGAATTTCGTTGCCAGGCATGGATTTGTGGTGAAATTCTGCACTTCCCTATCAGCAAATTTTTTTTGCGAAACTGCTGTGAAAAAATATTACCAAGACAAAATTGTCGCAGGGAAAAAAAGTCTATAAAAATACCCATTGTATTTAATGCATTTGAACAAAAAATTTGCTGAGACAAAAAAATTGCTAAGACAAAAAAAGTTGCAGAGACAAAAAAGTTGCCTTAAGAAAAATGCCCATTGACTCTCATTTGGAGTGAGGAAAAATTGTCACCCTTTTGTGCGTAAAAAAATGTTGTGAATAGAAACGATACCGATTTGCTCATCGCTATTTACTGCCTTAAATTCAGAAAACATAAATAATGCTGTGCTTGAAATATGAAGAAGGTGCAATCGAAGAGAATGTATTGATGGTTTCAGTTTATTAACAGTCTACCAAAAACATTGTATAACTTGGTATCATGATCCACTATGACTTTCAATAATGTTTCCTGATTGTTTTTATTATTAATAATAATAATAACAACAAAAACACCACCAACAATAATAATACTAATAATTTATTATAATAATTTTAAGAAAAAATATTTGAAAATTTGATCCTCAATGTATTTTCACCAATCATTTTCAGGATTCATAGTGACATGGTTTGTAAGGGACATTATATTGCCACAGTGGTTTCTGCGGGAAGACCTCTCCAGCCCATTACCTGAACCAAAATTCCTGCTCTCTTATTTATACAAGGAGGATTTTGTACTGTACTATACTGCACTGTAGTTTCCCAGTGTTATCATGTTATAGAATATGGATGTAAAAACAGGGATGTAAAATAATTGTATTTTAGTCATTTCAGCTTTACATTAATTATTATTTCTATTTGAATACCTTTGTTAAACAAGTTGTAAAGAAGGAAAATGATGCAGCATGCTGGTAGAAATGCATAATAAAATGTGAAAAAGTAAAATTTGAGTAAAGTTAGGAGACGTCAAGTAGCCATCCATAACTCAAAACAAACCATGCCTTGGGTTGATCACTTTGTGCGTTTATGTAAAATAATTCGCCAGGATTCAGCATCTTAGGTCTGGACTCAATGCTTTATCTGAAGTTTTTACCAAACCTTTGCCAATTTCTAATCTTGAAACTCTCCTCAATTAAAGATTTTCAATTTTCGCCTCAAGGCTAAACATCCCTATTATAGCAATGTATCACCTTTAGACATTTAAGTCATTTAGCTAAAGACGACACACAGGGGCAGATTTATCATCGAATTGAAATACTTTGACTTCGAATATCGAAGTTTTTTTTATCGAATTTGGGTATCCTGCGGTCGAAGTAAAATAGTTTGAATGATTCGAAGGATTTCAGCGATCGATCGAACGATTTAACTTCGACTTCCAAAAACTTAGAAAAATGCTCTAGAAGGTCCTCATATGCTAACATAGCACTTCGGCAGGTTTAATTTGGCGAAATATTGAAGTCAAAGTTTTTTATATGAGACAGTACTTTGATTATCGAATAGTCGAATATTCAAACTATTTTACTTCGAATCGAAGTCAAAGTTCTAGTATCCTATTCAATGTATCCAAAAAATTACTTTGAATTTAGATTTTTTTTACTTCGAAAATTCCCTCGAATTCACTTGGACCCTTGATAAATCTGCCCCATACAGTATACTGGTACATGAATTGGGTCAGAGATCCCTATGAAAAAGAGTCATTATAAATATCATCCTTTCTAAAAAAGAGGTTTTTTAATTTTAGTGATGAGCAAAACTATCCAGTTTAGCTTAACCAATACATTAGCAAAATTGTGAATAATTAGTAAAATTCACTGGAATCAATGGATGTTTTCTGTGTTTCTTACCCCAAAATGTGTTTTCTTCCAAAGCAAAAACAAAATTCATACAGAAATTTTAATAATGTTATTGGTGTTTTGTCTGAATTATTCCAGTATTTTTTCCTAAGCCAAAAAAAGTTTTTTTCCGTACAAAACCAAATTGTAGAATTGATTTGCAAAAAAACAGAATTTTGCAGTGAAACTGTACCAGTTTGGAAAGTTTGCTTAATCATATTAATAGTTATTATTATTACTGTATCTCTTAGTATTAATAAATAGGTACCATAAGCAAGGTTAATGGAAGCAATTTCCACAAGAATTTGAATGATTTCTTTTTACAAAACAAATAATACAAATTCTTATAAATTTTTTGTTTCTGAAAACACAGTTCTAGTTAGAAAGTACATGCATGGAAACACTTATGATGTATATAGTCATTTATTCACAGCGCAATTTCACATTCAACATGCAAAACCACAGCAAATGAAGTTCTGGAAAAATAGGAGAATTGAAACCCTGAAATGGGTATGTTTATCAGCAGAATGTTTTTTTTTTTTATGTTTATGTTTTGCTCTCAAGCTTCAAATGGAGCAGTAAGGATCCTGCAATTTTGGATATACATTTTAAATATTATATCCCTTTAACCACAACTGAGTCTTTTTTTCCCTTTTTCTCACTTTAATAAACAATTGTATATTATTTCTCAAAGTGCGGAGATTATGGGGGCTATTTACTAACAATTTCCACAAATCTCAAAAAAATTGTGGTTTTCTAATTTTTTTAAAAAATATATAAAAATTTGAGATGTATTGAGTGTAAAAACCACAAAAAACCATTAATACAAAACTTTGCCAGGTAAAAGTTGCCGATAACTAAAGAAGTCGATGTTAATTCGGACTTTAGAGGTTTTCATTAGTGATGGGCGAATTTGCGCGATTCGCTGCTGGCGAATAAATTTGAGAAACGGCCGCGACAATTCACCGGCGTCCAAAAAAACGGATGCCGGAGTCGAAAACAATGAATGCAAGTAATCTCAAGATAGATCATGATCTTTCTTGGGTTTTCTAACAGTTTTAGTAGCCTATTTATCAAAAATAAAATGTGTGAATTTAAACAATTTTTTACTAAAAAAAGACAATCAGAAGTGAAAAGAAAAAAAGCAAGACAGAGGTAGCAATATCTAGTTTAATAATGTAATAATAGACCCAGTTCATAGCAGCTGTAGTGTATAATGACATATAGGGGCACACTTACTTTGCTCGAGTGAAGGTATAGAATAAAAAAAACTTTGACCCCCTACTTCGCCACCTAAAACCAACCGAGGTACAATGTTAGCCCATGGGGAAGGTCCCCATAGGCTTTCTAACCATTTTTTGGTCGAAGAAAAAACGTTCGATCGATGGATTAAAATCCTTCTAATCGAACGATTCGAAGGATTTAAAGGTTGCAGTAAATCCTTCGACTTCGATATTTGAAGTCGAAGGATTTACATTCGGCAGTCGAATATTGAGGGTTAATTAACCCTCGATATTCGACCATATGTAAATCTGCCCCATACTGTGCTTCCGGACAAAGCTGTAGCAGAGGAGCATACCACATGGCAAATGTATAAAGTGCTCTAGAATTTTTCATTGAAAAAGCAGAGCTAGCTGCATATCTTAAAAATAATAATAATAATAATAATAATAATAATAATAATAACAATAATAATACAGATAACTTAATACAGCTTTTAGGGCATAAAGAAAAAAAAAGCAAACGAAGAGCACACACTTTTCTTTAATGAAAGCCTCAAAGCTACTGTATAAAAATTGGGCCAAAAAGTGGCTCAAAAAACAGTGTATATCAAAGGAAAAATATTCAAAGCAATTCTAAGTGATCTCATTTGCATTGCCAAGCTCAGTATATTTATTTCATATCAAAGAGATTGTAACTGGCTTCGATGCTAAGTATGCATATTTGTCCAAAGACTTTATGGGCTTTGCAGAAAAAAAATATATATTTCAATTCAGAACAATAAAGATCTTGTTGAGTCGTCTTCTCATTACTTGATGGAGGCAAAATAATCTACAAAATGTTATTTAGAGAGGCTTAAATTGTGACTATAAATGGAACTGGGTTGTTAATATTTATTTGGCAAACTGTGTTTATGCAAAAAAAACCTTCCTCAAGCACTTCTTCCTTTTTCAACATTTAGCAGATTGTTTTTTTAAAAGAAATAAAATTTGTAATCTATGTAAATATACAGCACTGCCACAGCAAAATTACATTTGAAATTTTGTGTTAAAAGATGCCTTTGGAAAAAACGCAGATCTACTAAGTTGCACTACAAAGTTAAAAAAAAAACTATGCTTTTGAGAAGAGATCTTATTTAATTGATACATTCTACCACCCCCATTATTTATGAACCATGAAAATGCTTGGCTTATATTCATTTACAAATAGTTTAAAGATGATGGCAGTTTCTTAAGACACTTTTTTTTAAAGGAGAAGGAGAGGTCTTTTAACTTGGTGGTGCCAAAAGTTATGGGAAAGGTCTTTTAACTTGGGGGTGCCTAACTTTTGGCACCCCCAAGTTTAAAGACCTTTCCTTCTCCTTTAACTTTTCCCATAAACTATTTATCAGATACATAACTTTTATTTTTATAATGATTTAACTTATTTAAAAGGAGAAGGAAAGTCATTTATACTTGGGGGTGCCAAAAGTTAGGCACCCCCAAGTAATCGCATATATTTACCTGGCACCCCGGGCCATTGCTTCTATAAGCAGAAAACTGCACTGGCCCGGGGTTCTGCCAGTGAGCACCACAGAATGATCGTCCTCTTAGCTGCTTTGATTTTCAAATTTCCTGGCTATTAAGTTCAGATTTGGCTTTCCACTCTACTGTATGAGGAAAGTAAACATAGGAGTCACAGCACCATCCATGGAAAAGCCTTTATTAGTTACACAACTCAGATCTCAAACCACTAACAAAATTTCAGGCCCAAACACAGGCCTTTTTCAAGTCCAGTAAATACAATCTATTGGGGGTGCCTAACTATTGCCACCCCCAAGTATAAAACCACTTTCCCTCTCCTTTAATCCCTAACATGCCACCCACTGCAGTCAAAACTCACAAATTCAAATTTTAATTTCTCAACTCAAATTTGATTTCAAATGTGAGATTTATCACATCTCGACCATGGAAACAGTTATAATTCGAATATTCATCACCTGCTGAGTTCATGTACAAGTCAATGGCAGAGGTCCGTTGAAGCATTTGAATATGTTATTTGCCTTCCAGACATGTCAAGTTTCTTTTGGAGGAAAACTCAGTTTGAATTTGATTCAAATTTGCGGGGTGCTTGTATTTGAATATTAGAAGTTTTTTCATAAATAACCTCCCATTAGAGTTGTGAGTAAATTCAAATTGATTAGAATTTAAAAAAATTCAAATAACTTGACTTTTAATAAATTTGACCCATGGAGTTATATATATGCTAACTCGTTTATAAAGTCATTGTGAGAGGCCAAGGTTTCTGAGCCACTAGCAATAATAACAGTTGTCTTCTCCTATTGCTTACTTATGGTCTTGTAATGACTATGTTCAAAAATCATAAGGTTCGATATGCTCATCTGGCCATGATGAGCCACTTCCACACTTCAGATGCTCCTCAATCCCCTCCTATTTATTGGTAAGCTTGGTTCCATTTGTGGCAGTTTAGTCCAAGGAGGACTCTAGCTTATCTTCACTGATCATTGCCTTCAGTCTCTTAAGGCATTAAAACAAGGCAGTGATTTTTTAAAAATCATCTGTTCCATGTGTTTATCTTCTCATGCAGCATCAATGAAGTATATGATCCATGTGTCCTCTTACCGTAACAAAAATATGAACATAGATACAGTATAGGCTTTTAAATCTTCTTTAGTGATTATTATAGGGCTACCATTAAAATACATTTTATTGGTGACCCACCTCGTGAAACATCGAGTTATTATTATTATTATTATTAACATGTATTTATATAGCGCCAACATATTGCGTGATTTGTATAGATTTCTGTATCCACCTAATGTCAGTTTTTTACTGATGAATACCCATGGAATCCATAAGTAGGGAGGGGCGAATTTTTTGCCTTGTTTCACCGCAAAAATGACGCCCATAGACTTGTATGGCGTTGTGCGTCGAAAAAAAAAAAGACGCAGGTCAAAAAAAATTCGCAGCGCAACAATTTTTTTTTGACGTCCACAGACTTTAATGGGCGTTGGCGACATTTCACCTGTGGCTAATTTTTGGCGAAACGGATCAAATTCGCCTATCCCTATCCATAAGTTGACAACCTGCTCATTGATAGTGATGGGCAAATTTGTTTGCCAGGCACAAATTTGTGGCAAATTCGCGCTGAAATTGTAGCCGGTGTCCAAAAAAATGAGACACCGGCGCAGTTTCGCAAATGCCGTAAAAACGGGCATCGGCATCAAAAACGGGGGTCAGCGTAAAAAACAGGCGTTTTGCAAGTTTTTCGGCGCAAATTCGCCCATCACTACTCATTGACTGTATTCCAACCAAAATCAATGCAGATCCCACATAATACATAAGAGAGAAGGACAACCATCAAGCCCGGGAAGCAAGTTGTATCCATGATCTCTACCCATAACATTTTGATTGCTAAGAAGCAGCTAAGCTTTTATTAAGAAGGATGCAAACATGTAGAAACCTCAGGAATAGTCAATAAACAACTAAAAACTGAAGGCGCAGATGTGATATTTCAGTTGGACAAATGAGTTGCATTTTATAGGCAAATGTTCATTATTAAAAGAATGTATACCATACATAGTGGAAATCTCAATCTGTACATTCTGATGGAACCAAATTATAGGTTTTGTCTATTAGCAAGCTTCAGCGCACCGACACAATGGCAGGGCAACAAAAAGAGAGACAGTTCATGTTACTATATCATCAGTCAAGATTAATAGCATGTTACGCTTGGTTTATCCCCTCGAGTCTTAAAATATGGACTCTGATAGTTATCGACTCTGATGAATATCATACAGTATATGGTAGAAGAGCCATGAATTTTAAAATGGGTTAAAATATGCAGTAGACATCTAGAAAATAAACACTTTAGGTTATTTCAGCCGTAATCCTATTTAATGCTTGGGGTCTGAAAAAATACTTAAGAGTGTTGTGTGACTGAAGCCATAGGCCTCATTATTAATTCAGTCGTTTAGACCTCCAATAGCGTAAGGTTCCTAGATGGCTTAATGCCACCAGGAGGTATCTGCTTGTACATTCAAGCCCAGTCTTTAAGATAATTAGTTTGTTTCAAGAAATTAGAAAATGCTAGAAGAAGAGAGTTAGGAAAAACTTATATTAAAGGAAGGAATATAAGGATGCTAGAGGAAAGAGGAAGCCATTACTGTATTATAGCAATATCAACACTTACATTCAAACCTATAAAGGTCCATCTCCTTTTGAGAGCCTCTTCAAACCTGATGTTTACTTTAAAGCACAGAGGAATAGTTGTTATGTTTGAGCAAAAGAAGATGTTTTTATGGAAGGAGACTGGTTCAGAGTTAAGATCTATGTAAGATCTCAAGGCATTCGGATAAAAGTTGGCATGTGATGGTGGCCTCTGTCTTAATGGGGTCTAATGAGCGTTAAGGTTAGCTTTAAGTTCACACTTTAAGTTCACACACAGTGCAGAAAAGGCACAATAAAGGAGTGACCTCCTGGACATGTGAGTGTTTTCCGTAATCAGATATTCTGGAAGCCTGACTAAAGTCAGGCAACTGGAAATTTCAGGTTTTTAATTTTTGTCCTCAAACCATTACCATGGTGTTCGAGTGCTGAAACATGTCAGTCAGTTCTAAGTGCTGTCATTCCATCACATGTGTCCCACAGGGCTTTTCTATTTACAACTTTCTGTAATGTATTGCTCATCATTTGTCTAGTCGGATTTTGTCAGTTAGGCTGAAATTTGGGTTGAGTGATTATTTGTGCTCTGGCTGCCACCTGGAACTATAGTAGGGTGACTGTTACCCCGATGTTTCTATATATCTGTAACCTTGTTATGAGCTACAGGGGCCCAGTCTGAAAGTCAGTTAGGGGGAGATTTGGGGTGAGTGCTTATTTGTGCCCTGGGTACCCCTGGAACTATAGCAGGGTAACTGTTACCCCAATGTTTCTATATATCTGCAACCTTGTTATGAGCTAAGGGGGCCCAGTCTGAAGGTCAGTTAGGGGGAGATTTGGGGTGAGTGCTTATTTGTACCCTGGGTACCCCTGGAACTATAGCAGGGTGACTGTTACCCCAATGTTTCTATATATCTGTAACCTTGTTATGAACTAAGGGTGTCCGCCCTGAAGGTATATGTTTCTATATATCTTTAAACCTTATGTTATGAAATAAGGGGACCATCTTGAAAACCAGTTCGGGTGAGATTTAAGGTAAGTTCTGATGTATTGCCCTGAGTATCCAAGGTGCTATTGCAGGGTGACTGTAGCAGTCAATCTTTTCATATTATTTTCATATTGGTAACCTTTAATAAACTTTGGCCTCCCCAGTCTAAAGGTGAGTCAGGCTAATATTTAGGGCAAGTGCTTATTTGTTGAGCCAAAATTCTCTTGGACTACTGATGGCTGATTATTGTACATCATTGTTTAAATGTGTGGGTGTATATATATATATATATATATATATATATATATATATATATATATATATATATATGTAGCAATGTATAATGGGTAGGGATGTAGCGAACTGTTCGCCGGCGAACTAGTTCGCGCGAACTTCGACTGTTCGCGTCCGGCGCAAGTTCGCGAACGTCGTGCGACGTTCGCCAATAGGCGTTCGCGTCAAAATCGTTCGACCATTCGACCATTCGATCGCTAAAATCGAACGATTTTCGTTCGAATCGAACGATCGAAGCCATTGGATTGAATGAAATCATTTGATCCAATGGCTTCGATCGTTCGATTCGAACGGAAATCGTTCGATCGAACGATTAAAATCCTTCGATCGTTCGAATCGAACGATTTTTGGATGTTCGAAGTTCGCAAACTGTTCGCGAACTGTTCACATTTTTTGCCGGTGTTCGCGAACGGCGTTCGCGAACACATACTCGGCAGTTCGCTACATCCCTAATAATGGGTGACTGGCAAAGTTTTGGACCCAAAGTGAAGTCCAAACTTAACATATTTGTGGAAAGCACAACTCAAGCTCTCAAAAAACACCTTCTTCAGGCTAATATATAAGATGTATATAAGTTTTGAATTTTAATGTTCAACCATCTTTTGGTTTGTAGCTCTTTTTCAAACCATCCCTCAGCATACCACTCCTAAGACATAACCTTTTCCTTTTCAAGCATGTCATGCTGTATTGCAGCTGTCAGTGGTTTTCACATGTTAATAAACTTCATGTTGAAAAGTCAGTGCTGACCTAACAGACCTTGCACATTAGAATCCTTTCAGCCGAACTGTTGAAATTGCGTACAGCGTGCAAAGCGTCTAAACACCGGACACTCAAAAACATTGTCTATGTACCTTGATTTTCATGATGTACTGAATGGATGGAGTTTTTTTTTTTTAAACGCATTAACAATAAGAATTTAATGCTTTTTATGCGTGAAGGCAGCC
The DNA here is from genome assembly GCA_038501925.1 of Xenopus petersii. Taxonomy (NCBI): domain Eukaryota; kingdom Metazoa; phylum Chordata; class Amphibia; order Anura; family Pipidae; genus Xenopus; species Xenopus petersii. The sequence continues at coordinate 165,984,261 of CM076675.1, forward strand.
AATATCGGCACACTCAGACTCTTACAAATATGTGATAGATATCCGTTAATGGCAACCCCTGCTGTACTTAATGAAATGCACATTAATGGACAAGGAATTTATCACGGCTAATGTGTTGCATCCAGTAGATGAAAATGCAATAATTATGAATATAACTACACAAGCACTCTTCGTATAATAAATGTAGTCTGCATATGTTAGCATCTTAAATATGCTGCGTGCAAGCTCCTCAACAGCTTTATGGACTTGAGAAGCTTCCGCTGCAATGTGCATGCAAACAACATTTGGTTTATTAGTGCAAATGATGCCTCTTTTTCACCAGTAATGGTTTCATTTAGCTATTATACATGGATGTCACTTAATTGCTTGCCATGAAATGAAACTCAACATCATTACATTAATATGGGCCTTTGGGCTCATCATCATCATCATTATTTCGTTTGTTAATTCTTCATAAACTTCATGCTGACGTTATGGAAGAAACAACGGCACAGATATTTCTCTCTAACATGAGATAGAGGTATGTGACCTGTTATCCACAATGCTCGGGACCTGGGGTTTTCCGGGTAATAGATATTTCCATTTTTGAGAGTTTTCAGAGTGTTTCCAGATTCAGATTTCTAGCAGTTTTGGAGCATAATGAATTTCTCTAAAAATGTGTGTTTTCCCCCTAAAAAATCAAAGCCTCATAAATAGGCCCCTTAATGTTTACATGATTTTCTAGGAGACTTAAGGTATGGAGATAAAAAAAAAAAAATCTGTTATCCAGAAAACCCTTGGTCCCAAGCATTCTGGATAACATTTCTCATACTTGACATAATGGGGGGGGGGGGGCAGTCAGAAAATAGAAGCAAAACACATAATGGCCCATGGTGAAGGTACTAATGGGGTCACAAACCTTGCACAATACCTAGGAAACAATAGCAACTAATCAGCACGAAGCATGGGGAAGTGACCCTTTTAAAGGAATTGGATTGGATGGTATAGATTTCAAGACCTAGAAAAGAGTTTGTTACTGACATGAACTCATTACAGAGACAGACAGACACAAAGATACAGATATTTAGGGCTATTCACAGGGATATAGACAGGTCATTTTACATATAGGGATGTAGCGAACTGTTCGCCGGCGAACTAGTTCGCGCGAACATCGACTGTTCGCGTCCGCCGCAAATTCGCGAACGTCGCGCGACGTTCGCCAATAGGCGTTCGCGTCAAAATCGTTCGACCATTCGACCATTCGATCGCTAAAATCGAACGATTTTCGTTCGAATCGAACGATCGAAGCCATTGGATTGAATGAAATCATTCGATCCAATGGCTTCGATCGTTCGATCCGAACGGAAATCGTTCGTTCGAACGATTAAAATCCTTCGATCGTTCGAATCGAACGATTTTCGGATGTTCGAAGTTCGCAAACTGTTCGCGAACTGTTCGCATTTTTTGCCGGTGTTCGCGAACGGCGTTCGCGAACACATAGTCGGCGGTTCGCTACATCCCTATTTACATATAGGCAATTTTTTGAACATATACAGGGGTTATGTAATAAAAGGCACCAATTTTGCCCAGTAGCAGTTTACCCATAGCAACCAATCAGCATTTACTGCCCACCTGTTTAAAAGCTAAAATGTTATTGGTTACTACTATGGGAAAGCTCAGTGCCTACATTTTGGGAATAGGAAGACACAATTGCCATTCTACTCCATTAATCTTATTATATTTCTTATATTGTATTGTTTTTTGGGATGTGGCTACAGCTAGTAAGGCATCCAATGATATTCACTCCACTAGCAATACGGAGTGTAGTATAAAAATATCAAATCATAGAAATAAAAATGTTACATCTGTCTGGGAAATGAGAGCACATGCACCTGTTATATTTTGCTCCTTCATTGATTTAAATGAATACAGCTTTGACTAAAAATAAAACAAGGTTTTTTCTACATCAAACAGGAACCAGGGGCCAGTGGAATAAAATCTTCTTTTATTTAACTATTTATTGTATAGTTTTAAGCCCTTTTACCTTGTAAGGGTATAGAAAGAAATGGATTATTCTTGACTTTGCAGTGTCAACCAGGCACCAGCCCTTTTCATCTTACCTCCCCCAGTAGACAATAAAAATATTCATCATGGGATGGAACCAGGCCATAACTTTATTAACAACATGTAAGAGACAAATACAACCTAAATACTGAAGCAATGATTAATAACAGTTAACATAAGCGATGAGCGAATTGGTTTCACTTCAGGGAAAAATTTATAAAACTGCGAAAAAAATTTGCGAAATGCATTGAAGTCAACGGGCGTCAACATTTTTTTTTTTTTACAGACGTGAACATTTTTTCTCACTCCAGATGCATTAAAGTCAATGGGCATTTTTCTTGTGGCACATTTTTTGTCTTGGTGACAAGTTTGTCTTGACAACATTTTTGTCTCTGAAATTTTTTTATGGCAGATATTTGCAGATGCCGATTTGCGTCATTTTGCAGTTAATCCATGTCTGGCAAAAAATATGCTCATCACCAGTTAACATCAATCATATCTGACCCACACTAGGAATGCTTATCAAGACCAAAGGCCACCAACTAGACTACCCGTTATACTGGCCACTTTCTGCCAAAGCATTGAGTCAGCAAGTGAGTTGGGGCAACCATTTTACATTTATTCTGGGAACCTTGTCCAAAGATGCCACAACTTGCCATTAACACCTAAAGCATAAAATCAGGGCATAAGTCCTCCAATCATAGCAAGAATTCCTTCCATTGTGACAATGATGCCTAGAACATAACCAAGCACTTATTTTAAACCAAGCGCTATCCTCAAGAAAGAAGCTACAAGGGTGGGAGGATGGGGTTCTTCTTGTACCACTTAAATAGTGATACAAGAATTATAGTGGAAGAGACCCTTCTTCCTGCTGATCTCCTTATTTATTCCACCATTACTCTCCACCTTTCTTAGCTCCCTGCTCAGCATGATTCACACTGGCTCCTCATTAAACATATACTAACCTGTTCCCCCAAATAAAAATTTGCAAATTTTGTCTAGCCTGCCCTTTCCTTGCCCCATAAGATTCCATCCTCCAACTCTACACTTGGAGTCTCCTTGTGTTACCCTTCCTTATCAAAAAGTTCATATTTCATTATTCTGTCAACAAGTTAATTTCTTTCAAAATGTCATCATTGGTAATATCTGCTATTTTAGGAGTTGTATCACCACACTTACTGGAGGGTGACAGTTTGAAGATGCCTAAATTGGCATGGACCATAGCCTTGCCCTAAGTCCCTTTGTGTTAGCGCTCACCGTTTTTATTGCAATTTACTAGCTCAAGAATAAAGACTTTTTCTATCTCCTCTCTCCTTGTTTGTTCAGATTTAAAATGACAAACATCCTTCTATCCAGCCTTAAAATATAAGATATGTTACTCCTACAGTACATTGCCAGTTCTTCTCATCCGTGAATATTACTCTCTTGATTCGCAGTGCAATCTTCCCATGTCCATAAAATATAAAGATCAAACTGTACCATTGTAAAGATACTTGAAATGGCAGAAGTGTATTTATTACGACTCTCAGAAGGCTCGGCTGAAAGTTCTTTGCAGTGTGACACTGTGTGATTGTAATCATTTCTGTTCCATATTGTTCCATTATTAGCCTGACCAATCTTCTTGCACGCGGGAAGATATCAAAACTTAATGTCACCTAAAGATGGAATATTTCTCAGTAAGAGATTCCGAACTGCTGTATTACTTTTCTTTCTGATCTCTCCTTCAGAATATAAAAGTACTTTTGTTACAATGCACTTTCTCTACATTCTGCTCATTTTGTTGTCTGTTCCTTTTTATTTTTATCTATGAAGGTTTTTTTGGAGAGCATGAATAAAGATTAAAAATATATCATTTCTGAGGCCTGGCATCTCAGCTTGATCTGTGTCCCAGTTTCTTGGGAAGAGATGATCCGTTAGTCTCTAATATGTAGAAATATCATGATATTATGATATTTATATATATATATATAGATGCTGACGCAGGGCACTGAAAGTTTTAGCCAAGGTAAAAGACAAAGTTTGAATTATATATTAAAAATACTTTGCATCAAGGAATGAATTAATACAATATCAAAGTTACTTCATGTTTCCATGTGTCCACACAATTTGTTGTCAAGGTAGGGACTCTAAATATTAAATAAAACACATTGGCATAGGCTATTCTGTCTAAGAAGCTTTGTTTTTCTATATATTTGTGTTTATATTTTTTTTAACAATATGAAGTTCAAAACAAAAGTGAAGGCCAAAACCAAAGACACATCTCTCTGGGCTGACAATAATAATTTCTAAGGTTTGCATTCAGTATGATGTAATTTAGTTTGTCTTGAACATTCAAAGTAAAAGAACACCAGAGACCTGGGTTCAATGACCAAATATAGATCCTTCTTGCTAAGAGTTCCTGGGTGTTATAAATTGTTTATTTGGCTTTAACTACCTCCTGCTTTGACTCTGACATTGCTATTATTCACCTGCCCTGGTCTTTTGCCTGGAAATCGACTACAAACTCTCGTAATCCCTCGGACACTGTGAATTGGACATTTCAATATACAGTTTCCTACTTGGTCCCTACTCCAACCTTCCTGAGCCTCTAGGCCTGACAGTTACCTGATTTTACCAGTTACCAGATATTGCTCCATGAAACACTATATATATAGTATACTGATCAGGGATGCTAGGTTTTGCCCTACACAACTAGATAATGTTCTGTAATAATGTTTTTGTCAATAAATAAAATTATTGCTTTCATATGCCCTCAGCAATATGTGGCTCTAGCCATTCCGGTTGGTCATGGAGAAGTGGAAGACTCATCCAAGAAGGTCAGTAAGGAAAATCTATGGGGAGAATGCCTACTTACTGTGCAACCTGAAATATCAGCCTCTACCCCATACACCCATTCAAAAACGCTCTCACAATTAAGACTCTAGCTCTGAACTCTTTCTGATTTATAAACATGTGTCAATAATACTTACTTATAAGGAAATTTAGAATAAATTTGCATTCTTTCAGTTTCTTGAAAACAAAGAATTTGGATATTATACTTTGGAAGTATTGAGACATATGGGTGGATGGTTGTACTAGGATTAAGACCCTACTAACTTTGGGATTCATGGGAGGAGGCACAATAAAAATGTGTACTGCATATTGTAACATTTAAATGAATGTATACAATCAACAACCCTGTCGGGTGGAAAAAGAAACCCAATCAACTTCTGGATTCATTCTACATTCATTTTTGTTTCTCTGTACAAGATCAACTGAAACTGGGTCAACAAGTGATATCCATTGATTAACATTTCCAAATGTAAATGCAGCACTGTCACAAAAAAGAAAAAGAAACCTGCTATTTTAACAGAAAACAAAAATTAGAACTCCGCCGGCAAGAACAATATGAATTACAAGAGAGACAAAGCTTTTTGACACAATAAACCTTGATTTTACTTAACATATTGTAAGATATGTGTGGAAAAAGGGCACGATATTGTGTGTATTTCACCAGCATTAGGCAATAAAGACACATTTTAACTGTGGTAGTGTGACAATTTACAGTTGGTTACACACGTATATATATATATATATACACACACACACACACACACACACACACAACTGTAAACTACTTGACCAATAACTAATAAGGTTCTAAAACTGTAGTATCTGCTTTGGATTTCTCCATCCTTATGTTCCTGTGCAGTTCTTCTTTCAGAGCCAGATCAGTGGCTTCATTATTATATTCTTAATTGTTAAACATTAGCCTTAAGCCAAAACTAATTCCCTGTTTGACCCAAGTTTCACGTAACGTTTGCCATTTAAATCCTTCCTCTTCCATTATCTCCCCCCCCACACACACACAACCAGCCATTTATTAATAACTGCATTATTTTATTTGTACGTTAAATAATTCAAATTAAACAAATATTAATTCCACGTGTGGCTTTTCCAAGTTTCAAACTTTCATCCAGGAACGGTTGTCTAGACATTACAGACTTCTCTGTGTGCTCAGCTCTTCATATAATTCAATTTATTTTCTTTTTCAAAGAAAAGTATGATTAACTTTAATTTCTAACTATCGTATTTCAGTGTTGGAAGGTAAAATTGGTCCAGAAGTCTAAATCAGCCATTAAATGATTGGCAGTAATATAAACTCTGAAAGTGGCCTTCGAAATTCAAGGGAAACTTTTGTTATGTTTCATTCAGTTGACCTTAAATATCCTTAAACAAGCAATATTAGATGGCATAGTGAATTTTATGAACTGTATAGTACTTCTCTGTATATATGTATATAAATATCTGAAAAGCAGATACCATGGGGCAGATTCACTAAAGGGCAAAGTGACTAACGCTGGCCAATTTACTAACGGTAGATCGAGTAAATTCGCTAGCATAATTTCGCCAAGGAGATAAATTCTGGCGCAACTTCGCACTCTAACGCCAGGCGAATTTACGGTCTGGCGAAAGAGCGTTACTAAGCAAATTCAATATGTTTTTGATTTTACTGACCCTTACTTCTATCGCCAGACTTGCCTTCGCCACCTCAGACCAGGCAAAGTACAATAGAGTAGATAGGAGTTCCTCAAAAAAAAGTTTAAAATTTTTCTAAGTCCCAAAAAACGCTTTAAAGGGTGATAGACTGAAAAAGATCGTAATTTTTTTTTTTCGGGTATCCTACTTCCCCCCCTACATTTGCTAACATATGGCACCTAAACTATACTGTGGGCACAGGTGTAGGGCATTATAACAACTTTTATATCATTTTATTAAGGTTTCCTGGCCTTGTGTAATGTAATGTATTTGCTGCAGCATATACGGCCATTGTACTTTAACTGCACACCTTATGCTAATTAGCCAACGCTAGCGTAACTTCGAACTGCTGAGCGTAATTTTGCCAGCGTTCGGTATCCTGTGCGCAACTTCGGATATTCGTGAATTAGCGTTGTCCAGGCGAATTTACGCCTGGCGAAGTGTTGCGATGTGCGAAGTGTCGCCTGTTAGTGAATTTGCCCCCATGTCTCTTGTAAAAACTGAAAAATGTCTCATCAAAATATGGTAACTGCTCTCTTAATAATCTGCAAAGGTTTGGAGTCACATGCATTATATATGTTTTTATAATGTTATTCCAGTAGCTTTAAAAATTTAGACTATTTAATACATAGAAGGACAATGGAATACGATACTGTAACATTATGGATACTAAGGTTCAACCTGAAGGCCAGGTAGCGTGAGATGTGGCAGCAATGCTTCTTTGCCCTGATGTAAGGATTCATGGACAGGAGCCAATGTGCTGTATAACTTTAAGTTTTTTACAAGTAAAAAATATGCAGACCTTTGCAGAACAGTACAACAATGCAAAAAACAGGTTCAGGCCAAAGGTCTGGACGGGCAGAGTTCATTCAAGGCCAAAAACAAGCCGAGGTCAATACCAGGAGATCCAAAAATCAGTTGGAAAAGAAAAGATTAAAAAACAGAGCAGGAAAAGGAACAAAATTACCAGATACAGAGACTGGAGCAAAAACAGGAACCGAACAGAATCAAAACAGAAACAGGAACAAGGGAATGTGTATCCTTGTTTTAAGGTAATAATGTGACTCTTGCCATGTGATTGCACTTCAAAGAATCCAAATAGTTTAGAAACAAATCTTTAATCTTTTTAAAAGATAAAGAAATTACTTCCATAACCATCATAAAAAGGATATATAAAAAGGATTCGACTCAAGGGATGGAAAGTTATGTTTTATATTCCATCACTGGGGTAATTTTGCATTTCTTTTGCGACCATATAACCTTTGGCATTTGCTTTTGGTTGTCTGAATTCAAACAGAAGATAGACTAAAAGGCTTCCTGTTCCTGAACTTAAACAATGTAGTTGTTGATACTTCCACTAGAATTTCTAGGAGATACATTTGTCTTCTTATACTAAAACACATTAAAATGGTAAGACTGAAACAAGCCTGACTGATCTTCTTATAAAGTAGCAGCAGGAGGGAAGCTGGAGGTCTGCTTTAATGTGAAGAAGGGACTCTTTCAATTAATCTGAAGCTCTCACCGAGCACGACAAGGTAAAGCATCCACCGGTCTCTCAGAGGGAAGGACAATGAAGAATACAGGAGAAACTCGTAGGTGGTAAAAAAATGATGGATTGTGCTCTTGGTTTGTAACAAATAACAATTCAATTTGATTCCCTGGACAGGTAAATATACTGGGCATAGAAAATACATTTGAAATCTCATTCTTCTCTCCATACTGAGAGGACTGTAACCTTCCTCTTCAGGTCACCAAGCCAAACACATTCATTGGTTGTAAATAAATCTCAAGGGCACAAACAAATGAATACGTTAAAATTAACGTAATACGTTACGTAATCAGGGGTTCTTTCTACTAATAAAATTATAAATACAGAAGATTTATAAATGTTATTTCATCTTGGAAGTATACACAATAAAGGTGGCCAAACATGCATTGATTTGTGTGGGCAATATGGCCTGTCTATGAAAATTGTAACAAACAAGGGAAAGTTGTGCTCACCACTATTTTTTAAAACCATTAGGCGGGAGTGCAATGAAGCTGTGACCACAAAATACATATAGACACATACAAGAGTCCTCTGCACTCAACCCATTATAAATATATTTAAGACAGAGACATTTTGTGCTACTGCTACTGAAAAATGCCTTACCCTTTAAACAAAACAGGGAATGTTTGTCCATATATTGCAATTAGTGATGGGCGAAAATTCGTGAAATGTCAAAAAATTAGCGTAGCGACGCGGGCGTCTCGCTTTTGACGCCGGCATACGTTTTTACGTTGGTGTCCGTTTTTTTGGACACCCGCGACATTTTTTTTTTTGACGCCAGCAAACTTTCAACAGCAAATTTTCACAGCCGTTTCGTGAATTTATTCGCAGGTGGCGAATCACTCAAATTAGCCGCAAATTTGCGCCTGGCGAATAAATTCGCCCATCACTAATTGCAATATATTTAAGCTGGCCAACCACGTCAAAGTCATCCTATATCAGGCCAGTCCTATGCTCAATTTTATCTGATTCATTAAGAATTCTATTGCTTCATTATACATTTTACAAATGGACTAAGTTTTACCTGCACAACTTTCCCTTGTTTGTTATAGTTATACAGGAGCAGTGACCAGCTCCATGTTGTAGCTCCCACCCTTCCCAGCTATAGTCAGGTGATCCCACTGGTGTCTAATAAAAGGGCAGCCAAGTTTGGGAGTTTTACTTTGAAAGCAGCAAGTAAGTTGCAGGTAAAACTTAGTCCCTTTGTATAATGAAGCAATAGAATTCTTAATGAATCAGATAAAATTGAGCGTAGGACTGGCCAGATATGGGATGACTTTGACGTAGTTGGCCAGCTTAAATATATTGCAATATATGGACAAACAATCCCTGTTTTGTTTAAAGGGTAAGGCATTTTTCAGTAGCAGTATGCACAAAATGTCTCTGTCTTCAATATATTGATAATGGGTTTAGTGCAGAGGACTCTTGTATTTGTCTATGAAAATTGGCCTTTTGGGGACGTTTCACCAGTTTCATGTGAAAAAATCAGACCACAGCGAGAAAACATGACCTGCCGATGCATATTCTAGGGAGGGGATTTAAACTTTGAGGTGTTTCCCATTCAAATGAATGTGATGTGGCAGGCAGGAATGAGCTAAACATTTTACCATGTTTCTCAATGTCAATGTTTTGGTGGATTATTTTGATGTTTTGTGAATTTTTGCAAAATGCATCACATTTGCCCATAGCTAGAAGCACGTTTCAAGCTCTTCTCCATCAGATAAAAAACAACAGCAGAGAAAAAGATCCCTGTACTATTGACTTCATCAGTCTCATCTAAGAGCAACAAAAATTTCAAAGATGGCAAGAGAAAATAAATTGCAATATGGGGCTTCTACCCTACATTAAAGAACATTTATTTATATTAGAGGTGCCTAATTTGCTAATGTTACTGCATTGATTCAGAAATAGTGATGGGCGAATTTGCGCCATTTCGCTTTGCCTAAAAATTTGCGAAATTCGCGAAAAGGAGAAATATTTGCTAAATGGCACTGGCATCTAGTTTTTGACGCCGGGGTCCGTTTTTGACGCTGGCATCTGGTTTTTTTTATGCCGCTACCTGCTTTTTTGGACGCCGGCACACATTCGCCGGCGAAAATAAAATAAATTCGCCCATCACTATTCAGAAATGATCATGGCAGCCAAGACGGCAATGCACAAGGAAAGACTCAAAAAGTCTACATTTAGACATTGATGGGGTGAGTGCCTACTGATGTGTTTATATGCATTTATGATAATAGTTGTCAAGTCTTTTACCATACCTCCCAACTGTCCCATTTTCTGTGGGACAGTCCCGATTTTGACAGCTCAGCCGCAGTCCTGGGTTTCTTACTAAAATGTCCTGAGTTTCTCTTTGATGTCCTGCACTGATGCCAGAAACTTAATTAAAATAAGATTTTTTTTGGCAGAGTCCAGAACACTCAGGAGCTGCACGTAGATACATTGGTAACAAAGATAAGCAAAGCTACAATTGTAACTAATAAGATAAGCAGGTATCTTGGGAGAACTGAGACTTGCAGCTAAAGGGCAATTTCAGCTTCAAACAAAAACTGTTATAACAAAACATAGAACATGGCCCTAAAACTCCCAGAAATGTGTTCAGACTTTCTAACCTACCATATTTTATAAAATGGACATGGTAACTAGGGGGTGTGGTGATAAATGGGCAGGGTCAAAAATATTTAGATGCACTAAGCGCGCCTGATGTTTTTGTCCCTTTTTACATTTTTCAAATGTTGGGAAGTATGCATTCACTGCTCTAGTCTAATCTAATTGATGACATCTAATAGAAGAAATCTGCCATGAATCCTATATATTCTAGATGGCATTTCCTTAAAATTGTCCTGCCAGTGGCCCTGTTATGTTGGGAAGCCAAAAGCCATCAGCTGAGTTGTATAGCACTATGCAATTTCCATTTGACTGAACGTCTTCAAATAAAGATACAGGTATGGGACCTGTTATCCAGAATGCTCAGGACCTGGGGTTTTCCGGATAATGGATCTTTCCGTAATTTGAGTCTTCATGCCTTAAGTCTACTAGAAATTAATTTAAACAGTAAATAAACCCAATAGGCTGGTTTTGCTTCCAATAAGGATAAATTATATCTTAGTTGGGATCAAGTACAGGTATAGGACCTGATATCCAGAATGCTCGGCACCAGGGGTTTTCTGGATAATGGATCTTTCCGTAGCTTGGGTCTTCATGCCTTAATTCTACTAGAAATTCATTTAAACATTAAATAAACCCAGTAGGCTGGTTTTGCTTCCAATAAGGATTAATTATATCTTAGTTGGGATCAAGTACAAGCTACTGTTTTATTATTACAGAGAAAAAGGAAATCATTTTTAAAAATTTGGATTATTTGGATAAAATAGAGGCTATGGGAGACAGCCATTCCATAATTCTGAGCTTTCTGGATATCGGGTTTCTGGATAAGGGATCCTATACCTGTACAAGCTACTGTATGATTATTACAGAGAAAAGGGAAATCATTTTTTAAAATTTGGATTATTTGGATAAAATGGAGTCTATGGGAGAGAGCCATTCCGTGATTCGGAGCTTTCTGGATATCGGGTTTCTGTATAAGGGATCCTATACCTGTACTGTGCAAATACAATGCGCAAAGTGCAATTTCAAATGCAATCACTACGAGGTTTTTTTCACCTAAAATTCACAATTTCTACCCAAAATTCCAACGTCATTGCAGTTGCCAGGGTGAGTTACATCTGGAGTTTCGTTAAATAATTAGTCGCAAAAATTGGTTTGCGATTGCGAAATTTTATTACATACATGTGAACTTTCGCAAAAGCAACTTGGTCGCAAACTTTGCAAGGAAGTCGCTGAGGTCTTTAATCAGTTAATCAGCAAACATGGTCGCTAACGTTCGCAAAAAATATGTCATAGAGGCAGAGACTAGAATTTGTTATACACAATAATGCGATACAAGGTTTAAAGGGGTTGTTTGCCCTAAAATTGGGGTATGATGTAGAAATTGATATTCTGGGACAATATGCAATAGGTCATGACTTTTTATTTTCAGTGTTTATTTGGATTATTTTGCTTTTTGGTTAGCAGCTCTCCAGTTTGGAATTTGAGCAGGTATCTGGTTGCTAGGGTCCACATTACCCTAACAACCAGTCAGTAGTTTAAATGAGAGACTGGAATATGAATAGGAGATGGGCTGAATAAAAAGAAGACTCAATAACAATAAAATTGTAGCTTCCGAGAGCAATAGTTTTTGGCTACTGGGGTCAGTGACCACCTTTTGAAATCAGGAGGGGAAACAATCCAAACAGAAAACCAATTGAAAAGTTGTTAAGAACTGGCCATTCTATATGAGTTGCTCCTTTATTGACAAACAAAAGTAAATATGTAAAAATGCTCAAGACCTGGGGCTTTTTCAGATAAGGTATCTTTCCATAATTTGGATCTTCATACCTTAAATCTACTATAAAATCATGTAAACATTAAATAAACCCAAAAGGCTGGTTTTGCCTCCAATAAGGATAATTATATCTTAGTTGGGATCAAGTACAAGCTACTGTTTTATTATTACAGAGACAAAGTAAATCATTTCTAAAAACGTGGATTATTTGAATAAAATATTCAAAGCTGTCTGGTTTCCAGATAACAGATCCCATACCTGTAGAATATATTGCCACTGTTTAGGCGTATTAACTGTATTAACAGGCATCCCCAATATTATTAGCAGGCAGTCCCTCAGTGTTATAGACACCTAACTGGGTCCTAAAATACAGTTGGGAGGGGTAACGGTTTCCTACTCCTGCTCTAAGCTAGGCCCCTTGCTGTTTCTCACAGTGACCAGCAGATGGCACTGTGCTAGGACATAAAAGGCTCTGAAGCCATGCTTTCAGTGTCCATCTTGTGCTAACTCTGACCTGAACAGGCAGGTAGAGCTCTGTGGAACCTAGACAGGTCAGGTCTAGTAAGAATAGGCTACTCACTCTTATAGGTCACTATAGGAGTGACAGATAGACAGGTTATTTAGCTGAGCAGCTCAAGGCTCCGATGAGGAGAGTCAGAGGGATTAAGATCCTGGGTACTAATAGCCCAGAAGTAGGGACTAAGTGTATAGGAACAGGGTAGATAGATTCCCCTCAGGTTCCACTTAGGGAAAAGACTGAAAGCTGGGTGTACCTTTACTGCTGCTGAGCTTGTCCTCTTGCCTGTGAGGACTAATAATGACCAAGTGGTGCTGTGAGTATTGCCTGTTCAATGTGATGCCAAATCCTGTCTGCTCTATTGTATACTCCACTGAGTATACAATAAATATGTTCATGGTTAAGTTATAAGAACCACTGGTGCCAAATTATTATACCCTGTATCCAGTTACAGTTATACTACACCCTGCCTCCACACCATTGCGAGGGCTTACTCCCTAAGATTATAGGTCTCATCCGGAGCACATTTATTGGGAGTGGAGCTCAATAGTAGTGTACAGAGCACACAATTTACTATAGCACTACATAACTATAACTTCAAATTGTTCTTGTAATTTCATATTTACAACACAGAACTTGTGTCCTTGCCAAAACTATTATTTCTTAATAAAAATTGTTTACACTTTAAAAGTTGACTGTTAGGATTGAAGTTTTCTGTTCCCCAAAGCAATATCCAAAGAGGGAGCCAAATGTTCCACACCGTCTATTAGCAACAATCGCTCTGTAAATGGATACAGAAGGAACAAAACTTCTAAATATTAATATGTTCTGAAATAATAATAACAGCCAATGAGACGAGAATAGAATGGAAATTTTCAAAACAGAATACTTGAATAAAATTGGACATTCAAGAACATGTAGCTGTTCGGCACGTTCATTTGCATGATTACCAATGTATTTTATGTGATTTTGATTGTTTAATTTCCAATGCATTGCTGAATAGGGGAGTAGTTTAAATATACAATCATGGCATGGAAAGCATTTTTGAAAAATCTTTTAAAAAGATTTTAATCTACTACTTATTTATATTTTCTCCTTAATCAACCACCAGTTACAACCTATTCATTGTGCTCATGTCTCCTCTCTAAGCAATGCATTTTAGTAAGTACAGTATCATTAGTTCCACTTTAATACCATGGGTGCATATTCATATTCAGAGAATCAGGGCAGTTTGTTCTACTGTATGTAGAGTGGAATCTGGGCTATTTAGAAGTTTACAGCCCAGAAGAATGCCCCGGTCCTCTGAATCAGAGAGACGGTTTCTTTTGAACTTGATGGACATGTCTAAATTTCTATTAGATTGAAGTATTAAATCAGTAGGAAATAGTTATCTTAGGGGCAGATTTATCAAAAGTCAAATTGAAAATTCAAATTTTTAAATTTGAATCTTGAGTTTATTTTAGTGTAATTCGACTAGGGAACAGTCCATATTAGATTAGAGTTTAAAAAAAAATTTGAATTTAAAATTTATCATCTACTGTACCTTCGACTATTCTCCATCAAATTCGACTATTCACCATCATAAACCTGTCGAATTGGTGTTTTAGCCTATGGGGGACCTCCTACAATAAATTATATCATATAATAATAATAAAGTCAGCCAAGCTCTTGAACAGTCCACAATCGATCTTCCAATTGGACAGCACTTTTCTACACATTAGTTAAGAATAAAAAGTGATTAAAAAAGAAAGTTTATTTGAAATTCGTTTACTGCAATACTGCTTTGGAAAAGAATTTGAATTGCCAGATTGGCAGTTTTCCCAGCCAAATTAGGCTACTAATTTAAAGCCCAGGTGGTTTTGAAAGTAGAAACTAGCCAAGGTACAGATATGGGCTACTTTTTTGGCCTTTGGCTGGTTTGTACTTTGGAAACCAGCCAAAGTTTTTCCTTGCCCTAATCCTGCGTCTCCCAATGCATGTTGGGTGATGTAGTTTTAGTTTAACAATTTGCTGACTGCAAAGTTTAATGTAAGACTACAATACCCAGCATGCAATGAGACTGACTTGTTTAGAAGTCAGGAGTTCCCCGATTTTAGGCTCTGTACCCCAGTCTCCCCTCCCCTCTCGCATTTTCTGGTGACTTTCTTCAATTTCAGACAATTTTGGGTCAAAAATCTGCTGGACACAAAAATGTCTAGAAGTTGACCTCTTTTCCCAATATTTATTGAAATTGTATATGTATTAGGGCCTTGTAGGGCCCCTATACCTCCTGGGCCCCCCTCTGTAATCACGCCCCTGGTGATCCCTGGTGTCCCATTTTGCTTCATGAGAAAATATGCAAAACAGTGCAAATTTGAAAAAGGCATATTTTCACATACAGTATATTAATTAATTTTTAGACTTTTTTTCACTGCACATATTGTGCTAATTTTGGGCTACTTTTGAAGTGTCTCTTGGCTAGTTTTAGGTTGGTTTTGTAGCTGATTTTGGTTGGTATTGAAAATTAGACCTGGCAACCCTGACACAGACACAGGCTCTGTGCCTGCTCCATTACAGGGAACTGCACAAGGGTAATAAGTACAAAATTCTGCACTCCTTCCCTTTGTCATTAGCTTGAAGACTTCTTATTTTTGGCTATATTTGACTGTATTTGACAAAATATTATCTGTTGCCTACCTCTAGGGGGCAGATTCACTTAGGGTCGAATTTCGAAGTTAAAAATACTTCGAAATTCGACCCTCGAATTGAAATCCTTCGACTTCGAATATCGAAGTCGAAGGATTTAGCGCTGATCCTGCGATCGAACGATCGAAGGATTTTTCGTTCGATCGAACGATTAAATCCTTCGAATCGAACGATTCGAAGGATTTTAATCAAACGATCGAAGGAAAATCCTTCGATCAAAAAAAGGTTAGCAAGCCTATGGGGACCTTCCCCATAGGCTAACATTGACTTCGGTAGGTTTTATCTGCCGAAGTAGGGGGTCGAAGTTTTTTTTAAAGGGCAAGTACTTCGACTATCGAATGGTCGAATAGTCGAACGATTTTTACTTCGAATCGTTCGATTTCGTTCGACTTCGATCGAATTCGAACGAATTTAACCAATTCGATGGTCGAAGTACCCAAAAAAAACTTCGAAATTCGAAGTTTTTTTCATTCGAACCCTTCACTCGAGCTGAGTGAATCGGCCCCCAGATGTTCATTGTCCTCTGGACCTATTAATTCTGTAAGTGATTTTCGATAAAATGTTAAAAATATTTAGCCTTTTATAATGTCAGGGCCTCAGTGAAGCTTATCTTTAACAAACGTGCATAAAAATTCAATTAGTTGCTTACAAGTCAAATGTGTGATCTTAGAAAGGGATGTGTAACACTCTTCACCACTTGTAGAAAACAAATGTGCCATGTTCCAGCAGAGCAGACAGATTGAGGTGGAAGGGAACAGTTGATTTAGCTTAGCGACTCCATGTAATTGACACTGTTTCTGGAGTAAACCATCCTTATCCGAAAATGAGTCTGGCTAATTGATCCATAATGAGAATTGTGAACCTCTGGGTTATCCTCGTGGCCATTAATATTTCAAACCCAGAAAGTAATAAATTGGATTACAGTGTAATCAAAGTGAATTAAAATCACCGTAATGCCTGAAATTGCTCTGATAATGACAGTGCAAGTCAGCCCAAGCAACTCACTTTTGCTATAAAATATTTGGTTTCCAACAACACCCCTGTGTCATTTTCTGTCGTTAAAGAATAAACATCTGAAATATTTAGGATTTAGGAATAATTTTTCTTTTGTCAGAGTTAAAATCTCGGCTTTAACACATTTCTAGGACAGTAAATTGTCAGCTTTTTTCTGGTGCTGTATGCTGAAGACAGCTTTAGGGGTTTCTAAAATTGCACAACCGGAAATTGGTTAGATAGTCAAATAGAATTCTATTCATAGAGCTTAAACAGGCTACACAGCAGATAACAGATAGTCTCTTTAACAAAATACAGTGGTATGTGTATTTGTACACATGCTGGTTGCTCATCCCAACTACTGTGCATGATCTAATGAAACAGTATAGTGGTAGTTAGTTACAGCTAGTGATAAGCAAATTTTTTCACCAGGCATGGATCTACGGCAAAAAAGATGCCAAGACAAAATTGGCGCTGAGACAAAAAAGTGAAAACGTTTTCACAAAAAAAAAAAAAAAAACGCCCATTGACTTTCATGCATTTGGAATGAGAAAAAATGGTTGCGTGCGTAAATATTTGTTGCGCGGGAAAAAAAATAACGCCCATTGACTTTAGTGCCTTTCATGCATTTTTCACAGTTTCGTGAATTTTTCAACGGTTTTGAAAATTTTTCAGCGAAGCAAAATGGGACAGATTCACTCATCACTAGTTACTGCTACAGTACACAGTTTCTCTGGTAGTTGCAGTCAGGACAAGCAGTGCATAGAATAGAAAGGAACAGACAGATACAGGTGCTAATAACAATTAGGTTTAAATAACTTTAGAATAAATTGCTATAACTGAAAGTGTATATTTGAACGTTACTTGGAAATACAATTATTTTCCCAGGGTTGCCCAAGAAATTGATCACGGTCTACCAGATGATTACTTTAAAGTTCCTGGTAGACTGAGTTAAAAAAAATTGCCTCGCATAAAAAAAAAATTGTCATGGGTAAAAGTAGCCCATAGACTTCAATGTATTTCGGCGAATTGGGGTACTAGGGGTATTTATACATGGAACCGACTTTCGTATTGGGATTTTTGTTTAGAGCAATTTGTGCTTACCACAAATTGAGACTGACAGATAAAATTCCTCCACAGTGGAGTTCCTATTGGATTGTCATATTAACCAATTCACTAACTCATGTGAATCAAATTTTTTTTGCACTTTGAAGGGCCTCACTTCCTCCCTTTCTCCCTTTCTCCCTTCCTCCCTTTCTAAATAAACCCTACAGTCTATGACTTAATTGAAAAATAAAAGAGGTAGAGTGGAGGGTGTTTTTAATGAGATGTGTCTATTTCAGACTTACAAAGACAGTTTTGAATCAAATATACAAGCTCTACAAAATGTGCCACTTTAACAGCAAATATTTTAATGTAATGCTCTAGTAAATCGAGTGGCACAGTTCTAACTTTACCCCAACACTTCACTCCTGATGAGATCTTAATTATCAGGGGTTAAGCCCTCACAACGGTGTGGAGGCAGGGTGTAGTACAATTGTAAATAGGTGCAGTGCACAATAATTGGGCGCCAGTAGCAGAGTCATCCACATAGGAGTGTGGAGTGGATAGGCACATACTCACAAGCACAAATGGTCAGTATCAGTCCCCACAGGCAAGAGAACACAGCAGCAATGAAGGTACACCCAGCTTTCAGCGTTTTCCCTAAGTGGAACCCAAGGGAATCTCTATATCTCTTGGCAATTAGTGCCCGGGATCGTAATCCCACTCACACTCTTCGCAGGAGCCTCAGGCTGCGCAGTTAAATAGCCTGACTATCTGTCACTACTAGAGAGACCTCTTTAGATGAGTAGGACCAATGAGGCCGGGAGCACCCGTCGGCAAATTTTCCCTTCCCGGCGGTCGCGGAGAATTCAAGATGTCGGTGCCCATACAGCACACATGGGTGCTTCGCTGCCGGCATGGTGACGCCAGTGTGATGATGTCACTGTTTGAAGATTTGAAATAAAAGGGCATCCAGAATGCTGAAACCCTGTCCAATTATAAGTTCCTGTTCTTGGAATACCTGGGTGTCATTATTATTGCCTAAAGCTATTGTTCTGGACCTTGCCCCCTGCTTTAATCCGGTTTATGATCCCTTCTACCTGCCTTGTGAATTTCTGCCTGTTCCTGACTACGCCTTTTGGTTTAACCCCTTTGATACCACGAATTCGGACTTTGACCCAACTCCTCCTTGGTCCTGACTACTCCAGCTGGGAGCCGTTAGACCCCCATGACAGTAGCCTATCCTTACTAGACCTGACCTGTCTAGGTTCCACTTTACCCTTCCTGCCTGCTCAGGCAAGGGCTTTCACAAAATGGACCCTGAGCACATGACTGCTCAGGACTTTATACTTTAGCACAGTGCCATCTACTGGGCACTGGTGGAACTAAAGGAGGCATAGCTTTAAGCAGGTTAAGGAAACAGGTCCCCCTACTAACTGTATTTTAGGACCCATTTTAGGCATCTAGAACACTAGGGGACTGCCTGCTAAATAATACCGGGAGACTAATTCACCATGCCCCTACATGAATAAACCAGTAGGTCATTGGGATGCAATAGAAATCGTATATGGTGCTTGGGAATATATCAAATTGGTTATATGTCATTGAAAACCAAAACTTTATTTTGTAAATATTTTGTATCTTTAGAAAACAGAACAAAAGATTTTGTGACAACTCACCATGCTTTGTAAGCTTAGATCAATTCTCATAAAGCAGAGGGAAAGACAGTTGAATGGAGTAAAGTTAAACATTTCGGTAACAATTTAGACACAACTTAACACAAATTCTATGGGTCATACCAATTCATATGGGTCATACAATTCATATGGGTATTCCATGCCAAAGATTGTTATTACTACTTGCTACTGCCTAAAGCTGTCTACAAACAAATGTGCTAATATTTTACACATTTGTTAATTTATAACTAGGCAATTAAGCCTTCAGTTTGTGCGTTGGGGGTCCCTGCAGAGTACAGTAGACCAGACAAAAGTGTACACCATTTGCGTTAAAAATTTAAATATGATCCCCATGTAGGATCAAGTATTCAGCATAGAAATAAATGAACATCTGAGGCTTGGTGCAGTAGCAAAATAAATATACACATCAGTTCTACCTGGTGCTGTCTTTTCCAAAATGTTTCCTATCTGCAGACACAATGCAATAAGGATGAAAACAAGATGACAGATTTGTTCAATCACGAGGCATTAAACTTTTGATTTAATTAACTGTTTTTTTTCACAAGGTTAGACATGGAGCATGAACAAAATATTAATATCTGGGACTTTTGAAGAAGAGACCTTCAGGCAATATGGATTTGCATTTCTGACAGGGAATTGGCACAAAACAATACAGGCTAGTGTTTTTCCGAGATCGCAAATGAGTGCATCACTGTAGCTTGCCACCATTGTCCCACATACTTTATATTACAATCCTCCCCTGAATGCGTCTGTGTCTGCTTGAATATGTCAATCCCATAATGAGCTGTAATGCACAGCCAAGTTTTCCAATGTCTGTATTCCAAGTTACCTTAAATGAAAAGCACAGTAGCTGAATTCACACAATGTACCAAACAAAGACTGTACATATACAAGTGCTAGCTTCTGTTAACAGAGGATATTTAATCTAATTATAAGGAAAATATATGTACAATAGACCAGGCTGTAGAGCCAACATGCAAAAACTGCTGACATTTTTCATAAAGATGAAATTTAAGGAATTTGCATGATATTGGCATAGCCAAATACCTGACTCATTTCCCCAACAACTGACCTAGAAATAATTAACGCTTACCACTTGCCTTACATTAAGAATCTTGGTTGGCCACAGCTTTATTAAAAGACATAAGCAGTAACAATGCATAACTATAAACATAATTAACAGGTTCTAGTGATGAGCAAAGTTTTTGCTACATAGACTCCAATGGGTGAATGAATTAGTTGCGCGTGAAAAAAAATGTTGTCACCCATAGACTTAATTTAATTTTGGATAATTTTCCCGGGTCAGATTTGCCCATCACTAACAGGTACATATTAACAGTGTTATAACATTAAATATTAATAGTGATATAACCATAGCATAACAGTAATACTCAGCATCTGCAAGGTCCCTGGCAATGGACCAAAAATAGGTGCATAACAATCGTACTGGCCACCAGCTGCTTGTGGCTTCCAGCATGGTGGGTACGCCGGATTGAACCAATGTAACATACCACCTCCCAGAGACCAACGCTCTTAGAGAGGAAACATCCAACCCTGTCCCACTAACAAACTTGAGACTTGGTAAACTCCTCACTGCCAACCAACTATCACTGTTGCCAGGCTACCATCCTTGAGAACTCAAGTCTAACCAAAAATCCTGGATACTCACCTTACCACGTTGACTTAACCTGTATCCCACTAACACTGGCCACAATTGTGACAACTAGTACAAAGGGATAACCCAAGGGAGGGCTCCATTCAAAATGGATGTCCTTCCTAGCTGATACTGATTTAAATTAACTAAACTCCACCACTCCCAGAGCTATGTAACTAGGCATAGCTACTAAACCCTGCCTGGCAGTTTCCTTCTGCCCCGGTCATGAGCCCTCAGTCAGCATTTTGCTGTACCGTTTATGATGGTGATTAGATAAACTGATAGTTTTGCAAAGTGAATTTGTAATATTTCTACCATACAGTTCTGCTAAGCTGGTGTTTTGTTGAGCATAAGAGTATCACAGTAAACCATTCTTTAGCCGGTAAAAGAACCTTATTGAAGTCGTATCACCGTCTTCTTGTTTTGTGGTCAAGTTAACCACCAGAAATTGACTGAACAAATAAGGTTTCAGATACCAAGCACATACTCAATATTCTCCTACACATTTGCTGACTGAAATGAACATGTGGGGGGGGGAGGCTGTTCCAATTTTCATCAGCCACAATAGAACTGTGTTTTCATCAGT
The DNA here is from genome assembly GCA_038501925.1 of Xenopus petersii. Classification (NCBI taxonomy): domain Eukaryota; kingdom Metazoa; phylum Chordata; class Amphibia; order Anura; family Pipidae; genus Xenopus; species Xenopus petersii. The sequence continues at coordinate 166,005,931 of CM076675.1, forward strand.
AGCAGCCTAGACACTGCAGCCTCAGATGCAGTAGAATGAAAAAAAAAAATAGATAAGATAAATTGAGAGTAAGAAGACCAGGAAAGAATTCTATAAACAGCCTAGATTGCGTTTGGCCCAGGTTTGTGTTCATCCCTTCCATGGAAACTCGCAGGAGAGAATCGCCGAGACAGAACAATGCTAAATAATTCAGAAGAGCTAACATGAAGTCTTATGTAGGTTTAAAAATAGTTAGAAAATACAACAACATGTTTGTTTACATTAAAACATCTCCTCAAGAAAACAAAAATGTTCCTGCATGTTTTTTTTTTTTTGCAAGTAGGTATTTTTATAAATAACTGAATTAAGAAGCTATTATTTTCTTGCTTTTATTGTACGGCAATGGGTAGCAATACACTTACACACCATGGGTTTTTAATCAACTTGCTATGAAAATTGCTTGCTCCCTGTTGACATTTCGTATAAATACTAAATGCATTGAGGTGAATGCACTTTTTCCTCTTGTTATCTTATTATTTTTCTATTTTTTTTTTTACAATATATTTTTCAGATTATAGGGCAAGCAAAAATCAGTCTCCCTTATACTACACAATACACTATGCAAAGAGAAAAAAACATTAATATTACCTATGTCTTTGCTGATGCAAAGGCCCACAACCCAACTTACTTACTACAGGTATGGGATCCTTTATCTGGAAACCCAGATAAAGCTCTAAATTATGGAAAGGCCGTGTACCATAAACTCCATTTTATCTAAATAATCCAACCATTTTAAGATATAATAAATCGTTATTGGAAGTAGAAATAACCTATTGGGTTTATTTAACGTTTACATGATTTTCTAGTACACTTAAGGTATGAAGATCCAAATTATGGAAAGATCAGTTATTCGGAACACCCCAGGTCCAAAGCATTCTGTATAACAGGTCCCATATCTGTACTAAAAACTGTTCCTTTCCTATTGCCACATTCTAGAACGTACCAGTGAAATAAAAGATAAGGAAGAGTGGAGGAAGAATGTGACACAAATGCTTAAGCCAATACAGATATGGGACCTGGAATCAAGAATGCTTGGGACCAGGGGTTTTCTGGATAATGCATCTTTCCATAATTTGGATATTGTAAAATTTAATATTCCAGATGGTAACCACTTTTATGCCCAATTGTAGGAAATAAATGAAATCACCAAATGAGTATGTATAATATTTAGAGTGTTTGTGATTTGTGATTATGGAGGGAGTACACTACATTAGAGAGAAACCACCACCCACTGGGAATGGTTCTCCCAAAAACGTTTTACTTTGCTTCATCAATTGTTGACCATTCTTTTAACCAGAGCATTATGTGCTTATTATAGATCAACTAAAACTCAACTTTTTCTGACTCTAATAAAAATACATTTTGATCAAACTCTCAACTCCCCTTAAATTACCAGTAAACTGATCGAAAAAGTCCGTGCAGGAAAAATCGAGAAAATCATGCGTCAGATTGAAATGTTTGACTTTTTTGATTTGAGGCCAAAATCACGCAACTTTTTTGAATTGTCACCCAAAAACCTCGACTTTTTCAGATTATCGATCGAAAACCAGCTCAAAACTCTTGAAGAAACATCTTCAGAAAGAAAGCACTAGTCTCTCTTTAGATCTATTATTGGCAAAGTTCAATGCCATAAAACTTACAAAGTAGGAACTGAGGGGCATATTTATGAAGGGTCGAATTTAGAGTTTATGGGAGTTTTTAAAAACTCCCATAAACTCGAAATTTGAAAAAAAGCAAACAATCGAAATTTATATTAAAATAATTTATTTTTTCCAATTCTAAACTCTAATTCGATTCAAGGTTTTTTTTTTTTTTTTTAAAAATGTGGTTTTCAAAAGTCCACCAAATTACTCCAAATTGGCGGTCCTCCATATGCTAAAACACCAACCTGGCAGGTTTTAGATGGCAAATTCGAATTCTAAAAGGGACAGTACATGATACATTTCAAAATTCGAATTTCATTTTTTTTTTAACTCAAATCGAATTTGGACTATTCACTAGAATAAACTCGAAATACGAATTTAAAAATTAAAGTTTCCAATTCGACCCTTGAGAAATCTGCCCCTAAGTCTAAGAACCCATTGCAACCAAATAGCAGGGAGCAATTAATCGTCAGCTGTTTGAACGGAAACATCTGATCAGTTAGTAAAGATTATAAGACCTGATACAAACATATCAAGATTTAAGACCCAATACAATTATTATTTCACATAATAGAACCATTCCATTTTATAGCTCTCTTGATATGCGATGAAGTCATCACCTCTGATGTGACACGAAAACTTTAATGAGTGTGGTTTCTCTATACCCGGTTAATTAGAAAACTTCATCTCCTAGTAACCATTAAAGCAAGAGAAATATCACGGTTTCAATAAAACATTTAATATCACTTTATGACAAATAGTCAGGTAAATCTCTTTCTTACACAGTAATTTGTGTTAGAAACAACAGCACCCCCACATTCTCACATACAGATGCAGTAACTGGGTGAACTGATGAAAACACAATAAATATATTCTGGGTTATGTGAAATGTGACAATAGACGTAATACAGTACAGGTATAATGTGGCATGGCAACATCTAGTAATCCATATACCAACCAAGCATATGCAATACTACCTTCTAAACCAGGAGTGTCCATACTTTACTAATGTGGGGTCTACTTTTAGTGATGTTGCCCCATTATGATCTACATCCATGAAAGCATTGCTAATATTATATTCCATGGAAAGTATTACTTAAATACTGATTTAGGATGGCATGTATATTGTTAATGTAATAAACAACTATTTCTTATGTAACCTTAATATAATAATTATTTGAATGAAAACAATGAAATAGGAGGGTGCTATAGACAAGTACTTTGTTGACCCTGTCTTGAGATCTACTGATCATTGGCTAAAGGTCTACTTGTCGATCCCAATCTACCTTTTGTTTCTGTTCTAAACTATTGCCAGTGATTTTGGAGGAACCCTGATTCTGCTTTAGCTACTACAGGTATGGGATCCATTATCCAGAAACCCATTATGCAGCAAGCTCAGAGTTACGAATAATCAGTGGTGAGCGAAAAAATTTGTTGCCAGTTTTCACTACCAATAGACTCTAAAGGGTGAAAAAATGTTGCACTTCAAAAAAAAAAAAAAATGGTCGCCTATAGACTTCAGTTTTGCTTTGCCGAAAATCAGCCAAATGCATTGATCAGATTCACACCTCAGTTATCCGTCTCCCGTAGAAACTTAGCTTTTTAAGAATGATTCCTTTTTTCTGTGTAATAATAAAAGAGTAGCTTGTATTGATCCCAACAAAGATATAATTAATTCCTATTGGATGTGTACCACTATTTTGGACTATCCAGGCCAATGGGATTAATCACCAGCTAGTAAACTAGAGACTGGTGTACACTGGACTCTAACAGGCAAACAGGGCCTTCGCAAAGTGGAAGAAAGGAAGGGGCAGTGTAGTGTAACTACAACTCCCACAGGCTACTGTGCTTTAACCAATAAAAATAAATTGGTGCCAGGAGGCTCTTGCAGTCAAACAGAACAAATAGTTTATTTGTTAAAGACAAATGATTCACAGGTTACTTACATCAGTACAGAGGCATTTGCAGAATATATAGGAACACAGCTCAGACAGTATATCAGCATAGCTGCACAAAGCTGCTTTTTCTATCTTCCCTCACTGTCTTACTCTCCTAGAAAACAATTATATTCCTGACACTCACTAGCCTCATTCGTGGGGTTCCTGCTAAACACTAGAGGTTCAGGTCCGTCTAGGGCAAACTGGCTTTACTGGGCCTTGGTGTACCCAGGCTCCCTGGAAATATCCGGATGTGTCAGACACCAGAAGACAAAGAGGAAGATCCACCCCTTCTCACTCACTATACCAAATTGTGACAGGAAGTGGTCACAACACATTTTGGCCAATAGCACAACTATGCAAATTGCAACTAGCTACATAGGCATCTGCCCATCAACTATGGAGATCAGGAAGTGTAGGGATTTAAAGCCATAGGGACACATTAACCCCATGGGTCCATACAGAAGCAAAAGTAGCCTATTGGTTTTATTTAGGGGCAGATTCACATATGGTCGAATATCGAGGGTTAATTAACCCTCGATATTTGACTGCCGAATGTAAATCCTTCGACTTCAAATATCGAAGTTAGTTCAATCGAACGAAAAATCGTTTGATTGAACGATTAAATCCTTCGAATTGAACGTTTCGAAGGATTATAATCCATCGATTGAACGATTTTTCTACGACCAAAAAAACATAGGAAAGCCTATGGGGACCTTCCCCATAGGCTAACATTGCACCTCGGTAGGTTTTAGGTGGCGAAGTAGGGGGTTGAAGTTTTTTTCAAAGAGACAGTACTTTGACTATCGAATGGTCGAATATTCAAATGATTTGTAGTTTGAATCGTTCGATTTGTAGTCGTAGTCGAAGGTTGAAGTAGCCAATTCGATGGTTGAAGTAGCCAAAAAAAACATTCGAAATTCGAAGTTTTTTTTATTCTATTCCTTCACTCAAGCAAAGTAAATGCGCCCCTTAATGTCTACAGTCTAGTAGACTTAAGGTATGATCCAAATCACAGAAAAAAATTGTTGTCCCAAACCTTGGTCCCAAGCATTCTGGATAACAGGTTCCATAACTGTGTTATGTGAATACTGTTTTATGGCACATCTCATCAAAACCTCTTCCTCTCTTTTCTAAATATAAAACAGGGAATTATTTATTTCCCTTATGGTCAAAAATGGCTTTCAGGCTCCACAATAGGCCATTCAGCTGGATTTGGAAATTGGCCACATTTCTATCACTCATCAAGTAGTGCCCGCTATAACATACCATATATTTGTTTGGTGAGAGAGAACATAAAAATGTGCTTCTGTGTCCAGTTTCACATATGTTTTTATTGACTTTTTTTCCAATAATAGATCAACTGAACAGCACATAGTACCTGCCTAGTGAGACTCTCCTGGGTCTGGATTTCACTCATCTTCCATCAATCATTATTTTGTAATTGTTTGCTCCAAAGAACATTTAAACCGAGACACAGATTATTCTGGATGGTTATTAATTGCTGCCTGCTATGTGATTACTGCTGTTAGTGAGACATACGTGGTTCATGCTCACTCCAACGTAAATCAGGAGACCCTTTCAATATGAACACAACAGTCAATTTATGATTCCCTTTTTGATAGCACTGTAGTTTTACCCAAAGCATGAAATAGTTGGATTAAAAGTATCTACTTCATTAGACCCAAATAAAGTCTGAAATCAGATTCTCAGCCCAGTAGGTTAATGAGCGTTGCTTTAGTCTCACATAGTTACATAGGGTCGAAAAAAGTTTAACTCCTCTATGAACCCTTCAGTACCCCTCAGTGTACATAAAGAGATAGTGGGGGTCATTTATAAAGTTCACTCAGTGCATATTTATTTGCAATTGGTTGTATTGCCCATGCTTTTTCCTAAATACTGAAATATTGAACTGCTGTGCCCATTTTTCTGTTTTTTTGAGCATGCATTTTCCCAAATGGCTCACAAATGAGAGGGGCGTTTTCCTGCTGTGCAAGGTCGTTGTGTGCAAAAATAGCGTTGACCATTTTTTGCGAAACAGTTTTGTGAATATATTCTCCGCCACCAAAGTCATGTGTAATTCAAACACAGAGTGTGAACATAAATATTTGCAATTTTTGCGATATTTAAAAAGCTCTTATAGACATCCGCAGTGTGAAAAAAAATTGCAATTCTGTTTGCAAACTCTTATCCAGCTTCATATAAATAAACATGTGCAGAGCAAATATATTCATTGTGTGAACCCATCTGCCCTGCGCAAAGTTTCTAAATGAGCCCCACAGACACCAGAAAATAAACCTTGTTGTACGTCATCATTACATTGTCATTACAATTTGCATGCATTCTATTAGACAGTCACTGAGCGACACTGACTACACTTAAACAGATTTTTATTAAAAAAAAAAAAAATATTGCATCCTTCTGAATTAAGAAAACCTCTAACACACTACAGTGAATTCTATTAAATTCCATTAAAGTCCATAACCTCTTAATTATCAACGTATGTTTCAGTTTGATGCCCAGTTTTGTTTAATTATTTTTGTAAAGTGGCAGCATCCTGCATGGAACCTATAGTTCTGCACAATTTAGTATCATAAGCAAATATAGAAACAGTACTTTCAATGCCCACCTCCAAGTCATTAATAAACAAGTTAAAAAGCAAAGGACCAAGGACAGAGCCCTGTGGTACTCCACTAACAACACTGGTCCAATTAGAAAATGTTCCATTTAATACCACTGTCTATCCTGGTCTATACTTCAGCCAGTTCTCTATTGAAGTACAAATATGTTACAGGCTAATATTCCTTAAGATAACCAGTGACCGTCTGTATGGTATATCAAATGTTTTAGTGGTATCATAGCACATCTAATTGAAATGGTTTATATATTTTGTTGAGAGTTTGAGGTTGTGGGGAATGTAGTTTATCAGTAGTTTATCAGAAGATTGACTAGAGGGCAAAAGGTGGAGTCAAGAGGGTTGAGCAAGAAGGGTTTGGTGCCATTTTACCTTACCAGTCCGCCCAACCACCTTATTTTAGGTGAGGATGTAAGGGAGGGTGGGGCTGCAGCTACAAAAGAAAGGAAGGCATTGGTGAGTCAGGGTACAAGTGCCATGGCAGAAGCTTAGTAGGTCTGAGATTATGGGTTGTGGAGATTGGCCACTGTTAAGAGGGAAAGGACAATAATAAGGGGACTAGCCTCAGCATTTGCATATGTAATTAGCAAGGGCTTCTCCATAGGAGCAACCTTCAGCAGCTAGTGGTGAAGATTAGTGATGGGTGAATTTATTCGCCAGGCGCAAATTTGCGGTGAATTTGTGCAATTTGCGAAACAGCCGTGAAAATTCGCCAGCGTAAAAAAAAAATCAGGCATCGGCGTCAAAAATGGGGTCGGCGTCAAAAAAACGTGCGCTGGCGTCAAAAACAAGACGCCGGCGCCATTTCGCTAATTTTTCAGCGTTTCGTGAATTTCCCGCGAAATTTTCTGGCCTCCACAGTGAGGCTCTAGTAAGAGATGGTACTAATAAACAAAGAGGATCAGGAAATACCAAGCGATACAGTATAAAGTGCAGAAGAGTTGCAAATACCTATAACCGTGGGGGTCATTTGTTTCCATTCTATCTTGGAAGGTAGTGGAAACCAATGTAGAGACTGAATGCTGTGGCCAAGGAGGAGAAGATGTTATGATGTTGGAGCCTGACAGCTGCATTTATTATGGACTGGAGAGGTGACAGTCTCTGGAGGAGAAGCCCAAGTCGCAGAGACTTACAGAAGTTAATATGTGATATGATGAGAGAGTAAAGAATTATTTTGGTGGCATACAGGCTGTGCAATATGTTGGCACTCTAAAAATACATGCTAATAATAATAATAATCTTAGATAATAAATAATTATATGTTGCAAATATTCCTTAAGTGAAAGTGATTTAGTTATTTATTAGATGAGGGTGAAGGACAAAGCAGGCCCAATTTGGGAACCTTACCTATGGCTAGTGAAGAGCGAATCTGTCTGATTTTGCTTTGCCCAAAAATGCATTAAAGTCAATAGGCTAAAAAAAAATTGTTCGCTCCAAATGCATTAAAGTCAATGGGCATTTTTCTTGTGGCGACTTTTTTGTGCCGGAGACAATTGTGTTTTCGCAACTTTTTCTGTCTCAACTTTTTTTTTGCAGCAGATTCAAGAAAAAGTTTGCAGATGGCAAAAGGCAGAAATTCACCCAAATCCATTCCTGCTGAAAAAATTTGCTTATCACTACCTAAGGCTAAATATGACGCTTAAATAAATCCTCTGACAACCAGCCGGCCCATTTTTGTGCAGACTGTACCAGATGAATCAATAAGGTTTGCTTTGCTTTTACTGTAGATGCACGAAAGTTGCCTCTCTCTATACAAATCAACTGACATGTTTAATGATCTAAAAGTCATGCACAACAGTGTACGTGGTACCTGCACATAAGTTAACAGAGACCATAGATTGGGAAGCAGAGGCTACTGGGATGCTGCAGAACATTTAATGCTACCATCTGGACTCAGCTTGTCCATCCCTAATGCAGACCATTTATATAAATAGGTAATATTTGCTCTTAAAACTCTTTCCAGACAAGATGCAGATATCCTATTTTTAGCATACAGAACTTTCTCAAAAAGAACTTGCTGTACTTGAGAAATGCAATTCAAGTAAATAGATAAGAACCATAAATACAAATCAGACCAATAAAGCCTTTGAAACACTGTGAGTCAGAATTCACCCAATCATTTGCGGGTATCTGATAAGGTAAAGGGATAAATTATCTGCTACATGTGCGCGGTCCTGCACTGTGCCGTGGGTGCAAAGGTGGATTTCTGATGCCGATATTCTTGGAGAAATATTAAACAAGCAACAAATGCAGTAAATCACATTCTACCCTTCATTTTCAAGGAGTCTTCCAGATTTCAATCTAATCTTGAAAACTTGAATGCAAAGCTTGAATTATGACAACAAAACTCCTTCTACGTGAACCCTCAGCTTAGATGCCATTTCTTTTTTTTTTTTGTATTTTTATTGTAATTTTTGTGCTTAAAAAATCTAGAAAATGTGAATTGAATTTTGCTAAAACTAAACAAAAAAAACCCTGTGTCAAATTGATAATGCACTTCTTAGTCTTTCACTCTACACAATAATGTAACCCAACTCAAAATCTCATATTTCAAAATGTTAAGGCCACTGGTAACATTATTGCTGTCTCCTGTAGTGATGGACGAATTTGCGTCGTTTCGCTTCGCCGGAAAAATTGCGCATTTCGTGCGAATTCGCGAAATGGCAAAAAATATGCGAAATGGCGCCGGTGTCTCATTTTTGACACCGGCGCCCGTTTTTGACGCCGGCGCCCGTTTTTTTGACACCGGCGCCCGTTTTTGATGCTGGCGTCCGTTTTTGATGCCGGCACCCGTTTTTTGACACCGGCGCCCGTTTTTGATGCTGGCGTCCGTTTTTTTAAAAAAAATGAATTTTTACGCTGGCGAATTTTTGCCACAAATTTTCGCGGGCGTTTCGCAAGTTTTTTCGCTGGCCGCGAATTCGCGCCTGGCGAATAAATTCGCCCATCACTAGTCTCCTGTAATCTCTTTAAGCTTTCCAATTTTCCTAGAAAAAAAAACAGACGTTTGTTATCCTTTTGCTGTCATTTTGTTCCTGCTCCTGCTGGAGGAATTGGTAGAACATTGGACAGGAGCCAATTGTAGCTATTGGTCTAGAATGCAGCTCTTTCAGGTCTTTCCTTAATTTGGATCTCCACACGTAAGCTTCTGATGAAGTGACTTTTGGTCACGAAACGCGTAAAGCTGGTTCCCCTGTCTGCACTTCCATGTTGTGTTTTTAATGGATATGAATAAAGATTCAATATTTTACTTCAAGCTTGGTTTCCCCGACATCCTGCTTCATTGGTCGCTTCTGACACTATCAAGTTTCTTCATATTGCCACACATGTAGCTTACTACGAAATCATTTAAAGGAAAACTATACCCCCAAAATGAATACTTAAGCAACAGATAGTTTATATCAAATTGAATGACATATTAAAGAATCTTACCAAACTGGAATATATATTTACATAAATATTGCCCTTTTACATCTCTTGCCTTGAACCACCATTTCGTGACTCTATCTGTGCTGCCTCAGAGATCACCTGACCAGAAATACTACAACACTAACTGTAACAGGAAGAAGTGAGGAAGCAAAAGGCAGAACTCTGTCTGTTAATTGGCTCATGTGACCTTACATGTGGTTTGTATGTGTGCACAGTGAATCTTACGATCTCAGGGGGCGGCCCTTATTTTTTAAAATGGCAATTTTCTATTTATGATTACCCAATGGCACATACTACTAAAAAAGTATATTATTATGATAATGGTTCATTTACATGAAGCAGGGTTTTACACATGAGCTGTTTTACTCAGTATCTTTTAATAGAGACCTACATTGTTTGGGGGGTATAGTTTTCCTTTAAATATTAAGTAAATCCAATAGGCTGGTTTAACCTCTAATAAGGATTAATTATATTTTAGTTTGGATCAAGTACAAGCTACTGTCCTTTTAATACAGTGAATAATAACTCTTGAAATTTTGAATTACAGACATGAGACCTATTATACAGAATGTGTTGGACCTGGTGTTTTCCAGATAATGTATCCTTGTAAGGCTACTTGAAAATTATGAAACATTAAATAAACCCAATAGACTGATTCTGCTTCCAATAAGGATTAATTATATTTTAGTTGGGATCAAGAACAAGCTACTGTTTTATTATTACAGAGAAAAAGGAAATCATTTTTATAAATTTGGATTATTCATTTGAAATGGAGACAGCCTTTCTATAATTCGGAGCTTTCTAGATAATGGGTTTCTGGATAACTCATATCTGTATTTGCTTAAAAAAGAGTCTTTGGGGCAAATTTACTTTCCTCTGAAATTGCGCCAGCGACGGCTTCGCTCATATCGCCACACTGAAATCGCCAGGTGAAAATTCGCTAGGACAATGCTAATTCACTAAATTCGAAGTTGCATCCAGGGCGCTGAACGATGGCAAAGTTTCACTACTGTGTATATTTTGCAAGAAAAGCGAAGTTTCGCGTTGGCTAATTTGCATACGGCAGGAAGTTCCGTTTCAATGGACGTATATGTTGCAGCAAATACATTACATTACACAAGTCCATAAAATAGAGGTGTTATATTGCCCTACACATGTGCCCAGTGTATAGTTTATGTGCCATATGTTAGGAAATGTAAGGGCGAAGCCGGGTACCCCCCAAAAAAATTACGATCTTTTGAAGCCTATCACCCTGTAAAAAGCCAAAAACGCCAGTGTTTTTTTAGGACATAGAAAAAATTTCAATTATTTTTTGACCAGGTCCTATCTACTCTATTGCACTTTGACTGGTCTGAGCTGGTGGAGGCAAGTCTGGCGTATATTAATAAGTATATTTAATTGTATTATTCTTGAAGGTTTCAGTATGGGAATATTGTGCTTTGTGAATGTAAATGAGACCCATTGCATCTATGATGAACAAAATAGTTGAATGCTTATTAGAGTTTACTTCCAACTGGCTGGCATGGATCACATTTTAGAAGAATCATTACATGAACCCCAATAACTTTTCATCAAAGCTCATATAGGAACATGGTTCACCTACACAGACAGAAGAGTTGTGCATAGAGTTTTTTGAGCCCATATCAGTTCATTCATAATGCGTCAGAGATAGGAAAGGCACGTGAATCAACCCGGTGTTTGCAATATCTTAAAGGGATACTGTCATGGGAAAAAAACATTTTTTTCAAAATGAATCAGTTAATAGTGCTGCTCCAGCAGAATTCTGCACTGAAATCCATTTCTCAAAAGAGCAAACAGATTTTTTTTATATTCAGTTTTGAAATCTGACATGGGGATAGACATATTGTCAGTTTCCCAGCTGCCCCAAGTCATGTGACTTGTGCTCTGATAAACTTCAATCACTCTTTACTGCTGTACTGCAAGTTGGAGTGATATCACCCCTCCCTCCCCCCAAGCAGCCAAACAAAAGAACAATGGAAAGGTAACCAGATAGCAGCTCCCTAACACAAGATAACAGCTGCCTGGTAGATCTATAAACAACACTCAATAGTAAAAACCCATGTCCTACTGAGACACATTCAGTTACATTGAGAAGAAAAAACAGCAGCCTGCCAGAAATCATTTCTCTCCTAAATTGCAGGCACAAGTCACATGACCAGAGGCAGCTGGGAAATCGACAAAATGTCTAGCCCCATGTCAGATTTCAAAATTGAATATAAAAAAATTGGTTTGCTCTTTTGAGAAATGGATTTCAGTGCAGAATTCTACTGGAGTAGCACTATTAACTGATTCATTTTGAAAAAAACATGTTTTCTGATGACAGGATCCCTTTAAGCCTTTAACAAGGGCCAAAGTTTGAATAATGTAAAAGAACGATGCGCACCAGACGGTAACTAGTAGCTCCAGACTGGAACTTTACTACAACTACAAAATAATTTTTGACAGAATTGCTTTTGGGGCATGTTCTCCAAAAGGTGCGAGACAGATTGATGAATCAAGTTCTAAAGAAAACTCTTGACATTGCAGGAACATGTGAAGCAGAGCAAGTCTGGAGATTAATGGCTGCATCAGGTAGAAAGTGGAGAATACGTAAATCACACGATGTGCAAAGACAAACAAAAAACTTTAAGAAAAATGAAACAAAAAAGGACAAAGACTTTCACACCAGCCCATGACAAAATAAAGTCAAATTTGATAAAAGATTGTCCTGGTCTAGTAATTCATAGGAACCAATGTTTGTCTACTAAACCTTGCACTTTTTTTTATTATATTGCCCATAACATTGGGACAAAACCCTCATAGCATCATGCATTCTTGTGCACTGAGCATTCATCTACAACTTAACACATGGAGATCATTTACTAACTGCCACAGCGCCTGTGCAACTGCCCCGTCTGTGCAAAAGATCTTATGTGTGGCAAGAGGATAAAAAAAATCACAACAATCCTGGTTTAGGGGGCAGATTTATTTAGGGTCATATTGAAAATTCAAATTTTTGATTTTTTTTATGGTCAAAACTGTCAAATTCGACTACGGAGTTATCCAAACTCGATTTGAGTTTAAAAAAAAAAAATCCAATTTGTTTTTCAAGATTTATCATACTCTGGTCCTTTAAGAATTCAAATTTCTGTTTAAGTCAATGGGAGAGGTCCATGGTTCAATATGGAGACGTTTGCTGACATTCAAGTTTTTTTTTTCAGAGAAAAAATCTAGAATCTAGTTTGATTGAATTCGAATATTTTAATTGAGTCATTTAAATTTGTCCGAGTTGGAACAATTACATTTTATTAATAAATTTAGACTGGTCGGATTTTGAATTTATGGGAGTTGAAAAAAATCTCACATTAATTTGACCCTTGAGAAATGTGCCTCTAGGGGTCGGAGCAAATAGTAAATGTGGCTTTAACAATACTGTGCTGTTTATACATTTAGAGCTGTGGTTTACTGAAACATTATAATCGGGAATAGATTGCACATAGGAAATACTGCATCTTGGTTATTGGTGCCTTTAAATGGTCACATAACCCCTCAGTGACTTCTAATATCCTTATCATTTACAGTAGGGGGTACATTATCCCTTATAATACATGAGTGATACTCAGAGTTCCCTCTATAACTCAGCCTGCAGCCTTGTGCCTTTATATGGTCACATAACAACCCCTCAGTGACTTCTAATATCCTTATCATTTACAGTAGGGGGTACATTATCCCTTATAATACATGAGTGATACTCAGAGTTCCCTGTATAACTCAGCCTGCAGCCTTGTGCCTTTATATGGTCACAGAACAACCCCTCAGTGACTTCTAATATCCTTATAATTTACAGTAGGGGGTACATTATCCCTTATAATACATGAGTGATACTCAGAGTTCCCTGTATAACTCAGCCTGCAGCCTTGTGCCTTTATATGGTCACAGAACAACCCCTCAGTGACTTCTAATATCCTTATCATTTACAGTAGGGGGTACATTATCCCTTATAATACAAGCATATTGTTTTAGTAATCCTTGCAATGATCTATCAGAATGAAACTCAGATGTAATTACAGTATAGGTTATTTGTGTTTCTAAAATTTGAAGGGGGGGTGATATTTTTATTTCTCTGAACTAAAACTATATGGGAAGCATATGAATGAGGCGAGGGCCTGGCTGAAGCCTGTTAGTATGTAACGCAGCAGTGATTTACAGCCTTGCTGCTGAACTTGCTCTTTTGCTGAATTCAATGCTCACATCACATGAGCTGGTCCTTTTAATAATGTTCCTGTCTAAGTGGCCTGCAAAGCGTGACCTACCTGTGATGTATTGGTTTCCATTTCCCCAAGCTGGGGTTCATGACCACTCAGGGAACCTTGCAGGTGAGTAAAAGGCAAATCTTTCATATTGACAGGAATGAACATATCGTTATTTTGCAGCAAATGAATTCGTTATAAATAATCCATGTGAATGTTCTCTTGAAACCAATGATTAATCAAAGCTAGGTTATTAAAGGTAGGATATTATCTGCATGTTAAGATACCTGAGACAGAATACATAAAGTTGGTTTCAGAGCATGCAAAGGGCTCCTTCAAGGGATACTGTTATGGGAAAAAAAACATTTTTCTAAATGAATTCAGTAGAATTCTGCACTGAAATCCATTTCTCAAAAGAGCAAACAGATCTTTTTATATTCAATTTTGAAATCTGACATGAGGCTAGACATATTGTCAATTTCCCAGCTGCCCCAAGTCATGTGACTTGTGCTCTGATAAACTTCAATCACTCTTTACTGCTGTACTGCAAGTTGGAGTGATATCACCCCCTCCCTTTTCCCCCCAGCAGCCAAACAAAAGAACAATGGGAAGGTAACCAGATAGCAGCTCCCTAACACAAGATAACAGCTGCCTGGTAGATCTAAGAACAATAGGGATGTAGCGAACGTCGGAAAAAAAGTTCGCGAACATATTCGCGAACTTGCGCAAAAATGCGAGCGGTTCGCGAACGGTTCGCGAACCCCATAGACTTCAATGGGAAGGCGAACTTTAACATCTAAAAAAGACATTTCTGGCCAGAAAAATGATTTTAAAGTTGTTTAAAGGGTGCAACGACCTGGACAGTGGCATGCCAGAGGGGGATCAAGGGCAAAAATGTATCTGAAAAATCTGCCTGTGTGTGCTTGGAAGAGATAGTGTAGGGGGAGAGCTGTTAGTGATTTCAGGGACAGATGATAGTAAGTTTGCTGGCTAGTAATCTGCTTGATACTGCTCTGTATTGGAGGGACAGAAGTCTGCAGGGATTTGAGGGACATTTTAGCTTAGGTAGCTTTGCTGGCTAGTAATCTACTGTTCTCTTTAAACAACTGCCATACGTTGCCCTTGTAGGCATTGTTTGCCCAGTTTTTTTGGACGCAGCCACTGAAGCACAGTTGCCAGAAAAAATATGCCATATAAATGCTGAAAATAGTCATTTTTCGCCATACGTTGACCTTGTAGACATTGTTTGCCCAGTTTTTTTTGGACGCAGCCACTGAAGCACAGTTGCCAGAAAAAATATGCCATATAAATGCTGAACATAGTAATTTTTCGCCATACGTTGACCTTGTAGACATTGTTTGCCCAGTTTTTTTGGACGCAGCCACTGAAGCACAGTTGCCAGAAAAAATATGCCATATAAATGCTGAAAATAGTCATTTTTTGCCATATACGTTGAGTCAACGTATGGCAAAAAATGACTATTTTCAGCATTTATGTGGCATATTTTTTCTGGCCTCTGTGCTTCAGTGGCTGCGGCCAAAAAAACTGGGCAAACAATGCCTACAAGGTCAACGTCGTTGACCTTGTAGGCATTGTTTGCCCAGTTTTTTTGGCCGCAGCCACTGAAGCACAGAGGCCAGAAAAAATATGCCATATAAATGCTGAAAATAGTCATTTTTTTGGTCGCAGCCACTGAAGCACAGTTGCCAGAAAAATTATGCCATATAAATGCTGAAAATATAAATTTTTTTGGTTGCAGCCACTGAAGCACAGAGGCCAGAAAAATTATGCCATATAAATGCAGAAAATATGCATTTTTTTGGTCGCAGCCACTGAAGCACAGTTGACAGAAAAATTATGCCATATAAATGCTGAAAATATAAATTTTTTTGGTTGCAGCCACTGAAGCACAGAGGCCAGAAAAATGATGCCATATAAATGGAGAAAATATGCATTTTTTTGGTTGCAGCCACTGAAGCACAGAGGCTAGAAAAATTATGCCATATAAATGGAGAAAATATGCATTTTTTTGGTTGCAGCCACTGAAGCACAGAGGCTAGAAAAATTATGCCATATAAATGGAGAAAATATGCATTTTTTTGGTTGCAGCCACTGAAGCACAGAGGCCAGAAAAATTATGCCATATAAATGCAGAAAATATGCATTTTTTTGGTTGCAGCCACTGAAGCACAGAGGCTAGAAAAATTATGCCATATAAATGGACAAAATATGCATTTTTTTGGTTGCAGCCACTGAAGCACAGAGGCCAGAACAATTATGCCATATAAATGCAGAAAATATGCATTTTTTTGGTTGCAGCCACTGAAGCACAGAGGCTAGAAAAATTATGCCATATAAATGGACAAAATATGCATTTTTTTGGTTGCAGCCACTGAAGCACAGAGGCCAGAAAAATTATGCCATATAAATGCAGAAAACATGCATTTTTTTGGTTGCAGCCACTGAAGCACAGAGGCCAGAAAAATTATGCCATATAAATGCAGAAAATATGCATTTTTTTGGACGCAGCCACTGAAGCACAGTTGCCAGAAAAAATATGCCATATAAATGCTGAAAATAGTAATTTTTCGCCATACGTTGACCTTGTAGACATTGTTTGCCCCGTTTTTTTGGACGCAGCCACTGAAGCACAGAGGCCAGAAAAAATTAAACCAGTAGGGTTTGCACCCTAGTTTGTAACGGTGGCGGAGGGAGGAGGACGCTAAAGGACAGCTGTGTGTGGAGTCATGAGGCTTGAAGAGAAGGACAGCTGCATAGAAGTCAGAACAAGTCTTCCGGCGTGCAGTAACCCTCCGAGATCCACCCCTCATTCATTTTAATAAAGGTCAGGTAATCGACACTTTTGTGACCTAGGCGAGTTCTCTTCTCAGTTACAATCCCTCCTGCTGCACTGAAGGTCCTTTCTGAGAGCACACTTGAGGCTGGGCAAGACAAGAGGTTCATGGCAAATTGTGACAGCTCTGGCCACAGATCAAGCCTGCGCACCCAGTAGTCCAGGGGTTCATCGCTCCTCAGAGTGTCGATATCTGCAGTTAATGCCAGGTAGTCCGCTACCTGCCGGTCGAGGCGTTCTTTGAGGGTGGATCCAGAAGGGTTGTGGCGCTGCCTTGGACAGAAAAACATTTGCATGTCTGATGTTACAGACCGGCCAAAGGGCTTTGTCCTTGCAGGTGTGCTCGTGGCAGGATTACTGGCACCTCTGCCCCTGGAATGTTGATGAGTTCCTGAAGTGACATCACCCTTAAAAGCATTGTACAACATGTTTTGCAGGCTGGTTTGTAAATGCCGCATCTTTTCGGACTTGTGGTATGTTGGTAACATTTCTGCCACTTTATGCTTGTACCGAGGGTCTAGTAGCGTTGCGACCCAGTACAGGTCCTTCTCCTTAAGCCTCTTGATACGGGGGTCCTTCAACAGGCATGACAGCATGAAAGACCCCATTCTCACAAGGTTGGATGCAGAGCTATCCATCTCCGCTTCCTCATTATCAAGGACTGCATCATCCACGGTCTCCTCCCCCCAGCCACGTACAAGACCAGGGGTCCCCAAAAGGTCACCACTAGCCCCCTGGGAAGCCTGCTCCTGTTGGTCCTCCTCCTCCTCCTCCACAAAGCCACCTTCCTCCTCTGACTCCACTTCTGGCACCTCTCCCTGCGTTGCAGCAGGTGCCTGGGTTCGTTCTGGTGATTCCGACCAGAAATCGTGCGCTTCCAGCTCCTCGTCACGGTGGTCTACAGCCTCATCTGTCACTCGTCGCACGGCACGCTCCAGGAAGAAAGCGAAGGGTATTAGGTCGCTGATGGTGCCTTTGGTGCGACTGACCATATTTGTCACCTCTTCAAAAGGTCGCATGAGCCTGCAGGCATCGCGCATAAGCACCCAGTAACGGGGGAAAAAAATCCCCAGCTCTGCAGATCCAGTCCTACCACCCAGTTCAAAAAGGTACTCGTTGACGGCCCTTTGTTGTTGCAGCAGACGTTCCAACATAAGGAGCGTTGAATTCCAGCGAGTCTGGCTGTCAGAAATCAAACGCCTGACTGGCATGTTGTAGCGCTGCTGAATGTCAGCAAGGCGTGCCATGGCTGTGTAGGAACGTCTGAAATGGGCCGACACCTTTCTGGACTGGGTGAGAACGTCCTGGAATCCTGGGTACTTGGAGACAAAACGTTGGACTATTAAATTTAACACATGTGCCATGCAGGGCACATGTGTTAAATTTCCCAGTCTCAACGCTGCCAACAGATTGCTTCCATTGTCACACACCACTTTTCCGATCTGCAGTTGGTGTGGGGTCAGCCACCGATCGGCCTGTGACTGCAGAGATGACAGGAGTACAGATCCGGTATGGTTTTTGCTTTCCAGGCACGTCATCCCCAAGACAGCGTGACAACGGCGTACCTGGCACGTCGAATAGCCTAGGGGGAGCTGGGGGTGCACAGGTGTGGAGGAGGAGAAGGAGGACCCAGCAGCAGAGTAAGAAGAAGAAGAGGAAGAAGACGAGGTAGAGAGCGATGGAGGAGTAGAGTTGGTGGCAGAACCGCGTGCAATCCGTGGCGGTGACACCAACTCCACTGTTGTTGTTGTTGTTGAGCTACCCATTCCCTGCTTCCCATTCCCAGCCATTACCAAGTTCACCCAGTGGGCAGTGTAGGTGACATACCTGCCCTGACCATGCTTGGAGGACCATGCGTCAGTAGTCATATGGACCTTTGGCCCAACACTAAGTGACAGAGATGCGGTAACTTGGCTCTGCACATGTTGGTACAGGTGTGGTATTCCCTTTTTAGAAAAAAAATTGCGGCTGGGTACCTTCCACTGCGGTGTCCCAATTGCTACAAATTTGCGGAAGGCCTCAGAGTCCACCAGCTGGTATGGTAAAAGCTGGCGGGCTAAGAGTGCAGACAAGCCAGCTGTCAGACGCCGGGCAAGGGGGTGACAGTCAGACATTGGCTTCTTACGCTCAAACATGGCCTTCACAGAAACTTGGCTGGTGGCAGATGACTGGGAATGGGAACAGGTGGTCAAGGTGGAAGGCGGAGTGGAGGGTGGTTCAGATGGGTCAAGGAGAGCAGAGGTAGAGCAGTAAGATGCTGGACCAGAAGGAGTGTGGCTTTTAGTTTGCCTGTTGCCTTTGAGGTGTTGCTCCCAAAGTGCTTTGTGCTTGCCGCTCATGTGCCTTCGCATAGAAGTTGTACCTATGTGGCTGTTGGGCTTACCAAGGCTCAGTTTCTGACTGCACTCATTGCAAATTACAATGCTTTTGTCAGAGGCACACACATTAAAAAAATGCCACACTGCTGACTTTTTGGAAGTCTGCGATCTGGCGGTAACAGTAGAAGTTGGCGGCATTGGCGGCAATGGCGGGTGCGTTGGCCGGCTGAACACAGGTGCCGATACATGTTGTTGCCCTACTGATCCCTGCGGGCTGGCCTCCCTGCTTCTTCTAAGTCTTATTCTCCTACTGCCTCTCTGACTCTCCGTCTCTCCATCTGAACTACCCTCCTCTTGCTCTCTTCTACTAGGCACCCACAAAACATCAATCTCCTCATCATCATTCTCCTCAGATGCATCAATTTCTTCTGACACATCACAGAAGGAAGCAGCAGCGGGGACCTCCTCCTCCTCATCACTCATCATTATGTCCATCTCTGTCGTGTTCTCTGCCAGAATTAAATCTGGTGTAACGTCCTCATCTCCTTCATCTTCTTCTGCCAATAATGGTTGCGCATTACTCAGTTCAAGAAACTCATGGGAAAATAACTCCTCTGACTCCAGTGAAGAAGGGGCACCGGTGGTGGAGGAAGTGTTACGTGGGGTGGCCATAGCAGTGGAGGATGAGGAGGATGTTGTGGTAAAGTTAGAAACGGTAGAGGATGGGGTGTGCTGTGTAAGCCAGTCAACTACCTCTTCAGCATTTTGGGAGTTCAGGGTCATTGGCTTTTTAAAACTGGGCAATTTGCTAGGGCCACAGGATTGCATAGCAGCACGGCCCCTAGCACGGCCTCTGCGTGGCGGCCTGCCTTTGCCTGGCATTATTTTTAAAAAAACAACAACAACAAAAACTCAGTTGGTTTTTCTGGAAACGATAATACACACAGCTAGATGGCAGTTTGAAGAAAACAGTGTGCAAATAATGCCTACAAGATCAACGTATACACTACTACAGCGGTGGATACGGATTACGTAAAATATATGAATGCTGCTTGAAAAAAAGTAACTCAAGTGGTTTTTCTAGAGACGATAATATTATCAATATTTAGACAAAATGTGAACAAGCTCACACAGCTAGATGGCGGTTTGAAGAAAACACTGTGCAAATAATGCCTACAAGGTCAACGTATACACAGCGGTGGATACGGATTACGTAAAATATAAGAATGCTGCTTGAAAAAAAGTCACTCCGGTGTTTTTTCTGGAGACGGTAATATTATGGATATTTAGACAGAATGTGAACACGGTCACACAGCTAGATAGCAGTTGGTTGAATAACACACTGGGCAAAAAATGCCTACAGGGCAAATAATGCCTACAAGGTCAACGTATACACAGCGGTGGATACGGATTACGTAAAATATAAGAATGCTGCTTGAAAAAAAGTCACTCCGGTGTTTTTTCTGGAGACGGTAATATTATGGATATTTAGACAGAATGTGAACACGGGCACACAGCTAGATAGCAGTTGGTTGAATAACACACTGGGCAAAGAATGCCTACAGGGCAAATAATGCCTAAAAGGTCAACTTATACACTACTACAGCGATGGATACGGATTACGTAAAATTTATTATGGCTGCTTGAAAAAAGTCACTCCGGTGTTTTTTCTGGAGACGGTAATATTATGGATATTTAGACAGAATGTGAACACGGTCACACAGCTAGATAGCAGTTGGTTGAATAACACACTGGGCAAAAAATGCCTACAGGGCAAATAATGCCTACAAGGTCAACGTATACACAGCGGTGGATACGGATTACGTAAAATATAAGAATGCTGCTTGAAAAAAAGTCACTCCGGTGTTTTTTCTGGAGACGGTAATATTATGGATATTTAGACAGAATGTGAACACGGGCACACAGCTAGATAGCAGTTGGTTGAATAACACACTGGGCAAAAAATGCCTACAGGGCAAATAATGCCTACAAGGTCAACGTATACACAGCGGTGGATACGGATTACGTAAAATATAAGAATGCTGCTTGAAAAAAAGTCACTCCGGTGTTTTTTCTGGAGACGGTAATATTATGGATATTTAGACAGAATGTGAACACGGGCACACAGCTAGATAGCAGTTGGTTGAATAACACACTGGGCAAAAAATGCCTACAGGGCAAATAATGCCTAAAAGGTCAACTTATACACTACTACAGCGATGGATACGGATTACGTAAAATTTATTATGGCTGCTTGAAAAAAGTCACTCCGGTGTTTTTTCTGGAGACGGTAATATTATGGATATTTAGACAGAATGTGAACACGGTCACACAGCTAGATAGCAGTTGGTTGAATAACACACTGGGCAAAAAATGCCTACAGGGCAAATAATGCCTACAAGGTCAACGTATACACAGCGGTGGATACGGATTACGTAAAATATAAGAATGCTGCTTGAAAAAAAGTCACTCCGGTGTTTTTTCTGGAGACGGTAATATTATGGATATTTAGACAGAATGTGAACACGGGCACACAGCTAGATAGCAGTTGGTTGAATAACACACTGGGCAAAAAATGCCTACAGGGCAAATAATGCCTACAAGGTCAACGTATACACAGCGGTGGATACGGATTACGTAAAATATAAGAATGCTGCTTGAAAAAAAGTCACTCCGGTGTTTTTTCTGGAGACGGTAATATTATGGATATTTAGACAGAATGTGAACACGGGCACACAGCTAGATAGCAGTTGGTTGAATAACACACTGGGCAAAAAATGCCTACAGGGCAAATAATGCCTAAAAGGTCAACTTATACACTACTACAGCGATGGATACGGATTACGTAAAATTTATTATGGCTGCTTGAAAAAAGTCACTCCGGTGTTTTTTCTGGAGACGGTAATATTATGGATATTTAGACAGAATGTGAACACGGTCACACAGCTAGATAGCAGTTGGTTGAATAACACACTGGGCAAAAAATGCCTACAGGGCAAATAATGCCTAAAAGGTCAACTTATACACTACTACAGCGGTAGTAAAATAAAAAAAAGTTAAATAAAAAAAGAATGAATATTAAAAAAAAAAAAATTAAAGTTGGTGCTGCTGAACTACTAGGAGCAGCAGATTAGCACACCAGTCCCACTCCCCAACACTGCTAGACTAATAGCACTGGGCTCTTATAGTAGTAGTAGTAGTAGTAGTAGTAGTAGTAAAACAACAAAAAAATAAATAAAAGCAGTCCTTACAAGGACTATTGCTATTGCAGCAGTCAGCAGATGAGATCAGAAGCAGGACAGCTGCCCACTGCAGCTACATACAGAGCACTGCAGTAGAAGGTAGATTACTAGCCAGCAAAGCTACCTAAGCTTAAATGTCCCTCAAACCCCTGCAGACTTCTGTCCCTGCAATAACAGAGCAGTATCAAAACGATTACTAGCCAGCAAACTTTCAACTGTCCCTGAAATCACTAACAGGCAGCAGCTCTCTCCCTACACTATCTCTTCAGCACACACAGGCAGAGTGAAAAAACGCTGCAGGGCTTCGGTTTTTATAGGGAAGGGGAGTGGTCCAGGGGAGAGCTTCCTGATTGGCTGCCATGTACCTGCTGGTCTGGGGTGAGAGGGCAAAAAAAAGCGCCAACAATGGCGAACCCAAAATGGCGAACGTCGCGCGACGTTCGCGAACTTCCGGCGAGCGCGAACACCCGATGTTCGCGCGAACAAGTTCACCGGCGAACAGTTCGCGCCATCTCTAAAGAACAACACTCAATAGTAAAAACCCATGTCCCACTGAGACACATTCAGTTACATTGAAAGGAAAAACAGCAGCCTGCCAGAAAGCATTTCTCTCCTAAAGTGCAGGCACAAGTCACATGAAACCGCAGCGAAAATTCGCCAGGCATTAAAAAAAAATGGACAAGATGAAAGGGAACATCCAAAAAAATGGACGCCAGCATCAAAAATGAGACGCAGATGCCGTTTCGCAAATTTTTCGCTGTTTCGTGAATTTCGCAGGAAATTTGCGAATTTTTAGGGTGAACCGAAATGCCCCAAATTTGCCCATCACCATTAGTGAATAAAAATTTGAATTTGTGAGTTTTGACCAAAAAACTAATTTGAATTTATCATTCCAACCTTAATAAATCTGCCCCATGTGTTTTTTTTTTTTATCTGATCTCTGACGTTACTATCTAGCAATGCCAATCCCTATTATTTAAGAGTCAAAAACCAGAGTACCCCTTACAAACTTCCTCCACATCTCTAGCCCCTCTTATTAGGCAGTAGTAGTTATTTTGCCTCCAGTTCTTCATGGTCAGAAAAAGTGATATTAACTTGAGAAAGCCAATTAGCAGTACCTTTAAATTAGTAAGGGGTAACCAAATAAGGCACCCCAAGTTTAAGATTATTTTCTCTAACTCCCTACTGTCGATTCTATTTAAACACCATTAAAGAGTTTTCTTTGGTTCAGCTCCACAGGCAGTCCAATATTTGTTCACCTCTCATATATTATAAACCATCAATTTCACCAAAGTTTTCAGATTATCTAGAACAGCAAATAAGTATTGAAGTTTTTACTCCAAACCCTACACTAATTAACCTTAAGACTGGTCTTCTAGGAGTATAAGCCACTGCTTTGGACCACTATTGTGAGACAGGCCCACAGTTTTAAAGGAGAAGGAATACCATTTTATACTACTTTTACTTAGCTGACACCCTGGGCCGGTGCTCCCATCAGCAGAAAACCGCACTGGCCCTAGAAAGCACCACAGAGCAATCCTCTTCCTGCTTCTATTGGTTTTTTTACGACTGTGCAGGCACAGTAGAGCAGAAAGCTGAACTTTAAAGATAAAGTTGGCTATTTCATTCTACACTGCTCAGGTGTCTGCCCAGGAAATTCGAAAACCGAAGTAGCAGGAAGTAGATCACTCCATCGGCCTGTGCAGTTTTCTGCTGATAGGAGCACCGACCCAGGGTGTCCATTAAGTAAAAGTAGCCACTTGTTGGTGCCTAACTTTTTACACCCCAATTGTAAAATGGTATTCCTTTTCCTTTAAAGGGCAATGCAAGCCCAAATCACAGAGGGTTGGGTGACACCCAAAAACATTTTAATTGCTAATGCCAAACCAGGACAAGTTAAAATGGCAAGTAAAGAACAAACCTCAGGCCATTGTGTCAGTCTGGGGCTATTTTAACTAGGGATGCACCGAATCCACTTTTTTGGATTCGGCCGAACCCCGGAATCCTTCACAAAGGATTCGGCCGAATACCGAACCGAATCCGAACCCTAATTTGCATATGCAAATTAGGGGTGGGAAGGGGAAAACATTTTTTACTTCCTTGTTTTCTGACAAAAAGTCACGCAATTTCCCTCCCTGCCCCTAATTTGCATATGCAAATTAGGATTCGGATTCGGTTCGGCCGGGCAGAAGGATTCGGCCGAATCCGAATCCTGCTGAAAAAGGCCGAATCCTGGCCGAATCCCGAACCGAATCCTGGATTCGGTGCATCCCTAATTTTAACTGTCCCCAGTAATTCTAAGTACCAAATGAAGACTTACAAATTCACGGTAAAGAAATGACCAAAGAAATTCAGAATTAGCCCCAGACCAGCCCATGATCTCTTAAAATTGCATTGGCCCAGCGTTTGTTCTTTAGAATTCTGTGCCACCATTTTTAAAGATGTTCCCATTCATCCTTTGCAATTTTTTTTCTTCTGTTCTTCACATTCGATATCAATTAGAATCACTAGGGGGTGCCTTATAAATTGGCACGCCCTAGTGATTTTGGCTTGTATTGTCCTATAATGGATCAAAAGGAATATAACATCTCAAAAGGCCAAGTTCATGTCTCCGACTTTTAAAGAACATCATACATAGAAAAATAACGGACAATTCTATTTACGGTAACCCATGGCGTTATTGCTACTTAATAACACAGAGCATTAATGGAAATAGATTTTCGAGCTATGGCTGTTTGCCTTTAGGATACGCTGAAACATTAGGGCTCAAGGTAATATCTATGAAATCACAAGGATTTTTTTCTATTTAAACAGGTTGATAAATGGAGATCGGTAAGAGTGGCTCAGCAGTCGCCTCTGCCTAAATTGCCCATCAGTTATTTCTCCCACTGGTTTTTTTACTAACCTTTTTTGAAATGAGAAGCTATCAGTATGTTTTTTTTTCCTAAATGAGGAAATATGAAGTGGCACTAAACCCTTTATTCATTTATTGATTTACTTAAAGGGATCCTGTCATCAGAAAACATGTTTTTTTTTTTTTCAAAATGAATCAGTTAATAGTGCTGCTCCAGCAGAGTTCTGCACTGAAATCCATTTCTCAAAAGAGCAAACAGATTTTTTTATAGAAAATTGGTGGTTGGGGAGCACCGTCCATCAAACACAGAAAAATGGTGTGCAGGGTCAAATAATGAATATAATAGAAAAAGAAGAAAAAAGAGCTGACCCATATAGTTGCACCTCCCCATCAAAATCCAAACTCCAGTGAAGCCAAAAATTATTAAAACATAACCTTTAATAAATTCATTAAAACCAAGTCTAGAAAGCACAATTAAAAATATGGTTAGGTATAGGGGGCTGATTGACACGGCACCAACGGGTTTTAAAAGACATGTGCTGATCTCACATAGATCAATTACGGTTGCGGTTGGGAATCTGAGTGGTCAATTCTCAGCACACGAGCCAAGTATAATTCTAACACACACGGCCGAAAAATCATTTGCCGGAAAATGTTTTGCCAAAAAAATGGACCACACCACACCAACCCCTTCACCCACTTGGGGATCCCTCCCTTGTGGTATTAAATATTAGGGATTGGAAGCAAAAGCCCAGATAGTACAAACGCTGGGGCAATAGTTAGTGTTAAATAAACGGATCGAAGGTTTCACCACACCAAGCCTCCCCTTCACCCACTTTAGAATCCCTCCCTTGTGGTATTAGGTAGGATAGATGGAAATCCAATACCAACTACTAAAGTATTTCGTTGCTTATGAGTGTGTTGTAATGGGCAAGGTGTCAAGACCACGGATCATTCCATTATCCAACCCCTTCGCCCACAGAGATCCCCTCCCGATCCGTTTTTACCCTTTGACAAAGCCCGCAACTTTGACGGGTGAAACGCGCGTCAGGCGCATTTTTAGTTTTGGTTAGGCAGGCGTCTGATAGGGACCTAGAATGGCTCTATAGGGTAAAAACGGATCGGGAGGGGATCTCTGTGGGCGAAGGGGTTGGATAATGGAATGATCCGTGGTCTTGACACCTTGCCCATTACAACACACTCATAAGCAACGAAATACTTTAGTAGTTGGTATTGGATTTCCATCTATCCTACCTAATACCACAAGGGAGGGATTCTAAAGTGGGTGAAGGGGAGGCTTGGTGTGGTGAAACCTTTGATCCGTTTATTTAACACTAACTATTGCCCCAGCGTTTGTACTATCTGGGCTTTTGCTTCCAATCCCTAATATTTAATACCACAAGGGAGGGATCCCCAAGTGGGTGAAGGGGTTGGTGTGGTGTGGTCCATTTTTTTGGCAAAACATTTTCCGGCAAATGATTTTTCGGCCGTGTGTGTTAGAATTATACTTGGCTCGTGTGCTGAGAATTGACCACTCAGATTCCCAACCGCAACCGTAATTGATCTATGTGAGATCAGCACATGTCTTTTAAAACCCGTTGGTGCCGTGTCAATCAGCCCCCTATACCTAACCATATTTTTAATTGTGCTTTCTAGACTTGGTTTTAATGAATTTATTAAAGGTTATGTTTTAATAATTTTTGGCTTCACTGGAGTTTGGATTTTGATGGGGAGGTGCAACTATATGGGTCAGCTCTTTTTTCTTCTTTTTCTATCAGATTTTTTTATATTCAATTTTGAAATCTGACATGGGGCTAGACATATTGTCAATTTCCCAGCTGCCCCTGGTCATGTGACTTGTACCTGCACTTTAGGATAGAAATGCTTTCTGGCAGGCTGTTGTTTTTCCTTCTCAATGTACCTGAATGTGTCTCAGTGGGACATGGGTTTCATAGTGCTATCTGGTTACCTTGCCATTGTTCTTTTTTTGGCTGCTGGGGGGAAAAGGGAGGGGGTTGATATCACTCTAACTTGCAGTACAGCAGTATAGAGTGATTGAAGTTTATCAGAGCACAAGTCACATGACTGGGGCAGCGGGGAAATTCTGCTGGAGCAGCACTATTAACTGATTCATTTTGCAAAAAAACATTTTTTCCCATGACAGTATCCCTTTAATCAGAATGGACTTTCATTATCCTAGGAGTTTGCACAAAGGTGCAAAGATGAGGGCAAAGATGAGGGCCACAAAGGAGCACTTTACTTATTGTCTGCCATACGGAAAGAAGTAAGCATAGGTCTGACCTATGGCCACCAGTATTGTGCTCTACACGTAGCTCCACATTTCCAATCCATTGTAGGTTACATTTTTGTTCTTGAGCTATCATTGTTAAATACCTTGTATTTAAGATTGAATTTTAATTATATGCAGCTGGACACATGCTCTTGCAGTATTTTCCTGCATTATGCCCCATTCATCCTTTCTTCTATTTTATCAAGATTTGGGGGCAGATTTATCAAGGATTGAATTTCGAAGTACAAAAAACATCGAAATTCGACCATTGAATTAAAAAACTTCGAAATCGAATATCAAATTCAAAGTTCTTTCAATAAATTTGGCAATCCTGAGGTCGGATAAAAATCGTTCGATGGAACGATTCAAAAGATTTTTAGCAATCGATCGAACAAACGATTTTTATTTGACCAAAAAAAATTTAGATAAGTGCTCTGGAAGGTCCCCATAGGCTAACATTCCCTTTCGGTAGCTTTAATTTGGCGAAGTATGAAGTCGAAGTTTTTTTTAAAGAGACAGTACTTCGATAGTCAAACGATTTTTACTTCGAATCGTTTGAATCGAAAGTCAAATGGTCGAATATAGCCTATTCGATGGTCGAAGTACCCAAAAATGTACTTCGAAATTCAAACTTTTTGAAATTCAAACCATCACTTGAGCTTAGTAAATCTGCCCCTTAATATCTTAAGCAAGAATAGAAACAGTACTTTTAATGCCCACCTCCAGGTCAAGACCAATGATAGACCCTGTTTTATACCACTAACAACACTAATACCAATTAGAAAATGTTCAATTTAAAGGGGTTGTTCATCTATAAAATAACTTTTAGGGGCACATTTATCAAGGGTTGAAGTGAATTTGAGGGAATTTTTGAAGTAAAAAAATTCGAAATTCAAAGTAATTTTTTGGATAGTTTGACCATCGAGTAGGATACTACGACTTCGAATTTACTTCAAATTCGATTCGAAGTAAAATCGTTTAAATATTTGAATATTCGATAATCAAAGTACTGTCTGTTTAAAAAAACTTTGACTTCAATACTTTGCCAAATTAAACCTGCCTACGTGCTATGTTAGCTAATAGGGACCTTCTACAGCATTTTTCTAAGTTTTTTGAAGTCAAAGTAAAATCGTTCGATCGTACGCTAAAATCGTTGAAATCGTCCGATTCGAAGGATTGAATTGTTCGATCGAACGATTTTACTTCAACCGCAGAATACGGAAATTCGATGAAAAAAGTTAGAATTCAATAAAGGCAAAGCAGATCAACGCCTCATAAAAGACAATTAATTAGTCTGACTGGATCTGTTATGCATACAACCATGCTGGAATAAACTCATAAAGGCAGATTTACATAGGGTCGAATATCGAGGGTTAATTAAGTTAAATCCTTTGACTTTTGAATATCGAAGTCAAAGGATTTACTGCAATTCGTTCGATCGAAAGAAAAATCCATCGATCAAACGATTTTTCTTCGACCAAAAAAAGCTTACAAGGTCTATGGGGACCATTCACATAGGCTAACATTGAGGTTCAGTAGGTTTTAGATGGTGAAGTAGAGGGTCGAAGTTTTTTTTAAAGAGACAGTACTTCGACTATCGAATGGTCGAGCGATTTTTAGTTCGAATCGAAGGTCGCAGTAGCCAATTCGATGGTTGAAGAAGCCAAAAAAACATTAGAAATTCAAAGTGTTTTTATTGTATTCGTTCACTCGAACTAAGTTAATGTGCCCCATAGTATTGTGACTTGCAATGAAATCAACTATCATGGTAACTTGTATTTTTTATTTTAAAAATATGTACAGCAGTCTGTACCAACCACAGAGGCAGACACAGATAATGAAAAATACCAAAAAGATTTAAGGATTTTTTTTACCCCACATTTAGCATTGTAAGCTCTCCAGTGGGCACAACCCTACAGAACAACATTATATAAATTCAGACATATTTTGCTATGGGGGTAGATTGCATAAAATTCCACTATACTGAAAATGCAAGTAGAGAAAAAACAAAGGGTACAGGGCCTTAATCATAAGGGAACTTGAAAAGAAGTTTCTCAGATTTGCTGGTTCCATTTGCTTGCAGCCCCTACAACAACTATGCTCTGTAGGAGTGTACATCCTAACATATATTCAGGTCTGAAACTTCCAACATACTCTGTTTTAGTAACGTGTGAACAAGATTACCACTCAAAACTTTGCTAACCTGAAGATGATATATCGTCAGGGTCTACCAAGGTGATGACTACAAGAGAACATTGCCTCTCACAAACTGGTTGACTAGACTGTGCCCATGTAGCTCCTCTGACTTTAAACCTGGAGATATGCCTGAGCTCTCTTAGTTCTGGCCCTGCAATTCTTATTGAATGTATACAGCATTGGGGATTGTTGAGGGATAATAAAAACAATAATTCATACATGTCAAAAAACCATATACCATATAAAGACAAAGCAGGCTGCAGACTGAGTACCTTTTACAGGTCACAGAACTCCTTGGGTTCAAATATCCCCATTACAATACCACAGGGTGGTTCATTATTTATCTAATAAACATTTCTTATTTTCAATGAGTCCAGGGCCATATCTAATATGCTTATATTCTGATGTAGGAGAATGAAATGATGTAAGCTCCAGATATAGCTGATGGCATCAATAAGCACTGCTTAAAAGGATATATTCTTTATTGCATTATATAATGTTCTCCACATGTCAGGGGTTGTTTTGAATCACTTGAATAATTATACATTGTGATCCATGAAACACTAAAACAATTACCGTGAACATACATGATGGACTTCTTTCTTCATCATCTACTATGTCCATGTAACTTCAGCGTGTCTTTCCTTCTTCTGAAGGCCTTATGTTATGTGCCAGATGAATTATCAAGGACATATTCTGTTGACAACAAGGTTACCTCTGACATTCTCTCAACTATTTAACTGCCTGAGTCTTGACTTCTGATCCCCTCTCTTTCCAAGATAAGTCTTGACATCCTAGCTTCAGACATATTGGCTGGATCTTATAATGTTAATCACATTAAGCTTTATTCTACACGAGAAGAGAACAGAAAACCCACCTAAATGTTCTAGACAGAATTGTGTCTCTTCTCCCAGATAAACTCATGAGTTGGCAGTAGAACCAAATATCACATGATGATCAGTGCTGCAAATATATCTCTTACTATGCAAATAATGTACCCGTTGGCACAAGAGGTTCACCATGGCACAAATAAATTTAAATGAAAGCAATAAAAGAGCATCAATTTGCCTCAGCTAAAGACATTGGACAAACACCACAATTCCATTTAGATTTTTTTTTCTGTAACAACAAAATGGAAATATTTATTAACTTTAAAACATTGAATTTCCGAGCCCTTGCTGCTGAAAATCTATTGATTAGAGATATATGAATGTGCTATGCACTGGCAAGTGTTGTGTGATCTGCTGTCACAGAGCCCAGAAATGCCAGTCTGTCAGTTTAGAGAAGGAACTGAATATTTAAGCTTTTAAGTGAGAATCGGCTCGACTAAAAGAACATACAGCTGGGCAGGTGACAATCAACCCTTAACCTAAAAAGACATTGATTTATGCTTTTCCTCTCTTTTGTTATCCATAGGACAAAGTTAGCAATGTTGCTCTGTTTCTGGTGATTCTGGTATTAAGTAATAATTTACATAACAGAGTTGCAGGCTGGAGTAACAGGGCATTTGAGAACTTCTCTCCTAACACAACGTAGCACTTGACTATTTTAGGCTAAGCTTCCTTATTACCATGTGTATAAATTTGTATTCCTGTGCGGTAGGTGTTTGAAGAACCTGGTGGGGAAAGGAAGGACCTGTTCTGTCATCATTTCTCTTTTTCTCGCGCTATATTTCTATTTTTCTTCTCGCTGGAGGGTGGCTTCAACCTCAGCCCAATACATATAAGGTCAGGTAAAAAGAATGAAAACATGAGGAAAGGGGAAAAGAGGCAATGGACAATGAGTAATGAAAGAGCATTATTTGTGGGAAGCAGTAGTTTGCCTGACATTAAAGGGCACCCATCACAGCCAAAATCAAACACATATTAACAATCTAACCAGTACAAGCTAAACACGTTTAATCAAACTACATATATAGTTTTTTTGAAAAAACTGCAGGTTTTAAAAAAATCCCTTACTTTGTCAAATGGGTTCTTTCACTGAGGGAGGCCATACTGTGACTATAACAGAGACTCTAATATGCAAATTTCAGGAGCATGCTCAGATTGTAACACTGCTTTGAGTATTCTACCCAGAATGCCTTGTTTAAGTAAACTCCTCCACTAGAAGTATCAGGAGATTTCCCTATCTTGTACCCTGCTGGTAAAGTCATTATGCAAATGAAGGACACACAGTAACTTCCAGCAGGTGGCAGCACTACTGAACAGCAGCTAACACACAGGTTTGGCTGATTTGAAAATAGCTTAGAAGGGTTGATAAGCAACAAGGAATTTCAACTGAGCATGTGCGAGATTTCAGAGCTACAGTTGGCTGGGAAGATATAGGTAGGAGGAGCCAGTGAAAACCAAGATGGCTGCCTCAGCTAGAACTGCAGGGGAGATCTTGAAGAAGGAATAGTGAGCTGATCATTTACATTATACAAACAATTCTAACTGTTTAAAAGTCAGATTTCTTGAACTTTCAAATAGTGTATTTACTTAGTAAATGATTTTGGTCATGATTGGTGCCCTTTAAAGGTGAAAGGTCTTATGTTCATTAATTTACAGTCATAGTGTAATTAGTTTCTGAATAGCTGAATTATTTTTCCATAAAGTAAAGGCCACCAGTCTATGCTGGCCACCATGTGATTCAGCTACATAGTTAAGTTGGGTTTTAAAAAGTCCATCAAGTTCAACCAGTCAGGAGCATAAGAATAGAATGAGGGATTAGCCTGATTTAGACCAATTTTTGGGTGGCAAAGTTGGGCAAAGATCCACTAGTTTACCCACTGTGCAGATACAAGGAATAAGTCAAGCCTTAAAATTCACCAGTGATACTTTTTGCCTGTGACAAAAAGAAATGATGGATTTTGTTATTACTTTACAGGTCAGCTGTTTCAAAACAAATGTGATTGCTGCTGTGGTTGACTATACCTAGGTGAACTTTTGTCTTTATTATATTAATAAGAAAGACTTAGCAAATGAAGGCCCTGTTGCTGCAACAACAACAACCATTGCAATTGTAACAACTGGAAAGATAGAAGACATACTTTATGATGCAGGTAATGTATGTGATCTATTATCCTGAATGCTTGGGACCTGGGGTTTCTGGATAAGAGGGTTTTTCCCATAATCTGGACAATCTTACCAAAAGTCTTTGAAATAACATATAAATAGTGATGAACGAAGCTTTCACTGTGAAAAAGATGCCCATAGACTCCAATCGGTGAAAAAAGTTGTTGGCCATAGACTTCAATGCTTTTTGCAAATTTTTTGCCTTTTTGCAAATTTTCAACGAGTCAGATTTGCCCATCACTACATATAATCATTAAATAAACCCACCAGTGTGAATTCATGCCGCTTAGTTGCTTAGTTCCCACCAAATACAACATATTATGATAGAGACATTTTGAAAAAATGTAATTAAAATAAAGTTATATGCTATGGGAGATGGCCTTCCTGACATTCAATAGCTTTCTGGATATCAGGTTGCAGGATAAAAGATCCCATACCGGAACATTATTTCTGATTTTTAAATATACAAAAATAGATCAAGAAAAACCATAAGGTATAACAGAAAACAAACAGATTGAAAACTGGGTAAAATGAAGAGAGGTAGGTGGAACAATCAAGACCCTAAATTGTCTTTTTTTGTTTTTGGCTTTTGCTGAAATTGAATGTTTTTGTGCAGTTATAATAATGAAAGCAACCCTCTAGTTGGCGACATGGGTAACAGGGGAAGTGCAAATCTTGTCCTTTTGTTGTCAGGCACCCCAAACTTGTTTCCTTAATGATGATTTCAATAAATCCTGTAATGTACTAACAATGCCAACACCTTTGCTCAAACTTCTGCATTTAATTTATGCTCAATAAAGGTCATGCCACTGCAAAAGAAATCATTCAATTATATATTACATCAACATCACTGAACAATTATAGAAAAAAAAAGCTATGGAAGTTTATTCTGTTTTATCAGTTAGTAAGTTTATTCAGTTTATGGGATCGGTTATCCAGAAACCTGTTCTGCAGGAAGCTTATGAATTACGGAGAAGGATGTCTCCCAAAGACATCAATTTATCTAAATAAGTCAAATTTTTTAAAATGATTTCCTTTTTCTGTGTAATAATAAAACAGTAGCTTGTACATGATCCCAACTAAGATATAATTAATCCTTATTGGAAGCAAAACCAGCCTATTAGGTTTATTTAATGTTTACACAATCTTCTAGAAGACTTCAGGTATGAAGATCCAAATATGGACAGATCCATTATCCAGAAAACTCCAGGTCCCGAGCATTCTGGATAACAGGTCCCATATCTGAATTCACTACCCTAACTATAAAGTAACCGTCTTGTATTGGGCCCATATGATGGATAGCTTCCATCTCTACTATGCAATAACATAAATGACTTGTTAAAAGAAAACTTAATTTACAAATGCTTATATTTTTGGTTCCTTTTCATAGCGGGATTGCAGATCTCTGCCTCCCCTCTTCTCTTCTGCTACTTGATAACAGCCCCTAGCAAATGCTTTGAGATAGCTGGTCTTATGGGCTGATTCAGAATGCAGAAGGGTTACACAATTAAAATATATAAAGATACATAGATGATTATGATTAGTAGTAATTCATTCAGATTCAGTTATAGCCATAGAAAAATAATAAAATATACATATAAAATATTAATCAGCATTAGTTAATGATCTAAAAAACTTTGCAGCATCAGATTCTACAAGAGCCCCAGAGTACACTAAGCATGTGTGGTGCCACTGACTTGCTAATGGTGGCCTGCTGCTGTAGACAAGTCCTGGATCTTTTCAAAACACTTACATGTAAGAATGTCAATGAACAACCGAATGCATAGTAGAATTCCTTCATGACCCTTCAGCTACTATTGTACAACAAATTAACGCCTTAGCTGTCTTGGGTTTTTAAAACATTAATTGTGCCTTGCTAATTGTGCCTTCCATACAGTAAACAATAAGGATGTTGACCATGTGCCATATGAAAGGCTATCCTTTATGCAAGATACGGAGCAGTGATGTTACTTTTAATTACATAGATTCAATAATATTGAATTTATATTAATGGCTACATGCACACATTATTCCCCTTACTATTATAAGTCAGTGTTTGATAATGGAAAACACACAGGAATTATGCTGTAGTGGATTAAGAGTTCAAAAAACATGGAAAGGGCATGAGATATGATGAGGTATGGAAACTGCAAAGAGTAAATTGAAGAAAAAAATTGGTGAGGAACAAAAGAGAGAAAATGTATCTATGGGAAAGGTTTTGAAAAGAAATAATAGAAGAATCTTAATCAATGGAAAGACGTGGAAAGAGTAGAAAAGAGAAGTTACCATTTTTGAGAAACTTGAGACTCCAAATGTGGTGAAATGTTATTGGAGAATCTTTGACTGGGTTAGGAAGGGTAGGGCCAGTATAAAATGGGTTAACCATTCCTGGGATTAGAAATGGAGAAAGTCAGGCAGGTCAAAATAAGATTTAGGAAACTGGGGATTTATAGAGGTAGTACTTAAAGGATAAGTAAACCTTTAAAATAAATGAATGTAAAATTGATGAGGTTGCTGTTCTAAGCACTTTTGCAATGTACATTCATTATTTATTATTTTTTCATTCCAAGATATTAAGGGATACATGTACTGTTAATATGAATGAATTTTGCCACCAGTCTGACCACCAAGTAGTCAAGGACGTTGTCAGGAGAAAGAAAGAGGCTGCTCTGATGTTCTTCTGCTTAGGAAAGATTTGAGAAAGGTTTCTAATTGTTTTGGGGTTTTGGGGTTTATGGGGTTTTTACTGCCATGTTGTAGAAAATGCATCATATGCCATATTCCTATGTTTATTTTCTTTTAAAAAAATCCTAATAGTTAATGGTAAAGAAAAGACTTTGAACCTATTAACAAGATGTACCTTCAGGTTAAAGATATAAATATATCTGGGTTTCTCCACTGCTCTCAAGGAGATCCTCATATAAAACATGAAACCTCATTAAAAAAATATTTTTCCAAAGTTGTCTTGTATATTGTTCATGCTCAAGGATTATACAGGACTCTTTCCTCATTTTCTCATTTTCTCTGCTGGCATGGATTCAGTCACTAGAACACGCTGCTTCTTTCATACAAATACAGTATCACACAAATATATTGCCAAAACAATAAGGCCCTTATCCTTTCAAGCTTAGATCATTGGGATCTGCTACTTGCTGTTCTATAGATTCTAATTTCATCCACTACAATCTCTGCTCAGTGCAGATGCTAGGATCATTTCATCCTTCAGCGTTGATGTGCTCCTTGGCTCCCTTATTCATTCATCTAAAACATGATATTTTTCTTTCAAAGATGTATGGTATCCTGCTCCTCTCTGGATGCCCACTGGTATGCTTTCATAAAC
The DNA here is from genome assembly GCA_038501925.1 of Xenopus petersii. Classification (NCBI taxonomy): domain Eukaryota; kingdom Metazoa; phylum Chordata; class Amphibia; order Anura; family Pipidae; genus Xenopus; species Xenopus petersii. The sequence continues at coordinate 166,042,011 of CM076675.1, forward strand.
CTCCACTTAACTATTAAGTTCCAATCAGAGGCAACAATGGTCGTCAAATTTTCAACTGACTGAGAGCTGACTTGAGCAAAGTCCATCTTTGTAATTGCCCCAAGCCTCGAGCATGCTCTTATTCTAAGTAGCTGACAGGACCACACAACAAGCCCCTTTTGGAAAGAAGAAAAAACTTCAGCAGATGGATCTAACCAAGAAACTTGCTTTACTCTTGTGGCTATTTCCTCTCCAACTTTGAGTTTAATCTTTTCAGAGAGGAGACATTTTTAATCTAGTTTATGAATTTACATACTAATGAATGTTTCCTTCTCTCTAGAAAGCTTCATAAATAACATTATAATTAATTAGGAAATACAATTAACATAGACTCTCAGATACGTGCTTACATGGGCATATTATGTTGAGTATCTTCTTGGTAAAAGGGTAGACCATTGGGCTTTGCAAAGGTATTGCTTCAATTAAATACATAGCATTAAAGGGCTAAAGTAAGATAAAGTTGAGGCAACAGTAGACCAAATAGATACCTTGAAAATAGTGATAGAAAAAGACACAAAGAAAGATACATTGCCAGTGGAGATACAGTACATCTGATTATCTAAGAGACCATCAAGCATTGGAAGTAACATCTTTGTCAGGTACAGCTATTGTTTTTTTTTTAAAAAAAAAACAGTTGCAACCAACTGCAACATAAAGGCATCATTTGGAAGTGCCCTTGGTCCCATCGCCTTTAGGAACCTGCAGGTACCACTGAAAATGTGATAATTTGAATAAACTACTCCAAAGATCAAAGCTTCTCTAAGGAGAGAATTTGTGAGCTGGGATTCTTCTGTCCACTGAAAGATCAATGTTCCCAGGAGTCAGCAGAATGTTCCAAGGCAAAGGCCTTTCTATCTGCATGTAATAATGATATATTTTTTTATATGCAATCATTCGCATTGATTTAGAAAAGAAGAGATAATCACAAATTCAGAGCTGCATTTCTATTTATCATTAATCGAAAGCTTGCATGCACATAAATAATCCCAAGCCCCACCGAGAAACACTACTCTACCCTTGTAGCAAAACATGAATATTCCCAATTCTATCCCGATTTACAAGAGACCCTCGACAGATGCAGGGAATGGGAATACACGGCATGAAAAGTTCTGAGTCCTGTTTACACATTCGATTCCAAGATCCATGAATCACATTGCATGAAGGTCATTGCATGAACGTTCTACATTAGTCGTCCTACTGAATCTTTCTGCCCAACAACTTCTCCTACATTGATGCAGTTCGTTCTTCATGCTAAATGTCGATATTTAAAGTGAAAATAAAGTGCAGTATTTTTGCATTTTCTTTGGAGCTTTAAAGTATATCCCAAGCTTGAGGTTCATCAGCAAGCCCTCAGATTTGTATGTTACGTAGAAACACCATGGTAACCCTATTGAACTCTTTATAAGTGACTCCATCACTATCTATAAATGAGCACATATGATACAACGTGTGTGTTTTGTTCCTGCCCGGCTGCAATGCTTTTCCTTAAAGGCACGCTTCATTTCAGCTTTACAACATGAGAAACTGATACAACACAAAATCCCCTCTCCAGCGGACTCATCAGACAAGCCATACATAAATGAAAGACAGTTTAAAGGGCACTGGGAACACAGTGGTTGCTCTGTTCTAATAAATCATGTATCATTCTTATTGTGATGGATAAGGAGGGAGACGGTGAACACTTTGTGCTGAGATTCCTAATCCTGTAGCGATGTTTCACACCTGCTTAACTATCATTCAAAATCATCTCCTTTCAAATTCTGGCAATAAATAATAATAAGACAATAAATTAGGGGGGGAAAAAAAGAAAGTTCCTATTTTAATTGAAATGATATATATGGTTATCTATTAATGGAGGGCTAAATTGTAACCTTCCAAATCCCAACATGCTCCTGGGGGTGGTAGTTCCATAACATCTGTTGGGTCTTCAGTTGCTCGGAGAATGGGTCACCAGTTCAAGGTTTCTTCTACATTTCTAATTAAACTGCATAACTAGATGTCATGGGGCCCCACCACAAATTATATTTAAGGCCCCCATTTCCAGAGGTTGTCCTGTTTTACCAATAGATATTAATATTGCTCATTAATTAGGGACTCATGGGACCACTTATACTGCCTAGGCCCCCTGCACTCACAGGGTCTGCTTCCTCTGTAGTTACTCCCCTGCTCTGCCGCCATTTTTAAAACCAAATCCCCATTGGCCACTAAACTTTAAAAATGAAGCCCATTTGGGATCATTCAGCACCAACCGTGTTTCTGCTTAACAGGCCTAAATCTCCTTATTTAAAGCAATTTATACCTGAGATGGGGAAAGAGAATAAATGAAAACATACGAATGTTAATTTTTTTGGTCTCAATGGGATGATTAATATATCTTGCTTTGGTCAGGCTCATTTTTTTGGTTGCTATAATGTTTATGTCTTCCCCCACCCCCCGTCGTCTTATAATAGCATTTTTTAACGTGCACAGATTGTGTCGGAACGCCTAGGACATGCACTTGGATCTTTAAGGCCACCTTCACCACCAACCACCCTCCTGACTTTTCCTACGAATGGGGGAGAGCTGTAAAAGGAGCACGGGTGTAAATTGTGCCAGGAAGGCTGATCACTTAGGCTTTACATGTGCCCGGCACAGGTCATGGGATGCACAGCCAAAGGGAAAAGCCACAACGTTACACCAGAAACACCCACAAACATAAAATAGGATAGTGGGAAAAAAATGGGGGAGATATCAGAAAACCCACAATGTACTGCTCAGCCCTAAACAAATCCTCCTAACTGTACTGCAGGATGAAATGTAATATGAGTCAGCTCAGAGCTGCCTGCCGTCCCTGGATCCATGGATGAGTAGGATGCCAGGGAGAGAGAATCTATAGAGACAATTTGCACACTCACAGCCTGATAAGAAGCAACATTTTCCATGCAGGAGAATACAGGGATGTGGGGAAGGATTAGTCTCCAGCTGCTTGGGTAGAGAGTGAGACGGATGATCCTGCCTGCTACTGGGGGAAGAGAGGAGTGTGCATGGAGCAGAGAGGGAGGATAATACAGACACAGAGCTTTCCCAGCCCAGCGCTTACCGTTCTGCAGCCTTCCCCCGGCTTCTCTCTTCTCTCCTTCCACAATCCAAAAATACTGGAGAACTAAAACCCTTGGAAATGCTGCAACCGATGTCCTGGATTTGTCTTCTTTTTTTTTTTTAATAAGCAAACACAGGGTCCCTTGGCCAGATTGTGATTATTTTTATATTCACCTCCCCTTCTTTTCTGTCTTTCTTATCCCACGGCTTCTCTTCAGTGTGACACACAGGCACATAGCAAGTCGGGCGCCCACAGGTTACATGAACGGGAGGCGAGGAGCAATCCTGCAATGCCTACATTTGACAAGCACACATGCATTCAAAGCCAGGCGCTACCATTCAGGGAGCAGAGAGGGGGGGAGGACGGATTCTATTTCCAGCCTTCAGTGCTGGGTGAGATCTCAGTGCAGAGTGGAATCCACCTGCCGGTCGCTCAGTCCCACCTCCCACTTTTACCTTTACTATCTCCCCCTGTATTCAGTTCCATGCTTAGGTGCAGGCAAGGTGCACAGGTATGGGATCCGCTATCCGGAAACCCATTATCCAGAAAGATCATTATACGGGAAACCCCAGGTCCCGAGCATTCTGGATAACAGGTCCCATAACTGAATTGGCTTAAAGGGGTTGTTCAGTTTTCAATTAATTTTTAGTATGATGCAGAGAGGGATATTTTGAGAGAATTTGCAATTGGTTTACATTTTTTATTATTTGTGGTCATTGACTTATTTAGCTTTTTATTCAGCAGCTCTCTAGTTTAGTGATTGGCGAATCTGTGCAGTTCTTATCGCGAAATTCCCGAAACCGTGAAAAATTTGCGAAACGCATTGAAGTCAGTGGGCTTCAAAATAATTGTGAGGCGCGTCAATTTTGACGCGATTGATAATTTTACCGCAAGTGACAATTTTTATATGCGAGACTATTTGGTCCAAATGCATTAAAGTCAATGGGCATGCAAATAATTTAGACGCGAGTCAATTTTTTTTGATGCGGCGGATGATCACCGCAGTTTCGCAAATAATTCGATTTTGCCGAAACATGAAATATATGTCTGGTGAATTTATTCTTGTTATTCTTGTTTGCAATTTCAGCAATCTGGTCGCTAGGGTCAAAATTACCCTAGCAACCATGCAATGATTTGAATAAGATTATGGAATATTCATATAAAAAGGCTAATAATTCAAAAACTATTTAAAAGTAAAAATGAAGGCCAGTTGAATAGTTGCTTAGAACTGGCCATTTAATAACATACTTAAAGTTAACTTAAAGGTGAACCAGCCCTTTCAGCATTTGAGCTCACATTCTTCCTCCACTGTGTCTTATCTTCAAGCTGTTTGGGACCTGTTATACTGTATCTGTATGTGAAATAGAACAGCTACACTATAAAACACAGTGGGACCTGGGGCCTTCCGAACAACAGATCTTTTTGTAAATTGGATCTTCCGTCATTTGGAGGCAAACCAGCCTATATGGTTTATTTTATGTTTAAATTATTTTTTAGTAGATATAAGGTGTGAAGATCCAAATTCCATAAAAATCAGTTTTACGGAAAACCCCAGGTCCCGAACATTCTGGATAACAGGTCCCATGTACTTACTTACCAGCTGCTATTAAAGGCAACACTAATGCGTTGTTTTCTGCTTCTGTATAAAATCAATATAAGGGGGTGTTATATAGAGAATACTGGAGTTATGCCATAACGGTCCCTTCTGTTCTACCTTCTTCTACAGACACTACAACTCCCAGCATCCTTTGTTTAATCACATTGGATTTTTTTATTTCTCAATTTACTCATAAACTATGTCCATTTTTGCACACCTGCAGCTGTAAACAAGCCATATTGTCTCATTGTACCATTCTTACAGGGGCGGATCACCAGATGTTATAGAATGCTTAATTATAAGCAACTTCACAGTTGGTCTTCCTTGTTTGTTTTTATTTATAGCTTTTTAATTTGCCCTTTTCCTTCCATGGAAAGAAATTTCACTGACTCCATCTAAAAAACATCTAAAAACAAATGCTCTTTAAGGCTACACATTTACTGTTATTGTTACTTTTTATTACTCATCTTTCTATTCAGACCCTCTTCTACTCATATTCCAGTATCTTATTCAAATCAGTGCATGGTTGCTAGGGAAATTTGGAACCTGGCAACCAGATTGCTGAAATTGCAAACTGGAGAGGTTTTCTCCCAGTGTCCTGTAGGCCACATCCAGCCACGCACACAAGTGCAAGCTGACTTTTTAGGCCCAAGTTCCTTAAAAGGAACAGTTCAGTATAAAAATAAAAACTGGGTAAATAGAAAATGTATCTAATATAGTTAGTTAGCCAAAAAATGTAATGTATAAAGGCTGGAGTGACTGGATGTGTAACATAATAGCCAGAACACTACTTCCTGCTTTTCAGCTCTCTAACTCTGAGTTAGTCAGTGACTATAAGGGGGGCCACATGGGACATAACTGTTCAGTGAGTTTGTAATTGATCCTCAGCATTCAGCTCAGATTCAAAAGCAACAGTTATGACCCATGTGCCCCCCCTCAAGCCATTGATTGGTTACTGCCTGGTAACCAATCAGTGGAAACCAAGAGAGCTAAAAAGCAGGAAGTAGTGTTCTGGCTATTATGTTACACATCCAGTCACTCCAGCCTTTATACATTACATTTTTGCCTAACTAACTATATTAGATACATTTTTTATTTTGCACAGCCTATCTATTTACCTAGTTTTTATTTTTACACTGAACTTTTATACTGAATGATGCTATGCATGCAGATGCAGCTCCTTATTCTTGAAAACGTATTACTAGACATTCCTATAGCTTTCTGTTAAATTAACTTATTAACTTATTAGATGCCCCAGTAGCTCCCCATCTTCTTTTCTGCTGATTCACTGCACATGCTCTGTGCTGCTGTCACTTACTGAGCTTAGGGACCCACTCACAATATACAGTACACATAGAATAGAAATGTCACAATATAAGGCTGATTAGTAATTAATACACATAATTACTACATGGCAGCACAGAAACCAGTGCAATTAGCATCAGAATTTAATAATCAGCAAACCTGTAGCATCAGCTTATATTACAGCCAGGGAAGCTGATTTTCTGCTGGATAATTAGTGACGAGCCCTAAGCTTAGCTTCTCAACAGCTGCTCAGAGCCCACTGAGCATGTGAGTGTCACAGACACTTTCCAAGATGGTGACCCCCTGTGACAAGTTTGAAGTCCTGGATCATTGCTGCTATTGACAAGCTCAAACTTTAGCCTCGTGCAATAAGTTCACTATATAAAATATGGAATTTTTAGTCCTATTCATTTTTATAGTTTAGTTCTCCTTTAAATAAATCTTTTTTCCTGCGAGAGTTGGGGAGCCGGGAACACAACTGGCTGGGCAGGTGGCCAAGGGTGGGGTGAAATGCAGTTTTGGGGCCAGGTTGAAGTGCCCCTGTTTTTGCAGAGGGCCCAGTGCAGTTCAGGTACCCGCTGAGCTCACTCATAAATTACTCAGTGTTTAACAGAAAGGTAAGTGAAATGAAAAAAGGTTGCGGTTTCTATTTAAATACATTTCCCCTGTAAAGTGTTTCCAGTGCTTAAATTACATCGCCCTATAAACTGACTTGAATAAAAACTTTGCTTACAATATTTAAACCCATTACGAAAAATATTTTCTTTACCTCAATAAAGGCCCTTTTTAGCGTTAAGTGAACGCACTCGGCAGACACCAGGGGCGCACGCAAGGGAACATAAACCTCTCGCAGGAGGCAAATTCTAGAATTGTTAGATTTCCTACCATGTTTCAATGGAAAATACAAAACAATGAAAAGAAATGATTATAGCAATCCCTTAAAGAGATTAAAGCTACAAAGTACAGCTGCTTAACCTGAATCAAAACAAGCTTTGCATTACTTGGGGCAGCCGCGGTGCTTTGGAATGGGGCATATGGTTGAAATACAGTAAATGGGTCCCTGAAAAAAGGCAGATCCATCTTAAAGGACTCACTAAAGGAACTGCAAATAGTTAGTAATGTAGTTACTAAAGTGCTTCCTAGAATTTCACTATAATGGCATCTGCCTTGTGTGTGTGTTAGGCAAGTGTTAGGTACAGGACTTGCTTGAGCCTAGAGTTGCCACCTTTTCCAAAAGTTCCTACTGGGCTGGGCTGTGGGGGGCAGATGGACTGTGGGGACACAAGAAAGTGGGAAAGTGTATCTTTGTACTGGGAGATTTAGGGCCCACCGGGGCTTCTGATTGAAGAGCCTCCACACACCCCCAAGTCCCTTTCCCTCGCCAGACGCAACCTTCCAGACACACTTGTCCCGTGTACTTTGTTTTCCTCTTGTGGTGTTATCAGGGCCAGTGCCGGAGGTCAGGGACTAGAGATCAGAGTCTCTTCCAGGGAGCAGATCTGAGACATAGTGTTGCCACCTTTCTCGAATAGTTACTCAGGGCAGGGTGTGTAGGCGATGACATCACAGGGGACCGGAGGAGCAGACACTGACATCACAGGGGGCGGTTTAAGAGGTCATGTTGCATGGCTATGACATCGCAATCGGTGATTGGGCGATTGCCACATTAATCTCAGTGTCCTGCCCAGTTTACCTAATTTTGAAAACCGGCAGGCAGTTTTGACCCGGACAGCCCTTCCAAAAACCTGAATGTCCAGGTAAAAAACTAACAGGAGTTGACATAATGGTTGGGTTATAGACGGCTTCTGGATGATCAGGTAACAGAAGTAGTAAGATCGGGGCACATCAGGGCCTAAGTGGCAAGCCAAGTTTCCAAAGAAAAAAAAGGCCACAGTCTTGACAGATGTTTAGCCCGCTAGGGTATTAAAATACTGGTCAAGTGGCAACCCTATTTGCGCCTCAGGCCCCCAAAGTATAGATGAGTAGTGATGGGCTAATAATTTTGCCTGGCACGAATGTGCAGCAAATTCCAGCGTTTCGCATCAATTTTGGGTTTTCACGTTTTTTTTAGTGAAAATGTTCTAATTTCTAGATTTTTTGGTGCAAACGTTCAAATTGCACTATTTTTTCGTGAAAATGTTCGAATTTCACAATTTTTCGTGAACTTTCCGATTTCATGATTTTTTGCGAATTTTTCGCCTTTTCGAAAATTTCGCGGGAAATTTGCAAATTTTTCCTCAAAGCAAAATGGGAGAAATTCACCTATCACAATAGATGAGTGCAAATGTTCACAAAAGTGTTGTGTTCATCAGTTTTATTGCATGATATTTTGTAGATATCTGCTATTTCTATAGGGATAAATGTTGTATTGGGGCATAACCACCATTTTCCATCAAAGTGAATGCGGAGAACCAGACAACCTAATGCTGCTTCTTTCTCTAGATCAACATGGAGCAGAAGAACCTCTGGTTTCTTACTGCTGTATTAAAGGACCAGTAACACAAAATTTTTTCCCCCCAAAATTCGTTAGTATAGAACGAAAAATAAACACCAAGGCAAATAAAACTTTTAAATTGCAAAGCCTTTATTAAGAGATAACTTACCAAAACTCCACTTCCTGTCCTCTTCTAAAACGGCGAAAGGGCGACCATCCATGCAGCGACGTTCAACTTCTCCTCCCTGGCTATTCTAGTGACAGTATGTGAAGAGGAGGCAGTGGTCCGCTCTGCAGCGTTTCCCCTATTCCCAGCAGTCAGACTTTGACTCCAGCCTTTCCTCCTCCGACGAGAAAGAAGAAGAGGAGGAGGGCAGCCTCTGCCTCTCCAGCGGCAACCAGTCACTCGCTCACACGGGGGGGTTGTAGGATGGGTCGGTACAAGAGGTCGGGAGCTGGGGGTGTACAATGTACTTCTCGAATCACATGGGACAAACTCCTCGCCTGCTGGAGCTCGATACAAGTGTGACCGACCTCATTCCCTCCAGTCTTCGCTAACTTGCGTCCGACCCGACCCGGCGACCCCAGGAGGACGGACAGGAGCTGAGGGGGATTCAGTCGGGGAGATCAGATCTGCTGCATCAGATCTGCTGTAGCGCATCGACGGGTAGCAAGTGGTTCAGCGCTCCCACCTCATCCATGGATTCTGCAGCAACCGGAGTCTAAAATCGCCGGCTTCTTCTGCAGCAGCTGGGACTGCCAGCCCCAGGCACACCCAGATGGGCACATCGACGGGGAACAAGTGGGGTCGCCGGGTCGGGGTCGGACGCAAGTTAGCGCATTTGGTCATTTGGCCCCTTGAATCTAGGGCCCCATGACAAATGCCCTTAACTAAAACCTGCTTTTAATGAGCTGACTTGCCCCTTATATTTCTCTGGAGTCAGAAACACTAACATTGTTCATAATCATTCCTGAATAAAGGTAAATCCTTTTATAATGCGCTGGTTATTTTAGATTCCAATTTGAAGGTTACAGTACACAGGCAGAACTTCAATTTTAATATATATATATTTTTATATATATATATATATATATTTTTTTTTGTGTGCAGAACATTTGCTAAATACCCCTAGCGTTAAGTTATTTTCGAAAATCATTTATATTCATTTTTTTCCACTTACCCAGCAATGCCTCCATTAACGTGATATTTGTAAACACGGCCGGCGTAAAGCCTTTCTACGAATGTAAAATACTGATTGTGGAGTCTGGTGCTACTGGGCTGGTGGTGATGCATTACGTTTCACAATGAGAAATGGTTAGAGCCTGCTCTTTCTATTCTGTTGTGTAAGCTCCGCAAACTCATTGGCTTTCCCAATGTAGCCCTCTGCTGGCCAATCAAGAAAGCAGAAAACATTGGTTCAATGGACATGGATACAGTATTATAATGAAATGGTTTTATTTAATTCTTATGTATATTGTACCATTCTGATTTGCTCTGCTGTCCTTTTTTATTTGTATTCTCATACTTATCTACTAATATGGGATATTTTAAGTTCAATACAAGTTAAAAATATATATATATATTAAATAAATATTATGAGCTGACAATAAATGATACAACATGACTGACTATTACTTAGTGTGTATAGTATGTCTTGCAGTAGCGTAACTACCCCCTTCTGGACACCCTGCACCCGGTCCCCTCCTCCACCCCTCCTGATGCGCGGTTTCCTTACTGCGTTTGGGTTTTCTGGAAGGCCCCAAAGGGGAGCAGGCCGTTGTGAATTGCACAACCCAACCCCCGGTAGTTACGCCACTGATGTCCTCACAACCAGCCTCAATAATGAGTATTACATTTTGATCAGAGCAATATTTTTTAATTGAAATTTGCCTAGATGTGTAGACACAGTTGTTAATATACAACAGATATAAAAGAGATGTTCAACTCAATGAGAAAAGCTTATCTCCTAATTCAATTTGGTGTTCCACCAAATACTTCTGTAAGTTCTGTAAGACTATAGTTAATTGAGTGGCACCATTTTATCCCAATAGTTGCTCCGGAGTGGAACTCCAAGGGTGTCTCTGTAAACTCTAAACTCTAGCTCTGACACTTAGGGGCAAATTCACTAAGATGCGAAGTTGCGCCAGGTGCAACTTCGCCGCACTTCGCCAGGCGTAGTTTCGCCAGCGCTCCGCAAATTCACTAAAATCCAAAGTTGCGCACAGGGGTAGCGTAAGGTTGCGAAGTTGCGCTAGCGTTGATTCGCTATGTAAAGTGAAGTTACGCTAGCGAATGCTTATTTGCATACGGTGCGAAATTCAATTTCAATGGAGGAACACGTATCAGCACTACAAATGCCTAGAAAACCTTCAAATCAGCAAATAAAATTTTTATTTTGCCCTACATATGTGCCCACTGTCTAGGTAAGTTGCCATGAGTCAGGAAATGTAGGGGGGAAGGAGGGGAGCCCCAAAAATATTTTCGATCTTTTTCAGCCTATCACCCATCATGTAGAAAACACGCCAGCGTTTTTTGGGACTTAGAAAAAAATTGACTTTTTTTGAAACAATCCCTATCTACTCTATTGCACTTCGCCAGGTCTGAGGTGGCGAAGAAAGTCTAGCGTAAAAGGTAGCGTTCAGTACACTGCGCAAGTTAGTGAATTTGCTAGCGAAAATTCGCCTGGTGTAAGGGTGCGAAGTAACACTAGCGAAACTACGCCAGCGTTCATTAGTGAATTTGCACAGTAACGAAAAATGCCAAACGCTAGTGAATTAACGCTAGCGTTCGGTGCTTCGGCACTTAGTGAATTTGCGCCTTAGTCCCTACTCTGGGCAATTAGTACATGGTATCCTAGTTCCACTCAACACTCCTTGGTGGAGTCTTTACTGCTCAAATAAATTGCCATAACTATCTATCGCTCCTAGAGTGACCTATTAAAATGAGTAACCTATAGGGATGGCGCGAACTGTTCGCCGGCGAACTTGTTCGCGCGAACATCGGGTGTTCGCGCTCGCCGGAAGTTCGCGAACGTCGCGCGACGTTCGCCATTTTGGGTTCGCCATTGTTGGCGCTTTTTTTTGCCCTCTCACCCCAGACCAGCAGGTACATGGCAGCCAATCAGGAAGCTCTCCCCTGGACCACTCCCCTTCCCTATAAAAACCGAAGCCCTGCAGCGTTTTTTTCACTCTGCCTGTGTGTGCTGAAGAGATAGTGTAGGGAGAGAGCTGCTGCCTGTTAGTGATTTCAGGGACAGTTGAAAGTTTGCTGGCTAGTAATCGTTTTGATACTGCTCTGTTATTGGAGGGACAGAAGTCTGCAGGGGTTTGAGGGACATTTAAGCTTAGGTAGCTTTGCTGGCTAGTAATCTACCTTCTACTGCAGTGCTCTGTATGTAGCTGCAGTGGGCAGCTGTCCTGCTTCTGATCTCATCTGCTGACTGCTGCAATAACAGTAGTCCTTGTAAGGACTGCTTTTATTTATTTTTTTGTTCCAATACAGAGCAGTATCAAGCAGATTACTAGCCAGCAAACTTACTATCATCTGTCCCTGAAATCACTAACAGCTCTCCCCCTACACTATCTCTTCCAAGCACACACAGGCAGATTTTTCAGATACATTTTTGCCCTTGATCCCCCTCTGGCATGCCACTGTCCAGGTCGTTGCACCCTTTAAACAACTTTAAAATCATTTTTCTGGCCAGAAATGTCTTTTTTAGATGTTAAAGTTCGCCTTCCCATTGAAGTCTATGGGGTTCGCGAACCGTTCGCGAACCGCTCGCATTTTTGCGCAAGTTCGCGAATATGTTCGCGAACTTTTTTTCCGACGTTCGCTACATCCCTAGTAACCTATCACTTGCTTGACCTGATCTAGGTTCCAAGTGCAAACCCTACCTGCTTGCACACCCTACCTCACTTGATAAAGGGTATTGTACCCGAAACTTGTCGTGTTTGCCACCTCTCAGAAATTAAAGTTAATTTGTAGTTCCTTTCCTTCTTCAATTTTGGATTGCATATATGGACACAATTCGTTTAAAATTCGTACTGACCACCACCCCCCTCTTCTATTTGCACAGGTAAGTGGACTTGCCAAAATGGACCATGAACACATGTGCACTCAGCCTATACTGTATATATTATAACACAGTGCCAATTTGTGGCTAAACCTGGGAACTCTAGGGGTCATGCTTTGACTAAGGAAGAGGAGCCTTGCTCTTGCTGGCCCTTCAGTGGCCAAACTTTAGGGCATTGCAATATTGTAAGGGGCACTCACCCTGGTGGTCTAGTGGGCCGGCGGGGACGTGCAACGCGTGATGCTTCCAGTTTGCCCACTCGCTCGGGTGTGCCTTAGGGCACGCACGGCGTGCACTTCCGGGTTTTATGCGTGAAATATCGCCGGCGTCATGACTTCATTGCGCAATACCGTAAGATTTAAAGGGGCTTTCCATTCAAACTAATCGCTCGTTGTTATGTCTAATTTGTTTAGTATCATGGGTGCAATTTTGCCTTTCTGATTCCTGTTTTTGAGCCTGTCTGTCTGACTATCCTGAATTCTGATTATCTTGACCCTTGCCTGCCTGACTATTCTGATTCCACCGTTATTGACCCTTGTCTGCCTGACTATTCTGATTCTTCTGGTTTTTGACCCTTGCCTGCCTGACTATCCTTGAACGCTGCCTGCATTGACGCAGCTTATCTAACCTTGCTTGAACTCTGCCTGCAACGACCCCGGCCTGTCTGACTACGCTTTGCCTACTCCTAGTACTGTACCTTCCATCCAAAGACTTTGTGAACGATCTCGCCCCTTTGCTAGTTCCACCAGAAGTGAAAGGCGGCTGTTAAAGGCAGAAGCAGAGCCGAGACCAGGGAGCCTAGCACTGGTTCTGGATTAAGGGTGCCATTCTTGACAAATATAAACGGGCAATACATTTATCAGTCCCCTACACTTCTAATAAGTTTTCATGTAATAAACCATGGAATACGTTTTTTTTCATTGAACTGCATCTGGCCCACGTGACATCAATCTAAATGCAAAAACTATATGAACTCAAATATCATGGTAAAATCTCCACATTTTGTCATTGTCACTGGGCAAATACCACAGCCTTTACTCCAAACAGTTGCCTTTTCCGTAAAGGAGAAGGACAACTTAACTTAAGATGTAGCTAGAAATGTTGTACATGATGTTTTCTGCTTCTATACCAGCCCAAGGCAACAACAGCCCTTTAGCAGTAAAGATCTGTGTCTCCAAAGATGCCCCAGTAGCTCCCCATCTTCTTTTCTGCTGATTCACTGCACATGCTCTGTGCTGCTGTCACTTACTGAGCTTAGGGACCCACTCACAATATACAGTACACATAGAATAGAAATGTCACAATATAAGGCTGATTAGTAATTAAAACAGATAATTACTACATGGCAGCACAGAAACCAGTGCAATTAGCATCAGAATTTAATAATCAGTCCTGTAGCATCAGCTTATATTACAGGGGAAGCTCATTTTCTGCTGGATAATTAGTGACGAGCCCTAAGCTTAGCTTCTCAACAGCCAATCAGAGCCCACTGAGCATGTGAGTGTCACAGACACTTTCCAAGATGGTGACCCCCTGTGACAAGTTTGAAGTCCTGGATCATTGCTGCTATTGACAAGCTGAAACTTTAGCCTCGTGCAATAAGTTCACTATATAAAATATGCCATTTTTTACCATATTCATTTTTAGGGTTTAGTTGTCCTTTAAATATCTAAATGGAAAATAAGGGTCTGATGTATATAACCCAGATAAGTTGTACAGTCATGGTGCTACTGTGCAGAAAATAGGCCAAGCATACTTAGAACCCACAGTGCAGGGGGTTCATTGTAGTTGCTTAGCTACAGTACCATGTGTCATTGTAGCATATATTCTTAGAGCCTTAAGGTTTGCTCTTAACTACATATTGACACACCATGGGGAGAAGGCAGGCTTCTATTTTTTAATATGCAGGTCTACAGACTCCTAATCTAGTAGCAGTGGATCAATGCAACAGGATAATATTAAAGTTGAATCAACCTTCTTTAACAGAGCTCAAATCTTCCTTTTGAATTTTATTGTTAGCCCTTATTTATATTACTCATATACTACTGCACTTACAACTATTGCTCAATATTCACATGAATCCCTGCCCCATTGGAGTTTACAATATACAGTTCCACACACACTCTGTTCATTTTTATCCGGAGCCATTTAACCCACCAGTAGTGATGAGCGACATTTTTCACCAAGTTTCGCTGTGAAAATTATGCCTATAGAAAATTTGTCGCACAATTTGCCACTCATCAAAAAAAAATGTTGTTGCCCATAGACTTCAATGCATTTTAGCAAATTTTCGCAGTTTCATGAATTTTTGACAAAAGGTTATTTTTGACAAAATCACCTCTACAGCTTTAGCAGTTGACAATTATTATGTATTCATTTAGATAATAAATATTATATACTGGATACATTCAATCACTCCTATATGAGAAGATTATAGTCTACAATAATTTATCTTATACACTAGGGTCATTTTTATCATTTTTTTTGGCAGTTAACCATTGGGTTGTGGAAAAATAAAACATGCAAAGACATGGAAAATAGACAAATTGCATGTAGTGCCCTGGTGGGAATCAAACCCAGAACCCAGGCATTGCAAGACAAAAATGCAAAAACCACCAACGTTTGAGATAAGCGGCTCCTGGAAATGCAAGAAGCCATAGAGGCTTTTTTATCAACATTGTTATTTTAATGGTTTTAGAGAAGTTAAACCACCACTAAACTCTAATACCAAGAATGTAAGAAAATGTATTATAAAATCTGAAGAATAAAAAAATTAATATTTCAAAAACCTTAACCTCAAGCTTTTTTGACAATTAATAGCGAAAAAAATCTGAAAAACTCTAAAAGCCTGAATTGATTAAAAACTGTCTGAAAGGACCAGCACAGCTCCCATGGACTTCTATAGGACCTCAATAACTTTTAGTTGGCAATCTTTTGTATGAAAGGATTTTTATTTTCACTTAATAAATCTTGAATTGAATCTTGATGCCGATTTTATTGATAGGAAAATGTCCTACAAGAGACAGGAAGAGCAGGAGCCAGGAGAGGTAAGAACTCTACTCTTAACTGCTACTAGGCAATTAACTTTTACTGGTCTATTCCAGTTAACATATGCTTAGTAGATCATGTGAAAAATCAAGGACATTTCTTATACAATACATCTAAGGTAATTATCATCATCAGTTCTCACTGACTTTAATAATTTTCTATATAATATAATTAAAACAACTGCCACTTGAGTCACTCACCAAGGGTTTTCAAGCCAAGAGGCCCACTTGCAATTCAAGTGAGGATAAAACACTAGTGATGGGTCGAATCTGTCTGAAAATTCATGAAATGCATTGATGTCAACAGCGAGTGACAATTTTTAAACGCACGATTATTTTGTCCAAATGCATTAAAGTCAATGGGCATCCAAATAATTTTGACCATTTTTTTTGTCAGGCCTGATTTTTTATGAATTTTGTGAAAACATTCGCAGACGTCAAAATGTGGAAATTCACTGCAAATCCAGGACCATCACTAGAAAACACTTCTAACCCAATTGTATTTTCAGCAGTGATGATGTGAGTCCAGGTAAAGGTTCCCCCAAGAGTTGAGAACGACTGTTGTAAGCTCTTGAAAACAGGACCCTCTTGTACAATTTGTTTTTATGTTTCTTCCTTATATTTTTATGACAGTGACATTAAAAAATGGTTGGGCCCTAAAAATAGTCTTAACAATAAACAAGTAATTAATATAAGAACATGTCAGCTCTGCAGTTGTCCTCTTCTCCTTTTCCCGTGCTGAGCAGGAGCCTTGCTGGTAGCTCTGTGGGGTTCTTATTATTTATTTACCTACACAGAGCAGTCAGATTTGTGTGGAACATTACAATTGGGTTAGCATAGAAACAGAGTAAAACCGGAGGAGTCAGGCCCTTGCAAACTTAATGGTATTGTAATAAAATAAAATAGGAACTTGTGTACACGTTGTACCCATCACTATGCCAAAAGGAGTTCAGGCTTTGTAAGATACTGAAGGTCAACCAATAGCTGCAGAGATAACTATTTGGGATCTCCTGCTATATATCTTTGGGATAACAAATATTCAAGCACATAAAGTAAACGTATATGCATTTTCTATTGCAATTCTTCTGAAGAAAATGTCTGTGTCCCTTGATATTTCTAAGCCTTATGAAGGTTGATAGAGGTAACAAGATGACAATAAGAATGTTATTGTTGGAGGCCAATATCAGTTTGCATTAGCCTCTGTATCTCAATGTTGGTATGAAGAACAGTTCAAAATGGAGGGTCTGTGAATTTCACTAGTCCTCTAAATTTATTTTAAAAAAAAGGTCATGACTTGGGTATTACTCGATAGGATCTACAAATGTCTATCATGACAGACCACTTAGGCAAGCATTGGAAGGTTGGAACCTCAGGGGTCACAGGGAGACGTAAACATCAAAACATTTTATGCTGTTATCTTCAATTAGATTTGACAGGCTTGGATAAGTCTTCCCAAGATTTTTTCCCTTAAGCTTCACAGAAAACTTGCATGGCATCATCATTTTGAGCTTTGACACTCATGTTCATATAAAAGGTGACTGGCTTTGCAGAAAAAGAAGAATCTGAGAAATTATGATAGTGATGAACAAATCTGTCCTAAATACTTGCAATTCTATTTTTGTCATGGCGACTTTTTTGGAGCAAAATATATTACAGTCTATGGGTGACTTTTTTTGTTGCTGCTACTCAAATTTTATCTCAAAATGCATTGAAGTGAATGGGAGTTTTTTTCTTTGCAATCTTTTTTTGCGTCAAATTTATTGTCCCCACAAATACTGTTTTTATTGTCCCTCTGACTATGAGGATTTGTTAAATCTAAAATTTGGCAAATCTCTTCCAGAAGTGACATCATTCATTTGGGACTTGTGGGTGGTTTATTGACTGCCACACAAATATAATTTAATCCAAGGCAAGTCCAGAGTATAGAGAAGTCAAGAGGAGCCAAGAAGAATGGACTATTAAAGAGATACAGACACACAAGAATTAAACCATTTTTACATCTATCATAGCATTGGCTTAGTTTGCTACTTATAATTTTGCCATAAAGTATGTCCTCAAACTTTTTACATTACCCATCTGACGCCCCGTGGTCATCTATGAGGGGGCTACCAAAAGTCCATTAGCATTAGAAACTTTAACTGACAGGCTGAGATGGGACAGTCAGGTTGGCAAAACAGTCAGGTTTAGGAACATCAACTAAAAATGATTTACAAAAACAGACATCTCAGCAATTAAATAATCAACATGACCTATAGGTAACTTTTAGGGGCAGATTTATCAAGGGTCGAATTTCGAAGTACAAAAAACTTCGAAATTCTACCATCGAATTAAAAAACTTTGAATTCGAAATATCCAATTCAACGTTTTTTCAGCAAATTTGGCCATCCTGCGGTCGAATAAAAATCGCTAGATCGAACGATTAAATCCTTCGAATCGAACGATTCAAAGGATTTCAGCAATTGATCGAAGGATTTTTATTCTATGTGTAAAGACTTAGAAAATGGTTGTAGAAGGTCCCCATAGGCTAACATAGCATTTTGGCAGGTTTAATTTGTCGAAGTATTGAAGTCAAAGTTTTTTTAAAGAGACAGTACTTTGATTATCGAATGGTCGAATATTCAAAAGATTTTTACCTCAAATTGAAGTAAATTCAAAGTCATAGTATCCTATTCGATGGTCGAAGTATCCAAAAAATTACCTCGAATTTTGAATTTTTTTACTTCGAAAATTCCCTCTAATTCACTTCAACCCTTGATAAATCTGCCCCTTAATGTACATTTATATTTTAAAAAGTAGTTTTTTAGCGTCAGTATCACTTTACAGAAGAAAATACATTTATGATAAAATCCAATTTAAGACGGATGTGTTTCAGAAAATGCACACACATACATATATATATACTTGTCAAGTTCTAATGAATTGTATACAAAACCAAATAACCCAATTTTTCCTTGATGAATTGTTTAAAGAATCATATTCATAGTGAGGTCTTTTGATAAATTGGATATTCTTCACATGGACTTATCGGTAACTGAGCTTTTGTAGAAGTGCCATAACAAGGAGTATTAAAAAGACCTCTAGAAATCAAGAAGACACTTTTAGGGGCAGAAGTATGAAACAAAGGAACAGTGTTTTATGTGTTTACAAGGTCCACCACTTAAAGCTTAGAAGATGCACCCTGGGGGCTTTAACTTCTTTACATGGGTAGAGATTTGTTTATACTAGATTTGGATCCAAGTGACAGTTTGGTAAAAAATACAGCAACACGGCTTACGGAGGCTGTATTTAATTTAAATACTCCAGTGTGCAATCAGTGCATCAGCCTGAATTTAGTTCAGATGAAGCAGTCAGACCAGCACAGGAACTTTATACATTTATTAGAACATGGTAGGTAACACAGCCCTGCTCCACACTTGCTCTCAGATTAGACAGGAAGAGGGAAAACAGGAACAGGAAATGAATTATAAGACAATGGCAAAACAGCAGGGATGCCCTTAACCAAAATGTCCACAAAAGCTGGTTACTACATCCCTGATTTTATTGAGGATGTGGTACCCTTAATTTACACTGCTTTGACTTACATCCCTGGGCAAAGAAAGGGTGATATACCAAACTTTTTGAGTAGTTAAGATCACCTTTTGATGAGATAGGGTTATTGTCTCCAAATGAATGAATGAACAACAGGTAAATGACAGAAAGGAGGAAAGGGGGCAGAATATGACCAAAACAACCGAGCAATAAAAAATATATAAAGAAAGGACTTGGGAGAAAAGCAGGCAGATGTACATAAGACAGAAGGAACACATACAGAGAAGGAGAAGAGAAGGCGAGTTTCCATCAACACCATCACCGTCTACAAATTGATTGCGTTAACTGTTATTCTCCAGGTACTGTAACTGACAGTGTAGGTACACCTAGAACTCTGTTGGTAAGCTACCCCAAAACTCAAAAGTCTGGGATGGTTCCTTCAATAGCAACACTTGCCCTTTCGGTTAGTTTAGCATAGGCTACAGGCTTCCAAAACATATGACTACCCCCCTTAGGTTGGGTGCATGGTAAAGGTTCCAAACCAGCTAGGGGCAGGTTCTAGCTTGATAACCATTTATGGTATTTGAGATAAATCCTTATTTTGTTTGCTTCAATAAAATTTCGTTTGCTTAATCTTATGTTTGCATACTGTATCCATAACCTTGTCATGGACTAAGGAGATGGGGAGGGGCTTACCATATTATGTACATTCTAACTTAAAAAATCATGAAATGATCAATGTGGCTTCAATTACTTGTCCAATTCTCTATTCATATATTTGAGAGGCTGTGTTCCTGCTTTTGTATAACTCATTTAATGTCAATTGGACCACTAGAGTTTATTGCTTCATGCATGACTTATTATTGGCTTCTCCAGCAAAGAATAATAGGTCAGTTTCTAATTACGTTATAGGCAAAATATTCATATAATGTTCCGTCTTCGGAATAATCTTTGCAAGTACCTCATAAATTAATTTTCTTTAAGATAAGGAAGAAATATACACATATTTCATTAACGCACACAGGAAGAGAGTGCAAAATACAATCTATATTGATCCATAATAAGTAAAGTCGGGATAGGTGATGCCCTGGCAACCAAATTGCTTAAAAATAACCTGTTTAATAACCTCACATATTGATCACAGATAAGTTAATAGGTTGCATCTAAGATTGCAATAACACAACACTGATGAAATTACATTCAACCCCCTAAGATATGACTTGACAAAACAACTTTATTGAACCATTGTTTACCTTGTCCTCCTTTAAAAAAAAAAAAATTGAGATAAATAATAGGGAGACCTCAAATACCTCCTAAAATCAAGCTTTTAGATAATTACTAGAGAAAAAAACCCCAAAACTTCAGAATAGCTAAAAAAGTGCATATATATATCGAATTTAACAATAAATAATTTTCTTTAATTTATATAAGACCTGAGAGTACGGTTCTTTCTTGCTGGTTTTATATATTTAACATTTCTCGCATTTAACAATAAATAATTTAATTTATATAAGACCTGAGAGTGTGTTTTTTTTTCTAAAAGCTTGATTTAAGGAGGTATTTGAGGTCTTCCTACTATTTATCTCATCTGTTAGTGTTTTTAGCGTCTTATTTATATATTTTATATTTGGATCGAAGAAATTACAATTTATTTTAATTTATTTAATTAATAAATTAGAGTTTAATTGTAGTTTTCACTAAAATCACTAACATTTGAATGTTGAGAAAGTGGCCTCTCCAACATGGTAGACCCACTAGTAAATACAGAAAAAAAAATCATACACAGCAAGCATTGCTTTCTAAGTTCACAATTGTCCAGTTATTGACCTTGTCAATAGAGTAAAAAGAGTTGATGGGTTTGTACATTCATGTACAATTCCAGTTCAAAATTGGTGAAAACGATGTGAAAAATGGCCATTGGTTTATACAGTGACTGTGGCTGGAATATACTTGCCGTCTGCATTTTTCCTACTAACTTTATTTGAGGTCTCTGTTGAAGAAAGGTACAGTTAGATGTGAGGTCAGTTCTTTTTCAAATCACACAAAAGTCGAAACCACACTTATGCTAATTACGGTATATCACACTGTTTTTTATCAGTGTAAATCATTTTTGCATGTAGCTGAATAATTAGCTCCCTTTGCTGTCATTTCAAGTATTACAAGTAATAAAACAGTAATTCCATATACCTATCTGCCATCGCTCACGTTATGGACCCTCTCAAACCTTCAAAAACTACCAACCTTTTCAACCTTATTCAAAATCCCACTCTCCCCTCTGCTCATGTCCCCTTCTGCTGTGCACTTCTCAATACCCGCTCTGTTACTAACAAATTCACTTTATTTCATGATGTCTTTTGTTCTAAATCTCTTCAGCTTTTTGCTCTAACTGAGACCTGGCTCTCTCAGAATGACAATGCTAGTGAGGCAGCTCTCTCTCATGGCAGTCTCTCCTTCTCTCATTCCCCCCGCACTACTGGCCGTGGGGGAGGAGTAGGTATTCTGCTCTCCTTTTACTGCCGCTACAAACTAATCTCCACACTTTCTTCCTTCTTGTTTCCTTATTTGAGGTGCATGAAGTTCAACTGTTCTACCCTCTTGCTGCATGGGTAGCTGTTGTTTACAGACCTCCTTCTGCTAAATCTCCTGCCACATTTCTCTCTGACTTTGAATCATTGCTCTCTTTTTTCCTATGCTCTGACAGCCTGGCAATTATTCTAGGTGACTTCAATTGTCACATTAATAACCTCTCCCAGTCCTGGCCATCACGTTTTCTCCATTTAATCACCTCCTTTGATCTCCAGGAGTGAACAAATATACCTACCCATGAGGAAGGTCTGCCTAGATCTGGTCTTCACCAAAAACCTAAAACTCTCTACATTTAACATTGATCCTTTTCCTCTCTCTGATCACCATCTTATCTCTTTTTCTATCTCGCACACTCCCCCCTCTGCTAACCCTCAACCAAAAATTCTGGTTCGCAACACCCGTGCTGTTGATATAACTGCTCTATCTGACTCTCTCAGTTCTAGCTTCTCCTCCATCACTACTTCCTCTGATCCTGATTCACTGGTACATACTTACAACTCGGTTCTGCTGCTATCAATACTCTTGCCCCTCTGCAGCCACAACGCAGTCGAGCCCGCAATCCCCGTCCCTGGATGAACGACCAGACGCGATTTCTGCGCTCCTGTACGCGAGTGGCAGAGCGCATGTGGAGGAAATCCCATACAAAAGCTGACTTCCTCCACTCCTCCGCCTTGGTACTGCCCTATCTCAGGCTAAACAACAGCACTACAGTACACTCATAAATAACAACAAATCCAACCCACAAAGCCTGTGTTCAATATTCAACTCTTTACTCCATCGCTCTACAAATGATTCGCTATTACCTGAACATACCCCCCCCATGACTTTGCTGACTTCTTTGAAAGCAAAGTTGACTATCCGCAAACAATTTTCCCACCCCTCAGATAGTAATATTCTCATTCCCCCCCCTAAAGCTTCTATTTCCATTTTCAACTCTTTTGATCGTATATCTGAGCCGGAAGTCTCTAAACATCTCCTATCTTCTCCATCAACAACTTGCTCACTTGATCCTATCCCATCGCCTCTACTAAAACAATTTGCTCCTGTCCTCACTCCAGTACTTACCCATATATTCAATTCCTCACTAACTTCTGCTACTTTCCCCTTGTTATTCAAACAGGCCTGTGTCAAGCCCATTCTGAAAAAGGCTACACCGGACCCATCCTGTTTGTCTAACTACCGTCCTGTCTCTCTCTTATTACTAGCCTCTAAACTGCTGGAACGTCTCGTCTTCTCCCGTATTACTAACTTTCTCTGCACCAATAATCTGCTTGACTCTATGCAGTCTGGCTGTCGACCTGCACACTCCACTGAGACTGCCTTATGTAGAGTTGCAAATGATCTCTAGACTGCTAAGGCCAAAGGGCATTACTCTATTCTGATTCTCCTGGACTTATATTCTGCTTTTGAGACTGTTAACCATTCTGTTCTAATGAAAGTTCTCCATTCAATTGGTATCTGTGATCATCCTGGTTCTCTTCCTACCTTTCTGACCGCTCCTTCTCTGTTACTTTTGAAAACAAATCCTCTCCTCCTGTTCATCTTAATGTGGGGGTGCCTCAGGGTTCTGTACTTGGTCCTCTGTTGTTCTCCTTGTACACTCTCTCTTTAGGAGACCTTATATCTTCATTTGGACTTAAATATCACCTCTATGCTGATGACATTTAGATATATTTAGACACTCCCTCACTAACGATATGGTTATACAGGAGAAGTGACCAGCTCCATGTTGTAGCTCCAAACCTTCCCAGCTATAGTCGGGTGATCCCACTGGTGTCTAATAAAAGGACAGCCAAGTTTGGGCGTTTTACTTTGAAAGCAGCTAGTAAATTGTAGGTAAAACTTAGTCCCTTTGTAAAATGTATAATGAAGCAATAGAATTCTTAATGAATCAGATGAAAATTGAGCATAGGACTGGCCAGATATGGGATGACTTTGACGTAGTTGGCCAGCTTAAATATATTGCAATATATGGACAAACAATCCCTGTTTTGTTTAAAGGGTAAGGCATTTTTCAGTAGCAGTTTGCACAAAATGTCTCTGTCTTAAATATATTGATAATGGTTTGAGTGCAAAGAACTCTTGTATTTGTCTATATATATTGTGGCAAGCTGGCAGCTTGAACACGTAACTTTTGGGGGAATTAGTCAATGGTAGGCAGGCAGCATAGGAAAAAGAATCAAAAAGACAGGGACACACAGCTTCTTCCAGGAAAACACAGGTTTATCTCCCCACAGGTTTATCTCACAAACACCGTCAATAATGCACAGGGGTGATCATTTGGCAAACAAACATAAATCATAAAATAAAAGCCTTGCCCACTGAGCACTAACTTCACACATTGAAGCAGTCCCTGACTAGACTGGGCCCCTTGTCGATGACCAGCAAACAAAAAAACAATGTTGTGGCTCACCCCTGTACTCACAGGACTCCTTCCTGTAAGATTTCAGCTTTCTGGCTTCCTTCACTCACGTTGCCTCAAGTTTGACCACCCACTCACGGTCCCGGTCACTTTCTGCTTCAAGCAGACACAGACAGCATTCCCAGCTCCTCTGGGAGTTCCTAACAAAGCCAGGTCTCCTACCTGCTGTGCCCTAATGAGAGACACACTCTCCCATTCTAATTAACTTTAAATAGTCTTTCCACAGGACAGCTTTCCTGTGGAAGGTGAACTCCAATCTCTGGACTGGATCTGCGGAATGGAGTCCCTGGCTACTAAAGTCTTGAAACAGAGCGCTGATTCTCTGTTTAATAACTCCCTTCCTGGCGCCTCTCTCAGTACCTGGGGAGAAATTAAAGGCTAGAGTGACCTTTTTCCACCTTTTCTGAGCCACTCTACCACAGTATTTTGTGGTCACAGCCTCATTGCACCCCCGCCTAATGGTTTTAAAAATTAGTGGCGAGCACAACTTTCCCTTGTTTGTTATACTCCCTCACTAACCTCTGACGTTCAAACCCAGATTGTAGACTGCCTAGTAGCTATCTCTTCCACCTCTAGCTCAACTTGGCCAAGACTGAGCTCATGCTCTTTCCACCCAAGCTGAGCCCTTCTCTTCCTTTCACCATTACTATTGATGGCATGACTATTAACCCCGTTAACTCCACACGCTGCTTAGAGGTCATCTTTGACCAGTCCCTCTCCTTCTCTAATCATATTAATAATACTGCCAAAATCGTTTCTTCCTCCACAACATAGCCAAGATACGCCCATTTCTTTCACAAACAACAGCCAAAAAACGAATCCATGACCTTATGTTATCCCGTTTAGACTATTGCAATCTCCTCCAAACTGGTATTCCTGATTCCCATCTCACTTCCCTCAAACCAATCTTAAACTCTGCTCAGGATCAGGATCCTTCTGCTCTCTCCTAAAAGGGAACCTGCTCAACCCCAACTAAAATCCTTAGTGTGGCTGCCTGTTAAGCTAAGGATAACATATAAAACCCTTCTACTAACATTCAAAGCCCTTCACTCCTCTGCTCCTCACTACATTTTTTCTCTTGTCTCACTATATGTTCCTGGTCATCTTCTCCGCTCTTCACAGAGCCACCATCTTTTCACACCATCCACATCCACTGCCACCTCTTGTCTCAAACCCTTCTATCTTGTGCTCCTTACCTCTGGAATTCCATCCCTGAATTCCTCCGTAAGGAATCCTCTCTTAATCTATTCAAGAAATAACTAAGAGTCTACCTTTTGGACAACTAGGACATTAGCCTAGTCCTGTCCCTACTGGCTATACCTTACCTTATGCACTTTTTCATCTCCAATTTGTACCTGTATGTTAGCCTCCCATCTGCTTAGACTGTAAGCCCTATGGGGCAGGGACCTCCTTCCCACTATGTCTCTTACCACATAGTACTTAAGCTCTTTGTCCTATGATTCTGTATATATTTATTATGTGATTTGTCTCCCCCATGTATACTTTTATATATATTGTACTTTTATGCACTGTACAGGAGCTGTGGCTCCTTAACAGCACTTTACAAATACAGTTATACATACATACTGTACATACATACATACAGTAATACTGATACTTATATCATTTCCCCAGTATCACTGAGTTTTGCTGTTACAAGATGTTTGATCAGGGGTAACAACAAATAACTGTCAAGAGATTTCTTAAGTAGCCAGATGATCTGATTTACATACAGCCACATCCTTCTATAATCATGTTTTCTCAGTAGCTCAAATAACAGCTGCCATGCCAATTATTTTTTGGTATAAACTATTCATTTTAATGAGGCACTGGTGGGCACAGTAGTTCCTGATTTACAAGCTGAAGAGGCTGCTACTTTTGCAAAATCTAGACACTTGGAGACCTATCTATTAAAAAATTGTCTGGTCAAGTTTTAAAGGGCAAAAAAATCTTAATTTTTAGAGGAAAAGAAAACCTTTTTTTTCAAGATTTAGGGGGTTAATTGCTAAACTCCAAAAGCAAAAATCACGATAAATTCATGATTTTTCTTTATAAAATCTGACTTTTAAAAAATCATACATTTTTTGGAATTTGTTAAACCCAGAGGATGGAAAAGTCAGAATCAGAAAATCCGGCATCTCAGACCTGTCGAGGTTGCATAGAAGTCAATGGGAGAATTCCCAATGATTTTTTGATGTGCGTTGGGTTTTGTGCAATACCCTGAGTTTTCGCCAAAAATCTGAGTTTTCGGGTGAAAAATCCAAAAAAATTGTGAAAATTGGATAAAAAAATCTGAAAAAATCGTGAAAATCATATTTTTTCCCGCTAAGCAAATTTTCGGGAAAAAGTAATTATGAATAAGCGTAAAAAACCCGAGCGGATTTGATCGGAGTTTATAGCAGAAAATATTGAGATAAATTTTTATTATGCTCCTAAACTACTAAAAATTAGAATCGGAAAATAATCCAGCCAAAATCTGTCAAAATCATGTAGATGGCAAATGGAACATGATTTTTACCTTCAGAATTCTCAATATTTTCAACAGATTTTTTGAGCAGATTTTCATTCGATAATCTGACAAATTTGAGTTTTTAGAGTGACAGCTCAGAAATTTTTTTTAGACTTTTTATCCATTTTGGACAGGCAATCCCTGTTTTGTTTAAAGGGTAAGGCATTTTTAGTAGCTGTATGCACAAAATGGCTCAATGTCTTAAATATATTGATAATGGGTTGAGTGCATAGTACCTCTTGTATTTGTCTATATGAATGTTGTGGTCACAGCCTCATTACACCCCAGCCTAATGGTTTAATAATTAGTGGTGAGCACAACTTTCCTTTGGTTGTTTCAATGTATTTGATACACAAAAGAATGTCCCAATTTCATCAATTTTTGCTCATCATTACCTGTTACAGAACGTATCAATTGCTACATGCAAACAGTGGCTGTTGGTCTACATTGTATAACTATTTAACTAGTTTTTTCTTTTGGCCCATTGGAGCTCAAGACCTAACACTAGGGTTCCACAATAAATTCCATTCAAATATTTTAAATGGAATAACAAATCATGTAGTCATTGCTTTTGATTTGTAAATAATAATTTTCAAATAATTTTTAAAGTAGACTTTATGCCATTTTAACTACAATACATAGGATGTCTCGTGAAGCACATCATGATGACACATTTAGAATGTTACGTTATATACAAGAATAGATAAAAGAACTGTGGAATGGATACTGAAGGAGAGACAAGTTTGGAGAATTTTTTCCTGAGTTAATACAAGGATGTTCTTCAACAAAGTATAGTTTTATTTGATAACACATTGATGGAATATTTGCACACAAAAGATAAAGAGGACCAGTATACAACAGATACAGCTTCAAACTGTCTTGTAGAAATATTCAGCCACAAACAAAGCAGAACATACTGCTGTAACAATGATCAGCTGGGTGAGAATTCTGCTGAATGGGCTTCTAAAGAAGAATTACCATTAGGAGTCCAGTGCTGACAGTGAGTAAGGAAGGAAAATCAAATTTTACTTGCCAACTGAAACAATATCTATCGGCTTTGTTGTGCTCAAACTGTTCCAAGACCGTCAGCTGGTTCCACAGAAGAGCAAGAACCGCTTGTATTTTCTCCCTGCACCAATATAATATTTTGTTATATATAAATATTTTATCATCTATAAGCATAAATCAAATGCACACGATAATTCAGGTCATGACTTTTAGATGTTGATGATATTTTTCAATAGGCATACTGTTTTGCTTGTAACATCGTTAGGGCTACCATTTTTGAAAAAGTACTGTAAATACAGTAAAATTGGAATTATTTAACTACCTGCTATTAAAGGTGAATAAGCAAAAGGGTATACTGTATTTTGAAACATTTGTAAAGATGAAGTTGAAGTGGATCAAACACTGCCTAGATTTGTATTGGTATTAATATTTTGTATCTCTTATCTTACCTATTTACTGCCCAATGTGACCAATTCTTGGTGAAGCAAATGGGTCAGATTCGCCCATCACTAATAACCTAATCCTTTATTCAATTCATAATTCAATGTATTGACAGTCCATCCTTATGTCCATGTGTTTTACCCGTTTAGTAATCCCATTTATAACCAATAGAATCTTATCATTAAATGCCAACCCCTGATTGGTTTCTATAGGCGAGTAGACCTGTAGCAAACACTGGAATGTCATGTAGCAAAAAAGAAAAAGAATAACAAAAAATAGACCAAACTTAGGGGGTTATTTACTAAACATCCGAAGGCAAAAATCACAAATTTTTTGGAATTTATTAAACCCCGAGGATGGAAAAGTCAGAATCAGAAAATCCGGCATCTCAGACCTGTCGAGGTTGCATATAAGTCAATGAGAGAAGTCCCAATGATTTTTTGATGTGCGCTGGGTTTCGTGCAATACCCCGAGTTTTTGGGTGAAAAATCCGGAAAAAAAAAACCTTGAAAATCGGATGAAAAATTTGAAAAAAACGTGAAAATCTTATTTTTTCACGATTTTTTCCTGCAAACAAAATTCTCAGGAAAGTGTATTAATAAATAAGCCAAAAAAACCTGTGCGTATTTGGTCAGAGATTTTTCAGAAAATATTGAGATAAATTCAGACTTTGATAAATAACCCCCTTAGACCTTAAAAGTCAAAACTTGAGATACAACGAACTGTTACTCCAAATGAAGATGAATTTAAAGGCAAATCCAGAAGTCTAAAGTTGAGTATGACTATAAAAAATTTCATTCATACAGGTCATGGTATATCTAGTAGAAGTAAATCTAGAGGAACTGAACTTGCTGAGTAATCATTGAAGATGTTTCACTATTCATCTGATCAGTAATGGAACTACTGGAGCGGGGCTCAGGTGCAGGCAATGCAGCAGGGCCCCCACTCTGGAAGTTGAGATCATGACGGATTTGCAAACCACTGGCGGGCCCCAAGGAGTTTCCGGCCCTGATGCAGTTGCAGTTCTGCCACTGCATCCAAGCAGCTTCTTAAGTTCAACTGACTTGTAACTCTTCTGAGGGGTGACAACTGTCAGTTGTATGATACCTTGGTAATCCTATCACAGTAACCCCACAGAATCACAATGTGTCACCTCTCTGAATATTTTCAATGTGCCAAAGTGATTGGATTAGTGAAAGAGTTTATATGCCTAGGACTTCCCACACCAATCAGTTGAACTGAAGAAGCTGCTTGGATGAGTAGCTTCAATCATAGAGTAGTGATGGGCGAATCTGTCCTAAAAGGCTTCTTCTCAAAAAATTCCCAAAACGCATTGGTCAATGGGCATCAAAATAATTTCGACGTACAAAAATTTTTATACACGCGACAATTTTGGCGTGCAACATTTTTTTGTTGCTGCACATTTTTTTGCCGCAGCTTCGTGAATGTATTCGGGGGTGGTGAAATTCACCGCAAATCCATGCCTGCCAAATTTATTCACCCATCACTAATGATGAGTCTTCAATGATTACTCAGCAAGTCCAGTTGCTCTAGGATTACTTCTACTAGATACTACAGTTGAGTAATTCATTGAATTATTCTAATTATTATGGTTGCACTTTATATATTTAGCAGTAATGCAACTTTGCCCCCCTTAGCAGCCCCAGCAATCATGGAAAACAAACACAGCCAGAGCTCTCTACAGTCCTACTCTATATGTACTCTCTAATTACAGCCAAAGTAAAACAAATGACAATATATATTGTGTACATTTAAAATGTATGTCTGTTCACCTATAATACTTTATTTCTTGGCAACAAATGCCCTGCTTTGTATGAGAAAACATGTCATTGTTTTGTAGAAAGCCATGAATATTGGCCCCTGGTTATCTGCCCCCGTAGCAGCACAGCAGCTTATTTGTATAAATCACACTTCAGTCTCTGAAATAAACATTCACCCTTTCTGTATTTATTTTTTGGAGATCGTAAGGGTTGAAAATGTTTCATGAAGAGCCTGCTATTAATTAAAAAAAAAAAAACAAAAAAAAAAATATTTTTTATATAAAAATATATAAAATATAATATTGTTTTATCTTTATTTTTCTCTTAACAAGATAAAGATCTTATTTTTGTATAACGTAAGCTCCAAAGCTCCATGAGTATCTCTTAATCTACAGGAGATCACTGATGAGATTTTTGCACAATAACATCCAGGCGTCTCCTGGAAACCTTCAGCAGGCAAAGCCACAAACAAGGGAGATTATAATGCTGTAATAATGATCACCTAGTTGCAATCGCTGTAAACTGGGGAAAAAAAGGCCAACGTAAGACAAAGGCTAAGAATAAAGCAGTGAAACTGACAGAAAGACTGTAAGGAACACAAAGCAAATGTTGACTTAAAGGGATCCTGTAATCAGAAAACATGATTTTTTTCAAAACGCATCAGTTAATAATGCTACTCCAGGAGAATTCTGCACTGAAATCCATTTCTCAAAAGAGCAAACAGATTATTCAATTTTGAAATCTGACATGGGGCTAGACATTTTGTCAATTTCCCAGCTGCCCCTGGTCATGTGACTTGTGCCTGCACTTTAGGAGAGAAATACTTTCTGGCAGGCTGCTGTTTTTCCTTCTCAATGTAACTGAATGTGTCTCAGTGGGACATGGGTTTTTACTATTGAGTGTTGTTCTTAGATCTACCAGGGAGCTGTTATCTTGTGTTAGGGAGCTGTTATCTGGTTACCTTCCCATTGTTCTTTTGTTTGGCTGCTGGGGGTGGGGGAAGGGAGGGGGTGATATCACTCCAACTTGCAGTACAGCAGTAAAGAGTGATTGAAGTTTATCAGAGCACAAGTCACATGACTTGGGGTAGCTGGGAAATTGACAATATGTCTAGCCCCATGTCAGATTTCAAAATTGAATATAAAAAGATCTGTTTGCTCTTTTGAGAATTCTGCTGGATCAGCACTATTAACTGATTCATTTTGGAAAAAAAAAATTTTTCCCATGACAGTATCCCTTTAAAGACAATATCTTCATTCTGTTTTCTTAAATGTTACATACTGTTGCGTCATTTTCTTCAGAATGAAGAAACTAAAAAATGTGGGGGTTATTTATTAAAGTCTGATTGCCATAAAATAGAAAAATTCAATTTTTTTACTATAAATTCAGATTTTTTAGTGGAAAACAAACTCGAGTCTTTTGAGATTTATTATACCCCGAGACTGCAAAAAGACTGAATCCGAAAATCCACCATCTCAGACCTGTTGAGGTTGTATATACTGTAAGTCAATGGGAGAGGTCCCTATCCTAATTGGAAGTTATCATGGTCTGCTTTGGGTTTAGCCTGAAAATTCGATCATTTCCGGCTTTTCGGGCAAAAATTCGAAAAAAATCGCATGATTCTGGAAAAAAAGCCAAAAAAAAATTGTACGATTCGGGAAAAAAGCCTTTGAAGTCAAAAACACATTTACTGCGAGGCTCATACGCCTCAGCAACCGCTCCTCCTCTGCCTCGCCATTCTGTCAATCCCTGCACTGGCTTCCAATACCTTTCAGAATAAAATTCTAATTAATGACCCTGACATTCAAAGCACTTCATAACTCTGCACCACCCTACATCTCTGAACTCATCTCTATATGCTCACCCAACCGCTTACTACGCTCCTCTACTGACCTGCTACTCAACTCTTCTCTCATTACCTCCTCACATGCTCGCATTCAAGACTTTGCACGGGCTGCACCCCTCCTCTGGAACTCTCTCCCACGGTCTGTCCGACTTTCTCCCAACCTTTCTGCTTTCAAGAAATCTCTTAAAACACACTTCTTTCGAGAAGCCTACCCTTAATCTGCTTAACTACCAAATGCAACACCACATGCAGTACCACATTTCTCACCGACTTAATTCAATCTTGCCCACTCCCACACCTTGTGTATATCTCCCTTCCCTTTAGAGTGTAAGCTCCTTTGCATAGGGCCTTCCTCACCTTTGTACAGGTATTGATTGTTATGTATGTAACTCCATATGTTCTATGTATATAATTCATGTCATTTAGTTGCATAATCATATTTACTTTACAGTGCTACGCAATATGTTGGCGCTATATAAATACATGTTAATAATAATAATAATAAAGTCAATGGAGCATTTGTTGCACAACTTTTTTCTAACCACAATTTTTTTTAAATTACTGTACATTAGAGTCTATGACCATCTTTTCGTGGCAAAATATTTTCCTCATCCCTAGCTCCATCTAGATTGTTCACTAAATTGATAGATTTGGGACTGGTTTTTAATGTTTTAATGGGAAGATCACAATGTGGTAGGTGGTAGTTGGGTTTCTAATACTACTGTTAAAACTACAGAAGTTCCACAAGAATTAGTACTTTGTTCTTTGCTCTCTACCAGGGTTCCCAACCTTATTTACCCATGAACCACATTCAAATATAAAAGAAGTTGGAGAGCAACACAAGCATGCAAACAACTCCTGAAAGTTCCAGTTATGGGCTGTGATTGGCTATTTGGAAGTTTCTAAGTAGACTGGCAGCTTACAATAGGCTCTGTTTGGCAATACATCTGCTCTTCATACAACCAAAACTTGCCTCCAAGCCAGGAATTCAAAGTAAGCACCTGCTTTAGGACCATTGGGAGAAATATCCAAGGGGTTGGTAAACAACACCAGTTACTTGTGAGCTACTGGCTGGGGATCACTGCTCTATACTCTCTATACCCATGATTATATGGCCACAGCCTACTCTAATTCCATTGTAATATTTGCTGAAGACACAGTGGTGTTGGGCTTCATCTTCAATAATGATGAGTCAGCTTAGAAGTTGCAGGTGGAGAATCTAGTATCATGGTGTCAAAAAACTTAATTTTTAAAATTCAAGGTTTTTTTCGGGAGAAAAACTAAATTTTTACAAATCGAATATGATTCAAATTTTGTGGTCAGAACCATTCAATCAAATATTAGACATTCGAATTGTTTCTTAAATAACCTCTGAGTCGAATTGTGAGTATATTTGAATTAAAAAAATTCACATGAGTTCAAAATTCGACCTTTGATTAATGGGCCTCAAAATAATGAAAAAAAAACTCATACAGAAAAAACAGTGAGTTCTCTATCTCTTTTGTGTTTTAACTATTTTATTATTGATTTCTACCCTCACAGCTGTTTTTTTTTTTTTCCACTACCCTGATTCCCTGATTCCATTATTTTTTGATCTCTAGCATTTTTGAGAAAATACTTGATTTGGAAAAATCTGATCACATTGACTCATGGAAAAAACGAACTGACAGCCACAAAATGCCATGGTTCTAATCATTTTGTCAAATTTAGCTGTTTATTAAAACTTGAAAATAAAACAGTTTGAATATTGGAAATACACCTCCCATTGAGATACACAGAAGCTTAAAAGGTTTTTTCGAAATGTTTTAATTGGGAAAACTTTAAATTTGAGATTTCAAATGTTTTATAAAGTTTTAAAATGTTCAGGCACATCCAAAAGCTCCAGGGTCACAAGCCTAATAAACTTGTAACATGATGTAGATAAAGAAAATAGATTCTAAGAAAATTTGCAATTTTCAACAATTTGCCTTTTTGGTATTTTTTCTCTATTGCGCTGTAGTTTGGTTACAGATGTACTCATTTAGTTTGGGACTGAGGGCAAAGGTTCCTTTCAGCCAATGACTGGTTGCTAAGATAACCTGAAAGTCAACAACCTGGTTAAATTTTAAAACGGACACAACTGCTAAGTTAAGTTGACTGATTGTTTTATGGTGAAAATTTGCAGTCAATTAGTGTTTTTTTATGTACAAACAGTGTACAGGTATGGGATCCATGGGGATACCCATTACTTAGAATGCTTCAAATTACGGAATGCCATCTCCTCCCATAGACTCCATTTTATCCAAATAATCAACATTTTTATAAATTTTTCTCTGTAATAATAAAACCGTAGCTTGTACTTGATCCCAACTAAGATATGATTAATCCTTATTGGAGGCAAAACCAGTCTATTGGGTTTATTTAGGGGCATATTTATCAATGGTTGAATTTCGAATTGAAAAAACTTCGAAATTCGAATTCAAAAAGACCAGCCGAAATAAGTAAATTATTTTTTTTGTTTGAATAGGTCCGTTTTTGATCGAATAGGTCTGTATTCGGCCGAATTCGAATCGGACGAATTGAAGGAATAGCGCATTCCATCGAATTTGATTCAAAGTAAAAAAAAACGTTGATTTTTCAAAGTCCATCAATTGACTCTAAATAGGTGCTAGGAGGTCTCCCATAGGCTAAAACAGCAATTCATCAGGTTTTAGATGGCGAATGGACAAAGTAGAATTTTTAAAGTGACAGTACATGATAAATTTAGATATTTGAATATTCAATTTTTTTTTCAAATTTGATTTGAATTTGAACTATTCCCTAGTCTAAGTACACAAAAAATAGCTCGAAATTCGATTTTTTTTTTTCATTCGAAAATTCACCTCGACCTTTGATAAATCTGCCCCTTAATGTTTACATAATTTTCTAGAAGACTTAAAGGGCATGTAAAGGCAAAAAAATAAAATCCCATTTTTACTTTCTTTAATGAAAAAGAAACCTATCTCCAATATACTTTGATTAAAAAATGTGTACAGTTTTTATAAGAAACCTGACTGTATGCAGTGAAATTCTCCCTTCATTTACTGCTGTGGATAGGAATTGGCAGATGGTCCCTAACTGCTGAGCAGGGAAACAATCATACGTATGAACAGCAGGGGGAGCCCCCACCTTACTTCCCAGTAATGCAGAACTCAAGCAGCTTTGTTTATGATGATCCCTAAGCAGCTCAGACCACACTGAGCATGTGCACAGTCTTAGTCTTGCAAAGATGTTTAACAAAGTTACAAGATGGTGACCCCCGTGGCCAACTTTGAAAGCATAAATTATTTGTTTGATTAGGCTTGTGGTGCAGTAAGTTCATGTTTAGGTTTAGTATACAAAATACAGCATTTCTAGCGTTATTCTATTTTAGACTTTACATGCCCTTTAAGGTATGACAATACAATGCTGAGTGATATGTTGGCGCTCTAAAAATATTTGATAATAATAATAATAATAATAATAAAGATCCAAATTATGGAACGATACATTATCCAGAAAACCCCTGGTCCCGAGCATTCTGGATAGCAGGTCCCATACCTGAATATTAAACATAGGGCTGCTGAATGGAGAAATGCCCAGCTTATTTTACTGTTCCCCAGTCATTATTCAAATACATCTTAATAATTCCACACATTTTCAGCTTCACAAAAATGATTTACTTAGCCCCCACTGTCAGCCTTCATCCCATTCTTGCTTTATCTTCTTACAGCGCCGGTTGTTAATGATAAAATCATACAGTGAGACATGCAAATAACACTAGAGCTATGAAGGGGAAACAGCATTTCTCTGCATTTTTATGAAACATGGGTGGTTTACACAGCACTGGGGCAATGTAATAAAACTTCTGATCCGCTGAATATTTGAAGATGTTGCCTATTGTTTTCCCAAGAAAGAGAGACTCATACTGCTCGCCTTCAGATGATAACGAGCATATTTAAGGCATCAGTGAAGGCAAAAATATTGCTAAAATAAAGAATTCAAAAGTTTACAGAATTTAACACAATTTAAAAAAAAGTCAGAACTTGAGGAAAATCGAGGAAAGGGGAGCCCCTTGCATGTTCTACACGTACTACTGTATTAGCAAAGCTGCTGTATTGTATACCAGAGAAAGAAGCTCTTTGCAACTTAGGCGCCACTAGACCTTCATATTTTATATTCCCTTTGAATTTGTTGTATAATTACTTCTTTTTGGTGTGTTTCTCTGGCTTCTAGGAGGTGGTGCTGGCATCTGCTTTGGATTAAACAAAAATTTGAAGAGTGGCTTTGGGTTAACCTCTTTGTGGTTAAACATTTGGCAGACCCCTACACCTTTAAACATAACAAAAGACAGTATTAACATTCACCATCCTATACTGTAGCTCCAGTATTATCCATGGAAATAAATATTTACAGTATCTCCAAATCTCTCTCTAACCCGCCGTCCAACTGGAACCTTCATCCACTTCAGCCATGTTCTTAGTAACTAGGGATGCACGAAATCCAGGATTCGGTTTGGTATTCGGCCAGGATTTGGTCATTTTCAGCAGGATTCGGGCGAATCCTTATGCCTGGCCGAACCAAATCCTTAAAAAAATTTTTTAGCCGCGCACTTTGTTCGCGCACTATTTTTCCCTCCCCCTCACTGATTTGCATATGCAAATTAGGGCTCCGTTTTGCTTCGGTATTTGGCTGAATCTTTCACAAAGGATTTGGGGGGGTTTGGCCGAATCCAAAAAAGTGGATTTGGTGCATCCCTTTTAGTAACAGGTGAAGTTTTTAGACACAGAACACCAGCTGCATTAAAATCATCTCTTTATTTGGTAATCTTTAAAACCTTGAACAAAGCGCACAACAAATTAAACGTTTGAAGCGTTTCGTGGGTCAAGCCACTTCCTCAAAAGCCGTATTGGTTCAGTCCATGAGTAGAAAAAAAGAGCACTCGCTTGAATATTGGAACAGCGCACACAACAAACTACACGCTTGACACATTTCGTGGTAACAGTTGGACAGAGGTAGTCATTACAGTAGAACTTTAAGCAGGACCAGCCATGGTGCTAACACACATCAGTATGGCCTGACAAATTATCACGTAGCTGTAGCAGGGGATAATGACTGCAATGTCTGCTATACTGACAGTGAGTAGCTATCAGTGTCTGTTATTTTAAGTTATAAATGCCATGTTCTGATGTCATAATGTGTCATTTCTAACATATGTAAGGCTATCATTTATAGATGACTTATCTATATCATATATGGGGGTATGTATATATGGAGGCTACCATTAAAGGATAAGGAAAGTTAAACTAAAGAAGTAGGCTAGAAATATTGTACATTATGGGGCACATTTACCTAGGGTCGAATATCGAGGGTTAATTAACCCTCGATATTCGACCGTCAAAGTAAAATCCTTCGACTTCGAATATCGAAGTCGAAGGATTTACCGCTATTCTTACGATCGAACGATCGTTCGATCAAATGATTCGAAGGATTTTAATCCATCGATCGAAGGATATTCCTTCGTAGGGATGTAGCGAACTGTTCGCCGGCGAACTAGTTCGCGCGAACTTCGACTGTTCGCGTCCGCCGAATGTTCGCGAACGTCGCGCGACGTTCGCCAATTGGTGTTCGCGTTCGATTCGAAGTAAAATTTCGTTCGACCATTCGACCATTCGATCGCTAAAATCGAACGATTTCCATTCGTTCGAACGATTATAAGCATTCGATTGAATTAAAATCATTCGATCGAATAGCTTCGATCGTTCGATTCGAACGAAAATCCTTCGATCGTACGAATAAAATCCTTCGATCGTTCGATCGAACGATTTTATCGAGCGTTCGAAGTTCGCGAACTGTTCGCGAACTGTTCGCTTTTTTGCCGGTGTTCGCGAACGGCGTTCGCGAACACATTAACGGCAGTTCGCTACATCCCTATTCCTTCGATCAGAAAATTGTTAGGAAGCCTATAGGGACCTTCCCCATAGGCTAACATTGGCCTCAGTAGGTTTTAGGTGGCGAACTAGGGGTTTGAAGAATTTTTTAAAGAGACAGTACTTCGACTATCAAATGGTCGAATAGTCGAACGATTTTTAGTTTGAATCGTTCGATTCGAAGTCGTAGTATGAAGGTCGAAGTAGCCCTTTCGATGGTCGAAGTAGCCATATTTGACCATTCAAACTATTTTTCCTCTATTCCTTCATTCAAACTAAGTAAATGGGCCCCTATGTTTTAGGTTTCTGTACCAGCCTAAGGCAACCACAGCCCTTTAGCAGTAAAGATCTGTGTCTCCAAAGATGCCCCAGTAGCTCCCCATCTTCTTTTCTGCTGATTCACTGCACATGCTCTGTGCTGCTGTCACTTACTGAGCTTAGGGACCCACTCACAATATACAGTACACATAGAATAGAAATGTCACAATATAAGGCTGATTAGTAATTAATACACATAATTACTACATGGCAGCACAGAAACCAGTGCAATTAGCATCAGAATTGAATAATCAGCAAACCTGTAGCATCAGCTTATATTACAGCCAGGGAAGCTCATTTTCTGCTGGATAATTAGTGACGAGCCCTAAGCTTAGCTTCTCAACAGCCAATCAGAGCCCACTGAGCATGTGAGTGTCACAGACACTTTCCAAGATGGTGACCCCCTGTGACAAGTTTGAAGTCCTGGATCATTGCTGCTATTGACAAGCTCAAACTTTAGCCTCGTGCAATAAGTTTATTATATAAAACATGGCATTTTTAGCCCTAATAATTTTTAGGATTTAGTTCTCCTTTAACTGGTACCTCCCCAACAGTGGGAATGGAGGGGACAGGCCTTAGCTGTAAGAATTAGGAATGTAATGAAGTAATGCAATGAATCAAGACAGACACAATAAGCACTTTTCAGAGGATCCTCTCACATCTTCGCACACACAGCGGTATATTTATCAATAAGTGAAGTTAGAGATCGCCACATTCCCCTATATTGAAATTACGCCACTTTCCATTCATTTTTATTGGATTTTGAAAGGCGCATTTATCAAAGAATGAACTTTCACTTTCACCCATTAATAAATACTCTTTTAGAAATCCCATAGTAATAAATGGAGAGTGGCGGAATTGCACTCTAAAGGATGGTTGTGACCTCTGACTTCACTCTTTGATAAATATACCCCACAGTGTTCTGTCTTCAAAAAGCCTCCAATACCCATATCATGTTGAAATGCATTAGCAAAGTATGAGTAGCTGTTGGCAGAGACTCTACTCCCAAAAGCATTTTTCCCCTATTTCTCAGCATACAGTGCATGAGCTTATCTCAAGCGATCCCCCTAACTCCCCTGGGGCTCTCACTTCTGGAGCAAGCTAATACCAAAACTCACCTATTAGTCCTAATTAGGAACAGTCTCCCACCTGGTCTGCTGACATCTGTACTGCCTGCTAATGATCTTAGGCCAAAACCTTAAACCTCTTCCTTATACCTGTATATTGGGATGAGCAAATTTTTTCACCTTGTTTCACTGTGGAAATGATGCCCATAGACTTGTATGGCGTCAAAAAAATTTGCTGCGTGTCAAAAACTTTTTGACACCCACAGACTTTAATGGGCGGTGAATTTTTGTTGAAACGAAACAGGTCAAATTCGCCCATCCCTACTTATATATGCTCCTGAAGGGGAATTACCCTACTGGCCAACCTTAAAGGAAAGGTTAAAACTAAGTAAGCCTTATCAGAAAGGTCTATATAAATACACCAGTAAATCCTCAAAGTAATGCTGCTCTGAGTCCTCTGTCAAAACAAACAGCACATTTCTTTCCTTCTATTGTGTACTCATGGGCTTCTGTATCAGACTAACTGTTTTCAGCTTAAACCTCCAGGGCTAGGGCTTGAGCATGCTCAGTTTGCTCCTCTCCCCCTGTAATCTGAGCCCAGAGCTATGAGTGAGCAGGAAGAGACTCAGGCAGGAAGTGATGTCACACCAAGCTAATATGGCAGCTGCTATCCTAAACAAACAGAGAGTTTCTAGAGCTATTTACTCAGGTATGGTAAAACATTCTACAGAATAAATATAGCATTCTATCTTGCACTATTGCAGCTAATCTATTGGCAATAAAATGCCTCTGTAGCTTTCCTTCTCCTTTAAGGGTTAGTACCACCTTCTGCTTTAACTGAATATTGACTATTTACATTTGAAATATATATATTTCACCTCCTTGTGTGCATACTCACACACACACACACATATACTGTATCTATGCTATAAAAAATAATATATAACAAAGTACACGTATTAGGTACTTTGAACAGAGAATGAAGACTTCTGCTACTTACTGTAATACATTTCAAACCTCATCTGACTGAGCAATTCTTTCAGTCTCCTCAAATTCACCTTTTCTTGTCATGCTGAATATGTTTCAGATTTATAAGCAGGTGAATAGCAAACTCTTTTTTATCCGCAGAATTCTGAAAAACAAGTGGAAAGTTGAACTGGAAACACAACAAAACCCGAGGCAACATGACCTCTGAGATTTACTGTCAGTAGAGGAGGGCGGTATTTGCAGTAGAGATGAGAGCACCACATCGCTCATTTTTTATTTACAACAAGGGGCAGCATTTCGAATTCGCAATAAAGGAAAATTATGTTACTGCTGATAACAAACTAAATGTGTTAGATCCATTTTAAAGAAAGAGATAAAGGCAATTAATAGGAATCCCGTTAACTATATGAGGCAACTGTTTCCTTGTGTGAGACAAAAATGACTCAATGGCTTTTCATCAAGGGAAGAAGAATTGTGATCAGCTCAACTTCAATATATTTTCTAATGTTCCAAATGCAAGGTATTGATTAAATGACACTAATGTGTAAAAGAAGAGTAGTACCTACCTGGAGGAAGACATGAGGGGGGAGGGGGGTTCTTGAAGACACACTGTGATACCATTTGTTTGAGGTCACCCTACTTTAATAAAATTAGGGACTGATAACATTAATATTATGAAGTGCAGAAGTTTTCTTTTTTTTGTTGGACATGTTGAGATGTAGGTGACCCAATGGTATTATCTCTCCTACTTCTCAGGAAGTTCCAGGTTTGTAAGCTATGTTTCGTCAGTGGGAGATTTTCAGATTGGCACAGGGGTGTATTCACTAATCCCTGTCCCTAGTTCATATGAAGAGAATTACCTCACGGCTGATCCTGTTTGGTCTTAACCTACTACCAGTGGACAATGTGTTAGGAACTTGAAACTTACCAATGTCAAACTTTGGAACCTAAGGAGACCAGCAACCTTAGAGAAGATGTACAGCCGGGAGCTTTTCTTAAAGTACATTAATTGGAATTGTGACTCAGACAGTCCAGCTCATGGAGTAGCTTTTGTTCCACAGAGTAGAAAGAGTGTGGAGTTAGATATTCCCAGGTGACACTTGTCTAAAGGTGGCCATAGACGTAACAATTACGATCTTTCTTGGAAAAGATGTTTCCAAGAAAGATTGTTTGCTTCAATACACACGTGTAGAGCTAAATCATCAGATATAATAGAAACAATAGAATTCTACCTGTATCTGACGATTCAGCACTAACAATGGCTGATGTTTGGGTTCTTTCAAAGGCACCCAATCAAAATTTTCCATCCAGCCCGAATGACGAGCCGACCGATATCCAAGTCTTCTGCTAATATCGGTCTGCTCTTTTCCCACTATACACGCACCGAATATCGTAAGAAAATTAGTTTTGTGCGATATTATCTGTGCGTCTATGACCACCTTAAGTGTAGGGACCAGTCCTTCAAAACCTTAGTATTTCCTACTTGTAAAGGTACAGAAACTGTATACTCTTGTTAATCTACTAGTGCCTCAATGATGTTGCACTCAGAAAGTACCTTATCCAATTGACTGTGGGTAAATAAACCATTTCAGATTGAGAACAAAAAGCATCTAATTCTTAACGTATTTGTGAGAGTTACAGTTCAGCAGCATCAAATGCAGGTAACGTGTCCTGTAACAGTTACTGGTCAGCAGCTGTGCCGTTTGTTTGACTTCCCCACTATACTCATTACAAAAGGAAAAAGAAAGGCAGGAATTATCTAAATCGGAACTTGATGGATTTATGACTTTTCCCAAACTCAGATGGTATTTACCTATAAGTAGCCAGTATTACATTTGTGAAATATGAGTTATTTTGCAATGATTTAAATCTAAAAATTGCATGGCTGCACAGCTGCTTAATTTTTTTTTTAAAAAAAATGGTTGGTTTCATTTTGGAATCTTCTTAGTTGTCTCCAAGGGGCAGATTCACAGACGCATCACATCACTTCGCCTGGCGCACATTCGCTACCACTACACTAATTCAATAATATGCGAAGTTGCGCCATGGGAGACGAACGATGGCGACCTTAAGATATCGATATTTCGGCAGTGCAAGCATTTCATAGCGAAGATGCGCTAGAGTTCGTATGTGCCTAGCAAAAATTCGATAGTGATTTTGCTCTTAGGTCAATGTTGGTGCAAAACCTTGAAGTTATCACTTTTTCTTACAAATGTCCAGGGAACCTTAAACAAGAGAGTTAATATAATGCCCTACACACGAGCCCACTGTAAAATGAATGTTCCATATGTTATGAAATGTCTGGAGAAAACCCGTTACCCAAAAAAAGTAAGTTAGGACTTTTGCAGGCAATCCTGCTTAAAAAAGGGAAAAGTCTCCAGCGTTCTTTCAACTTTAATGCATTTTTGGTTGACAGGATATGATGAATATTGAGGAAGATGTAGCTTCTTTTTAGCGCTTCGCCTGGTCTGAGATGGCAAAGTCAACTCTGGCGAAAGAGATAACGTTCAGTAAAATCCGCACTTTACTGAATTTGCAGAGTAACGACCTTTGGCCACAGCGAAAACTCGCCTGCCGATAGATTGCTAACGAACGCTACTGACAGTCTCTTTCACTAACTCCCATAAACTCGAAATTTGAAAATTTTAATTAAAATTTTATTAAAAAATTTAAAAAATTTCAATTCAGGTGAATAGGATCGAGCTACAAACCTGAATCAAATTCTAATAAAATTTGATTTGAGCTTTTTCACCAAAAAATTATATTTTTTTAAAAAGTCCACCAAACGACTCCAAATTGATTGTAGGAGGTCCCCGATAGGCTAAAACACCAATTTGGCAGTTTTTAGAAATTCAAAGGGACAGTACATAATCAATTTTGAAATTTTATTTTTTTATACTCAAATAGAATTTGGACTATTCCCTAGTCGAATTACACTAAAATAAACTCAAAATTAATTTTTTTAAAATTTAACCCTTGATAATCTTTCCTTTAGTCCTATAGTGGTAATATTCACTATACAGGGCCTGGACTCTTACCTGTACCTGGATTGCTTAACCCGCTTACTTACCTGCCTTAATATCTACCTGTGTTGCAATAAAGCTTATATCAAGTTGCAAGCATTAGTTCTGCTTCCGTCTCAGCTTTGTTTCTCCTTGGCTCTTACTCCAAATACTATGATTAGTGTTTCATGAAAATAACATTATACATCGTGACGCTACTACAGTACTTACACAGAATTTATACAACTTGTGTTGTGTTCTGTTAAATGGAATAATGTATTGACAGGCTCTGAGAACCATTTAACACGGGATGAGCACTCTGATCTTTCAGCTGCTTTTCATGTTTCAGATGTTTTCCCCATTTTCATT
This sequence comes from Xenopus petersii, assembly GCA_038501925.1. Classification (NCBI taxonomy): domain Eukaryota; kingdom Metazoa; phylum Chordata; class Amphibia; order Anura; family Pipidae; genus Xenopus; species Xenopus petersii. The sequence goes on from CM076675.1 coordinate 166,085,376, forward strand.
GTTTTTTTTTTAGAAATAGCTTTTAGGTGCAAGCTCGGCAAGTTTGTGTCTAAGATTAATGTCAGGATTGTGCCATTAAAGTTGTATGTGAGCTCTAGAAGTCAGCTTTGTATGGGTTTGATTAGCTTGCTGCTAATTGATAGGGTTTTATGAGTGTAAGCTTAGAAGGTCACCTTCAATACTGGCTGCTCAAGCTGAAATTCATTGGTAAATACTGACAGCTGTAATTTCTCATAAAAGGGGTACTTGGGGGTATTGTTCATTTACACTTGGGCAAGATCTTGATTATGTGTACAAGTCTGGAAAATATTTGACTACTGTCAATAAAAGATGATACACAGAGTAAAACATTTATGGAATGACCTTCCTGCTGTATATGGCGGGGCATTAAAAATGTATGTGACAATATATTGAATTGAACTTAAAAGAAAACAACACATTTAGGGGCACATTTACTTAGCTCGAGTGAAGGATTCGAATGAAAAAAACTTCGAATTTCGAAGTTTTTTTTGGCTACTTCGACCATCGAATTGGCTACTTCGACCTTCGTCGACAACTTCGGTTCGAACTAAAAATCGTTCGACTATTCGACCATTTGATAGTCGAAGTACTGTCTCTTTAAAAAAAAAACTTCGACCTCCTACTTCGCCACCTAAAATCTACCGAGCATCAAGGTCTCCATAGGCTTTCTAGCAAATTTCTGATCGAACTAACGAATTTCGTTAATTAAACCTCGATATTCGACCAATAGTAAATGTGCCCCTTAGTGAATAGAGCACACATTTAAACTGCTGTTCCAACTATATTTTATTTTTTACTGTATACATCAAACAAATGTAGGGGCCCATAGGGAGTTAATCCGTCCCTATGGCTTTAAGGCCCCTCCCTTTTCTCAGTTACCAGGCAAAAAATCCTGTGTAGCTCAGTGTTATTGGCCAAGAGGGGTAATGACAACTTCCTGCCTCACTGCACTATAGTGTGTGTAAGGCATGGCCTCTTCCTCTTTGGCCTCTGGATGCTGATCCAGCTGGGTGTGCCCAGGGGAGCCTGGATATAGCAAGGCCCAGAAAGGCATGTGTCCAAGTCAGGGACCAGGCAACCCCGTGAATGAGGAATAGAAAATGGCAGGTGTAGCTCCCAGTACTAGTACACTCTAGGAGTGTAAGATAGTCAGGGTTCAGCTAAATAAGAGCAGTTCTGAGCTCCAACATAGGAGTGATAGATTGGAGCCAATATTGCCTGTAGTATAGGGATCCTAGCGGAGAGGGAATCAGGAGAGATTATTGCCCTGAGGTTGATCCAGAGACCACTACCGGAATATGTCACACAGGTGAAGTGGGATACCTGCCAAGTTTGTCCTAAGGGAGTGTCAGCACGTGTAAAGCTACATCTGATGTGACTGCACACTTTTCCTCTGATTCACTGTGATGTGAGTAAACCTGAGGTCATTGTCTCTGACTAATAAACAGTTCTTTGTTTGCATCATAAGAACCTCCTGGCGCCCAATCTTTTGTATGTTTGTATGCACAGTAGCCTGAGTGTTGTAGTTGCACTACACCTTAGAGGGAAAGCTTCCACATAGCGAAGGCCCAGATCCTGAAGGGAGAGTCCAATGTAACCCATGCTCTGCTCACTAGCTGGAAAGTGGTGTGGATAGCCCAGATTGGCATTACACAAATTATGAAGCAGATCAGGAGACCAGCGCACTCCCTTACCGTTTGATTACTGATGGGCGAATAAATTTGCATGTCACAAATTCTCTGCGAATTTCTGCATTTCTGCATAAATTTGCAAATCTCTAGCAAAAATTAGTCAGCAAAAATTTGCCTGTGTCAAAAAATTTTGGACGAGCATCCGAAAAGTCGCTCACGTCAAATTCGATGTGCGTCAACACTATTCAGACACTCGTTGAGTTTAACGCCAGCTTCAAAATTGACGCAAGTGACTTTTCAGATGCACGTCTAAGATTGGACTCGGGAGTCGATTTTGATTTTCACCATTTTTTCCTGCAAGTTTTTTGCCGTTTCGCAAATTTTTCCGCAAAACAGGAGAAATTCGCCCATCACTGCTTTTAATGTGTCAGTCCTTGGTTGAGCTTGTACAGGTATGGGACCTGTTATTCAGAATGTTCGAGACCTGGGGTTTTCAGGATAAGAGATCTTTCTGTAATTTGGCTCTTTATACCTTAGGGTCATGAATTTTATGGTGTAGTTTTTGTTTCCAAATTACACGGTTAATACAGCAAATAATTTACTCTATCGAGTAAAATTGAATTCCTGACCCAACAAGTGTATTTTTTTGGTTATTGTAATACTGGTGTGTGTAGGTGCATCTCAGGGCATTTTGCCTGGTCCAGTGCTGCACTATGGAACTGTTTTCTGACAGTCTATTGTTTCTCCTACTCAACGTAACTGAAGGAGTCACAGTGGGACATGGATTTTTACAATATAGTGTTGTTCTTAGATCTACCAGGGAGCTGTTATCTGGTTACCATGCCATTGTTCTGCTGATGGGCTGCTGTGGGGGGGGGGGCGGGGGAAGGAAGGGGGTGATATCATTCCAACTTTTGGTGCAGCAGTAAAAAGTGATTGAAGTTTATCAGAGCACAAGTCATATGATTGAAGGCATCTGGGAAACTGGCAATATGTCTAACCCCATGTCAGATTTCAAAATTAAATATAAAAAAATATTTTGCTCTTTTGGATTTCAGTGCAGAATTCTTTTGGCGCTGCACTATTAACTGATGCATTTTGCAAAAAAAACATGTTTTCCATTACAGGATCCCTTTTTAGTCTACTAGAAAATCACGTAAACATTAAATAAACTCGAAAGGCTGGGTTTGCCTCCAGTAAGGATTAATCATATCTTAGTTGGGATCAAGTACAAGTTACTGTTTTATTATTACACAGATAAAGGAAATGATTTTGAAAAATATTGATTGTTTGGGTAAAATGGAGTAATGGGAGATGGTCTTTCTGGATAACGGGTTTCTAGATAATAGACCCCATTACTGTACATGCTTTGCACTCACTGCTTTGAAGTACATTGTGACATCATAATGTACATGCGATGACAATTCCATGGCATTGCAATAATTCTTAATGCCTTTCTGTGTTTAAATGGCCATTTCACCAGTGGACTAATTGCCACGTTGACTTGTATATATACAGATTCTGCCTAAGCTTTACTTTGTTACTTTATCATAGTTTTGACCATTGCCTGCTGTCTAGCCATAATTGTAGCCACCTGGCCAGACCTTTTTTTTTTATCCTTGGTAAACAATCGTGCCCCTTTGCTCCTCCAGAACTCTTTCTAGGCTCCTCCTGGCGGCAAGCGGAGCTGAGACCACTTGTTCTGGATTTAGAGTGCCAATCATGACACCTTGTCTGAACTCACTCCACTATTCCCATTCCTACTCTGAAGTGTGCAGGTTCCCTGTTAGTATCTGCAGCAGATAACACTTTATAGTCAGGCCAAGAGCTTCATATTGCTCCTCCATAACAGTAACCTCCTTTTAGGACTTCGCCTTTTCCAAAATGCCAATGGCATTTTCAATGCAGTCCTGCAAGTCCAATTTGACTATATTTTAATGTCTAATGTCCTGTTGCTTTCCTTGTGGAAATGTCAGTCTGTAGCCATGTTAATTGTTCTTCTTTGGAGATTGTGTAGTGAAACTTTATCTTGACCCTTCCAAGTAGTGTGCCATACAGCACTAATTTTAGGGATGCACCGAATGCACTTTTTGTGATTTGGCTGAATCCCCGAATCCTTTGTGAAAGATTCGGCCGAATACCAAACCAAATCTGAATCCTAATTTGCATATGCAAAGGAGCGGGAAAGGAAAAAGTGTGAACATTTTTTTCACTTCCTTGTTTTGTGATTTCTCGGCCGTCCCTAATTTACATATGCAAATTCACATTTGGTTTGGCCAGACACAAGGATTCGGCCAAATCCAAATCCTGCTAAAAAAGGCCAAACCCTGGCCATTTCCCGAATGAATACTGGATTTGGTGCATCCCTTGATAATTAACACTGCATTACTTTGTATGACTTCATTTCAGAAAGGTCTCACATTATAGCATTAATTAAATGGTCCTTAAAGGTCCTAAACATTGCCAACAAGGTGGATGAGAACTAGATATTTTTGCAGCATTTGAGTAATGATAAACAAAAGGCCATTCTAGCTAAGGCCTCTGATACCCAACCAAACAAGTTGATAATCCTGTTTTGCTAATCCTAGATGAGTTTTAGGAGAGTGGTTTTCTGCTCAGCTCTAGCCTAAGAAAACCCTACATGCCTTCTTGTTTTCTTTAATAAAGCTCCAGCAGACTGAACAAGGTTAAGTCAGTGTTGGTAACATATTGTAGCCCAAGGTAGCATAACATAAAGTAAGTTCTTGCCAATTCCATAGGAGCTCCAAGTTCAGAATGAAATTGAGCTTTTAATTAGATTCTCTAGAGAGGGACAGACTGGATTCCAGGCATAAGCTGGGAATGGTCTTCTCTCTGCTTTTATGTGTCCTTCCAGCTTTCTATGTATTTTACTGGAAATTAGTTACAGAATCAGCTAGATTGTTGCAAGAACCAAGCACATAGATTTGAAGTATATCATTTACTGCAATGTCTGTAATCAGGGTTGGACTGGGGAGGTTGACTGCTGTCCCAGGGCCCCCCTCCACCCCCCACCCCCCTACTGTGACACGCCGAGCCGCTCGGAGTGCATGCGCAGCCGGCGCCACTCGGTGCGGTGCTGAAAAAAACATTTCTTCGTAGTCAATCCCAATATTGGAAGTATGGGACTGGCCCCGCGGGGGCCCATGAGGGTCGGGGCCCACCGGGTTTTTTCCCCCGGTGTCCCACCGTGCCAGTCCGACATTGTCTGTAATTCAAAATTTGCACCAAACCCAAGGCAAGACAACTGAAGGTTGACAAAAAAAAAAAATCACATCAAATTTTTATGGCTACAACTATGAGCAGTAAGTTCATTAGGCCATGTTTGTACAGACCAATAAATGAACAAAACTATTTTGATATAGTAAAAAATGTAAATATATATATAAATATACAATATATTTTACAATAAAGATACAGGTATGGGACCTGTTATCAAGAATGTCCGAGACCTGGGGTTTAGGGGATCTCTCTGTAATTTTCATAACTTAAGTCTATTAGAAAATATATAAACATTAAATAAACCCAATAGGCTGGTTTTGCTTCCAATAAGGATTACTTATATCTTAGTCGGGATCAAGTACAATGTACTGTTTTTATTATTGCAGAGAAAAAGGAAATCAGTTTTTAAAATTTGAATTATTTGGATAAAATGGAGTCTATGGGAGACGGCCTTTCCATACTTATAGATCTCATAAGTCCCATAAAGGACTTAAATCCAAAGCATCTGGGTTTTTGTCACCTGTCTGTGGTAGGTGTATAATAATATGGAAAGCACAAATTTATCTAGAAAGAAGAAACACATATTGGGGCCAAGCAAGGAATACAATGAGAGTAAAGAGCAAAAACTAGAATACCAAGAATAGCAGAGTTCAAAGACAAATAGTACTAAAATAGAATACATTTGCAAAGGCTGCCCTCTGGAACAGTCAAATAAATATTTCGGAAATAATTCAAAATGAAATATTTAGCTCACCTAAGAAAAGTATAATATGTCTCTATGATGCTTCAAGACAGGAACAACACAAACAATTATAGTATACATTTAGGTTTAAGAAGTGAATGAATAGATTTTCGAAGTAAAACCTCTGGTGCAGTCTACCCACCAAGCTCTCCATTCAACAGTGTGAAATGTAATATGAATTGGTTTTGGTGGGGAGAGAGGTCCAGAACTCAGGAAACCCACCACAGAAATCGAGAGACCTATGTCATAATGAACTTTCAGACTTGATTGCAGATCAGTCAAAGTAAAAAATTCACCAACACCTCACATTAACACAACTTGACAGGGAGAAGTGCAGTGGAAATGTAGCCATTGATGGATAATGAGAGAGTCAGAATATAGTCAGATGAAAATGCAAGGTTGGGGCAGGCAGCACAGTCTCAAAAGCAGAGATTAATTAGTGGTCAAGGCTGGCAGCAAGTAGTACAGGGCAGGGACAGGCAAGGGCAAAGCCATAATCAAACAATAGAAGAAATGGACAATGGAGAGAAATGAAAACAACGCAGGAATTTAATCAAGGCTGCTTGGTCTTTTAAAGGCCACAGGCAACAACTGCACATTGTGGACAATAAAGTGAGTGCATCAGTGGCTGATGGAAGTAGATAAATGGCTGATTTAGAGTAACAATGGGAGACGCAAAACATAGTCAGGTAAGGAAGCAAGGTTAGGGCATGCAGTACAGATTCAAAAGTAGAGATCAGTCAGTGGACAAGGCTGGCAGCATGTAGTAGTGGGCTTGATCTGGTAAGGTGCAAAAAAAGGAGAACTTACACTCGCACACCCTGGCCGTCCGAAGTATCACGAACTCCAGGTGCTAAATGTTAGAGGAATTGGACGACCTCAAAATCAGCGTAGACACAGGAACAATTTTTCGTTCTGGCCTATATGTATGCACTTGCACTTTGTGTCATTAATTGATTGTAACATGTTTTACTAATTAACTTAATTGTCATGCTTTTAAATTTGTATGTGCACTAATATCCGGTATGCTTGAGAAAGGGGTCACGCCCCGAAACGTTGCATCCGCAAATAAACGAGCAAGGTTAAATCCTGCTTGATCTGGTAAGGTCAAAATCATGGTCAAACAATAGTAGAATGGAGAGGAATTAAAACTACCCAGGAATGTTATCAAGGCTGTTCGGCTGGACCTTTTAAAGGTCTAAGGCAGCAACTGCACATAGAGTATGTGGATAATAAATTGAAGGTGTCTGTGGCAGATGGAACTGAACATACATCTGTTAAGATGGAGCAAGTACTGTTCCTTATGAAAATGTAGTACTCAACTCAAAATTCTACCCACCCAGAAATGTAAAAACATGGACTTCATTATCAACATTAGAAGGCTGATTTAGAAACGGTCAATCTGAAAATGTATTATTTAATTAAGAATAATCACTCTTCTCCTTCAGATTGACCACATTTTTGTTATTTGTCCCTGGTATTTTATAACCTATAGGCACATCAGCAGTTCAATGTATTACAAGCTAACTTCAAGGACAAGATCACTAATGAATTAATTGATATTAATGAGCATCTATATTTAGTGTAATGTATCAAAACAAAATACTTTGTATTACTTGATGATACAGCTAGAAACAGTCTCACTGCTATTACAAACAGAAATAAAAAACAATTTATAATCAGTTATAAGATGAACAAGTGGCATTGCATTGTGATCATTTCTTGAAAAATTTAATTTTTAATGTATTTTTCTGGATTTTATATTGAAAAAAGTATTCCATCAGCAACATTGTACATCCAACCTAAAAAACAATTATACTTTCTTATTTTAATATTCAGGAACAGTAAATAGATTATAGGATTAAGGAAATCTTCCACTTTTGTTGGCTGCCCCTTTAGAAAAGCCTAGGAAAGTTAAATTACAGGATTCAGCTTGTAGAGACTGATTACAGTTGTTTTCCTACTGATCCCGATAACGTATGTATAATGGAAGATTAAGCATTCCGCAATACCGCATTTGAAAAAAGCGGACTTAGATTTATCAATTAATTCAATACGGAAGAAACCTGCCCTCCTTGTGTTCCTGCTACTGTGTGATAAGGGGTTTAATGCAAACCAATAATCTGCACTCGTACAGGTAGATATCCTCGTATCACTCACAACCAAGCCAAATTAACATGGGATTGAAATTTCAAACAACGAAAATACATTTTTAGCATTGGCTGAGAAATTATTAAAAATTGTGACATACAGAATTTTTTACTAGCATTATACTTTAATCTCACAAGAGCCCCATGATATAATTAAAGGGGCTAATTATTGAAATATAATTATAATTTATGACGTGGCAAAAAAATGCAAAAATACTTGTGAAACCTCTAATAGTCAGGATTTATTAAAGAAAAACACAAATCACTAGGGATGGTCTCAGGCAACTTTATTTCTTTTCCCAGCTTATTAAAATATTCAAGATGTTCATACTACGCACTACATTTATCAACACTGAGCCTCATTTGCCAGTTTTTTAGTTTAGTCAAATTATTCTGGAAAGTGGCAGCACCTTCTGTTCCATTAACCGACACTCTTTGTAATCTGTCCTCTAGCCAGTTCTCTGTACAAGTACACATATTAAAATATTCCAGGCCAATATTCCTTAATTTAATCTTTTAGCACTTCACTATATAAAATGTTTTAGTAAAGTCTAAGTAGATCACATCCACTGTCATCTGACAGTCTAGATTTCTGCTTGCCTCACGTTCCAAAAGCAAACCTACCACTGATTTTAGACTAACAGGACTATATTTTTCAGGCTAAGAATTGGATCCCTCATTTAATAGTGGTAATTAGCAGTTTGTCTCTCAGCATCAGACTAGACCTCATGGAATCCTGAAGAATTCTGACCCTCACATAGCAAAACTTGTTTAGTACCTTGGGATGAATATCATTCAGTCCTGAGCCTTTGCTTACCTTTACATGTCCTAGCATCTTTTTAATTTCCTCCTGAATCACCCATGCATCAATACTGATATGATTAGAATTTAACATTAGAATTTAATTAGAATTAAACAGTGTATTCAGCATTCAAGTTTTTTTTAGTTTTTTTTTAAGTCTGTAATAATGAATGTAACAATGGGATTTTCTTTGCAACAAAATGCTGAAAATTATGTTTGCGACCATTTCTTATCACAAAAATAATTTGATATTTTTTTCTGATTTAAGGTTTTTATAAATATGCTAAGAAAAAGTGTGAATGGTAAAAAATGATTTCATTTCATTTTTTGTATTTATTTTTAATTTTATATTTGATAAATAGACTTCCCTCTGAATCTAAAAGTGGATTGCATGCAAGTAAGTACATGTAATAAACCCTCCACCAAAACTGAAATTCATAGTAGAGAGATAGATCTAGGGAAATAGTCTGTTTGCCATATAATAGGGTTTCCCAAAGGAATGACACTACTATAATGCATTAGAATTGGTTGAACTTAAAGTGGACCTGTCACCCAGACATACAAATCTGTATAATAAAAGTCCTTTTAAAATTAAGCAAGAAAACCAAATTCTTTTTTTATTTAAGCATTCATAGCTGTTGTAAACTCATTTAAAAATCTCAGCTGTCAATCAAATACTGCCCGCCCCTCCTTTATGCCTAGGCATAGAGGTGGGGCAGGCAATTACCGTCACTTTCCATTCAGCACTTCCTAGATGCCACTGCTCTCCCCACTTTCCCCCTGTTCTCTTAAGCATTTAATTGTGTAGCCAGGTCATGGTGATGGACATCAGGTCCCCCATTCTGGTGCACAAACAAGATTCTGAGATGATACAAGACTTGTCTTAATAACAGTGTCCACAAAATGGCTCCTGCCTGCTTGCTATAATTATAGTTCCCAGACAGAAGTAAACAAGATTCAAATAATTTTTGCAGTGTAAAATTAAAGTTAATTTTGCGTGACTAACATTATAAAATAAGATTTGGAATATTTTTTTTGTGTGACGGGTCCCCTTTAATGCACTAGTGAATTTGTCAACCTTACTAACTATTAATTTGAAGTTTTAATGACTATATTTATCACTTTTGACAAAAACACGGTATGCAAACTGTAATTTTTTAATTACTAAATACATTTTAATAAGTAAATAAGATTTAAGAAAAATAAATAAAAGTAATGACATAACTTTCTTTGTATATATTTTTTAGAAATGGCACAGAATAAATGATAACTTCTGTGGACCTAAAAGCTAATACTGTAATTGTCATTTTTTTAATTAAAAATTAATTTTAACTGATTGAACAAAAATTTGGATTAAAATTGACATTTGAAAAAAATGCTATTATTTTTACAAGTCCGACTAAAAAAAATCTTTATAATGAAATAGCTTAAATGTTGAAAATGCACCTCATACTGGCTTCTATAGAAACCAGATTTTAGCCAGAATATATTTTTTAATTTGAAATTTTGAGATTTTTCACTATATAAATCTTGAAAAATCCAGGTCCGGAACATTTGGGGGCCCATTTACTTAGCTCGAGTGAAGGAATAGAAGAAAAAAAAACTTTGAATTTCGAATGTTTTTATTGGCTACGTCGACCATTGAATGGGCTACTTTGACCTTCGACTACGACTTCTACTTTAAATCGAATGATTCAAACTAAAAATCATTCGAAGTACTGTCTCTTTAAAAAAAAAAACTTCGACCCCCTAGTTCGTCACCTAAAACCTACCGAAGTGAATGTTAGCCTATGGGGAAGGTCCCCATAGGCTTTGCTATATTTTTTAGGTTGAAGAAAATTTGTTCGATCAATGGATTCAAATCCTTTGAATCTAACGATTCGAAGGATTTAATCTTTCGATTGAACGAATTGCGGTAAATCCTTCGACTTTGATATTCGAAGTTGAAGGCTTTCAATTCGGCAGTCGAATATCGAGGGTTAATTAACCCTCGATATTCGACCTTAAGTAAATTTGCCCCTCGAATTCAAAAAAATTGATATTGCATTTGCCATAAAAATTTAATTAAAATTCAGAATAGTGATGAGTGAATCTATCTAATTTTGCAAAAATGTGCGAAACTGCAAAGAAATTGTGTAATGGTGAAACACATTGGGCATAAAATTTTTTTTACATGTTACACGCAACTAATTTTTACACGCATGCCCATTTTTTCTCACTCCAAGTGCATTAAAGTCAATGGACATTTTTCTTGTGGTGACTTTTTTGTCCTGACAACTTTTTTGTCCAATTGCATTAAAGTCAATGGGCATTTTTTTCTTATGGCGCCTTTTTTGTCTCTGGGACAATTTTGTCTTGGTGAATCCATGCCTGCCGAAAAAATTCACTCATCGCTAATCAAGAATTTTAATATATAGGCCCCAATATGGGATAACAATACTATCCCCCAAAAATTGTGATTAAACGATCATTTTTTCATTTTCATTTTAATTTTTCATAACATTTTGTTGTGATTGATAGCAAATTTACAGAAAAACTTGAATCAGAAAAACCGGATTACATCCATTTGTAGAAAGAATAAATTAAGTTATTCCTTTAAATTTTTACTGATTCAACTGTTTCAAGATTTTTGAAATTTGAGTTTAAAAAAGGTCATTTTCTTGAAGAGAGGGGATAAAATCAGTCTCCAGATATTTGTGTTAATAATGAACTTATTCAGCTCCCCAGGTGAACAAAGCACTACCAGCCTCACAAAGGATGAGCCATTTCTGTGCTAATGCAGTTTTCTCTACATGAATCAATATGAAGCATTTCATTCCCATTCACAGAGAAATAGAAAAGAATTGAGTTTTATGATAGATGGGTCAATATGACAGAAATTGGGTCAGACAGGTACAAGGGAATATTACAAAATCCTATTTATGTAAAGACCTATTTTAGCTTACCAGCTGATAATGTATTATATTTATCTGTTTATGTTGAACTTGCTTTCTCCCCAAAGCACAATGTGACCATAAAGTCCCTGCTATTTGAAATGGTAAATTTGTTTTGTTTGTGGTGTGGAGTCATTTCTTCAAGACAAAAATACAAAATAACACAAGTAAATGCTTGAGCAGAGCATCGATTTTCTATAATGCCTCCTACTCTACTTTCTCTTTCATTTCCTGACAAACTATCTTATTTCTAAAGGGGTCTCATAAAAATCTGGTCAGCAATTGGCAAGTTTTTCTGCTTTCTCAAACCAGTGCTCAAAATACCTTAGTTTGTTTGCTCAATAAAATAGAAAAAAAAATACTGCCATTTACTATTTGTGTTGGAAAAGGAATTTTGTAGGTTTAACATTGTGGACAGTAGTGCCAAATAAAGCTGACTGTACATAGTGATAAGAGAATTTTTTTGCCAAGTTTTTAAGTGAAAATGTTGCCCATAGACTCTAACAGACAGGGCCACCATCAGGGGGGCACAGGGGGTACCATTGTACCGGGTTCAGGCCGAAAAGGGGGGTCCGGCTGTGCTGCACTTTTTGAATTAGCCATAGAGTCAAATACCCGAACTGCCAAAGAGCTGAAGTCCCGAACCTCAGAAGTCTCGAAGATCCAAGTCCTGAGTACCAAAGATATGAAGCCCGAACAGACCGGAAGCTGCAAAAAGACCTGAAGCCACGAAAAGACCCAAAGCCACGAAAGGAGCCAAAGCTGAACCCCCAAAGCAGCGAAAAGAACCAAAGCCATGAAAGGAGCTTAAGGTAATTTACACTGAACACCAATATGTTTTTTTTTTAAATTATATTAAACACCTGGTCACCCATTTATTATGTTAATGCTAAACAGTATTTGCCCCTGGCCACCAAGTTTTTTTAAAATATTCTATGGGGCCCCTGACCACCAATGTTTCTTTTTAACTTGTAAGAGGGACTATGGCCACCAATGTTTTTTTTAAAACTTTAATGGGGGCCCTGGAGCCGATGTTTTTTGTAATTTATAAGGGGGCCCAAGCCCCCAATGATCTTTTTTAATTTGTTGGAGGGCCTTGACCACCAATGATTTGAAAAAAACTTTTATGGGGGGCCATGGCACCAATGTTTTTTTATAACTTATGTGTGGGAGGTTAACGTTTTTAGCGCTGGTGTCTTTGTGGCCTTTTTACTGTGGTGTGAGCTGGGCGGGATCTGGGATAGGGCTTGGGTGCTGGACTGGGATGGGAAGTCGAGGGGTCCCAGAAAATGTTGATGTACAGGGCCCCCATGATTTCTGATGGTCGACACCAATAATGGGTGAAAAATTTTGTTCCACTTCAAAATAATTTTGTCGGCCACAGACTTCAATGCATTTCAGCAAATTTTCGTCATTTTGTGAATTCTCAGCAATGCGAAATGGGTCATATTTTGCAAATCGCTATTTAAAATCAATGAGATTATCAGCCTATTTCTTCATATATAGCAAAGGTAAGAACGGTTAGTAGATTTGAATATGGATATCATCGAATAGCAAATTGTTAACCTGCACAGTGACATATTGTTTGTATGCTTCTATTGGTTATTTGTATGTTTTCATTATTTACAGTACAGAAAATCTATTTAATTAAAGGAGTACTAAAGATTAAGAAAGAAGTAGGCTATAAATATTTTACATTAGGGCATATGGACGTCTGCAACTTCACCTGCGGCCCCAGCACTTTCCCCGCAGTCAGTTGTGCCACTTTTATTTAAGGCATTTGGGTCAAACTTTATAGTTTTACTCAGTGCTGCCCCTGTTGAGTGATACTGTGCCTATAGGAGCAGGGGTATCCACAGCACCCAGCATCAATCGCCACAGTTTAGTTGCACCAAAAGAAACCTTTTGTTTTAGTGCAACTCAACTGGTGTGTTTGCTCCAGAAACACTTCTATAGTTTATATAAACAAGCTGCTGTGTAGCCATGGGGCAGCCATTCAAGCACAGGATACACAGTAGATAACAGATAAGTACTATTATAGTTTATATAAACAAGCTGCTGTGTAGCCATGGGGGCAGCCATTCAAGCACAGGATACACAGTAGATAACAGATAAGTACTACTATAGTTTATATAAACAAGCTGCTGTGTAGCCATGGGGCAGCCATTCAAGCACAGGATACACAGTAGAGAACAGATAAGTACTACTATAGTTTATATAAACAAGCTGCTGTGTAGCCATGGGGGCAGCCATTCAAGCACAGGCTACACAGTAGATAACAGATAAGTACTACTATAGTTTATATAAACAAGCTGCTGTGTAGCCATTGGGCAGCCATTCAAGCACAGGATACACAGAAGATAACAGATAAGTACTACTACAGTTTATATAAACAAGCTGCTGTGTAGCCATGGAGGCAGCCATTCAAGCACAGGATACACAGTAGATAACAGATAAGTACTACTATAGTTTATATAAACAAGCTGCTGTGTAGCCATGGGGGCAGCCATTCAAGCACAGGATACACAGTAGATAACAGATAAGTACTACTATAGTTTATATAAACAAGCTGCTGTGTAGTAAAGCACTGCGTATCTTGACAGCGCTATATAAATAAATGATGATGATGATGATGGTGTAGCCATGGGGGCAGCCATTTAAGGACAGTATACACAGTAGATAACAGATAAGTACTACTATATTTTATGTAAACAAGCTTCTGTGTTTGATTTTTTGGGGCAAAACTGGAATCTTTTGTGCAAAAAAATTAAAATAATTTATTTCTTATTTATTATACCCTGATGCTGCAAAAAGCCTGAATCAAAAAATCAGACCTGTTGAGGTCCTATATAACTCAATGGGGGATTTCTCATTAATAAATAGTGATGGGCGGATTTTTCACCTTGTTTCGCTGCAGAAATGACCCCCATAGAATTGTATGGCATTGTGGGTCAAAAAAAAAGATGTGCGTCAAAAACTTTTGCAGCGTGTCAAAAAATCTTGGTTTCCCATTCTTGTACATAGGCATTGTGAATTCAGCACCATTGACTTCTCTTGTGGACACTTTATAAAACCCAACAGAGCAAGAAAACCTTGTATCTGAGATCAAAGGGGTTGGTTATAGTTAGTAGAGTGTGATGAGTTCCTGGCAAAGCCAGTGTTGAAAAGGGATGTTGGGTCCCACCAATGTTATGAACCTCACCTGCCCGCTCCACTCTGTACAACATACCTTGTTCCTTGCACTAAGTTCTGGAAACTTATGGTTTCTATTCAGATCTTGTAAGGGTATCGGGCTGAGTCTGTAAGCCAATGATCTGTAGGCTCTGCAGGATTTTCTCTTGGTGTATGGCCCTTGAGTATGTATTGCCTAATATCACACCCTTGATCTTTGCAATGTATCATTCAGTTTCAATTTTACACAATTCCTGTCAAGGGTATTCAAATACACATACATATTTGACACACTTACTTTTGTCCTATTCTGTCTTTTAGGTTGGGTCAGTTGGACAACATCAGCAACCACTACCGCACTGAAGGCCATAGGACTTGGTGAGAATTCCAGAACTACCCATTCTTGTTGAATCCATGGACACAACTGATTTGCACCAATACCATCATCAAAGCCATCCCCACTGTGAAACGGCAACATTTGCACAAATCACAAAAAGTGGGTGCTTATTAGCATCCATCTTACTAGATAGCAGTGGAAGAACTTTGGGGTCATTTGCAATTACGCTGGGATTCTGGTTAAAAAAATCCCTGGTGTTGTGGAGAAAAAACATTATTTAATGCTTTAACAGTAACAACAAAAACAGGTTAGGTGAGAAGGAAAAGAAGAATAGAACAGAGAGAGAAGTAAAGCTAAGTAGGCTTTTGCAATTCATATCTATTTACTGTATACAGGCTGAGCATTCAGCCAAGTGTCCCAAATTGCATTCCACTTAGCTGGGCATGGTCTTAAAAAGTAGACCAGTTTTTGTTTGGGTAACACATCATTAATTCGTTTTTTCCAGAGAGTGAATTCTGGTATGACAAGAGACCCAAGTCTTCCAGAACACTGAGTAGACATACTTTTGGACATTGAATGTTTGAGAGGGCCAGTCTCTCGTTAATGTACCTTAAAACCTCTGACCAAAATAGTTTGAGGACCGGGCATTCCCAAAAGACATGAAAAAAAGTGTCTGCCCACTGCTAGGTTGCATTTTGGGCATGTATCTGGTACTAGGGAGTACAGTTTAGCCAGCGTGTGAGGTGTTAGGTAGGCCTGGTTAATGAATTTAATTTGGACAAGACTGTCCCTGACTGAAATTGTTATATCTTGGACTTGCTTTACGGAGTCTACCCACATTTCATCATCCAAGTCTGATATTTCGCTCTGCCACATCATTTTTACTAATAGCCAATGGATCAGTGTTGGCTTGCCACAGCAGGATACAGAACCCCAACAGTGTTGTTTTTAAGTCCTGCCTATGGAGGCAAGCTTCCAGGGAAGTCTCAGATACCTGCATGGGTCTAGCAGGGAACTGGGTGTAAAAAGCATGCCTGAGTTGTAAATAGCAAAGTACATGGCAGGGAACAGCCCAAAGTCTTCTCTAAGGGTTGTAAAGTGTTTTAAATCCCCATCTGTTACTATGTCCCTTAATATTTTTATCAGTGATGGGCGAATTTATTTGGCAGGCGTGAATTCGCTGCCCAAAAAAATGGACGCCAGCTCCAAAAAACCAGACGCCAATGCCGTTTCACAGCGAAGCAAAACGGCGCAAATTCACCATCACTAATTTTTATACATTTGACTGATATAATGTATCTGGAGAGTGCAGAGTTCCCCCACAGGGGTGCTCACGGGGACCACACCTGACAGGACCCCGGTTACAGGCAGAGGGCTTTCTGGGATACCCCAATGACTGTGTGCACATGGTTGGTAACACTGTAGTGGGGCAATGCGCCTCGATAGAGAAGCTTAGCCAAGGCTTATAGGGAATGTAGGGCTGCAGTCTCTAGCCTGGTCGCTGGGTCGTCCTCCTCCGCTATGAACCACCAGTGGACAAAAATTAATTGGCTTGCTAAAAACATGATAATTTTCATTAAAAACGGCACTTTGCACATTGCATTTCCTTTATAAATGAACTTTCATGGCTGCGCTATGAGTGCTATTTGGGAACAAATTATTTTTGGAACAGACTGGTTTTTGGGGTTGTTCTCTCAGATATGTTTCTTGGTCCTCTAGCTCAGTAAAATAGAAAATCTTTTCTGATCACACAAGGTTTGGGGGTGGAAAGGCATACTGTATTTTAAAGTTTAACCAGCAGCCTTGAAATCTTTTTACTAAATCTGTGTATCAACTTCAGTTATCTCTTCCTCTCAACCGGCATATTCATGGAGAATTCTTAGCTAGCAATGTTATGGCTTTCCTTGCAATGTTCTGCTGAAAGATCTTATTAATACGAGAAGTCGTTTATTCAGAGGTCACAAAGTTATGAGCTTTTTTTTTTAATTTCTTGCACAACGATTCCTTAGAACTCTTGCACTCTAGGCTTGAAAATACTAAAAATGGGTGCTCTAGTTCCTGAGCGCTGATCTCCCGCAGTGAAAGTTAATTAACTTGCATAAAGACATAAAAGAGCATTAGTCTACAAGTGCTAAACAGTGACAGCATAAACGTCAGTGGATACATAATCATGCTAGGGATAAAAAAGGAACTTTGTGGGTATATTATCCATACTGATAAATTGATAAATGTTCAAAAGTGTGTTTAAATTATGCAAGCTACACTCTTCTAATTTCCCATATGATATGAATTAAAAGAACCCCTTTGGGACTAAAGCTGTTTAGATTTAATGCTTACTTCAAGTTTATTTTGAAGGAGGCATTTCAGCTACTCTGTATTCTGTATGAGTGGTATAATAGTCTCTGGGAAGGGAGTGTGACTGTGGGATAGCAGGTATAGTAGGGAGAGATGGTGCCTATAGTAACAGTGGGATAATAGTCTCTGGGAAGGGAGTGTGACTGTGGGATAGCAGGTATAGTAGGGAGAGATGGTGCCTATAGTAACAGTGGGATAATAGTCTCTGGGAAGGGAGTGTGACTGTGGGATAGCAGGTATAGTAGGGAGAGATGGTGCCTATAGTAACAGTGGGATAATAGTCTCTGGGAAGGGAGTGTGACTGTGGGATAGCAGGTATAGTAGGGAGAGATGGTGCCTATAGTAACAGTGGATAACAGTCTCTGGGAAGGGAGTGTGACTGTGGGATAGCAGGTATAGTAGGGAGAGATGGTGTCTATAGTAACAGTGGGATAATAGTCTCTGGGAAGGGAGTGTGACTGTGGGATAGCAGGTATAGTAGGGAGAGATGGTGTCTATAGTAACAGTGGATAATAGTCTCTGGGAAGGGAGTGTGACTGTGAGATAGAAGGTATAGTAGGGAGAGATGGTGTCTATAGTAACAGTGGATAATAGTCTCTGGGAAGGGAGTGTGACTGTGGGATAGCAGGTATAGTAGGGAGAGATGGTGTCTATAGTAACAGTGGATAATAGTCTCTGGGAAGGGAGTGTGACTGTGGGATAGCAGGTATAGTAGGGAGAGATGGTGTCTATAGTAACAGTGGATAATAGTCTCTGGGAAGGGAGTGTGACTGTGGGATAGCAGGTATAGTAGGGAGAGATGGTGCCTATAGTAACAGTGGATAATAGTCTCTGGGAAGGGAGTGTGACTGTGGGATAGCAGGTATAGTAGGGAGAGATGGTGCCTATAGTAACAGTGGGATAATAGTCTCTGGGAAGGGAGTGTGACTGTGGGATAGCAGGTATAGTAGGGAGAGAATTTTATTTAAAATATTCAAATTACAATGAACATAAACAATCAGTCAGACTGTTACAATCAAATACAGGAAAAAAAATCAAAACATCACAGAAAATTAAAGACCATCCCACATTATTTTAAATGTTTCTGAAGATCTACATTCTCTTGTCTTAATAAACATAATGTCTCTGTATATCGCCTCGGTTACAGTCTCAACTGACAGATGGATTTGACTAGTAGTCAACCTGCACCTCATGTGCCATAGATGGTATCGTATAATCGCTATAATAATATACAGGGTCATCCTATCTTGATTCCCAGTTCTGTGACTTCCAATGATTCCATAGGAAAACTCAGAGAAACTTAAACTTTTAATCAGGTTCAGACTGAGCCGGTTAGCCACACTTTCTCTCAGGGAGCGTGAAACTTGACAATCCAGTAAGAAGTGTTCTTGTGACTCCTCTGTTCTGCATCCCCAAGGACATTCCCTGTCTACAATATTCAAATAACTCAGATTTCTCCTCACAAATAATTTGCCTTGTAATGACAACCATGTGATGTCCCACAATTTTCTAGGCATTCTCCTATCATTTAGAAATCTGATACTCTCTTGTAACATCTCCTCCGGGCAATCTCTGATATTTATTGAGGACACAAAATGCAAATCTAATATCTTCCAATACAAAATTTTCCTTTGAAGAGATCTTAGGTCCTCAGAGCTGACACTCCATTTTTTCAGAATTTTTATTGCTTGTCGCAAATAGGTGGGTATAAGGCCTCCTCTTATCCTTACCTCTTTCACTCTGCCACCGAGTAACCAGTCTTTGATAAAAGGCGATGCCCAATCTCTAACACTGACTTCCCACAGAGACTCTTTCCCCTGCACCACCCCTCCAAAGTTAAACTTCAGAAAGATGGTGCAAAAGAAAACCACAGGACACGGCATGTCCAACCCTCCCCTTTTCCTCTGCAGGAAAGTGATCCCCCTTTTTACTGGGTTGAGCCTATTCCCCCAAAGCATTTGGAAGAACAGGCTCTGGATCCGGGCATAGAAAGATTCTGGCAGCAAGAAGACATAAGAAACAAAGAGAAAAAGTGGAACCAGGAAAGTCTTGATAATGTCAATCCTCTCTCTATAGGTCAGCTTCCATGATTTCCAACGCTGAACCTTTGCCAGACCTGCATTCAGTTTATCTTCCCAATTTACCTTTGCCAGATCACCCTTCCCAAATTTGATCCCCAAGATTCTAACTACACCTGGGGCTATTGGAAAATTCTCAAGTTTAAATACTGGTTCTTTATCTAAAGCCCAAAAAGCTTCTGACTTTTCATGGTTGATCTGAGACCCTGAGGCCTCAGAGTAACTTCTGATGCACTCCAAAACCTTTCCCTCCTCCTCAGGTTTTGATAATACCAGAGTGACATCATCCGCGTATGCTATAGACTTGAAGGATTGACCAAGCGGAAATGGAACCCCCTCAAGCCCACAATCCTGCAGCCTCCTCAGAAATGGGTCCAATGAGAAAGCATACAGGAGCGGACTCAAGGGACATCCCTGTCTCACGCCAGATTTCACCCAGAAGTCCTTGCCTTTCCAACCATTAATCAATGGGAAGCTCTTTGCCCCTTCATACAAAACTCTGATCCAATCTATAAATTCAACCGGAATGCCGTATCTATGCAAAACAGCCCATAGATACTCATGATTGACTTTATCAAAGGCTTTTGCCTGATCTAGAGACAGAAAGTATTTACCCCACTGCCAAGCCTTACACCTTTCTAGTGCTTCCCTTAGTGAAAGAACAGCTCCAAAGATACTTCTACCTTCCACTGAGCAGAACTGAGATGCAGAGAGAAAAAAACCTGCCACCGTACCCAACCTCTGTGAAAGTATCCTTGCCAGAATCTTCCTATCACAATTGAGAAGGGCAATCGGCCTCCAATTCCCAATGTGCCTCGAATCCTTCCCCTTTGATATCGGAACTAAAGAGGAGTACTGCATAGATGGTGAGATATGTCTTTCAAACAGGCAGGCATTAAAGACTTGGGCTAACACTGGAACCAGATCTTCCCTAAAAGTGATGTAAAACTCAGCTGTTAAACCATCTGGTCCAGGAGCCTTCTTCTTCTGCTGTTTATCAATTGCCTGCCGCACTTCCTCCTCTGTTATCTCTGACACCAAAAGGGAAAAGTCCAAATTTGCAGTGTTAGAAATAGGGGTCGGCTTTAGGAAAGCTTGAATCTTTTCCCCATCCAAAGCCTGTTCTTTGTAAAGGTCAGCATAGTACGACCCCACAACCTCCAGGATACCCTCCCTAGATTCTTCTAAATTACCCTGCAGGTTGTAAAGACCATCAACCCGCTTTCTCTTAATAGTCTCTTTACAGTTCTGACAAGGGTCCGGAGAGCACGAGGCTCCATAGTCCCTCTCCAGAACCAAGGACTTAAGCCGGTTGTACTGATGCTGTCTCAACAAATACTTAAGCCTGTTTAATTTTTCCCCCTCCTCCCCTTTCGAAACACAGATTTCAAGTTTCCTTCTCAAAGACTGGCTCTCTTTCTCTTTAGCCCTCCCCTTTTTAAAAGAGGCAGAAGTGAAAAAGGTCCGGAAAGAATCCTTAGCCGAGTCCCACCAATCTGCAATAGAATCAAAGAAGTCCACTTTTGTTCTGTCCCCACATGAAGGCGAATGAAGGTATAACTAATAGTAGCTGTGTGACTTCCTACCTTCGTATCCAAGCAGTGGGGCAGACCGGACCGGCAGATGCTCAGGTTGGATGGATCCAAAACGTAGACACAGAGATGAAATCAGCCTGAGTTTATTTGATCCAGAATACAACAATATATGGTGATACAATACTGTTCTGTAGTAGTGGTATCAATACTGTCCTGTAGATGACTTTCCTGAGGCTAACTGCTGGTCAAAAACTGATGCCTTCACAAGCCCAAAATGTCTGAATGTCCAGTCACACAGTAATGAGGCACTAAAAAATGGCTGCTGGAAGTGAGAAGGACTGAGCTGCAGAAAACCACGCCCCCGAGAGGAAAAACTTTAATAACAAGAACAGAGGTGTGCAGCATGCAAATTTTGTCCAGCAGAAAGCAGCAGTACAACAATGCACAGAAAATAACATAGATAAGAAGGTTTGATAATAATGAAGCAATTAACTATGAGGAGAACAGCACACTCCCCGTCTGAAATTTACTTTGGAGATTTCACTATGACGAATGTCCATGAAATATAACACAAACCTGCAACGAAAACATGTTAGAATGCAATAAACATAATAATATAGTTGGCTTTCTTGGCTTGTAATGGAGAAAATGTCTATAGTTCAACTTCAGTCCTGTTCATCCTTCAGGAACGTTCTCAATTGGTAATATCAAAATTAGTTCGTTAATTGGCCTTGCGAACGTTTTAAGCTCGCCCTTCCTGAAGATCTTCAACTCCACTTTTCGGACTTTGCCGTCCTCGCTAGGGAAAACCTTTGTAATCAGTCCGATAGGCCAGGCAATCCTTTCGGTTTGTTGCTCCTTCATCAATACAAGGTCTCCTTCTTTCAAGTTTGGTTTTTGGTGTTGCCATTTTCTTCTTCCTTGAAGAATATTGAGATACTCCTTTCGCCATCTGTTCCAGAAGTAATCCGCCAGGTATTGTACACGTTTCCAGTGTTTTTGGTAGATATTCGCGTGAGTAAATTCTCCACTAGGCATTAGTATATTCTCAGTTTTTTGGGTAAGTAGAGTAGCTGGAGTCAGTATGGCTGGTGTTTCAGGATCCGTAGACACTGGCACAAGGGGTCTTGAATTGATAATAGCCGAAACTTCAGCAAGAAGGGTGACAAGAGTCTCATGTGTGAGTCTTGAAGAGTTTACATCCATCAACATAGAATTTAAGATGTTGCGTGAGATCCCGATCATTCTCTCCCAGGAACCCCCCATATGGGAACTATGAGGAGGATTGAAGATCCAGGTGCAACCTTTCTCTGCCAACTGATCTTGAATGGGCTTAGTGTCGATGTTCAGTTCTCTACAGGCTCCAATGAAGTTACTTCCTCGGTCTGACCTCAACTGTTTCACTGGTCCTCTGATTGCGAAGAACCGTCTTAAGGCATTAATGAGACTGGATGTGTCCATGGATTCTAACACCTCTATGTGAACGGCTCGCACACTCATGCAAGTAAATAGCACAGCCCAACGTTTACTGTTTGCGTGACCGCCACGGGTTCTGCGTGCGGACACCATCCATGGCCCAAAGACATCCAGGCCAGTATAGGTGAAGGGCGGTTCTGAACATAGTCTATCTGCAGGCAAATCAGCCATTTGTTGGTGTAGCAGTTTCCCTCTTGCTTTGCGACAGTGCACACAGTCATGCAGTATTCGGGCTACGTGTTTTTTCATACCTATAATCCAAAGACCTGCAGACCTTAACTTGCCTTCGGTGATTTGTCTGCCCTGGTGTTCAGCCTTTTTGTGGTAATGTCGGATCAGCAACACAGTGATATGATGTTTGCTGGGAATAATTAAAGGATTTTGTTCTGCAACTCCTAGGTGGGCTTGATTCAAACGACCACCAACTCTGAGCAGGCCAAAACTGTCTATAAATGGATTTAGGTTGGCAAGAGGACTTTTTATAGGAATCTGCTGTCTGTTGTACAAGCACTTCCATTCTACGTTAAATTCTCCCTGCTGGACATGACGTATTATGAGAGACTCGCTATGAGAAATGTCCTCAGCAGAGAAGGGTTTATGGCAGACATGCCAACCATGACAATCTTTATCTTCCTGGGTATTGTGATAACATCTAGCGATGTGCACTAACCTTGCAATAGTTCTGATGAGTCTCATCCAACTGGAGAAACGTTCAAAGCGATGACAATGGAGGCTGGAGGTTTGCCTTGCTTCAGTGACTAATGCACTAACTTCAGCGCGGATTTCTGGATCATTATCCGGATCCTGGATGCTGAAATCTTCCTGTACACATTCATCCGCCTCTCCTAGCAGAAACTCTGGACCTGTAAGCCAAGAAGAGTTAGTAAAAGAACATATAGACATAGGCCTGGTGGCATGATCTGCTGGATTGAGTTCGGAGGGTACATAGTGCCATTGTTCAGGTTTGGAGGACCTCCTGATTCTCTCTATGCGGTTACTGACATGATTGTTCGGGAGTCTTACCCTGGTGGCTCGAAAGGGTAATGGAGAAACCCAGTGATTGGTTTTGTCTTTAAGGAACTCACTGTCCGTTATCTTGACAAACTCTCTGTCTTCTACTGACAAGGCTACTTTACCTTCATCCTTGGTTGTGTGAAAGACCGATCTTCCCAAGTTGTCAGCAAAGAGGGGAGAAATGATGTTGGGTGGTTGTATGAGGTCTGGAGACTTCTCTTTCACTTCATAGTGATGAGGACACGGCTTAATGCAAGTTGTGCGTCCATCTCCATGCACGTACGTTTTGAAGGAGTTAATTCTTGGTTGATCCAAGCATACGTTTCCTATGACTACCCATCCCAAGTCCAGTCTTTGGGCATATGGCGCGTAGTCGGGACCATTACATTGTTGGCGCACCTTGTGCACCCTTAGATTGTCTCTGCCTAGCAGGAGTAGAATCTCTGCGTTGTTGTCCATAGGTGGGATAACATTGGCGAGGTGCCTTAGGTGTGGCTGGTGAAATGCAGCTTCTGGGGTAGGGATCTCATCCCTATGGTTAGGTATTTGATCGCATTCGATCAGTGTTGGTAGGGGTATTTCTGTATTGCCATTGATGGGAGAAGCAATGAATCCTTGTGCCCTCCTTCCGCAAGTCTCTATGCGGCCCGAGCAGGTGTTTAAGATGTAGGGTTCTGATGGTCCCTCTATTCCAAAGGCATCGAAGAATTTAGGTAATGCTAGGGACCGGTTGCTTTGGTCGTCAATAATAGCATACATTTTTACTGCCTTTTCTGGTAGTCCCTCTGGATAGACCTTGATTAGGCATATTCGGGCACAACATTTCTCACTCTGGCTGTCGCCACATACTTCCAAACATGAGCAGGAAACGGCGGTGGCTGTGTTAGCGTGATTCTGAGGCTCCCCGCCATGACTTGGAGCAGGACTGGTGGTGAAGACAGCTAGTGAGTCTCTGGTGAGCGGAATTGGGTGCATAGCTGAGGCATGTCTTTCACTATGACACTCCTCACACTTGATGATGGATTTACAGTCCTTTGCCATGTGCTCCAATGAAGCGCAGCATCTGAAACACACCCCAAGCTCGCTGAGGACTTTCTTCCGCTCCTGTATGGTTTTAGATCTAAACCCTCTGCATTTGTTCAGTGAGTGTGGTTTTTTATGAATGGGACACTCACGATTGAAGGACTTGTCTCCTGACGAGGTATTGTACTGTTTACCCGTGGGTGCTGCAGGTGATGGTAGGTTAGTCTTTCTGACACTCACGCTGCTCTTAAAGTCTCTGTTTTTATGCAAGACACTTTCGTACCTTGAAGATGGTGTCGCTGAAGCTGTAGTGTTGAACTCCAGGAAATCGAGGCTGGGGTCATTCCTCATCTGGGACTGTTCATCGATGAATCTGCAGAAATGAATAAATGGGGGAAAGGTGACGTCATGCACTCTTTTGTACCTTGAGACTGATGCCGCCCACTTTTCTTGCAGACTGTAGGGTAACTTCACGACAATTGGGTTCACCCCATGGGCTGTATCCAGGTAGCACAGGCCGGTCAAGCGAGGGTCTCTTTTGGCAAGTTCTAATTCCATGAGCAGATCACTCAAATCCTGAAGCTTATGGACATCTTTGAGATTGATCTTTGGGACATTCTGCAGTCTCTTGAATAGGGCTTTCTCTATTGCTTCTGCACTGCCGAATGTACGTTCGAGTCTCTGCCAGGCAGCAGCGAGACCTGCTTCTGCTTGTCCCACATAGACAGTTCTGAGGCTCTTAATACGACTTGTGGAGTCTGGGCCCAGCCATTTGATCAAGAGGTCGAGCTCCTGCTCTGCGGTCAGGTTGAGGTTGGCAATAGCGGCTTTGAAGGTTGCTTTCCAGGCTCTGTAGCTCTCTGCACGGTCATCAAATTTTGAGAGACTTGTGTTAATTAGCTCTCTGCTCACCATAAACCTGGCAAACTCGGACATATCCGATTTCTCACTGCTTGTTGCCATGACAACTTGTGATGCCCCCAGGGCGTGTGGGCTGCGTGGCGTGAAAGGGTGAGATGCTTCCGGGTAGAATGATGTTGCTGCAGGGTTGAGCTGTGGTCTAGCCTCTGTAGATTGTGATGACTGCTGCTTGAGCTGTGACGGTAGGCCGGGAAATGCCGGGTAGCCTTTTTGCTGTAACACCTGTCCTTGAGAGGGCACAGCTGGGTGAACGTCATCAGATTGCTCAGGTGCTGTGGGTGGCACTGGCACTGTAGGTAGAGTTGACTCGAAGGTTTCAGTGTTGTCGGCTTGGACAGTACTGCAAACTGGGGGTGGTACAGGTAACTGTTTTAGTACATAGTCACTGGTGCGATCGGCTGGATCATCTATCTCCTGTGGTGGCAAGCAGACTGGGTCAAGGCCTTGGCCCAATGCTTGCTCAAGTAGTCTTACTTTAGCTAATGCAATTTC